>OZ023193.1:3494520-4694520 GCA_963995505.1 Hypericum androsaemum
AGAAGCGCCATCCGGTTAGGTGATCAAATCTCACGTTTTGGGAAATTATTTATAATCCAGTTATTTTTATTATTTTTAAAATTCGTTATTTTTAATAAGTATTAGCATTTTAATATATTTATCTAACAAAATTCTAGTTTGACCCAGCCCTGAAGTAAACTACACGTCGCGCACGAGGTTAATGTCTTAACACAAATTCTGCAATCGTGCTAGGACCGCTCATTAAATCTTTCCGCGTCAATCTCCAAATAAATGCATAATTCCAAAGTAATCCCAGGATCAAGTATCACGCCTAAATTTTGGACTTCGCTTAGACGCGCCGATACTTGGGGTTAACTCGCCCCAAGTCAACCTTTCCCTCTCAACGCTCGCACTCTCGCAGCGGAAAATGTAAGTAAGTGCGATGAAGTTTTGAAATGTATAGCCTTTATTGCTCAATTTCGGAAGTACAATCTGAATACCTACAACAATGAGGGCTGACCCTATTTATAGAGCTTCAGACAGCCCTCCTTCTTACACAACTTTTGGCCGAAAGGCCATGTACAAAGTCTACACTGAATGGGCACCTTCGGTGCTTACAATTTGGCTGAATGGCCTTGCTGGGTGGCCTATTTCGTGGCCCCTTGTACCCTCATTTTTATTCCTTCGCAGCCCTTCAAGTCTTGCCTGGCAGTCCATCGCAACCCTTCGCTGGCTGGCTTTGCAACCCTTCGCTGGATGGCTGAATTTCTTCGCAACTCTTCACATTTTTAGCCTTCCTCTTCGTGGCTCTTCGCTGCATGCTTCTCGCATGTGCTGCTTGCTTCGGTGCACTGGCTTACACGCAACCACCTTCTCTCGCTTGTGTCGCTGCGGACCAATGCACGCTGGTGTGTGCGCTCCACAACTTCCTCGCCTGTGTTACTACGGAATCATGCACGTTGGCGTGCATACCTTGCCAACCTTCCGTCTTAGCTGCGTTGTGGAGTGTGTTGATGCATGCTACCCCGCATGCTACGCAACCCGAAAGTGCGAGGTGTAACATTCTCCCCCACTTAGTTTCGCGACGTCCCCGTCGCGGCTTTGAACTTAGCCATCTTCTGACTTGAGAACTTCTTCTCGTGAATCATCTCAAAATTTTGAGGCTTTGGGGTAACCCCGTCCGCAGCCCCTCCTTTCAATGCGGAGTACTCCGCCTTTTCCTCTTGCCCACTTTCCTCGTGCGTAAAATTTTGAAGTAGTGCATGTCCGTTGTGCCATCCATACTTTATCCCAGCAAGTGATGTTGTGTCTATCTCCTCGACATGGCTGATCTGGTGCTAGAAACCTTATTGACGGGCCCTTGCATCCTCTGTTGGAGCGCCCCACTTCCCTTATGGTCCTCCTCAATGCATTTGCCTTCCTCTTTCAACATGCCGCTATCCCAAACACTGAATTCAGCCCCCTCGTCTTGAGACCCCAACTCTTCCTTGCTTGATACCACCCTCATGTTACTCAATCGTACCATTGTTGCATGATTCTCCTCCGCGTCTGCCTCGGCTTCCTCCAGGCTCATTGCAAATATTTTGTAACATTGCGGACACTTCATAACCCGGTGTGGTCCTTCGCAAATAAAGCATGCGAAAGGTTTGCCACGATCCTTCCCATCCTTCTCATTCTTCTTGTACGAACTTGAAGGCAAATTTGTTCCCTTTCCTTCTCCTTCACTTCCTTTGTCGAAGCAGGAATCTGCCCGTTGTGGTGAATACGCTTGCTCTCCGTAACTTTCATCGCTGTGCTCCTTCTTCCCCTATTTCGATCTGGACTTGGCCTTGTGAAACTCAGTCAAGGACTCCGCTACTGCCATTGTCGTTAAAAGATCTTGTACATTTTGTCGCTGCACCTCCGTCCTTGCCTACAGTTGTAGGCCATCGACAAATGCGAACAACGCCTACTTCTCGGTCAAATCTAAAATTTTCAACAGTAGTTCCAAAAATTTCTCAATGTACTCACGTACACCAGCCTTGTGTGTAAGTCTCCGCAGCCTTGCACGTGCCTCGTGTTCTGCATTCTCTGGGTAGAATTGCTTCTTGATTTCACGTCAGAATCTACCCATGTAGCTATCGTACAGGTTCCTCGCTCCACTTCGCCTTACTTCCTTCACCACCACAGCATAGCAGCATTCGCAAGGTAAAGCGGGGCTGTTTGCAACTTTGCAGCGTCCTTGACGATGTTCGTTGCTTCAAAGTAGCACTTCAGACCCCACAAGAAGTTGTCAAGGTCCTTCGCGTTCCTTCCTCCGCTGAAGTTCTTCGGTTTAGGGTGGTAAAACTTGGCAAGCCCTCCGCAAATTGCGCCTGTGTCGGCACCCGCCACTGCTCTTTTGCATAGTTTGACTTCTACTTTCAAGTCAGTGATGTCGTCCCTCACTGTCTTACAGAAATCAACAAGTTGCTCCACAACTTTGTTTAGTACCCCGTCCAGTGCCTCTTGCATCTCACCACGCAGCGCATTATTCCTCGCTTCTGTTTCTTCAACACTTAGGGCCACATCTTTCCAACTTGTCGGCGTAGTCGTAAACGACTTTCTCAATTCGGACAATCCTTGTCTCAAGGTTAGCCAATGCATCCGGAGGGACAGATTTATCCCTTTCTTTGGCATTTTTCTTCGTTGAAGGCGGCTCTTTGCCCCCACTCAGATTGGCCACTGTTGAAGTCTCTTCGTTGTTGGCCATCGTACAAGTTTTTTCCACGCACTAAGGTCTCTTTCAAAATCTGGCTCTGATACTAAATTGTCACGCTTAAACTTTGGACTTCGCTTAGACGCACTGGCACTTGGGGTTAACTCGCCACAAGTCAGCCTTTCCCTCTCAACCCTCGCACTCTCGCAGCAGAAAATGTAAGCAAGTACGATGGAGTTTTAAAATGTATAGCCTTTATTGCTCAATTTTGGAAGTACAATCTGAATGACTACAACAATGAGGGCTGGCCCTATTTATAGTGTTTCAGACAGCCCTCCTTCCTACACAACTTTTGGCCGAAAGCCCATGTCTACACTGAATGGGCACCTTTGGTGCTTACAATTTGGCCAAATGGCCCTGCTGGGTGGCCTATTTCGTAGCCCCTTGTACCCTCTTTTTTATTCCTTCGCAGCCCTTCAAGTCTTGCCTGGCAGCCCATCGTAACCCTTCGCTGGCTGGCTAAATTTCTTCACAACTCTTCACATTTTTAGCCTTCCCCTTCGTGGCTCTTCGCTGCATGCTTCTCTCATGTGCTGCTTGCTGCGGTGCGCTGGCTTACACGCAGCCACCTTCTCCCGTTTGTGTCGCTGCAAACCAATGCATGCTGGTGTGTGCGCTCTGCAACTTCCTCGCTTGTGTTACTACGGAATCATGCTCGCTGGCGTGCATTCCTCGCCAACCTTCCGCCTTAGCTGCGTTGTGGAGTGTGTTGACGCATGTTACCTCATATACTACGCAACCCGAAAGTGCGAGGTGTGACACAATGACCCGATCGATCCATAGATGAGAAATTTTGTTCAACATAGACTTTTTTTTTTAATTGGCGAGTGCAATACACTCTTTTATTAAAGATAAATTATTGCATAATGACTACTTCCGGCATGTGGTCTCGTAGAAGAGGACAACCACCTTCCGGTGGTTTTTTATTTTATTTTAGAGGATTCTGGGGTTTTTTCTAGAACATTGGAGTCCTCGCGATAAGTCGATGGCAAAATTAGATAATCAATTCGCTACCTTGTTACACGAACTGCTACAAACTGTAACCTCTAATTTCAGAACATAGACTTTATTAATCTAGAAATTCAGACTATATTAATTCCAGAAGTTCAGATAAATGGGATTTATAATTTCTGAACCAGATTCGCGGCTACTTTATCTTAAGCAGAAGGGGACCAAATTTGGTCTTGTAATGGACCATTTAGGACGGTACTAGATAACAGATTATTGGATATATACGGGGAAGACTATTGGATATACATGAGACAAACCATTGGATATATACTAAGCAGATCATTAGATATACACGGGACAGACTATATAATATATACCAGGTAAACCATTTTATCCGATCCCTTTTATCACGGGATGGTCCCGATTTATCCTTAACCGTTCTCGTGAAATCATTTTATGATAACTGAGTAAACTATTTTATCATAATTGGGTAGACCATTCTATCATAACTAGACGAACTATTTTATCCTTCGAGACAGTCTTGGCATATTTTACACATCCATGACCAAATCCAACCAAAAAAAAAAAACAGTTCGTAATAAAACGAAAACGAAAAGTCCAATGCTCGTGTGTTTCCACGATACAACGAAAAGTCCCCGTCCTCCTCTGCTATAATGACTTGGAAATTAGCCATTCTACCTTTAAATGAATTAATTAGTTCCAATGTACCAAACTAAACCAATACATTTTTTAATATAATTTAAGATAGAAAAAATAGCTATGTAGAATTTGCTGTACATTACTTTTCAAAAAAAGAATTTACCGTACATTTTAAAAATATTGAAACTTCGAATATACGAAATTTGAAGACGCAACGTACCAACCCGTCCATCAAAGAGTCACGAAAACCCCCGGATAAAAAATAAGATTAAGAAATAATAGTTAGTGACCCCACATATTAAAATTTCAGAACGATTTCTTGTATGATTTGTCCTAACAATTTAGTCAAATTTTCAATTTATTGTGGACCTTATACAATTAATTTTTTGTTTCCTAAACTTTATTGAAATTTTAATGATTAAAATATTTTTTAATAAATCGTGAAACCTTAATTAATCAAAGAAAAGAAAAATCAATTACAATAACCCAAAACTCGGAGGTGAGGGCAATAATAAAGGTAGCCCACAATTAGATAGTCAAGAACAAATCTGAATCACATTGATAATTAGTACTATAATTACGAATCTAACAACCCATAGTAAGTACCCAAAACACTCTCCCTCACCGTAAAAGTTGCGGCTACAGTCTCAATAAAAATCTCAACCATCGTAAAATTTATTGGGACAAAACCAACAACAACAAAAAAATAGTGCATACGTTGGTATTGCAAAAACCTATGAAAATAAAAAAAATGGTGATTGAGATAAATCACGCCCAACATAGCCTAGCAGAAAACTCAGCACTTAACAGTTAAAATATTATAACTTGGTATTTATGTGTTGGGTATGGAGACTTCGTACTATACGGAGTTACTGTTCACGCGTTGAATATACGGAGTTACTGTTCACATGTTGACTGGGCACTATTCATCCGGGGCCAGAAATGTGATTTCTGGTGGACGATTTTGCCCCTGCCGACACCAAATAGTCCTAGGCTGTGGGCACTATAAATACCCACCTCTCAGTCACTATTTCTGTATCTTCTTCCTTGTGTAGAGAGAGAGAGAGACAGAGAGAGAAGAGGAGAGAGAGAAACACCATTGTTGAGCGAGTGAAGCTCTAGAGTGTAGATCGAGCTTGATATAGTGAAATCTCCTGGCTTGGTACTCCCCCGGACGTAGATCGGTTTAGATCGAACCGGGTGACCAAATCTTTGTGTCGTATTCTTGTGTGCGTGTGTTTCCTTTGTGCTTGTCATCGATCTCTAGCTCCGGAAGTTGTTCGCGTGGTGTTTGGGGCCCTCGTGTTTCCCAACATTATGAATTATCATAAAATCCACAAAGAAAGAGTCTCAAACGTCAGCAAAAATAGTCCTTCAAGCTCTTATATTACCACCAAAAACAAAATCAACTAAAGTCTCAGGTCGTCGTCGTTGACCACCATGATGACTTGGAAACAAACCACCCTAAATATCTATAAATAAACAAGCCACCCGTCCGGTAGTCGGAGAAAAAACAGGCAAAGAGAGTTAGTGTTTAAAAATGACGCCTCGCAATTCTACAATAGCTCTTCTCCTCATTTCCGCTATTTTCAAAGTCCTAACCGTCGCCTTATCCCAACAACTACCGCCCCTTCTCTACTCAGACTGCGTCGATAGTGGCACCAATCCAAGTACCACGTACAAATCCAACCTCGCCGCCCTCTTATCCTCCATCTACACCAACCTCGACGTAGACTACGGCTTCTACAACTCCTCCTACGGCGACCAGCCCACCGACAAAGCCTACGCGATCGCCCTATGTAGGCCGGACGTCGCCCCCGACGTGTGCCGTGCATGTATCAGGAATTCCGGTGAAGCCCTTTTAAGCACGTGTCCGAATTCCAAGGTGGCGATCGGAGGGTACGACGATTGCATGGTTCGGTACTCGAACCGGTCCATCTTCGATATAATGTCGGACGGCCCGTACTTCTGGGTGTATAACTTGAACAACGTGTCCGGTTCGGGTGTGTCAGGTTTCAACCAGTCACTCTTCGGTTTGTTGGGCTCATTGAACGAACGAGCCGCCCGCGGCGGGTCCCGGTACAAGTACGCAGCGGGGAGTGTGACCGCTCCGGACATGGAAACCATATACGCGCTTGTCCAGTGCACTCCGGACCTGTCTGAGACGCAGTGCCGGAGCTGTCTGGACGAAGCTTCCGCGCTTATTCCGGCGTGTTGTACTGCGAGAAAGGGAGGGAGAGTTATCTTCCCCAGCTGCAATTTTAGGTACGAGATTGGGCGTTTCTATGGCGCCTTGCCTGAGGAATTGGCGCCTTCGCCGTCGCCGTTACCCGCTCCCGCGTCGGTCGACAAGGCGAAAGGTGCGACACCGACACCGACACCGGCCAACAATTCAGCTGTCAGAACAACAGGTAATCTTTGTGGAAAAAAAATTGTTGGAAATTTATTGGTTTTATTTATGGTTTTGATTTATTGATTGGTGAGCTGATTATAATCAATGTTTGGTCTTTTCAGGGAAGGAATTCAAAGCAGCTGGTATAGCTGTTGTCTTCGGTTTCGCCGTGGCGCTGATCTAGTTTTTTTTCATAAACCGAGTAATATTCGAATATTTATTAGCCGAATGAATCGGTATTGTTGTAGCTCTTTTGCAATAAAAAATGTGGTTACGCGCAATCCTTAGATATGGTCTGATTTACAACAGCCCTACGGATACATTTCGGACATTGTGATGCAATGTCCAATTATTTTTTCTTGTCCGCGCTAGAAATTGCAGCCCGGCCGCTTCTACCCTTAATTTAGGCATATTTTGTTGATATAATCATACAAATATCCAATAAACTGATTAATCTATATTTTCACTGGTAAAACTTTTGATTATTTCTAAATTATCTTAAAAAGTATTCAATTTTGATATATAGTTTAGTCTGTTATAAAAAGAAAGTAAATACGCCTTTCGTATTTGTAGGAGACTGATCAAACTATCTTTCAACCCTTAGTTTGTTTTGAGAAAAATATAATTTAAGTTCAAACACATGGGTTTGGATAAGATACAGAGCGAAGAAATCATCTCAAATAGTTTGGAGTAAAGGGAAATTCGTGCTGGCAAGTACAGTTATGTGATACTGGTAAGCGCAGTTATGTGATAATGGCATGTGTATTTGTGACAACGGCAAGTCCCGTTTATGATAATGGCGTGCGTGGCTTTTTTTATTTTGGTCCCTGTATTTTAGCATTTTTGTAAAAAAGTCATACTGGCATGCGCAATTATGTGATACTGGCATGCACTGTTATGTGATACTGGCATGCACATTTATGTCATAATGGCATTTATTTCAGGCCTGTGTTTGTGCATAGTTTTTATTATTTTGGTCCCTATATTTTAGCATTTTTGCAAAAAAGTCCATGTGTGTCTTCATTCCGAACGGTTCGGAATCTGGGCATTCCGTACCCAATCCATACCCCAAACACATACCAAAGAATATCGTTCGAAGAAATATTTTTTCTTATGGAAAAACTGAGAATTCTAGAGTGTAGAGCAATTTTCTGTAAAAAAATATGACAACTCATTAGGTAGGAGGATTTGATACAATACAAGGTTCAAACTTGATAAGATATAATTATTGTTGTAAATTTATTTATACAAAAGCTCATCAGAAAAAAATCTTCTGAGAATTATGTAATTAGTTTGGCGAATTACGGTGTGGAATTAATTTTAGCAATGTTAACGTCAAGATAGAGATTTTTTCTATCGAGATACTCTTTTCTTGTCATGATTTTTTTTACTAGATTTTATTACGGTATGGTTTTGACGAGGCCGGCGGCCGTATCCTCATATGAGAAATTTCTATACTAAGTAGATTATAAATATTATCATTAATAAACTATATTTATAAAAAAAGAGTACCTGATGAGTTAGTGTAGAAAAAAATTATGTAAAATATGTCAGAACTCATCATTTCGGGAAAAAAAATTTAAGCGAAACAAAGAAGGCCATAAAAAGAAGTTTTAGGGTTCAATCTTCCCCCTCTATTTTGAAGTCTGAACGTCCAGAAGAATTTAAAAGATAAGTATCAATTTAGTTTAGCTAAAAGTCATTTGGTAGAGAAGAATTGGCAGAAATTCAAAGTTTAATCACTCTATTTAAAAAAATCAAGTAGGTTATGTCTAAATACAACGTTCCTTTATTTACAGTCTTAGTAATATAATTAGTATTTCTTTTGTTAGGAAGCAGGCAAAAGCGCCCCCATATTTTTATTAGATACTTAATTCAATACAATAACAGATATAAAAAATGATGCTGGTTTTTTTCATAAATCAATAACTATTTAGATTCGAACACTATCAATTCTATTTAAGAAAATACTCATATTTTTTACATTCGTAGAAGCTGAACTATTGCCAATAGTTAGTGCTTTCTTTCACAGAAAATAAAAAAATAAAATCCCTTGACTTGGAGATTTCAAAGTCATAGTTAGTGCTTTCTTTCACAGAAAATAAAAAAATAAAATCCCTTGACTTGGAGATTTCAAAGTCATAGTTAGTGCTTTCTTTCACAGAAAATAAAAAAATAAAATTCCTTGACTTGGAGATTTCAAAGTCAATGTTGTTGAAGAAACAAACTAAAAAAGGGCCAAGCCTTCCGGGCAATTTCCGACGGAGAAACAAATCGATGAGAGACTACCTTATATGATTACATTCAAGGTTCTAAAAAACGACCCGAAGGTCAATCCAGGATTCTTCTCGTTCTCTGGATCGACTGATCCGACCGGTTAGATCACTGGTCATACTGGATCTATTTTCCTTTGTATTGTTTTACAGTTTTACTACCATGATGTAATCCCCCACTTCTCCGGCCCTTCTTTAGTCTTTATCGCCAAAATCTCTCTGTACTCCCACGAGAGAGAACGTACCCATTTCTTCCATTTCCATTTCCATTTCCTAAATCACGATTCACACACTTGTTCAGCATTTTATTCGGGGCAAACTAGTTTGATCCATCCACCACATGAGAAATAAAAGAGCCAACCAAACCCTAATTAGATTGAATCCCCCACCTTCTTCCTCAATAACCACAAAGGAAACCAAGCCCGAGGTCTCAGATTCATGTAAAACAAAACCCAATAACCTTTTTAGTTGATAGAGAGAATAAGTGGAGAAAGGTGATTACTTGACCTCTCTGGATGGCTGTTGTTGATTCTCCCGACATGGTTTATTAGAAAATTCTTCTTTTATTTTACTGGTTTTGAGTTCTTGACCTTACGAACCACCACGAGAGGGAGGCCAAAGGTCCTCGGGGTTGGAGGTCGGGGAAGATTCTTCGGGGCGTTGGGCAAATACGAAATCGGGTTGGGGAAATCTGAAATTGGGGTTTTGTTCTCTGTTTAGTGTTGAAGAAATCTGAGATTGAGAAAATTGGGGCAAATCGTTGGGACATTGTGTTGTATTTTGGATTTTTTAATTCCTTTTTTGCCCCTGACTCTCGTCAACCTTACCAACCGGAAATTTCCAGGCTAAAAATCCGAGCGAACTATCCGGTCTGACCGAATTTGGACGATTCGCAAGGTCAGCATTTTAAGGCCCAAACCCGGTACGTTGAAGTGTCTGATTTGTGGTTCGACCAGTCAGACCACATTTTTTAAAACCTTAATTATATCCTTCCAAGAATTTTCATATAAAGAACTATTTTTTCCGCAGATCACGTATTCATCATTGGAAATATTGGCCCACTCCAATTTTTTCCACGGAACGAGCTATCTCTCTTGGAAGAAAAATAAAGTTGTCCATTTGATTAGACCCGATCATATATTTCCGGAACAAATCACTTCACCTACTTGTACGAGTTGAAATCGTAGAAATCAAGTGTCAGTACCATATCATCAAATACACTCTTGATTTCAAAACTTTGAAAACACGAGTGTTAAATTAATTGTTGAATTATTGAGTCATCTCTCCACCTCGTCGTGGGCCTTCTTTGAGTTAAGCCTACAACGTCTCTGAAAGGATATCAACGTACAAACCACCAGATATCTCCTCTGCTGCAATATTGTAGCCTCAGTTTTCTGCAGTTCTTCTCTGCTGCAATATTGCAGCTGATTTCTGCAGAACTTCGAGCCTCTTCTCCGTGCATCACGATGACATCTAAGGAATGCAGATCATCATTCTACAATGATCTACATCGTGCCTTGCCTGCTATAACTTCTCTTTCCTTGTACTACTCATCACAGCTGTGTATCAAGCCTTGGAACTCTCTCCAACAGCTCTCTGCATTTATTGCAGATGTCTATAATTATTCTCTTAGTAATGTACCCGTTAGGAACTTGCTGTATATAAAGAGTTGTAGTTATCATTGTTTAATAAGATAATTTACACATTTAACATGGTATCAGAGCCAGGTTCTAATATGAGTGAAGGAGAGAATTCTTCGCAGATCATATCTCCTGCTGCTGCTGCGCAGGACTCTAATTATTTGATGAAAATTGCTGAATTGGATGGCAATACAGGATTGAAAATGAGGAGCTCAGAACCTACCAGTCAACATGAATCCGGCAAAAAATTGAAGGATGAAGTTAGATCTGGTAACTCATTAACCCTTTCTGCTGTTTATCAAACTTATTCTTCGCTTTCTAATTGGGTCATAGACTCAGGAGCAAATGAACACATGACTTATAATTCTGATTTTCTTGAAAATTACACACAACTTGAAAATCAATCAATCTCTGTTGCTAATGGAACTCATGTCCCAGTAAAGGGTCAGGGAATGATCAGATTTTTTAATTCTACGGACAAGTTCATGGCACTTCATGTGCCTAATCTGTCATGTAATCTTCTGTCTATCAGCAAGATTACTAAACAATTGAACTGCTCTGCAATTTTCACATCTGACACTGTCCTTTTTCAAGACTGTAAAACTCAGATGATAATTGGTAAAGGAAAGCTTCTAAATGGTCTCTATGTTGTTGATCAATTACCTAAAGCTCTCACCACTAATAAAGAGTCTGCTGAACTGTGGCATTCTAGACTAGGGCACCCTAGTTTTAGTACTTTGCAGAATCTATTTCCAAACATTGAGAAAATTGATATCTCTTGTGAAAGTTGTGTTTATGCCAAGAATAAAAGAATTCTTTTCGAAAAATCTGAAAGCTGCTATAACTCTATTTTTGAATTGGTTCATTCTGATGTTTGGACAGCTCCAACTTGTTCATACAATGGATATAACTACTTTGTTTTATTTATAGATCACTTTAGTAGAGCAACGTGGATATACTTGCTCAAACATAAAAGCCAGGTTTATACTGCATTTAAGGAGTTTAACTCTCTGATACAAAATCAGTTCAATGCTAGAATTAAAATCTTACGAACTGATAACGGGACTGAATACAAAGGGGAGTTTGTAGAATATCTTAAAGCCTCGGGTATTGTTCATCAGACCAGCTGCTTTTACACTTCGCAACAGAACGGAGTTGCAGAATGAAAAAACAGGCATCTTCTTGATGTTTCAAGAGCCATAATGTTTAAAATGAATGTGAAAAAGGATTTTTGGACTGATGCTATCCTAACGACTTGCCACTTGGTTAATAGACTCCCATATAAGCCTTTAAATGATAAGTCTCCCATTGAAGTTCTCCTAAATAGAAAATCTGATTTAACATACTTGAGAACCTTTGGATGTTGTTGTTATGTGCACATACCATCTGAAAAATGTGACAAGCTTGATAAGAGAGCAGATAAATGTATCTTTCTTGGGTATTCTAATACTAAAAAAGGATACAAATGTTATTGTCCTTCGAAGAAAAAGTGGATTGTGTCCAGAGATGTTCACTTCGTGGAACATCAACCATTTTATTCAAGACATGAAGAGATTCAGTGTCAAGGGGAGATAATTCCTCAAGGAAGTAACATACCTCTTCCCATTATTGATAGCTTAACTCCTCCTTTCTTATTCAACTTCTTCTCTCTCATCTTTCTCCCTGTACCGGAATCGGTATCGACAACTCTTTATATACAGCAAGTTTCCAACGGCTACATTACTAAGAGAATAATTATAGACATCTGCAATAAATGCAGAGAGCTGTTGGAGAGAGTTCCAAGGCTTGATACACAGCTGTGATGAGTAGTACAAGGAAAGAGAAGTTATAGCAGGCAAGGCACGATGTAGATCATTGTAGAATGATGATCTGCATTCCTTAGATGTCATCGTGATGCACGGAGAAGAGGCTCGAAGTTCTGCAGAAATCAGCTGCAATATTGCAGCAGAGAAGAACTGCAGAAAACTGAGGCTACAATATTGCAGCAGAGGAGATATCTGGTGGTTTGTACGTTGATATCTTTTCAGAGACGTTGTAGGCTTAACTCAAAGAAGGCCCACGACGAGGTGGAGAGATGACTCAATAATTCAACACTCCCCCTCAAGTTGGGGAGTACAAATCACAAACACCCAACTTGATCAAGAGATGATTAAACTGAGCCGACCCCAAAGCCTTTGTGAATATATCTGCAGGTTGTTCTTTAGAAGGAATGTATGGGGTTGAGATTAGCTTTTCTTGAACTTTATCTCGAATATAATGGCAATCGACTTCGATGTGTTTTGTGCGTTCGTGAAACATGGGATTGGAGGCTATATGGATGGCTGCATTGTTGTCACAGTAAAGCTTCATTGGGCACTTCACATTGAACTTCAATTCAGTAAGTAAGTTTCTTGTCCAGACCAATTCAGTAACAGCATGTCTCATCGCCCTATATTCAGCTTCAGCGGATGACAAGGAAACCACATCCTGCTTCTTGGATTTCCAAATGACTGGGTTGCAACCAACACGAATGCAAAAAACCTGAAGTAGACCTCCGAGAGTTACCACATCCAGCATAATCAGAATCTGCAAAACCATCAATGTTCAAGTGATTATTTGGTTTCATCAGAATTCCTCTTTCAGGACAACCCTTAAGGTATTGAAGAATCCTGTCAAGAACTTCAAGATGTATAGTTCGTGGAGAATGCATAACCTGACTCATTAATCCAACAGCATATGTAATGTCAGGACGAGTAATGGACAAATAAATTAGTTTGCCTACTGTCCTCTGAAATTGCAGAATGTCCTTGCAAAGCTCCCCTTTATTGTTTTCAATCTTTAAGTTTTGCTCAAGCGGAGTTTTGAAAGGTTTTGCACCCAGTTTCTTAGTGTCTTTCAATAGATCTAAAGTATACTTTCTTTGATTAATAAATACATCTTTAGATGAATGAGCAAATTCAACACCAAGAAAGTATTTCAACTTACCAAGATCTTTGATATCAAATCGAGCACGAAGAGCATCTTTCAGCTTCTTGATAAGTAGCATATTATTACCCGTAATCAATATATCATCAACATATATTAAGACAACAGTCTTACCTTGACTGCAATCTGATACAAAGAGGGAAGAGTCTGTGTAGCATTTCTTGAATCCAATTCTCTGCAGCTCACCACTGAGTTTGTTATACCAAGCTCGTGGTGACTGTTTTAATCCGTATATGGCCTTGTTGAGCTTGCAAACTTTGTTACTTCTTTCTTTCAACAGGCCAGGAGGTATTTTTAGGTAAATTTTTTCTTCAAGATTGCCTTGAAGAAAGGTATTTTTCACATCCATATGCTCCATAAACCAACCACAATTCACAGCAATAGAGATTAGGATGCGAACTGTATTCATTTTAGCTACTGGAGCAAAGGTTTCACTATAATCAATCCCTGAAATTTGAGTGAAATCTCGTGCTACCAATCTAGCTTTATACCTTTCAATGGTTCCATCGCTATTATACTTAACTTTATAAATCCACTTACAATCAACAGCCTTTTTGTTGTTTGGTAGATCAACAAGGCTTCCAGCTCTTCATTCATTGCATCTGACCAAACTTTTTGCTTGACAGCATCTTCATAAGTTCTGGGTTCAACCTTTTTATCAATGCAGCTCAAGAAAGTTCTATATGCTGGTTTAACATTCTGATAAGAAATGTAGTTCTCAATAGGATAAAGCAGATGATAAGTTTTAAACTCCTTAAGCCTGCAACTTGGTTGCCTAATTCTAGTAGATCTTCTTACTTTAGGACTATTAGGCACATTATCGTCTTCCTGGCTAGGTAACATACCTGAGTTTGGATGAAGTTCTGTTCCTCCATCAACATGATCTTCAAGTATTTCTAGACGTCCTTCAGGAATTTCAGTAGTAGTGATAACTTCTTCTCCTACGCTTTGTTCTTGAACCTGCACAGGTAGATCAAATTCCTTTTCTCTTTGGAAGAAAGGAGGAGTTAAGCTATCAATAATGGGAAGATAATTCCAAAAATATGAGTGCTAAATTAACATATGACAAATTTATAATCATTCAAAAATCTAACCTTATTTGAATCTATTATAATTCACTCAATAAATAACTAAATATCCAAATATCAAATACACGTTTATCTTTCCAATACAAATCAATGGACTTAGCTAAAAAAAAAATCAATAAAGACCGGAGTAGTTGAGAAAAATGAACTCATCAATAAAGGGAGTCCACTTCATAAGAGCCGTGACATATTTTTCCAAGACAAATCAAATCATCGTGCGCGTTAAAATTGTAGAAAAATTCTCACTAGAAAAAAAATCGCAGAAGTCAAGACCGGGTCTTCAAATGCTAGTGGAGAAAAATGAACTCGTCAATAAAGGGAGTCCACTTCATAAGAGCCGTGACATATTTTTCCAAGTCAAATCAAATCATCGTGCGCGTTAAAATCGTAGAAAAATTCCCACTAGAAAAAAAATCGCAGAAGTCAAGACCGGGTCTTCAAATGCTAGTTGAGAAAAATGAACTCATCAATAAAGGGAGACCACTTACCTTCATAAGAGCCGTGACATATTTTTCCAAGACAAATCAAATCATCGTGCGCGTTAAAATCGTAGAAAAATTCCCACTAGAAAAAAAATCGCAGAAGTCAAGACCGGATCTTCAAATGCGATCTCCCCATGTACTCGCGGAAATAAATATGCTCATTTTTATTGATGCGGAGAAATTAAAACATGATGGTCAGATTTAATTCAAGACTTATCCTTTCCTTAATTTTTGCTCTTTCCATCGACGTATTACTGCCCGATCCCGCCCTATCCGAATTACCTAAAATGCTATACTACAACTGTACCTTAAACGGTAACTACACCGCCGACAGTCCGTACCAATCCAACCTCAATTCCCTCCTAAACTCCATGTACACCAACACCGACATCGACTACGGTTTCTACAACTTCACAGTCGGAGATTCCGGCAACCAAGTCTACGGGATCGCTCTCTGCAGGCCCGATATCAAACCCGAACCGTGTCGGGACTGCATTAGGGACACAAGCGCTAACCTCACCGCGCTATGTCAGAATTTCAAGGAGGCCATCGGAGGGGCCGACAACTGCATGGTACGGTACGCGAACCGCGACATCTTCCACCGCGAGGAAAGCGACACCCGCTTCTGGGTCTACGACGTCAAACAAAACGTGACGGACAACACGTTAACGGGGTTTAACCAATCGGTGTACAGCCTGCTGGCTAACTTAAGTGATAATGCTTCTCGAAGCACGGATTCTCGTTACAAGTTTGCGGTCGGGAAGCTGCCGACCCCGGACTCCCAGACCGTGTACGGGCTGGTTCAGTGTACTCCTGACTTGTCACAGTCCGACTGTAGTGAGTGTCTCTATAAAGCTTCGCGGTTAATTCCGGATTGCTGCCCGAAAAGCGATGGAGTGAGGATTATTTACCCTAGCTGTAATTTTAGATACGAGGTTAACCAGTTTTATGGCACCATAGATATACCTCCGGTGACTACTCCAAGTACAAAAGGTACCTGTTATAATTGGATGAGTTTTGAGGAGAATTCTTGCGTTTGCATACGTATAAGAATAAATAAATTAATCTTTTATCGTTTATCCTTGCAGATAAGAAGAAGATCATTATTGCCGTGGTCGTTTCAACTGTAGCTTGTTTGATGCTGATCGTTTGTTGCATCCTTTTGAGACGGAGGAAAAAGAGAGATGGACGGGAAGAGAAATTATACGGTAAAACTGCTTAAATTTATTTTTACATTTAACCACAGATAAGTATTATATATATATATTTTTTTAAATAAGTCCAATTTTATTAATTCCAAAAGAAAAGAAAAGAAACTCCCTAACCTTCATGCGAAAAGTTACGAAACCCAAAAGGCATTGATAGCTTCAAGTAGTAAAAAAACTAAAAACCAAGGTTGAGATATTCATAGAATTATTTTAGCTTAATTGAGAAGTTTCAAATTTGAAAATTTAAAATATATTAATATTAAATATTTATTAAAAAAATTTGATACTATTCAAAAATTCAATCAGACTAAAATCTAAATTAGTTCGTTTATGTTACGAGGTAGGTTTAAAAGAAATGCGGGCTTGCATGAAAGGTTGGAGTTTGTTTTCGGCTGAGTTGTCCTATGTTTTGTTCAGGATCGGGATACATGGAGGAGACCGAGTCCTTGCAGTTTGACTTTGAAACGGTCAGGATGGCCACGAACAATTTCTCCGATGATAACAAGCTTGGTCAGGGAGGATTTGGTCCGGTGTACAAGGTAATTGACTTGTGCAATAGAAGAAAACTGGATATTGTCTCATCGCCGAACTAAATATTCCCCTTTAATAACAAATTTCTGGCCTAGTTGTTTTAATTAGTAAGAAACATAGATTTTCTTTAAAAAATTTGAGTTCGAATTTTACGAATAAAAATATATTTAAAAAAATGCACTCATTATATAAGATTGACAGAGAGATTCTGAATATGAGAAATGTAAACTTTCCTTTTTTTAGGGTACGCTTCTCGACGGGCAGGACATAGCAGTTAAAAGGTTGTCCAAGGAATCAAGCCAGGGAGACATGGAGTTCCGAAATGAAGTCTTGCTGGTCGCCAAGCTCCAGCATAGAAACTTGGTCAGGCTAAGAGGTTTCAGCGTCAACAGGGTAGAGAAAGAGAAGCTCCTGATATACGAGTTTCTGCCTAACTCGAGTCTAGACCAGTACTTATTCGGTAACTTTTAACAACCAATTCCACTTTGAACATCATAAATACAAGTAATTTTTTCATTTTTTAATAATTTTTCTCATTAATTTTTTGGTGGAAAATAATCTATGGTTGAACACTATTTTTTTTTTATAAATATATTTTCAGCCTAATTAGAGATTTCAAATTCAAGCCACATATTTGTTGGAATTCAACAAAAGGAGCATCATCCATTTTATGGTCTATCTAATTTGAATCTAGATAGTCTGTTTTGTTCAGTGAATATTAAGATGTTTGTGATTTTGACTAAAACATATTATAGGTCAGTACTAGCAGATCACATATCATGATTATTTTTGTCAATATTTTTAAAAATGATTTGAAGAGCGACCGAATTTACATTATTTCTTCTATTGGGTACAGGCCCAATCAAACGAGGAATTCTGGGCTGGGCAGACCGTTACAAAATTGTAGAAGGCATTGCTCGGGGCCTTCTCTACCTTCACGAAGATTCAAGGCTCCGTATAATCCATCGCGATCTAAAAGCCAGCAATGTCCTACTAAATGAGGAGATGAACCCTAAGATATCAGACTTTGGCACGGCCAGAATGTTCAGTGTTGATCAAACCCAAGCTGACACAAGTAGGGTCGTCGGTACCCTGTGAGTAAATAATTCTCTAACCTATTACTTGCTACGAATTCGATTTGGTTATACCGTTATGTTATGATTGTCTCAAATTTTAACTGTACTATAATTTCTTGTTAAATATTGTTTTATTGTGTACCTAATTGTGAATGTCGGGGATCATGTTTAGGAGTTTGTTGGGTTGGCTTTTGACAATGAACATTGTAGTATATGTCAGAAATTTAGGATAGAAACGTAACCTCGTCTATGAAATATATATATGATTACTCATGTTACGAGCGTTTAATTATTACGATTATAGTCATAATACTCATTTTTGTTAAATGTCTCAACTCAGTGGTTACATGGCCCCTGAATACATCAAGCGAGGTCATTTTTCAATCAAGTCAGACGTGTATAGCTTTGGTGTTTTAGTTTTGGAAATATTAAGCGGAAAAAGAATCGGCGGAGATCGAATAGAAGAAAACGAAGAGGACCTGCTAACATTTGTAAGTGCCTATTGAAAAGTTGATTTTTTTTACATGCACTTATATTAAGTTTGGATGTATAATTCAGGAATAAATTCGAATGTTATAAAATAAAAACAAATGATATAAAATTAAAGAAGGATAATTATTTGCATATAATTTTATTGAGATAGAATAATATATTAATGTTTAAATTCGTCATTGTTAGTAAAAAGTTGTTAAACCAACTTTATAAATCTGAAGAATCCAATAATTAAAATTTTGGAATAAATATAGAGACTCCAACATCATAAAAAAATGTGTCGATCAAATAACCTATTATTACTTATACAACTTCGTTTCATCATGTGACATCTTAATCTTTTGGAATTAATGCAAAAACTCTAAAAGAGAAAGACAAGGCATTCAACAACATAATCGTTGGATAAATCTTGCAGGCGTGGAGAAATTGGAGCGAAGGGACGCCGATGAGGGTGTTCGATCCTTCCTCCGGGATGGGTTCGAGCAGTGAAAAGATAAGGTGCCTCCAAATTGGACTACTGTGCGTCCAGGAACATGAAGGTGACCGGCCAACCATGGCTCAGGTCGTGGTCATGCTTAGCAGCTACTCTCTCACTCTCCGGGTGCCTCTCAAACCTGCATTTTACATGTACAGTAGCAGGTCAGGAGGGACCCAAATCCATCGTCCTGGTGGGCTTTCGTTTAACGAAGCTTCGATCACCGATCTGTATCCTAGATAGGGGTGACACTTCGGGAAAAATTATTGTCTCGGTTAGCATATTTGGCTGATGAGAATTTATCGCATTTTAGATTTATGGCAGATTTTCTTACTGCAATCGAGACGGCGGCTATTGGTTTTGGTTGATTAGGCTGTTGTTTTATCTCCATGTCCTAAGGTGTTTTGTATACCAGACTTTTTTGATTTACACATAGTTTTTTAGGTGTTCTCGAGGTTTGTTATTGTAGGTGAATGTTCTAGAATATGTCTATGCAAGGTATTTTATCGCATTTTAGATAGGGGTGACACTTCGGGAAGAATTATTGTCTGTGTTAGTATATTTGGCTGATGAGAATTTATCGCATTTTAGATTTATGGCGGATCTTCTTACCGTAATCGAGATGGCGGCTATTGGTTTTGGTTGATTAGGTTGCTATTTTATCTCCATGTCCAAAGGTATTTCGTATGGGTATGGATTGGGTACGGAATGCCCAGATTCCGAACCGTTCGGAATGAAGATACGCGGCAAATGTGCTAAAATATGGAGATCAAAATGAAAAAAATCACGCAAAAACACAAACCGGATACAAATGCCAGTATCACATAACTGCGCATGCCAGTATCATATAACTACACATGCCACTGTGACCTTTTTGCAAAAATGCTAAAATACGGAGGACCAAAATGAAAAAAACTATGCGTGCCATTGTCATCAACGGGGACTTGCCGTTTTCACAAAAACAAATGCCATTATCACATAACTGCACTTGCCATTATCACATAACTGTGCTTGCTATTATCACATACCTGCGCTTGCCACTGCGGTCCCCCTTCACTCCAAACCGTTCTGAATCAATTCATTTACTCCGTACCCAATCCAAAGCCATTTCGTATAACAGGCTTTTTTGATTTACACAGGTGTTCTCGAGGTTTGTTATTGTAGGTGAATCTTCTAGAATATATCTATGCAAGGTATTTTATTTAGGCATTTTTTTTTACGTTTTCTCTATGCAAGAATATGTACCTCTGGTATTCATGGTGTAATCTTTTTTTTCGGAAAAATACAAAATCTGCCTTTCAAAAAAAAGATTTATGGCGGATCTTTGTGGAATTAAATTTAAAATTTTCCTATTTTTTGTTTTGGATTCTACCAATATTTATATTGAGAGTTAATACTAGATGGTTGGCAAGAAAGCAATAAATAAATTGTAAATGTAATTATTAGTAAATAAATTTTACTCATCATAAAAAAGTTAGAACCTAGCCAAAAATCGTGTTCAGTTGTTCCATTTTCCCACAAAAAACATGTATTTTAATGGTGTAATAGCCCATGGGCCCGACAACAAAGCATCAAAACTTAATCAACAAACACTTAGATCAACTGGTGAGGGAGTTGTTCTAGCTTAACTAAAGTTTCGGGTTCGAATTATTGGGAACGCAACAGTGTTAAATACTTGTTAGGAGAACTTTGCCACCTTTCAAAGATCCTACCCGGCTCGGACTTGGATTAGTCGGCCATGGACCGGATACCAAATGGTTATAAACCAAAAAAAATCGAAAGGTAAAATCAATCGGCATGGCCGATGATCTGCATCAATGATTTCTCCACCCAAAGCATCATATACACACACACACGCACGCACAAACTCAACCCTAAAAAAATATTTCGAGCCATTATGGAAACTGAAGTTTTAATTATCTACTAAGAGAATTATCTAACTGTTTAAAAATTTATTAGATTCCAACAAAAATTAATTAAGATTAAGTGAATGTCCGGATACCAAGTGATATAAATTCTTTTCTCATATATAACTACACATCAAAAAGCCATAAACAAAGCAATTGAAGATGTAATTGAGAGACAAATAGAAAGAGTGAGTCTTGTAAGAAATCAAGTGAGATCTCGGCCAAAGCTTTTGAATGTAATAAAATTCAGTTTTTCTTAAACTACAGTTGAGAGCTGAGAGCAAATTTATTAAATCTTTCAAAACCTTTTAGCATTTAACCTCAAATCCATTTCCAACAGATTGTCCTTTCATTAGAAAACGGGTTGCATCATTAAGACCAATTTGGAACACAACGAGAGCCAATCATGTCAACTTTTGTTACATCTTTTAGACTCAGATTGTAGTTCACCAATAAATAAGAATGGTTTCTATGGTCCAACTCAATCAAAGATTTGACGGAACAAGATGTAATGCTATATTTGGAGTCTTTGGCTCCTAACTAAAAGGAGCAGATACTAATGTAATTCCTCTGATTTTGTTCTGTTTTTTTTAAGGTTAAAAACTAGTACTTATATTAATCAATAGAGTCAAAACAAAGAAGCTCCAAGAGCTGAGGACGAGGGTTGCTCATCGCATCCCCAATACAAAAGCCATTCCTACAGCTAATAGCCAACCAATTTGCCACCTGGTTTGCCTCCCTCGGAACAAAAACAAGATGACATAAAGGAAGGCTCAAAAGATTTGTCTGTGTTTCAAGAGCAGCCAACTCAAGGTTCCAGTCAAGCATAGAAGATGAGTTGTTGATGAAGTCAACAATGACCTTGCAATCAGATTCAATTATGGTCTTGGTGAGGTTGTAGTGCTGTTGAACATGTTTAACAGCTTCACCAATAGCATCCAATTCGGCTTCCATAGCCGTTGAGGTTGGGTGGAGGGAAGATATAGCTCCTTGCAGGGAGCCAAGGTGGTCCCGAGCAGCAACTGCTATGCCAGCTTAACAATAAGACTCAAGTTTTGTGCACACAAAATATCAACTCGTTTTGATACCGCATTAGAATTTATGTAACTAACTCAAAACTTTAAACAATAAGTAAATAAATTTTCAACACATATCAACTAATTTCTCACGGATTTAATAGCTTAACAATAACACTCAAGTTTTGTGGCATAGGACCTGCCAAGTTTGGGTGTAGATTTGGATGTTGTCCAGATCCTTATTTTTAAAAGGATAATGAAATAAATATGGATTTATAGGATCTATTAAGATCATATCCGAACTTTTTATGATAATACTAAAATAATATATATTTATAGTATTTATTAAAAGCTTAACATTAACTACCAAATTGAAATAATGATTGCAACCCTAAAATAGCCAGAGAGATATATGATTCTTACCATATACTCATGAATATCTTGTGGTCGATTAATTTTCGCGTAGCTCTTTACAATTGAGGGGGCGGTTCAATTTTTTAAATTAAACAAATTGTAATTTTAAATAATATAGATCCATAGTTCGTCCTAATCTTTCTAATATTTTAAAATCCATGTTTGAATTTTTATTTTTCAAAAAAATAAAAATAATTATTTGAATCAATCATTGTCAAAGAAAATAAATATCGTATCCAAAATTTTCTTAAATAAATTCAAATATCTTATCGATTAATACTCGATATTGACGGCCATTTGCCCATTTCTTCCCTATCTCGCCTGTGGGGCCCAACACTAAACCATTAAGTACCCATCACAGCACAACAAACGCATCACCCCTTAGTTTTTCCTAGCAAAAAACGCGCACATAGTTTCTCCAGGCAAAAAAGAAGTTCTCTCTTTAAAGAAGAAGCTGACCAAACCCCTCTGGTCACGGAGATAGCCCAGATAGTTATCTTGTGAACGTAAGTGATTAATCTGTTCTAAGTTTTGTTGCCAATGTTTAAAATTGGTACCGGTAAACTTTTCCGGTTTCTCAAATTGGAAAAAAGTTTCTCAGAACCTCAACGTTGTTGGTGGTTTTATGACCCAAGGGACTCAGTCTGTGGGCTTACAAGTTGCATAGAATTGCAGTTTCCTTACATTAGAATTTAGGAAAAAGTCTACTTTAGTACTCTATAGTTTCATATTTTTCAAATTTAGGCCGTGTAGTTTAAAATTTTATTTTTAAGTCCTGTGATTTTTATGGCTCGGACATGCCTCAGTCCCGGGCAGCTACCCAGCCATTTGGCCATCCACGTCGGCTCCATGTCTCCCAAAACGATGTCACTTGGTGTCCTACGTGGACGTCTCGTTGGTTATGTTGTCGCTGACGTGTCGGGTGGCAAATCACCAAAATAGTCCCAAACTTCAAATAATTTTTTCTTCCTTCTCCCTTACCCAAATGTCCACGTAGGATGTCCGCGTGATGCCAAGTGATGTCATTTTCGGGGACGTGGAACCGACGTGGACAGCCAAATGGCCATGCAGCTGCCCAGCCTGCCCGGAACTAAGGCATGTTCAAGCAAAATCCCACAGGGCTTAAAAATAAAATTTTAAACCATACGGCCTAAATTTAGAAAATGTAAAACTACAAGATACTAAAGTAGACTTTCCCTAGAATTTATAATCTCCCAACCTAAATAGGCTTCGATAATATTTGGTCCGCGAATGCAGGTAGGAAAGGAGACAATAGACAGAAAGAAGAAAGACTAACTGCGATGTCGAGCCAACTTGAGATGTCATGTCTGGCAGCTGCATTTGCCATTGCATATGTCGCTTTTCGAGCAATTTTCGAAACGTCCTATAGAGTCGGTCAAGATCACCACCGAGGCACTGCGTTTGAAGTTTATACGAAAGCTAACATGGTGGCCTTTCTTCTGTCAACAAGCTCCATGTTCCTCAGCATCCGGACTTTATTGGCCGCTGCTACGAGAAACGATCGTGGTGACCGTTTAACGTGCTTCGGTTTCTTATCCGGGGCAACTCTGGCGCTGTTCGTGGCATGTCTTTCTGGGATGTGGGCAATTATGGAGCTTAATCTTCATATCCTGGCAAGTTTCTCTGCTTTGGTTGTTTCCATCATAGCGTCATGAGGTTCGATTTCTTATCAATGCTATGTATTTTGGCGATCTGATCGAGTTTCGGGTTTCGTTTCGTGCTTTGTATTGCAGGACGGTGATGTGTGTGAGGCCGTGTAGAACCAGACGAATCATGTTATTGTTGTACTCAATTTCTCTGCTTTTGTTGTTAAACTTCTGCTTAACGGCAGTACTAAATAGGTGTGTATTTTGGTAGCACCTAAAGTGTTATTACCTACTAAAATGCTATAATTTTCTTTAAAATGGTAAGATATTCGACTAACTAGATAACAAACGTTACTAGTTAGGTAATATATGTGGCACAAATCTTCTAGGTCTCGACGTTATATTATTTTATTATTTTAGCCCAAACCACTTTTAGGAATTCTGAGACATCCCCATCTCATAATGAAAATAATTTTTTCGCTATAATCTTCATTGCCGGATGGAAATTTTCCTCGTGTTTTGTCTTGTGCCTAAAAGCTTAGAATTTTTACCATAGTTTTAAAAAACGCGGTCCGACGATCGCCCAAGACAGCGAGTCATTTTTTCGTGTTTATACGACCTTCAGTCGAACTGCCCAAAATTTGGTCAGACCGGGCAGTTTGCACTAGTTTTGATTCAGACAGCTCGGTCAGACCAAATTTTATCCAAATCAGCAAAAATTGAAACAAAAAAGTCGTATCATATACTCAATTTCTCTAAATCAACAAAGAAAAATTGACGTTATATGTTATAAATTGGTTGATATTTCTAAAATGTGGATTTTGAAACCTATATTTTGACTATTTGGTCTACATATTATTCAAATAATAGTAAAAAAATTAATAAAAAAGTATCTAGTAAGTCCGACAGGTCGGATCGGACGACCCAGAGAACGGACCAAAATCCAAGTCGTACCAAAATCCGTATTTTAAAATTATGCTTCTTTCCACATGCCTTTTGGAGTCCGGATGAACCTTTCTTTCACTTTTTGTATTGGTTTTTTGGGCCTGGTACTTCTCCTTGAGCCCAAATGCATGTATTTTTTCTGACTGGATAGCTTCTCCATGGCCCATTTCATGGGTCTCCGTGGGCAGCTGGGGCCCAATCGCTCCCACCTCTTTCTATTGCGGGGCCCATTGTCCAAATAAAGGTCATCCTTTTTGGTTCTAGAATCTGCCACGTCACTCCTTTGGTAGCTTATTGTTGTGCGGACAGCGGACTGTTAGTGATGTTACCAAGTTTTTGTATTGATCCATGAACTACTTCCCTCCGGGAATATATATGTCGTCGGAAGTTGGAATCAGGCGGCGGCCAAAAATCATGCTCCGGTGATCCATTTTCAAAGTAAAGACATATATAGAAGTGAACATATAATCTAAAATTCGATAAAAGAAATCCGATATCAAATATCCAAATTCATTTATATATAATATAAAAATATCAAAACGCCATATACAAACGGAAACAATATCCTTCTTCAACATATACAGGGCTTGGTCCAATGTTCTTTCTCGTGACTAGTGCGATCTAGACAAGTCTGAGGTTAGATTTGTCATCTCATCAGAAGACGGCTGCTCTCCGGGTCGAGAAATATTTGTTACTGACTTATTTCATTATAGAATTTGATAATTAAAAAGTGCACCATAAGCCCTGGGCCGACATCTTTTGTTTGAATTGGGCCCATCATAAAGACCAATTTGGAACACAACGAGAGCAAAAACCCACTGTTTTGGGGTTTTAGGGGCTGGTTTTTGTAACCCAGCAAAAGCCCACTTCTCCAGAAATGATATTGTATTTTCTGTGGAAAATTTATACTTCCCAACTCAGTAACAAATATGAAAAGGTCAAAATATCTTTGATAAACCAAAAAAAAACAGAATATAAAAAATTTTCAATATATATTTCCACATAATAATTTATGGTACTTTAAACATATTAAAATGCAAGTTACTCATTAAAAATTTAATAATATCTCAGACAATAAAATTCGTCGTGTCGTGACAATAAAAAATTGACGAAATCTTTGCAGTTGAATATTTCATATCGAGTTTGTGTTGGGACCACCAGTACGTTAAAATATCCCATCCCCACGTTCGGCAGCGATAGTCGGACGATTTTTTGTACGAAAAAGTCTTCGCACTACTGCTTCGTGGTGGAATAATTAATCCTTCACACCAATCTCATCAAATAATTAGGCCCATCGCTTTGAAAGCCAGCAGCTTCCAGGAAATGACATGGTCAACGGATTCAAATTCTTTATTCTTCTTTACGTCGAAAATGATCTTAAGAACAAAGAATTATTGAACGCAAAAACTGCACTTGGACCAATGGATTCTATAATCTTCCAAGCAGCGGTAATTTGTTCAGAGTTGCTGTTCTTAGCTCTGTGCTTGTTGCCCACGTTGACGAGTTCGACGCCCGATTTCGAGGAGAAACAGTGCTTCAACTACAAAGGAAACTACACCACCAACAGCACCTACCAAAGAAACCTGCAGACCCTTCTCTACAACTCCTCCCTTCCATTGGATGCAGTGGCCAATTCCGGCTTCTACAATCTCTCCGTCGGCCAAGGATCCGACCAAGTTCACGCACTCGCTTTCTGTCGAGGAGACGCTTCTCAGGACGACTGCTTCAATTGTCTGTCCGACGCCTCTAAGAACATCCTCCAGGTTCCCTCATTATTCGCCTTTTTCGTGTAAATGGAATTGGTTTCGAATAGGCTGTTAGTTTCTTTTTCTGGTCAACGTATGCTTGAATTATGCTACTTGGATCAGATATAGAGTCTAGTTTCAATGACCAAGTGCAAAATGTCAAATTAATTGTGTGAAAGAGTGGACTTGATGCGAATTTTTAGAACTCAATTGGAGGACTACAATTGTCCGGATTCGTATGCAGGAATGTCCAAGCCAAAAGGAAGCAATGGGAGCGTACACTTTGTGTATGCTTCGGTTTTCCAACAGGACAATCTACGGTATCAAGGAGGAAATCCCCGTGTTCGATTCTGTTAACGTTGCGAACGCCACGGATGTGCACCAGTTCAACCAGCTGGTGCAGACGGCTCTCGAAACTCTTCGAAGAGCGGCAGCTTCCCCGACCAATGTGCGTAAGTTTGCGTCTGGAAAGCAGACGTTCGGACCCTCCAGCACACTCTACGCATTGGTCCAATGTTCCCCTGACCTGACCGATTCGGACTGCATTACTTGCCTCTCCAATTCCGCTTCACGTGTATCAGATTGCTGTGATGGGAAGCAAGGCTTCCGCATTGTTAATCCTAGCTGCCAAACACGGATTGAGATTTTCCCGTTTTACCAAGTAACAGAATATGATGTTCCGATGGGTAACGCTTCCTCTCCGGCATCTTCGCCGCTAAATCGACCGTTACAGGTTTCGCCTCCGCCTCCAACCAGAGGAAGTAAGAAACCAATTACAGCTATCGTCGCGATCGCTGTTGGCATTGTAACAGCTCTTGTTGTTAGCATCTGCATCTTCTTAATTGTACAAAAGCGGAAGTCGATGGCTAATATAAAAGGTAAATTCGAAAACCATTCGATCTGTACCCTTTCAATTACCTGATGTATATTGAACGTGAATTGTGAAGGGGTCAAAGAATTAGAAAGTGAGGAAGTCTTGCAATTCGACCTTGCCACTGTCAAAGCTGCAACTGATAACTTCTCCGAGGAGAACAGGCTCGGACGAGGCGGGTTTGGGGCGGTTTACAAGGTACTTGATGAAATCGCGCCATCTAGACTCGCATCATTTTTCGCGGTAACAATGTATGATCAAAGATTAATCGGGTACGAACTGATGAATTTTCAGGGTATACTCCGCAGTGGACGAGAAATAGCTGTTAAAAGGTTGTTCAAGGGCTCAAATCAGGGGGATGAAGAGTTCAGAAATGAAGTTCTCCTTGTGGCCAAACTTCAGCACAGAAACTTGGTCAAGCTTCTTGGCTATTGTTTGGACAAGGAAGAAAAGCTTCTTATTTATGAGTTCATGCCTAACAACAGCCTCGATCGTGTCATATTTGGTAAAAATAATCGATTACACTTTGCCTCCGCGGTACCAATTGACCATCCAAATGAAGCAATATGATTATGTGAAAATTGCAGATCAAAAAGAGCGAGAAAAATTGGACTGGTCAAGCCGCTACAAGATTGTCTTTGGCATTGCTCGCGGCCTTCGGTACCTTCACGAGGAATCTCGACTCAAGATCATTCACCGTGACCTCAAAGCGAGCAACATTTTGTTAGACTCGGAGATGTATCCGAAGATTGCTGATTTCGGCATGGCAAGGTTGTTTGGTATGGATCAATCCGAAGAAAATACAAGCAAAATCGCAGGGACCTAGTAAGTAACTCTGCTCCTCAGAAATTGATATGCAGAATCTTCCTCAGTTTAGCTAAATCGTTTTGATGCAGTGGCTACATGGCTCCGGAATATGTAGCCCGCGGGCAATTCTCGGTGAAATCGGATGTCTTCAGTTTCGGTGTACTGCTTCTGGAGATCATAAGCGGTCGGAAGCATGCCTATTTGTCGGGAGGAGACGGCGCACATGTAGACCATCTCTTGAGCATTGTAAGTTGAGCAGCAATGTACTGTAGCTGCATTAAATTTCTATCAAATTGTGATCCGTCAACGTGCGCAAATCATGCGAACGTTGAATCTCGCGCGATTTGGCAAATGCAGGCATGGAAATGCTGGAGAAATGGCGCGACAGCGAATATCGCAGACCCAAGTTTAGCAACAGATTCGCAATCCGAGATCATGAAGTGTATACACATAGGCTTGCTATGCGTCCAAGAAAATATGGACGACAGGCCAAGCATGGCTAAAGTTGTTCTCATGCTGAACAACTCGTCCCTTTCTTTGCCAATACCTTCGCAGCCAGCGTTTTACATGGGAAGCAGCGTTGGAAGTGCACAACCCGTAAATGAAAGTCTTCCTCCGTCAAGAAACGAGGCATCAATCTCCGACATTTCTCCTCGATAATATTCGCAACTTGTAGAATGCTTCTTGATTATAATTAAGGTTCGAGCGGGGCGGAGATGTTTGGAAGGCAGAAATTCGTATCGATAATTTTTTGGACCATTGATTTTTTAGCTCTATGTCAAACACCTCTGATATTAATAAACAGAGCTTCCTTGTTTAGCTTAACTGCAAACCAATTCGCATCGATAAAGCATGGTATTTTAACGGAAATATTTCTGCAGTGACATGGGTGGGCTTAGTGAACTATGATCATGGTTTTATACCATGTTACCATATCTGGTTTAAATCTAAATTAGTCGATCAACCGTAAAACATGTTGAACTAAAGTGTCAATGACATTAGTACTTTGTGTTATATCAACGGACCCAACACAATCCAACAAGAGCAAGCAAACCACGAAATCACAAGAAGAACAAATGAGAGAACACACAAGAGACAGGGATTTGTTCACCCGGTTCGACGAGAACGTCTACGTCCGGGGGCGTACCAAGCCAGGAGGATTTCCACTAATCTCGATCTTGAGCTTCACTGCTCTTTACAAGAGAAATAAGTCACCCAGCACGCTTCTAGGGTTTTGATCTCTCCTTTCTATTCTGGAACAACAATGAATGAGCTGCCAAGGGGGTATATATAGTGCCAACTAACCTAGGAACCAAAACATGTTGATATCTAGTTTATGATATCTAGTTTAAATCTAAATTAGTCGATCAACCATAAAACATGTTGAACTAAAATGTCAATGACATTAGCACTTTGCCTACAGAAAGACAACAAGACAGACCCAACATCGGTTCTAACTCCTTAGGATTGGGAAAACAAGGTGGAAGGTTTCTTTAGAGCCTATTTTTGTACCAGTAAACGCCTTTCTCCGGACTCCCCTCGTCAGGCTCAACATATAAACACTCTTTGGCTTCCCTCCACAATGCCTTGACGATAGGGATGCCATCGAACTGGTAGTACTCCCCGAGCACCGGGCAGGCCGGCTTTGTACCAGTAAATTGTTTTTTTGACGATATTTTCTGTTTTTTTTATAAGTAAATTTTATATTTCATCCCATTTGGTATAAATACCAAATCGCCAAATTACGACGATTACATCTTACTTTCTAATTCAAATTAATGGTCTTTTGACTCAAATTTTGGCATTTTTTTGTGAGACACCAAAAAATACCAAAAAACTATATAATTCCATAAATTACTAAATTATCATTTGAAAAAACTAAAATCTCTCATCTTCAAGTCCACGGTCCTGTACAAAAAAAAAGGAAACTCCGTGTCACTCACGGAACAGGATTTGATGCTAGAGGCCCACTCCAGCATGGTGCTGGAGAGTTTTTACTGAACGACATGCATGGACTTTTTTATAAAAATGCAAAAACACGGGGGGCAAAATAAAAAAAGACAATCATTGAATCATAACTGGGTAAACCATTATATCATAACTGAGCAAAATATTGTATCGTAACTGGGTAAACTATTGTATCGTAACTGAGTAACTGGGATGGTCCCGATTTATCCAAACCATTGAATCGTAACTGAGTAAACTATTAGATCGTACAGGACGGTCCTAGTTGGATTTAGTCTTCCAGGACCAAATCCGCTCCCGTCACTCCTCAAGATATTCGTGGAATAATCAATTTGACAAACTGAATGATATTAAAGTGTTCTAGTTAATTAATCTCTTTAAATATCAAGATATATGATTATTTTGTCCTTGTTTATATGCGCAAAAGAGAGTTGGTAACATGTTAATCGGAATTAGTTCAAATGACAACAAATATTTAAAAAACAAGTTTGACATATTTTTAAACGAAAAATAAGTTAGTGAAGTCGTTGTCGTGGGCCCTACTGAGATGTAATAGTCATCCTAATTCCTAAATCCATATGCAAATATAGGATAACATATTTTTACCAAAAAAAAAAGGATAACATATATAGAAACCGACCATTTAAAGCAAACTATTAGGCTCAATTATATCTCGAACGCATCTTTGGGAACATACTTGTAAATTTTTTTAGGAGAGTTTTGTCACTTTTCAAAGATTATATATGACTCGAATCTAAATTTATCGACCTAATGAGCTGGATATCAGATGATTTGGGCCCAATTGGATATGGGCTGGGCCAAGAAGCGCCATCCGGTTAGGTGATCAAATCTCACGTTTAGGAAAATTATTTAGGGGAAATTACTCGTCATTCAGATTTGCTTAAATATACTCAACAGTTTCTCCTGTTTGCAAAATACACGCCGACGTCCCTCGTATTTGATTTTATTATATTTTCGGGTCCACTTTGTGGAGACGAGTGGGTTTCAAGCAACCGCTTGAGGTTCAGATTTTTTTCAATTGCCGACAACATGGAAGAGGAGGGGGAACAAAAAGATGATGACATCAGCAATCTAGAAGAAGAAGATGACCATTTTTTAAGGGTATTTTTGTCATTTTAGTGATAGAAATGAAAAAATGTTACTGACATCAGCGAGAGACCCAAAATATACTAAAATCAAACACAAGGGATTAGAGGATCATTTTTCAAACACGGGAGACTTTAGCGTGAATATAGTCGAACACGCAGGATTTGAGAGTAATTTTTCTAAATATTATTTAAATTCAAACACATATCAGAGAATATCTTCTGAGGAAATATTTTTTCTTGTGGAAAAACTGCTGAATAAGAGTGTATTATGTATAACAATTTTCTGTAAATATATTGTTGTAAAGTATAATTATTGTTGTAAATTTATCTTAAAAAAAAGGTCATAAGGAAAAAAAATCTACTGAGGAAATATTTTTTCTAATGAAGTAACAGATGAATTAGAGTGTAGAAAAAAATTATGTAAAATTGTAAGAACCATCATTTCGATGGAAAATATATTGTCAGCGACACAAAACAGCTTTGGAAAGAAGTTTTAACGTTCAAACTTCCTCCTCTATTTTGAAGTCTCCGTCCAGAAGAATTTAAAAGATGAGTATCATTTAGTTTAGCAAAAAGGCATTTGATAGAGGAGAATTGATAAAAATTCAAGGTTTAATCATCATTGGTGAAAAAAATACTTACAAAAATCAATTAGGTTATATCTAAATACAACGTTCCTCGATTTACAGTTTCAGTTCTTTGTTAGGAAGGAAGGGCAAAAGCACCAGAATTTTTTATATTAAATACTTAGTTCGATACAACAAAAATGACACTGGTTTTTTTGTGAATCTATGAATATTTAAAATCGAATACTATTGATCTTATTTAAGAAAAATTTCTCTCAATAATATTTTTTAACATTCGTAAAAGTTGAATCCAAAATTGAATCAAAGTCAATGCGTTGAAGAAAAAACTAAAAAAGGGCCAAAACATCCAGGCAATTTCCGACGGAGAAAGAAATTGATGAGAGACTACCTTATATCCTTCCAAGAATTTTCATATAAAGAACTATTTTTTCGACAGATCACTTGTTCATTATTGGCCCACTCCAATTTTTTCCACGGAACGAGCTATCTCTCTTGGAAGAAAAATAAAGTTGTCCATTTGATTGGACCCGATCATATATTTTTCCGAGACAATTCACTTCACCTACTCGTGCGCGTTGAAATAGTAGAAATCAAGTGTCAGTACCATATCATTAAATACACTCTTGATTTCAAAACTTTGAAAAACGAGTGTTAAATTAACACTTAAAAAAAAGAGTGTCAAATTAACATATGAAAATTTTATAATCATTCAAAAATCTAACCTTATTTGAATCTATTGTAATCCACTCGATAAATAACTAAATATCCAAATATCAAATACACGTTTATCTTTCCAATACAAATCAATGGACTTAGCTCAAAAAAAAACAATAAAGACCGGAGTAGTCGAGAAAAATGAACTCGTTAATAAAGGGTGTCCACTTCATAAAAGCTTTCCAAGAAAAATCAAATCCGCGTGCGCATTAAAATCGTAGAAAAATTCCCATTAGGATTTTTTTTTTTTTTGCAGAAGTCAAGACCGGGTCTTCAAATGCGATCTCTCTCCATGTACTCGCGGAAATATAAATATGCTCATTTTTATTGATGCGGAGAAATTAAAACATGATGGTCACTCTTAATTCAAGACTTCTCCGTTTGTTAATTTTTGCTCTTCACATCAATCTAACCATATCCCAATTTCCTTTGATGCTATACTACGACTGTACCGAAACAGGTGGTGACTACACCACCGACAGTCCGTACGAATCCAACCTCAAGTCCCTCCTAAACTCCATGCACACCGACACCGACATCAACTACGGTTTCTACAACTTAACCGTCGGGGATTCCGGCGACCAAGCCTACGGGATCGCTCTCTGCAGGCCCGATGTCAAACCCAACGCGTGTCGGGACTGCATTAAGGAAACAAGCGCTAACCTCACCAAGCGATGTCCGAATTACAAGGAGGCCATCGGAGGGGCCAACAACTGCATGGTACGGTACGCGAACCGCGACATCTTCCGCCGCGAAGAAAGCGGCCCCGGCTACTGGGCCTACAGCTTTAACAACGTGACGAACGTAACGGGGTTTTACCAATCGGTGTACAGCCTGCTGGCTGACTTAGGCGATAATGCTTCTCGAAGCGCGGATTCTCGTTACAAGTTCGCGGTCGGGCACCTGCCGGCCCCGGACTCCCAGACCGTGTACGGGATGGTTCAGTGTACTCCTGACTTGTCACAGTCCGAGTGTAGTGACTGTCTCAATAAAACTTTGGAGTTAATTCCGGAATGCTGCTCGAAAACCGATGGAGCGAGGTTAATTTACCCTAGCTGTAATTTTAGATACGAGATTTACCAGGTTTATGGCAACATAGATATACCTCCGGTGACTACTCCAAATGGCACCATAGATATACCTCCGGTGACTACTCCAAGTACAAAAGGTACGTGTTATAATTGGACGAGTTTTGAGGAGAATTCTTGCGTTTGCGTACGTATAAGAATAAATAAATTGATCTTTTATCGTTTATCCTTGCAGATAAGAAGAAGATCCTTATTACCCCTCAAAAAAAAAAAAAAGAAGATCATTATTGCCGTGGTCGTTTCAATTGTAGCTTGTTTGATGCTGATCGTTTGTTGCATCCTTTTGAGACGGAGGAAACAGAGAGACGGAGGGGAAGAGAAATTATATGGTAAAACTGCTTAAATTTTTTTTTTACTTTTAACCACAGATAAGTATTATATATATTTTTTAAATAAGTACAGTTTTATTAATTCTAAAAGAAAAGAAAAGAAAACGTTACATAAAAATCAACCGGTAAAAAAAATTCTGCTTATTTAAAAGGTAAATTCGAAGACCATTCGATCTGTTCTCTATCAACCTGCAGAAACTCTGCAGTAATGTTGTTGAGGCACAAAAATAATCTCAAAATTGTCAACGATATCTCGAGCTCTCTGGTGCGACATGACCATTTTTGGCTCTTCATGTTGCGAGATCGCTTCCAGTTTCCAAGAGGACGATCGGTCTCCAAGAAGATGGTCGGTCTCCAAGAAGACGGTTGGGCTCTATGAGGACGGTCGGTTTCCATGAAGACGGTTGGGTCTCCAAGAGGATGGTCGATCTTCATGAGCATGGTTGTTCTCCATAAGGACGGTCAGGTTTCCAAGAGAACGGTCGATCTCCAAGAGGACGGTCGGATTTCCAAGAGGACGGTCGATCTCCAAGAGGACTGTCGGTCTCCAAGAGGATGGCGGGTCTCCAAGAGGACAATCAATGATGCGTGCTCTGTTGTTCGCCTGCGTTGCACGAGTCCGCCTTCATTGTCGTCCGCTCGTGTCCAAGGCATCCGCCTTCTTTGTCGTCCACCCGTATCCAAGGATCCACCTTCATCTCGATCGTCCGTTCACCAATCCGTTTACTTACTCGGTCGTACGCCTGAGTGTGTCGATCCGCTTGCCTATGCTAATTTGCATATTTCTTGGTCGTACACTTGGCTCAGCTCGCTTCTCGGTCGTTTGGCTAGTTGCATTTGCTTGCTCGGCCTCACTCGTCCGTTTGGCCCGTTCGTCTATTGATCTGCCTTAGATATGTTCGGCCCATTGGAATCCATTTGTGACAAGCACTTGGCCCGGTACATGGGGTACAAATACGTTTGAAATTTTTTCTATACTAGCTCGGATTAGGTTCATCCGCATTAGAGATCGCCGTTGGGCCAAGTTGAGAACGCCCTTGCCTTGAGAACGATGGGCTTGAGAACGCCTTTGGAGAACGAACGCCCTTAGAGAATTCTCTTAGAGAATGCACGCCCTTGGAGAACGCCCTTGGGGAACGCACGCCCAGGGAGTCCTCCCGCTTTGGGTTTGATAATGGCCGTCGTCCCGCTTTGGGCTTGATAGTAGGCATCGTCCGCTTTGGACTCGACAGTAGGCGCCCACTTTGGGCTTGATAGTGGGCCTCATCCCGCTTTGCGATTGGTAGTGGGTGTCATTTACTTTGGGCTTAGCGGTAGGCATCCTCCTACTCTGGGCTTGGTAGTGGGCTCCGTCCTACTTTGGGCTTGGCACTAGGCATCCTCCCGCTTTGGGCTTGGTAGTGGACGCCATCCCACTTTGGGCTTAGCAGTAGGCGTCTTTCCCTCTTTGGGCTTGGTAGTAGGTGCCGTCCCACTTTGTACTTAGAAGTGGCGGGCCGTGTTGGTAAAAGTTTTCTTTGAACTTAAAAGCGGGAGGTCGTTTTCGATGGGCTTGAGACGAGATTTTGCATGGGAGGTTCGAGAAGGTCAAATCAGTCTACATTTTCCTTAGTTGAGCCGGGTTCCTATTTTGGTGGTGGCTTTCTTATTCAATGTCGAGTTACTTGGCTGGCACGGCTTCTTTTAACGTCGGGTTTCCTTATGTTTGGACGAAGGTCTAGAACTTTCCTATATCAAGCCGGGCTAAATCTCTCTGTATTGGTGATACTCACTAATTGGCAGATCTTGCAGGATTTAGTCTTTATTGAGGCGCTCTAGATCAAATTTTGGGACCGAGATCTTTGAGAAATTAAGGTAGCTTAGAGTTTTCTACTTTGAGGATGAGAGGCTTGGTCAAGGCATCCTATATAAAGAGGAGACGACATCAACAACACAACACAATAATGTTTATCTTACTTATCGCTTTTACCTTATCTTAGTCTGTAACCCATAGTTTGTAGCCTAGCCTAGCTTAGTATAGACCGACCTTGGGACGACCACTCCGAATTCATCTCAGGTTCTTGTTCTCTTTCTCTCATAACATATTTTTGGCATGCTCGATGGGACCAAGGAGGGCGTCTGAAAAGGCGGTCCAACCTTTACCGATTAAGATGACCAATTACTTTGTTTCTCCAGTTCCTTATAAGAAGCTGATACCTTCTGTTTCCCAGTCGTCTGTATGGAGGCGGGATTCATCTACATCGGCTTTCTCTAAAGAGCCGACTGAAATAAATGCCTCCCCGATGGAGTTCTATACGTCTGTCGTCTGATGGAGACATATGCGCTTTTCGTGCTCAGAAGCTCTACGAAGAGTCTTTTGGAAACCATGAGGAGTCCTCACGTGTGGTCATTAATCAACGCCAAGGGATGGGCGTATCCATAGGACCAGCTATACTCGTCCAACCAACCTTCGGGCAACCATGGACTGGTCATATTCCTTTCACCACGGCTCTACCATCGTTGGGTGTGTTCGGCTATGGTCCAATGCCTGGAACTCTTGTGTATCCCCCGTACCAAACGACTCCTAACATGGGATAGGGACATATGGAGTAAACTACTCAGGACAATATGAGTCTGCCAGGATGGGGCCTAGTAATGTCCAAACGGGATCGAGCTGGTACCAACTGGCTCCAACTTAAGAACAGCTATACCCATCTAGGGTTGTGGTCGACCAAAGCTCCTTCGAAAGAGATTGGCGACAAACCCAATTTGAGGATGGGGAGGACTTAATCCCAGATCAACCCCCCGTTGGGCAACCTACATCGACCTCAACCAAAGAGCACAACAAGAGGACGTAGCACCCCAGCAAACGTCCCAAGGTGATGCTTAGTGTCTTACCGGTTATTTGACTCACACTATAACCCCGGTAATACAAGATGAGTCATCTGGGCTGATCGATCCCGAGATCGAAGAGCAAGGTCTTATCGGTAGATAGGGTCTCGGTATGGTGTCACCACCCTCCATTGAGCCTATGCCAGAATAACTTGAGGAGGGGTCCTTACCTTACCGTGACACCCGGACCCCGGAGTTCACGAGGTTACCTAGCCAACCACCATCGGTTGAAGCCTCTAATTACTTGGGGTTGCAAGAGTCTCCTATAGGTGAGGGGATCCAAGACAGTTCTTTTGGGCACGATGAGTCAGTGGCAGTTGACAACACCCTAGTGTTTGATGACGTTCCAGCCCAACTCTTCAGTTCGTGATGTTGAGGCAAAGAGAGGTTGATGAGGACGATGTCTACCGTCAGCGATATACCCAACAATAAGGGACTGAAGGAAAATCTCCACTTTTTTATTTTGAGGAATTTGACTCATATCAACACCCCAGGGGGAAACCCTTAATCGACCCCTACATAAGTGCTTCGGTTGCTATGGTTGGCCTCCAACGAAGCCAAAAGGGAGAAAGGCCAAAGCAAGGAAAGGCTGACCCTAAAACTCGATGGGAAAAACTCGGAGGGCACGAATGGACACCCGATAACGGCATCCCAAAGGCTCAAAAGTCCTTTTGTCCGAGGGTAGCCGATGATCCCAAGCGAGGGAAGGCCGACCTTCAGACCCGAAGGGCAAGACTCGGTAGGCAAAGAAGGCCACCCGATAATAACGTCCCAGAGGCTTAGAAGTTCTTTCGTCTGAGGGGAGCCGATGGTTCCAAGCGAGGGAAGGTCGATCTTCAGACCCGAGGGGCGAAACTCAGGGGGCAAGGATGGCCACCCAATAGCGACATCTCAAAAGCTCAGAAGTCCTTTCATCCAAGGGGAGCGAATGACCCTAAGTAAGCAAAGGCCAACCTTAACACCCGGGAGGCAGGACTCGGGGGGGCAAGGATGGCCAACTGATAGCCGAATCCCAAGGACTCAAAAGTTCTACTGTATAAGGGAAGCCGACAAGATGTGGAAGCTCTGCCATCCTCGTATCAAGGTGGACCTTCAAGATGGGTCCAATCCACATTGGTACACCTTCAACCGGCTTGGAGACAAGAGGGTTGTCCCTGAGCCACCAACATAATACACCCTCACTAAGACCCAGAGACGTCGTCTTTAGAGGAAGGTTCAGAAGCGAAAGCAAGTCATCAAAAATCTTGAAAGGCAACTTGCAGAGCAAAAGGCCAAGTTAGAGGAGCAAAATGCCTTCCTAGCCCATCCGCAAGATAGATGCCTACTGGACCGTACTCAAGGTCGGGCCAAAGTGGTCAAAACCTCTAAGGCCGATAAGGTTAAGGATCTTAGGAGGGTGGAGAAGGACTAAGCTGAGGTACATACCTACTTGCGCAAAAGCTAGTACGTAAGTGGGTACCCAAGGTGCAAACGGAGGTCCATATGAGAGAAGACCACCCTCAAAAGGACGAGAAGGAGATCGACGAAAAGAAAAAGATGTCTCGGTCGGACTTGACATTGGTTATGTTGAGTTTGGAGACTTCTCGAATAAGGTTTTGATCAATAAGATGTTCACCCTTTTGGCCATCTTTAGGTCGAAACTCAACCAACCTAGCCATCTGGAGGGGGACGAGAGTGAGGAAGATATACCTGAGCCTCAGATAGGAAAGATGTCCTCTGTCGTTCCTATAGTAGAAGCCTTCAATGGCGATCACCATTATGAGGCCAACTCAAAGAATGGGCCAACGCAACGAACCTCTCTGCATCACGGCTCATATCTTTGGGAAGCTAATCGAGAGAGTACTCTTAGACGGCATGGGTGTGGTGAATACCTTTCTTCAGTTGCTCATCCGAGAACGCAATAAGGAGAAGGAGGATGCCAGCCACACTGGCACGGTCTAAACGAACCTTATCTGGAAAGAGCAAGACATGATCCACTCTGTCAATGTCTAATCAGGTGGAAGTCAGACGGAAAAGTAGAGATCGTGATGGCCGATGCACGACCATTCAGGGTAGCCTAGAGTAGCATAGATGGATGGTTTACCTGGTGTGCGAGCTCGGTCAAATGAAATGTTCCTTCGAACTGATGACAAGTTAGAGCCACACTCGGGGGGTAAGTACTCCCCCTTACTTATGAGGAGGGAAGCAATAGGCGAGGTGACAAGGCGATTAGAGATCTACACTTTATGACCTTATAAGTCGGTTGGGTATGTCCTCTGGACGATGGCCTAGACCTTTTTGAGCTGCTCATCTTTATTTCATTCCAAGTTAGCTGATGGGTGCCAAGACGGAGATGAAGGGCCATATCAACGCTTCTTGCCTAACCGTCTGAAGTGTAAACGTGCGGGGGCCATTGTTGAGGTACAAAAATAATCTTGAAATTGCCAACGATATCTCAACTTCTCTGGTGCGACTGGACCATTTCTGGCTCTTCATCTTGCAAGATCGCTTCCAATTTCCAAGAGGACGATCGGTCTCCTAGAAGATGGTTGGGCTCCAAGAGGATGATCGGTTTCTATGAAGACGGTTGGATCTCCAAGAGGATGGTCGATCTTCATGAGGACGGTTGTTCTCCATAAGGATGGTCAGGTTTCCAAGAGGATGGTCGATCTCTAAAAGGACGGTCAGGCCTCTAAGAGGACAGTCGGTCTCTAAAAGGACGGTCAGGTCTCTAAGAGGACGGTCGGTCTCCAGGAGGATGATCGATCTCCAAGAGGATGGTCGATCTCCAGGAGGATGGTCGTTCATCCGTGTTGCACGAGTCCACCTTCATTGTCGTCCGCCCGCATTGAAGACGTCCGCCTTATTTGTCGTTCGCTCGCGTTGAAGGCGTCCACCATCATTGTCGTTTGCCCGTATCCAAGGATCCGCCTTTATCTTGGTCGTCCGCTCACCAATCTATTTACTTACTCAGTCATCCGCCCGAGTGTGTCAATCCGCTCGCCTATGCTAATTTGCATATTTCTCAGTCATACACTTGGCTCAACTCGCTTCTCGGTCGTTTGGCTGCTTGCATTTGCTTGCTCGGCCTCACTCGTTTGCTTGGCCTGTTCGTCTATTGATCTGCCTTGGATATGTTCGGTCCATTGGAATCCATTTGGGACAAGCATTTGGCCCGTACATGGGGTTCGGATGCGTTTAAAGTTTTTTCTATACTACTTCAAATTAGGTTCATCCACGTTGGAGATCGCCGTTGGGCCAAGTTGAGAACGCCCTTGCCTTAAGGATGATGGGCTTGAGAATGCCCTACCTTCGAGAACGCCCAAGGGGTCCTGTAACTTTGGGCTTGATAATGGGCATTGTCCCGTTTAGGGCTTGATAGTGGGCGCCGTCTGATTTGGACTCGGTGGTAGGCGTGGCGTCGTCCCACTTTGGGCTTGATAGTGGGCGTCGTTCCACTTTGTGCTTGGTAATGAACGCCGTCCGCTTTCGACTCGATGGTAGGCGCCCTCCCACTTTGGGCTTGGTGGTGGTCGCTGTCCCGCTTTGGGCTTGGCGCTAGGTGTCCTCCCGCTTTGGGCTTCGTAGTGGACGTCATCCCATTTTGGGCTTGGCGGTAGGCGTCTTCCGGCTTTGGGCTTGGTAGTGGGTGTCTTCCCACTTCGGACTTAAAAGTGGCGGACAGTGTTGGTAAAAGTTTGCTTTTAACTTAAAAGCGGGAGGTCGTTTTAGACGGGCTTGAGACGAGATTTCGCGTGGGAGGTTCGAGAAGGCCAAGTCGGTGTACATTTTTATTAGTTGAGCTGGGTTCCTATTTTGGTAGCGGCTTTCTTATTCGATGTCGGGTTACTTGGCCGACACGGCTTCTTTTAAGGCCGGGTTTCCTTTTGTTTGGACGACGGTCTAGAACTTTCCTATATCAAGTCGGGCTAAATCTCTCAGTATTGGCGACGGTCACAAATTGGCGGATCTTGCAGGATTTAGTCTTTATTGAGATGGATCTCTCGGGATTGAATTTTGGGACCGAGATCTTCGAGCAATTAAGGCGGCTTAGAGTTTCCTACTTTGAGGACCGAAGGCTAGGTCAAGGCATCTTATATAAAGAGGGCTCGGGAAGAGGAGACGACATCAACGACACAACACAACAATCTTTATCTTACTTTTCGCGTCCGTAGCCCGTAGTACGTAGCCTAGCCTAGCTTAGTATAGACCAACCTTTGAACAACCACTCCAGACCCATCTCGGGTTCTTGTTCTCTTTTCCCTGCAGCAAATGTACACTTCCAATTACCTGATGTATGTTAGAACGTGATTTATGAAGGGGTCAAAGAATTAGAAAGTGAAGAAGTCTTGCAATTCAACCTTGCCACAGTCAAAGCTGCAACCGAAAACTTCTCCGAGAAAAACATGCTCGGACGAGGCGGGTTTGGGGCGGTTTACAAGGTACTTGTTGGAATCGCGCCATCGGCTCGCATCATTTTTCGCCGTAACAATTATGATCAAAGACTAATCAGGTACGAACTGATGAATTTTCAGGGTACACTCCGCAATGGACGAGAAATAGCTGTTAAAAGGTTGTTCAAGGGCTCAAATCAGGGGGATGAAGAGTTCAGAAATGAAGTTCTCCTTGTGGCCAAACTTCAGCACAGAAACTTGGTCAAGCTTCTTGGCTATTGTTTGGACAAGGAAGAAAAGCTTCTTATTTATGAGTTCATGCCTAACAACAGCCTCGATCGTGTCATATTTGGTAAAAATAATCGATTACACTTTGCCTCCGCGGTACCAATTGACCATCCAAATGAAGCAATATGATTATGTGAAAATTGCAGATCAAAAAGAGCGAGAAAAATTGGACTGGTCAAGCCGCTACAAGATTGTCTTTGGCATTGCTCGCGGCCTTCGGTACCTTCACGAGGAATCTCGACTCAAGATCATTCACCGTGACCTCAAAGCGAGCAACATTTTGTTAGACTCGGAGATGTATCCGAAGATTGCTGATTTCGGCATGGCAAGGTTGTTTGGTATGGATCAATCCGAAGAAAATACAAGCAAAATCGCAGGGACCTAGTAAGTAACTCTGCTCCTCAGAAATTGATATGCAGAATCTTCCTCGGTTTATCTAAATCGTTTTGATGCAGTGGCTACATGGCTCCGGAATATGTAGCCCGCGGGCAATTCTCGGTAAAGTCGGATGTCTTCAGTTTCGGTGTACTGCTTCTGGAGATCATAAGCGGTCAGAAGAACGCCTATTTTTCAGGAGGAGACAACGAACTTGTAGACCATCTCTTGAGCACTGTAAGTTGAGCAGCAATCTACTGCAGTTTCATTAAATTTCTATCGAATTCGGGTCCGTTAAGTTGGATCTGGTGCGATTTGGCAAATGCAGGCATGGAAATGCTGGAGCAGAGGCGCGCTTGCGAGTATCGTAGACCCGACTTTAGCAGCAGATTCGCAATCCGAGATCATGAACTGTATACACATAGGCTTGCTATGCGTCCAAGAAAATATGGACGACAGGCCAAGCATGGCTAAAGTTGTTCTCATGCTGAACAACTCGTCCCTTTCTTTGCCAATACCTTCCCAGCCAGCGTTTTACATGGGAAGCACCGTTGGAAGTGCACAACCCGGGCAAGAAAGTCTTCCTCCGTCGAGAAACGAGGCATCAATTTCCGACATTTATCCTCGTTAAACTTGGCAAATTGTAGTATGCTTCTCGATTATAATTAAGGTTCGAAATATGATTCCTGTGCACCAGAATTCAGACTTCTGAAGAGTTTCAAAACTTGCAGAAAGGAAAAAATTCTATGATTATTTTATGGTGATCATTTTATGTGTACTTCGAACAATGGTAGTCTGTTGAATTAAATAGACTAGTCCAACTATCTCTATATATAAAATACATTGATAAGCCTATTATTTTCACTGAATCTTTATAAGTCCCATAAAGACATCTCCTTTTAAACTTGCTGCTCATCTCTCCTTTTAAATTTGCTGCTCATCCGTGCATAAACTGTGATCATTGTTTATAAAGATAAAATATCTTATTTAAATTTGAATCAATCGATCCAATAGTAGAAAAACAGGCAAACGCCGGAACCGTAAAACATAACATGTTGAACTAATATATCAATGACATTTAGCACTTTGCCTACACAAAGACAACAAGACAGACCCAACATCGGTTCTTTAGAGCCTATTTTTGTACCAGTAAACGCCTTCCTCAGGACTCCCCTCGTCAGGCTCAACGTATAAACACTCCTTAGCCTCCCTCCACAATGCCTTGACGATAGGGGTGCCGTCGAACTGGTAGTGCTCCCCGAGCACCGGCCGGGCCGCCTTCGTAGCCTCCACGGCGTGGTAATGTGGCATCGTCGAGAAGAGGTGGTGAACCGCATGAGTATCAGTAATGTGGTTAAACACCGTGTTCAGGATCCCCTAGTCTCTGTCGACTGTTGCCAGCGCTCCGCGGAGCCAATCCCATTCTTCGGAATGGTAATGGGGAAGCGACGCGTGCGTGTGCTGCAAGTAAGTGATCAAGACCAAGAATCCATTGACAATGCAGATCAACCAAGTTAGGCCTTTCAACGCGGCCGCGCGGTAGAGCACGTAGGTGGTCGCGAAGATGGCCGCGTCGGAAAGGTAGATTAGAGCCCTCTCGCGGTCCGTGTGGATCGTAATGGCATGCGAATTGATCGTAGTGCCGGCCCGAGACGTTGAAAGCCAAGTACAAAGGCCAGCCTAATAGGAGCGTGAATGCGAGCGTTAAGGCCCTCCCCGGCGGGTTATTGAGGTGCTTCATGTACCATGCAACCTCCGATTTCGGTTTCGGAACGAACACCTCGTCGCGCTCGAGCGAACCGGTGTTCGAATGGTGGCGCCGGTGGCTGATTTTCCACGAGAAGTAAGGGACTAAGAGCGCGGAATGGAGGATCAGCCCGACGGTGTCGTCGACCCACTGGTAGTCACTGAAGGCGTGGTGACCGCATTCGTGGGCTATGACCCAAACTCCGGTGAGGATGCAGCCCTTGAGGGCCCAGTAAACCGGCCACGCGACGTAGACGAGCGGGGCCGGGAGGCGGTCGAAGTAGGTTGTTGCAATGTGGGAGAAGAGGAAGCTCAGGCCGAGGTCGAGGACAACGTAGGAGAATGATCGGAGGAGGGAGCGCTGGAAGCAATGAGGCGGGATGGCTTTCTTCACCTGGCTGAGGGTGAACGGCGGCTTCGAGTGGGGCACCCGGCCGCCGGGCTTCTGGAACTTCTTGGTGGTGGGATTTGGCATCTGGCCGCCGGCTCCCATCGTCTTTCAATGTCCCTATATCACGGTCCGATGCATATTTCAGGATGAGTTTCCAGTACAGCAACGCAAATAATATACCAACAAGCAACAATTACAAACTAAATTCAGATACTGTTAGGAATTCAGCAACTAGGGAACAAACGCGCAAAGAACACGGACGCAAGAAAATTACATGGTTCGGCCTAATGTCTACGTCCACGGTGAGAAAGGAGAAATTTTATTGATAGATCCGAGTCACAAAGCTATTCAAAACCTTAGGGTAACATGTCTTTATATAGAGACAAACCTTTGGTGTACAAGTAACCTATCTAGGTCTAATTAGAGTCCAGAATCTAGTCAGAATAGGAATAGGAATAGGAAATAAGTCTTTCCTATTTCTCGCCATCCCAACAATCTCCACCTTGGCGAGAAATTATCTCGTGGAAGAACCATGAAGCTCCACCCGAACTTCAACAAACTCCACCTTGACAAAACACCGCCCCATGAAGAACCATGAGATCTTGCAAAACCAATCCAACTCCACCGACTCCATCTCGGACCATAGATAACTGCATCAATAAGACCATCTCAATTTTCTCTTCACCTTTTGTTCAATCACTTGGAGCTAGCCCCCAAGCTCGAGCTTCTGAGCTTGCTTGGCCTATTCTCTCCAACCTCCATCGAACTCCAACTAGCAAGTCCACCTGCTGAAGCAAACTTGTGACCAATAGATGCGCTCTCTATTTTTCGGTCAACCCCATGCTCCGCAACCTCGAACTGCTTCTCCGCTGGACCTTCTTGCCTCATACCAATGCTACATGCCATAGTATACAAAGGACAACCTTTTGTTCCACCAAGTAGAACCCTCGACATGTCACGAACTCCACCGTTCGGCCTTGAGTGAGATACCTGATTCGCCCGTGGTGCTACCAACGGCTTCTTATTCCTCATGCAAAACCTACCCAACACCTTTGACATGCACGTCCTTTTAGACAACCATAGCGGGAACTTGCTAACTTTGTCTTTGCGAATCTCAACTCTACTCAAACCATTCATGTCAAGCTTTTGCTCCATCACACAAGAGCTTTTCTCCCCTCTATCAGAACGCAACGAGGTGACTCCACCTACAACCGTGTTCCCCACTAACCTGTAGGTGTTTCTAGCATTCCTTTCACCCTTCATCACCACCACAGCATCCTTCTCCACCTCCATTAGCCCGCCTACAACATTATAGTTGTACCCACTATAATCCAAGGCTCCTAACGAGATCAAATTCCTCTCCAACTTTGGAACATGCCTAACCCCACACAATTTTCTCTCAACACCATCCCACATCTTAATTCGGATATCACCTATGCTAGCAATTCTATAAGTAGAACCATCACCCATAGTCACCATACCTGAATCAACGAACTTGTAGGTGTCGAACCACCCTCTCTTGGGCGTCATGTGGAAAGAGCAAGCGCTATCCAAAATCCAGGAAACAGAATGCTTTGGACTTGACAAAACAGAAAGGAGATCACCATCCGACCCGTCCGAATGTGAGGCCACATTCACGAAACCTGATCCTTTTTCCTCGCGATCCCGAGTTCTTCTTGGACAATCCTTCTTCACGTGCCCTTTTTCTCCGCACTCGAAGCAATTTCCCTTGAACCTCCTTGACGACGACTTGGATCCCTTCCCGTCTTTTGTTCCACTACGATTACCATGGCTACCCCTCACAACCAGCCCTTCCGCTTGTTCATCGCCATTTTTTCTTCTTTGATGAAACCCTAGCAGAGCACTTGTAATATCTTCCAACACCAGGGACTCCTTCCCCCAAGTTAGAGTTGTAACCAAATTTTCGTAGGAGCCAGGTAAAGAATTCAGCAGCAACAATGCCTTGTCTTCTTCCTCGAACTTCACATCAACCTTTCTCAAGTCACTCACAAGTTGACTGAAACCATTAATGTGTTGGCTCAAATCCGAGCCCTCATTCATCTTGAGCCCATACAATCTTTGCTTAAGATAAAGCTTGTTCGACAAAGACTTAGACATATACCTTGCCTCCAATTTCTTCCATACCTCAGCTGGTGACTCCTCATCCATGACGTGATACATCACATCATCCGCCAAGCACAAGCGAATTATCGCCACCGCCTTGGCCCCCATCTCCTTCCACTCTTGCTCCTCCATCTTCTCGGGCTTCTTCTCCGAGAGCGCGATGACCATCCCTTGTTGCACGAGGAGATCTTTGACACGCCTTTGCCATAACCCAAAATTCGAAGAACTATCGAACTTCACAAGAGCAAACTTCGCGCCGTCCGTCATCCTCCAACCCAAGCTCTTGATACCAATTGTTAGGAATTCAGCAACTAGGGAACAAACGCGCAAAGAACACGGACGCAAGAAAATTACGTGGTTCGGCCTAATGCCTACGTCCACGGTGAGAAAGGAGAAATTTTATTGATGGATCCGAGTCACAAAGCTATTCAAAACCTTAGGGTAACATGTCTTTATATAGAGACAAACCCTTGGTGTACAAGTAACCTATCTAGGTCTAATTAGGAGTCCAGAATTTAGTCTGAATAGGAATAGGAATAGGAAATAAGTCTTTCCTATTTCTCGCCATCCCAACAGATACGATACGAGTGGGGTAAAAAAAAAGCTTAATTATGGTGCAAATTGATAAGTACCTAAACCCTAGAGCCACTCTTTCACTTCTCAAAAAAAAAAAAAAGAGAGCCACTCTTTCTTTCTGGTCGGAAGTACTAATTATTTAGTGGCTATAGATTCTATTTTTTCAACGAAGTGGGTATAGATTAATTGGGTTTGAGGCTTGTAGGAGCTAGAAGCTCAGGCCTGGCTCTCTATTTATGAACACACTACGAGACCATAAATTGAAGAACGCATGGGAAAGCTCACTAGTAGGGTATACTATGTGTATTTGCAAGCATCTTCATCGACACATCAACCACGAAGGTGTCACCTATGCTACTTTTCATTAACTCCTTTCTTGTGCAGATTTGAATTTATTTAAAAAAAATTAAGCTTAAATCTTATATGTTATGGCATTATATCAGGACAAATCTTGTGTGAGAAAATTATAACGTAATACACCAAGTACGTCGACCAAATTATAACGTAACCTCCGAGATATGTTATGTTATAATTTTCTCACACACCATTGATCAAATAATGAAGGTGTTGTTTTTTTTTCAGGGGATGAGAATGTTGTTTTAACTTGAGTTAGATGTGTTGAGTTTAGCTCTTTAGGTATACAACAATGTTAAATAATTGTTAGAAGAATATTGTTACATTTTAAAAATTTTACTCGACTTAAACTTAAATTAGTTCACTCAATAATATCCGAATATCAAAGTGTCTAAAAAATAATAATTTTTTCACAAAAATTATTCATAGGGTACTATAATATAAGTCAGGCTTCGCTCACCAACTATCAAGTAACCGATTGAGCTTTGTCTCTAATTTTGACAGAAATGCCCCTGGATGGTACTTGGCAGAAAGTAGTCGCACACTCGTCAAGGTCAAGGACCCTTGCTTCTTCGGGAATATCGGAGGCGATTAATTTCTGTCTTCAGAGACCGAAAAGGACAAAGGTAAAAGGGTCCACGTTTGCTCCTCGAACATATTTATTCCCTTGGAATTCGTGGGAATCTTGTTATATCTTCCTTAAAGAAATATCTTTTAAAATGAAATCATGTCTCCTATTCTTAGAATCTCATAGAAACATAACAAAACTCAACAATTTACTCTGATTATTTTATTTATAGTTTGATTATACTAATACATGAAGTACTAAATTTATATATATATGAAAAAGAGAATGTATGATGAAATTGATAAAGATTAATTAGGTAGTGTTAATATGGTAACAAAACAGAATAATAAATGTGTTATAAGACCCAAAAAAATTCAGTCAAAATTTGGGGAATATGACTTGGACAAATTATCATTTTGTGTAAGCAATATTTCTTAGACTAAAAATATAGTATAAGACAAAAATTTAAGTCGAGTCATATCATATCCCATCCATTTTAATTTAACCTAAAAAATCTTAGCGGAGGGATGGCCCAAGTACAAAAACCTCTCCTGATTTGATCTGTTGGGCCGTCCAGGCCCACATTATAAAGACCCAAAATCATGGACTTGACCCAAGCCCATTTAAACACCAATAAAACGCTAAAAGGAGAAAAGGTGGGGTCAGTCAGGGTTTTAGCTTTATAATTACTAACAGGACCCTAGAGTATAGTCAAATAGACTCTGAGGACTCTGTAGTTTTCCTACTAATTACTGAGCCCCTGTAGTTTGGTTATTATTATACATTCCGATCCCTGGCTGATGTCAGCATTTTTTTCTTCCTTTTTTTGTCATAAAAATGACCAAAATGCCCCCGGGCAGCGACGTTTATCCCGGTCACGGAGCCGATAAACCCTAGCTTCCACCACTACAACCCGTTCGTCTCGCCTGATTCTTCCTCCCTCGGGTACCACCGGTTCTGGGGAAGCTCAGCTGGCCCGGGCGAGTCGGACTTGACGATCCCGCACCTCGAGCCTGTGGCTTCGCCGGAGAAGAACCTCCGCCTCCTCCGGCTAAACGGAGCGTTCCCCGCATTCTTCCCGCACGGCGCACAACACTGATTCCATGGTCCGCGGCGGCCTGATGATTGTCAGATCTAACGGCTCAAAGCGCTGGACCTTGCTCTCCGGCGGGACCGTCTTTGCCAACTCGTGGAGTCCCAAGGAAGACGGCGTCATCTACACCACGCTGGGCCCCATCTTTGAGTCGAACAAAGTAACCGTCCAGATCGCCCGTGTCACGTTCGACCCCTCGCACCTAACGGAGGACCTCGAGGAGGTCACGTGCGAGGTCAAGATACTCACGAAGGAGGACACCGGGAACAACGCGTTCCCCTCGTGCTCCCCGGACGGTCACCGGTCGCGTACTTGACGACGACGCCACCGGTCGCGTACTTTGATTTTTTTTAGTGGGAGGGGTATTTTGGTCATTTCTATGACAAAAAAAGGAAGAAAAAAATGCTGACATCAGCCAGGGATCGGAATGTATAATAATAACCAAACTACATGGGCTCATAATTAGTAGGAAAACTACAGGGTTCTTAGAGTCTATTTGACTATACCCTGGGGTCCTGATAGTAATTATCTCTTTTTTTTTTGTGGAAGAGGTGGGGTCAGTCAGGGTTTTAGCTTTTTTTGGAGGTTTAGGCAGTAGATGATGGAGGTGGAATACCCAGGTTAGCTCCTTAACCCAATTCGTTAATTTTGTGTTTTTTTTAAATAATGATTTTGAAGCTTTTTTTAGTTGGTAGTACAATCTAAGAGTATTGTCATTGGTTAATATCCTCAGTGGATGACTTGGAGCCTGAGATCAGCGAGGAAGACGAAGACGAAGACGAAGGGAGAAAGCCGAGGTCACGTAAGGAGGAAGCTACAGAGCATAAAACCCACTTGGAGAGGCTCAAGGACAAGGTACTTACTTGGGTGTTCCCCCCTTTTTTGTTTATTTTGGTGTGTTGCTGGTTCCTGCTTTGTTCGACTTTTGTGCGGTTTTTTTGTGTTTCAGGATCCCGAGTTTCACGAGTACTTGAAAAACGCTAGCAAGGAGCTTCTGGAATTCGATGTCGAGGTAGTGGAGCGATCTGGGAGTTCTGTTTCACGTTTTATTGATTAAAGTGTTTTAAGGGTGCTTGTGTAGGAAGATGATGCCGATACCGATGTGGATGGTGGAGAAACGGAAGATGAGGTCGCTACGGATGTGGACGATGGCGAAGTGGAAGATAATGGGGAAAGTAGTGATCTTGGTGCTGTGGACAAGGAGGGAAAAAGCTCCTCCCGTGTTATTACTAGTGCTATGGTTGAGGCCTGGTCTAAATCTGTTCGAGAGGAAGCCAAAGTAGGTGCTCTGCGGAATCTTATGAAAGCTTTCCGGATCGCCTGCCATTTTTGTGATGATGGTGGGGACGAGTCTGCACCAAAGTTTATTATCATGTCAAAAAATGTAGTGGATAAGATAAAGTTGATCGTGTTCAGTGAAATGGATGGAAATCTCCGGAACTTGTTGGGACTTCCTCTTTCCGGTGGAAAAAAAGAGACCATACTTGATCTGATGAATACTAGAAAATGGAAGAATTATAACCACCTTGTTAAGTCATATCTTGGAAACGCCCTTCATGTTCTGAACCATAGTACTAGTGCTGATGTGTTAGTTTCTACTTTACGCCGCCTCAAGAATTCTTCTGTGATGTTGGCTGCCTTTCCAAGTCTTCTCCGCAAATACATTAAGGTAAGAAAACTGCATGCTATTTTCTCTAGTTTAAAGTGCTTCCTTTGGTTTCTAATTATTAGTGGTACTCCATTTTAGTCAAGGGTAATAATAGTTCAGATTTGAAGGGTACTAATAAAGCGCTGGTTCTTGGTCTCATTGTGGGTGTATTCAAAGTAATGCCTGAAAGTATTTTATGGTTCCTTGTAAATCCCTATATTCTTTGCTTTGGATGTTAGTTATAGGTGTGATGCTGATGAATTGGTTGTTTAATTTTTGTCTGTTAATACGACAACTGAAGAGCTGTTGCTGTCCATGAAAGAAATTCCTATTCGTTTCAGGTTGCTCTTCACTTTTGGGGTACCAAACGTGTTCCGCTCGCTGTTATCTCCTTTCTCTTCTTGAGAGACTTGTGCATTCGAATGGGATCTGATGTCTGTGATGAATGCTTCAAAGGGATATATAAAGCCTATGTTTTGAACTGTAAGTTCGAAAATGCTGCAGACTTGCAGCACGTATATTTTCTCAAGCATTGTGTCACAGCGCTTCTTTGCGTGGACCTTCCAACTGCATATCAGCATGCTTTCACTTTCATTCGGCAATTGGCTATGATTTTGCGGGACGCCATCACAGTGAAAACAAAGGTATCTGAGAGTTACTTTTATGATCCACTTGGGGGACATAAGTAAATCTCTTAGTGTTGGTTACTTAGGCAAAAGATTGTGTAAATTCTTTGGTCAATTCATTTGTGACGTGTGGCGTACTGATTTCTTTTTCTCAAATCTTGTTTGTACTACTTCTTCGGGGTGGCAGGAATCATTTCGCAAGGTCTATGGATGGAAGTTTATGAGTTGCCTTGAGCTTTGGACGGGAGCTGTGTGCACTTTCAGCTCAGAGCCTGAGTTTAGGCCTCTTGCATATCCATTGACTCAAGTGATTTCTGGAGTTGCTCGCTTGGTTCCAACTGCTCGGTATTTTCCACTTAGGTTGAGATGTGTCAGGATGCTCAACCGTATTGCTGCTGCTACAGGAACTTTCATCCCTGTGTCTATGCTCCTTTTGGATATGCTGGAGATGAAGGAATTGAATAGACCTCCTACAGGAGGTCTTGGTGCAGCTACCAATCTCCGAACAATATTAGAGGTACAATAAGGAGTTTATATTTATATTTTAAAGTTTTATCGTTAATCATTTGTCTTCTGGTACTTCGATACAAAGTATGTAAAGAATGAACTAATAGCTCTGTATCTGGAAAAATCAATGCCAGGTCAAAAAGCCAATACTGAAGACACGTTCTTTTCAAGAGGCATGCGTCTTTATTGTGGTTGAAGAGCTTGCGGAACATTTCGCTCAATGGAGTTACTCTGTTGCTTTCTTCGAGTTGTCCTTTATTCCAGCTGTTCGGTTGCGGAATTTCACCAAATCTACCAAAGTTGACAGATTTCGGAAAGAAATGCGGCAGCTTATTCGTCAGGTGAGATTTCATGATCAGAATGTTTTCCTGAATCATTAGTGGAACATAAATTTTGGAGGCTGAGTTGGGGAATAGCCATAGGTTATGGTAAAGGTGCGGGATGAGGACATCTAAAAGCTTAAAAGCAACCTTCTCAAAATGACTGCTGCTCCTCCACAGATGTAGAGTGGGATTATTTTCCGTGATTCCTCTTTCTTGACACTATAACATACATGCCGATTTGTGTAAATAAATTAAAACTGTTTGCTCTTTCCTTTTCTCAGATTGAAGCTAATTCTCAGTTCACAAATGAGAAAAGAAAGTCGGTCACTTTTCTACCGAACGATCCTGCTGCAGGAACTTTTCTCGAGGTGCGCAGATGTCATGAAAGCTTGATCATCATATGGTTGAGATGCTTCATATTTGTTTTTCTATTAGTTAATTTTCATATGCAATATCTATCCTATCCTTTTATATAGGCTGAGAAAAAGGCAGGGGCCAGCCCTCTTTCACAATATTTAGTAGTGGTGCGCCAGAGAGCTCAACAGAGAACCGAGGCATTGACGGAATCAAGGTGAGGATAGATCGACTCTCTATATATGCTTTTCTTGTTATTGCTTGTTCCTTGAGATGACGACCATTTCCTGAAACGGGATGCTACTTCGCAGCGTTGTTGTGGATGAAGATGATGACGATGCTGATGTCGAGAAAGGTGTTGCTGTCGTTAGCACCAACCGGGTACCTAGAGGCAAATCCAAGTACGATGTCTTCCATGTTTTTGTATGCAGGATCAGCTTTATCTGTTTCCTTATTCTGAGACTTATATTGACTCGACGATTTTGGTTTACAGGGCAAATCAAACCGAGGAGGACGGAAAGAAAAGAAATAAAAGCAAGAAGAAGAGTAAAGGGGAGCATCAAGAAGATGAAGAAGCATTGGATGAAGACATTGTGGAGGACCTGGTTCTTAGTTCCGATGAAGACGATGACTCTGATATGGACGGGATGACGAATCCGGCCCCTGCTAAGTCGTCTGATGAGAAGCAGAAACCCAGCAAAAACTCATCACCGAAGAAAAAAGCGCAAGAGCGGTGGCGGACCAAATCTTCTGCCAAGCGCTCTCCCGAAAATCTCGGTGGAGAGAAACTAAAACCTGCACATCATCAGCAGAAGAAGAAGCGGAAATTTTCTGCAGATTCGACAGCTAAGAACATGGATTCCCCTGGGAAAAAGTTGAAGAAAAAAAAGCAATAATAGTAGTTGGGAGCAGCCCTTAAACAGCTTAGAGAAATAGAACAAAACTAGATCGAATAATTTATTCTGATAATTTTGTTTAAATGTTCGATAATTCTAATAAATTATGTACCAAATTTATTTACAGAAAAAACATTAAGGAAATTTAGATAGCGTCTCATAAAACCTGTTAGGATATTAATAACAATTGTCAGGTAGTATTTTGTTATTTTACCAGTAACTTAAGGCTTGGATTAGCTCATGCCTATATTAAGGAGGGTTTGCTAATAACCTGGCGGTCCAAAACCTAAACCTAATTCCGTTCCTCCCCCTTTGACTTTGAGGATGGAACAGCCAACCAAGGAGGAGACACCGATGGCGAGGGAATCTCAACATGAGAGGATATTCGTGGGTGATATTAATTAGGGTAAATTATTCTTAAGTCTTTCGAGTTTATTTAAATATACTCAAAAGTCTTCTCTGTTTAAATATACTCAAAAGTCTTCTTTGTTTGAAAAATACACGCCGACATCCTTCGTGTTTGATTTTATTATACTTTCGGGTCCCTGGCGCACGTTAGCAGCTATTTTTTTCGTTTTTTGTCAATGAAATGACCAAAATATCCTTAGAACAAAAATAAAAAAACTGCTGACATCATCTCTTCTTCTTCCTCCTAAAAAATTTTCAATTCCGTAAGAACACTAAAAAATTGATGAACCCTAATCCTAATTGGTTAAATATTTTTACCTGCTCGAACGAGAGAAGCAGAACTGCCAGCTTCGCATCACTCCCAAGTTTTAAAATGGTCTCACTAACACTATCTACCCTTCCACCACTCCCTCATTAAAAACAAGATCCTATGACGACAACGAGCCTCTTGCTTCCCCCGCTGCACGCGGGGGGGTCGTTCCTATTCTTGAAGTGGACGAGGAGAATGACGACGACAACGACGGTTATGATTATGGCGAGAAAAATGATGTTTATGATGGGCCTGAGGAGTTCCAGGGGTTCTTTGTCAATCCGACGTTGACGAAATCCGACGACGTCCGGGGGTTTAATAACCCGGGGGAGTCTAGGTCAGAGCCCTTCCAGAATCTACCGTCATCTCGTCCTCTCGGGGATACCAGACCTACGCCATTGCTCTGACAGTCAAGGTGCCCAAGCCGCTCGCCGGAGCTGCGTTCTCGCGGAGGGCGCCCATCAATCTGGTGACGGTGCTTGACGTCAGCGAGAGCATGGGTGGGCCCAGGCTGAGCGACAACGAGGAAGCTGGTGAGGCTCCGTCTGGGGGTCTGGAGTGGAAGTTCGCTCAGGTCTTCGGCGAGCGGGTCGCCGACGAAGAGGTGCAGGACGGAGAGTTGACAATTGCGGTCTAATTTTGTTCTGTTTATTTTGTGTGTCGCATTAGGGTTTGTGTTTCGAATTGCGTTCTTATGGTCATTTTGAGTGTGGGATTTGGCTATGAAAAAAATTTTAGGAGGAAGGAGAAGATATGATGTCATCATTTTTTTCTAAGGGTATTTTTGTCATTTTATTGACAAAAAAAAGAAAAAAACTCATTTAGGGACCCGAAAGTATAATAAAATCTAACACGAGGGATGTCGGCATGTATTTTTCAAACAGGAAGAACTTTTGAGTATATTTAATCAAACTTGAGGGACTTAAGAATAATTTACCCTATTAATGATTGAGAAATTACTAGATCGAGATAAGTCGTGTTTCGTTTTACATGTTTCGTTTTATGCTATTGTTGATCTGTTGATTATACGTTCGATTTGTTGCTGCTGTCCTGAGCCTTAGTACGGCTGTTGACGGGCAAAATAATTTATGATCTTGGAGCCTCAAGTAAGAGAAGATGGGCGGGTGATTGACTTCATGAGTTCGAGAAGGTGAGACCGAGTGGGGCGTTCATCCTCTTGAAGCGAGAGAAGCACCAACCGAGTTTAGGCAAACCCGAGCACCAACTCGGTAAACCTGGGCGCCGACTAAAATCGGCTCCACCTATGGAGAGGCGAGCCGGCGCCAACTCAAGGAAGGTGAGCCGGCTCCAACTATGGAGAGACGGGGCGGCGCCAACCGAGTTTAACTAAACCCTGCGCCAAGTGGGGTCTATCTCACCTATTATTAGTAAATAGATCATATCTTGAAGCTCAAGCGTCAGATTGAGATAATTCTTGAAGCTATGGAAAGGTAATACATAGATCTACAACTTTGTAGTTTATGAATTTTTCTAGTTCTAAGTGCAGGAGGGTCAAAACTTGGCACCAACTGAGGAGAGGTAAGCCTGGTGCCAACCGAGCGAAGGTGAGCTTGGCGCCAATTAAGCGAAGGACAGCCCATTTCCAACTGAAGGAAGGTGGACCTGGTGCCAAGAGGATGAAGGGAAACCCAGCGCCAAGTGAGAGAACCAAATCCGGCGCCACGTGAAGGCGGTTGAAGGGTTTATCAACTGTTTGCGGTAAAATGGTAGTAGCATTTGACTCGAACATCGGATTAAGATGATCTAAGTTGCTGCGTAAATATAAGACATAGAGCTACAACTTTGTAGTTCATCACTTTTGCCAATTCAGAATGGAAGGATGTCTAAAACTGGCGCCAAGTGTGGGCAGCAAACCCGGCACCAAGTAGAGGAAGCAAATCCGGCGCCAGGTCATATCTTTTGACTCGGATCTTGGATTAAGGTAATTCAAGTTGCTGTGTGAAGGTAAATATAGATCTATAACTTTTTAATTTATGACTTTTCGAATTCGGAGCAGAGGGATGTCAAAAGGTCGCTTAAAGCAAATGTAGTGCCGGACAAGGTGCCAAATAGGGCGAGCAAAAACATCACGCACAAATCATACAAATTACTCTCAAGCTTTGGCTCTTATCTTAGTTTAGGTTAGTTGATAGTATCGGCTTCGGCCAACCCTTGTTACTCTCGGCCGTCACGAGATCGTTCTTAACGTTCTCACATTTTTCACCTAACAACGGCATCTTTTCTGAAAGATAATCCGTTAATTGATCTTCCGTAAGAAAGAAAGGAATAGCGCATGAATACTTAGTTGGGAAAATGCCCATTAAGTACTCTGTAGTTTGAGACTTTTAGAATTAAGACCATGTTGTTTCAAATTGGGAATTTAGTACCCTGTAGTTTACACATTTTTTTTCGGGCAAGTCCAGGGTAGCTGCCCGGACAAACGAGCTTGAAATGAAATCATTTTATACCTGACGTGGCGACCGAGTGGATTTGATTAATGTTGACGTGTGATATGATAAATTACCAAAATGATCCCTTATTTTTAATTTTTTTCAAAAAAATCCTCCTTTTACTATTACTTAATTAGACTTCTCCCCTCCTTCTCTCTTTCATCCTCGTCTCTTCCTCCTCCTCGTCCTCTTCCCTCTCTCTCTCTCTCTCTCTCCCTCTCTCTCTCTCTCTCTCTCTCTCTCTCTCTCTCTCTCTCTCTCTCTCTCTCTCCACTCCTCCTCCTCCTCCTCCTTCCCTTGCTCAAATCTCCATAATAATGAGCTACAGCGGGATGAACTCCACGATGCAGTGGTCGAGGGAGAGGGAGCAGGCCTCGGCGGAGAGGAAGTCGGTGGCGGGGATTCCCAAACAACCTAATTTTGAGGAGAAGAAGCCGAACAAACCCAGAAATCACGAGGATTCCCATACTCTAACTTCTCAAATCCCATCGCGAAATTACAAGGAGAAGAAGCCGAAGAGAGTTGCCTTGCCACCTCCGGCGTCTGCATCATCGGATTAAGTTTGTTCGGCTTGACAGATTAAGCGGAGGCCTCTGGTGTCTGCATCATCGGATTAAGCCAAAGAGAGTTGCCTTTTTTAAGATTGACAGATTTGAAAGCAATTAAGTTTGTTTGTTCTTGCTTGTGGAGATGAACAGTAGTGGAACCCAATTTGTTCTTGTTTGGAGAGATGAACAGATAATTGCAGGTGTGGAGGTTCGTGGTGGAGAACCGGGGGTCGATGATTGGCCGGGCGCCAGCCGTCTGAATGGACCCCACGCTCCTCACCTGCAAGTACGGCGACCGACGTTGTTCAATGATTGGTGATTGGCGGGATGGGTTAGGTTAACGAAGGAGGAGATGGTCAATTTTAATGGAGAACCAAGAGATAGGAGGGAGGGAGGGAGAGAGAGAGGGAGGAAAGAGGGGATGATATTGAAAAATATACAAAAATTTGGTACCATTTTAAAATTTTATGACTTGCCACGTCATCAATTGCATGGATAAAAAGGAATGAGATGGCACGCCATGTAGACCGTAAATATGACATGGCAAATCTATTTGTCCGGGCAGCTACCCTGGACCTGCCCGGAAAAAAATGTGTAAACCACAGGATACTAAATTTCAAATTTGAAATTACATGACCTTAATTCTGAAAATCTAAAACCAACATACTTAATGAGACTTTTTCCTACTTAGTTTTAGCGTTCTCGCAATAGTTCACAAGTCCTAAGGCTACGTTGGAATATATAACATATTTTAATTAAATACTTGCACAATAACCGATTGGAGAACTGGGGACTTATTGATACGCATGAACTTCAGATCGGATCGTATTCAACATAATTATAATGTTGACGTGCATGAATCTCTTGTAACATTGATGGGCATGAAATTTATTAAACTATTGGAGCCAGAAACCTATTTAGAGAATTGGTGCGCGTTAATGGTTTCTAATTTAACGTATATTTTAATATGTTTGGATCGTTCTAGCTTTGTTATAGTTGAATGATAATCGTTTGACTCAGTAAGCTTGGATTCATATATTAGCATTATGCTTAGTATTGGTTTCGGTCTTATATTTTGTATGACGTTATTCTCATATGCGTCTGTTATTTTGGAGTGAATTTGTACTCGTTTTATTAGTTTGGTATTGATTTTGGTCTTGTATTTTATAAGTGTATTTTTCGTGGGTTCTATTATAATTTGGATTTCAAAATAGTAGATCTGTTTTCGATGGATTCGGATGCCTTCGTACATGTTTTAATTCTCTGGATCAATGATTTAATTAAATTTTCTATCTAATTATTCAGTTCACGTCTTTGGTTCTTTTTCGTGTTCAGTTCTATTCTGTCCATTGTTCAGTTCAGTTCTGTAATGCGGGATCATTCTCACGCCTTTTGGGCCCTGCAGTTTATCCACACCGTGTATAAATGACTACTGGGTAAATTAAGGTGTGTATAATAAAATGGACGTGGAGCGTGGGAATTGTTTGGACTCGTGGTATGGATACTCTTTCGTTGACTGGGCCTGCCTCGCATGAACAAAAGGGTATTTATTTGTGCCCCGTGAGAATCCTGTCATTCTTTTTGTTGACTCGTGGTGGGAATACTCTTCCATCGACTGGGCCCGCTTTGCGGAAGCAGAGGATATTTATCCGTGACCCGTGAGAATCCTGTCATTCTTTCTGTTGACTCATGGTGGGAATGCTCTTTCGTTGACGGGCCCGCCTCGCGAGAACAAAAGGGCATTTATCTATGCCCCGAGAGAATCCCGTCATTCTTTTTGTTGACTCGTGGTGGGGATACTCTTCTATCGACTGGGCCCACCTTGCGGGAACATAAGGATATTTATTTGTGCCCCGTGAGAATCCCATCATCCTTTCTGTTGACTCCGGAGTGTCCACAACTTGTACATGTTCTAATTTTTTCAAGTTTGTAACTGTGATATCTGTTCGACGTGACTGTGTCTTTGATTGCAGCGTCCATACTACGTATGACTTGATACAAAATTCGTTATAAGATTTGATGTATGAAATATGAATTTTTGCCGGCTTACTAAGATGCGTATCCTCATTAATGTGCATTATTTGTCTCAATTACTAATGGGCGAATCAGGAGTGAGGAGTAGGAGCAGCCGCATGCATTGTGTGACACAGCATTCATATTTTTTTATATTTAGAATAAGGACTTCTATTTACCACGAATGTTGTTTTATAAGAGACCTTGAAATTAATTGAGCTTTATAGAGAATTTGTCTCTGTGCAGATTGACATGTCCATTTCAGAAACGTGACAATATCAATATAATTTCTTTTGACGCGTGAATTTTTATTATCCACCAAAAATAACGCCAAATGTGTAACATCAAAGTGAAATAATCAATGTGTTATATGAAAAAAAAATTCAGCCCATAAAAATTGGTGGGAAAAAAATTCCGGAATATTTAGGAAAACTATCGTTAGGTGTAAGTTATTCAAAAAACTCATTGTGTGCAAGTTATATTTAACAAATATAGTGCTAAAAATTCTTGATTAGTCATGTCCAATTTTTCATAAGAGACGGCCCAAGTACAGAAACCTCTCCAAATATTGGTTTGTTGGGCCTTAAACATAGGGCCCATAGCGGAGGCCCATTTAAACACCCAAAAGAGAGAACGGCTCAAGGGTTTTAGCCTTGTGGAGGTTTAGGCAACTCTCTCCGGGTTCTTCTTCTTCGGTCTTCCAGATGGGAAAAAAACAAGTTAAGACGATGGAGGTGGAATACCCAGGTTAGCTCCTCAACCCATTTCGCTAATTTTGTGTTATTTTTGTTGTAATTTTGAAGCTATTTAGTTAGTACAATCTAATAGTATTGTCATCAGTGGAGGACTTGGAGCCTGAGACAAGCGAGGAGGAAGACGAAGAGGAAGAGGAAGGGAGGAAGACGAAGACACGTAAGGAGGAAGCTAGAGAGCACAAAACCCAGTTGGAGAGGCTCAAGGAGAAGGTACTTACCCTTTTTGTTTCTTTTGGTGTGTTGCGGGTTCCTGATTTGTGTGTGGTTCTTTGTGTTTTAGGATCCCGAGTTTCACGAGTTCTTGAAAAACGCTAGCAAGGAGCTTCTGGAATTCGATGTCGAGGTAGTGGAGCATTTTGGGAGTTCTGTTTCGCGTTTTATTGATGAATGAGTTTGATTTTAGTGGAGGATGCTTGTGTAGGAAGATGATCTTGATGCTGGAGAAACGGAAGACGATATTGCTACGGATGTTGACGATGGCAATGGAGAAATGGAAGATAATGGGGAAAGTAATGATCTTGGTGCTGTTGACAAGGACCGAAAAAACTCCTCCCGTGTTATTACTACTGCTATGGTTGAGGCCTGGTCTAAATCTGTTCGAGAGGAAGGCAAAGTAGGTGCACTGCGGAATCTTATGAAAGCTTTCCGGATCGCCTGCCACGTTGGTGATGATGGTGGCGACGAGTCTGCCAAGTTTAGTACCATGCCCAGTACTGTATTTAATAAGATAATGTTGTCCGTGTTAAGTGAAATGGATGGAAATCTCCGGAACTTGCTGGGACTTCCTCTTTCAGGTGGAAAGAAAGAGACCATGGTTGCTCTGATGAATACTAGAAAATGGAAGAATTATAACCACCTTGTGAAGTCATATCTTGGAAATGCTCTTCATGTTCTGAACCAGATGACTGATAATGAAATGGTGTCTTTTACTTTGCGCCGCCTCAAGAATTCTTCTGTGCTTTTGGCTGCCTTTCCAAGTCTTCTCCGCAAATACATTAAGGTAAGAAAACTCTATGCTATTTTCTATAGTTTAAAGTGCGTCCTTTGTTTTTCCAAATAAATGTTCCACCATTTTCGTCGAGGGTAATAATTCAGCTTTGAAGGATTCCAAGAAAGCTTTGGTTGGTCTCGTTGTTGGTGTATTCAAATCAATGCCTCAAAATATTAATGATTCCTTGTCAATCCATATATTCTTATCTTTGGATATTCGTTATAGGTCTGATGCTGTTGAACTAGTAATTTAATTTTGTCTGTTAATACGAGTACTGAAGAGCTGTTGCAGTCCATGAAAGAAACTCCTCCTATTTGTTCCAGGTTTCTCTTCACTTTTGGGGTACCGAAGGTGGTTCGCTCCCCGTTATCTCCTTTCTCTTCTTGAGAGACTTGTGCGTTCGGATGGGATCTGATGTTTGTGATGAATGCTTCAAAGGGATATATAAGGCCTATGTTTTGAACTGTCAGTTCATAAATGCTGCGAAATTGCAGCACATATATTTTCTCCGGAATTGTGTCATAGAGCTTCTCCGCGTTGACCTTCCAACTGCATATCAGCATGCCTTCACTTTCATTCGACAACTGGCTATGATTTTGCGGGATGCCATCACAGTGAAAACAAAGGTATCTGAGAGTTACTTTTCTGATTTTGTAGGAATCACTTGGGGGAGAAAAGTAAATCTCTTAGTATTGGTTACTTAGGCAAAGGATTGTGTAAATTCTTTGGTCAATACTTTTTGTGACGTGTGGCGTACAGATTTCTTTTTCTCAATCTTGTTTGTACTACTTCTTTGGGGTTACAGGAATCATTTCGCAAGGTCTATGGATGGAAGTTTATGAGTTGCCTTGAGCTTTGGACAGGAGCTGTGTGCACCTTCAGCTCAGAGGCTGATTTTAGGCCTCTTGCATATCCATTGACACAAGTGATTTCTGGAGTTGCCCGTTTGGTTCCAACCGCTCGGTATTTTCCACTTAGGTTGAGATGTGTCAGGATGCTCAACCGTATTGCTGCTGCTACAGGAACTTTCATCCCGGTGTCTATGCTCCTTTTGGATATGCTGGAGATGAAGGAATTGAATAGACCTCCTACTGGAGGTGTTGGTATAGCTATTGATCTCCGAACAACACTAAAGGTATATTGAGGCGTTTATATTTTAAAGTCTTATCGTTAATCATTTAGCGTTCTGGTACTTCGATACAAAGCGTGTAAAGAATGAACTAATAGCTCTGTATCTGGAAAATTCAATGCCAGGTCAAAAAGCCAGTACTGAAGACACGTTCTTTTCAAGAGGCATGCGTCTTCACTGTGGTTGAAGAGCTTGCGGAACACTTCGCTCAATGGAGCTATTCTGTTGCTTTCTTCGAGCTGTCCTTTATTCCAGCTGTTCGGTTGCGGAATTTTACCAAATCTACCAAAGTTGATAGGTTTCGGAAAGAAATGAGGCAGCTTATTCGTCAGGTGAGATTTCATGATCAGAATGTTTCCCTGAATCATTAGTGAAACATAAATTTTGGAGGCTGTGTTGGAGAATAGCAAGTGGAGGCTGTTGCCTATTTGCTTTTCTATTATTCCGCCTGAAAGGTGTGGGATGAGGGAATCAAAAACCTTAAACGCAACCGTCTCAAAATGACTGCGAGTCCAGACAGATATAGAGTAGGATTGTTTTCGGTGATTCCTCTTTCTTGACACTGTAACATAGATGCAGATTTGTAACTGTTTGCTCTTTCCTTTTGACAGATTGAAGCTAATTCTCAGTTCACAAATGAGAAACGAAAATCTGTCACTTTTCTGCCGAATGAACCTGCTGCAGGAACTTTTCTCGAGGTTTGCAGATCTCTTCTTGGCTGCTGTTATATCGTTTTTGCTTCCTCGCTCAAAAAATGCTACTTGCTTTCTTATATAATCCCCTATTATATTTGCCCATGATTTCTTCTTCTATTGCATTGTAGCGTTATGCTTAATTATGTATCATTTCTGGTCAGAGTGGATGATGCTTCATATTTGTTTTATGTTTTTATTATGCGGCGGTAATAATCCTTTCCTTTTACATAGGCTGAGAAAAAGGCAGGGGCCAGCCCTCTATCACAATATGTAGCAGTGGTGCGCCAGAGAGCTCAACAGAGAACCGAGGCATTGACGGAATCAAGGTGAGGATAGATTGACTCCGTCCATATATGCTTTTCTTGTTATTGCTTGTTCCTTGAGATGACCATTTCCTGAAACGGGATGCTATTTTGCAGCGTTGTTGTGGGTGAGCACTCCTCCTTTGGTAGTAAGATACCAGAAGCGGATGAAGATGACGACGATGCTGATGTTGAGAAAGGTGCTGCTGTCTTTAGCACCAACTGGGTACCCAGTGGCAAACCCAAGTACGTTGTCTTCCATGTTTCTGTATGCAGGGTCAGTTTTTTCTGTTTGCTTATTCTGAGGCTTATATTGACTCGACGATCTTGGTTTACAGGGCAAATCAGTCCGAGGAGGACGGGAAGAAAAGAAATAAAAGCAAGAAGAAGAGTAAAGGGGAGCATCAAGAAGATGAAGAGGCATTGGATGAAGACATTGTGGAGGACCTGGTTCTTAGTTCCGACGAGGACGATGACTCTGATATGGACGGGATGATGAATCCGGCCCCTGCTAAGTTACCTGATGAGAAGCAGAAACCTAGCAAAAACTCATTATCAAAGAAAAAAGCGCAAAAGCGGTGGCGGACGAAATCTAAAGCCAAGCGCTCTCCCGAAAATCCCGGCGGAGAGAACCTGAAACCTGCACATCATCAGCAGAAGAAGCGGAAATTTTCTGCAGATTCGACAGCGAAGAAGAACGTGGATTCCCCTGGGAAAAAGTTCAAGAAAAAAAAGCAATAATAGTTGGGAGCAGCCCTTAAAAGTTTTGAAGGATACATGACATTGTTGAAGTTTGCAAATGCAAACGAATTCGTTGACTGTATGTTTGCCATTCTGTTATTTATGCCAAATTCTTGCAAGTTATGAATTTCATATGTTGGCCATCTTTTCATGGAAGTATCAGCAAAGGAGCTGTCAGTACTTAGTAGGTCTAAAACGACATCGTACAATCTGTGTTCCAAGAGTTGAATTCGAACACGCGACTTCTAGTTAAGATGGAATAATTTCTCCCTAAAAAAAAAGGAATAATCTCGGTAACGGGTGGATTTTGCGTTTTGGGCCTGGAGCACCACGTTGGAAAAAATTTAAACCTAAAAGTACCCTGATGATAAAATAAAATTCGGACCGATATAAGAGGGCTAATTATTAGTCTTTCCTCCTTTCTATTTTCATTTATTATTTTGGTTTCATGGGCTCCTTAAACTGAACGAGGGATCCTGGTACCACTACCATGACTAAACCCTCAACTTGTGGAACTTTTTTAGTAAGTAAATAGATTATATTGCACATTCAAAAATTACACACCACCGTGGAGGCGGAAAAAGGGATTGGATTATCGGTTGCAAGAGTGGCGAGTTGTTTATATGTGTGAAAAATCTACATAATCACTGTTTTAAAGTTTTAAGTTGGATATGAAGATTTTAACATGGTATCAAAGCGGGTTGATTTCGTCTCCATTGTTGTCATCGCACGACTCCCATTTTGTCGCACGTAGGGAAAATCAAAGCTCGTCCAATCTTCGATTCGGTGGCCTCGTTTGTAGGGCGTGAAGTGTAAAAAATTCACCAACCTGTTGAAAGTTTTGAGTTGGATATAAAAATTCTAATATAATGCTACACTTTACATGAGACCCATAACTACCTGAGAACTTTGTTCAATGTTTATGATAGAATTTTGTAAGATTTGAACACTAACCACTCCAAACCAAATATCTACTCCTCTGTTACTGTTAGAGCAAGGTTCAATGTTTCTGAACTCATCTAAGATAACTCAATGATTATGGGGCTCTAGGGACCACATATTTGGGGATGGATTAATTAACATCCTATGGGGTCAAGGAACATTTCGAAATAATCGCCAATATGTGAGAATAGATGCACCAACTCAAAATGCACTAACTTATCCAACAAAAAAAAGATGCACCAACTTAAAATGCAGCACCCTTGAACAAACATTAAAAGCAACACCAGGGTAACCTCAATTTTAGGTTCGTGGATGTTATAATTTTCATATTTAATCTAAAATTAAATATACTCAGATGGATAAATTTGTTTATAGGTATTAACAACTGACGTGTGGTAATTTGAACTGGTGATCAGTAAATATTAACGATGGTTTCCTTGTTGTTAAAAATGTCAGCTATTTGGACATGTATGTTATATGAAAAATGAAGGACGTTATTTTGCGTACTTTTTATACCCCTTAAATATTTTTCTGAAGAAATTTATATTTTGTTACATTCCCATTTGTTTTTTATCAAAATAAATTATACACAATGATTACATGCTAGGATACGAACCCTAGATATTTCTGAATTTGTATACGCCTTGTGCAGTTAGGTTAAATATTATTTAACTACAATCCCATCCCATGGATACCACATTGAGGGTGGCTCACTTTATAAAGTAAAAATTTTAACTTGATAATAGAGCGGGTTGATCTCATTTCTCATTATTTTTGCATGACTCTAGTTTGGTGAGATTAAGAGTCAAACCCGTGCAAAGCCACTGCTTTGCAGCAAATTTCGACGCGAAACCTGAAGTTAAAGTCCCCAAAGAAGCCTTGGTCGGAGATTAGACTTGGCTCGATGTTAGCAATATGGAGACTCCTGATGTTGCTTTACAAGAGGAGATTTTGGCTGAGACATGGTGTCTCACAATTGCCTCCGGCTTTTCTTGGGAAGAAGATACCTCCTTAATCCTCTAAGTGATTAAGGATGTGGATTGTGGGTCGGAGCTAAATTGGTCTTTCGCCCCTCCTTGACCTAGGCATTTGGCATTTGGCATGGTAGATAAGATTGATTTGCTCTGTGTTTGGTGTATGTTCGTGTCTATTTTTTCTTGACCTTGGGCATTTTTGGTATATCTATACTTTTGGGGTTTCCTTGGAATTGTATATATCATGGTCATCCATTTGATATGTGTTATTTGGTACCTTAGGTTCGGTTATCTTGGTTTTATTAGCATAACTTCATTGGCTGGTTTACTTAAGGTGAATGATACTTTACGTATAAAAAAGAGAGTCAAAGTCGTGCAAACTATGCAATGTACTTGTGGGCCTCGTTTTAGAAAACGTGAAATTCGTGCCCCCATTCATAAAGTGAACAAATTAATTCACTTACCTATTTTAAAACTTTGGATTGAATATAAAAAATCTAACGAAAAAATAATAAATTTTGGATCCCAACCAATAGGAACACCTTCCATCTAAGTAGGTTGGCTCCAAGTGACCCTTAATATAAATAATATGGTCACCCTAGGTATTCCTCTCATATCGGAGTTGTGGGAGAACAATACAAGTATTGTGTTACCAGGGAAAGCGGAATAAGATTACAATTGCTCTTTCTTTCCATACGTCCACATCTCCAACATTCCGTAGCCTAGCTCACTAATCGTAAGTCCTCGATCGATACTCTATTCTATAGGTCTCTTACTTTGGTTTGTTTTACTATATATCTGATCATTTACATAGACTTCAAACTGATCGATGTAGATGAGCTCTCATTTCATCCCAATATATCGTTTCCCTCCTTTATGATATTCTCTCAGTTTAGTTTACAAGATTATCAAAACTCAATCTTATGCCACGTATATACGTGTTACCTTTGAACTTTTAGTCATCGCTCAAGTGGTAAAGGATGAAACTAAAAATTTGCGATTGTGGTCTAGGACAAGGTTTCAAACTTTTTCGCAGTTAAAAATACATATAGTTATGAGATCTTTTCTTATTCTTCTTTCCTTGGTTTTAAGAAAGAATTTAGTTTCTCGTGTAAGTTCTTTTTGATATTATTATTACTGTGAGTTGCTTGTTTTTGTTCATTATCATTGTAGTCTATCCAAAAGAAATTTGAACTTCTTCACATCATGATTAATTTTCAGCAATTTTACTATTGGCAATAAATCTAGCACAAGAAAATTCATGCATGCATTTCTCACGTCAATGATATTTTCTTTGATTCCTCACGTTTACATATTTAGATCCGACTACCAGAAAATATATCAAATCATATATAAAGTATCATGTATGATTCGTCTTACATGGTTAAATTGATCGATATTTTTTTGATAAGTGAATAGATATCGAGTAATAAGATTATACCCTAATAGAGTTCGGAAGAAAGAAAAAGTTTTCCAAGAAGTTACATGAGATCTCTCGATCTCCTTGCCAATTAGGATGAACACAATCGATCTTGATCAAGATCAAGCTGGTCATCTTGTTAGGTAAGATCATTGATTACCGTAAAAATCTGTACCCCAACAAATTCAATCAGAACAACGTTCGAAAAGTTTGTCTTAATTTGCAGAGATCAATGATCCTGTGTTGTCCTAATAATTATTTTTTGTAGTCATCTGTCACACAGAAAGCGTGTTTAGTATTAATGTTTGTACCTATTTAATTGTCGGTCGTCCAGGTCAGTTATACTTAATGCAGCCATTAATTGCAAATTCAGTTTTGAACTCCAGTTTGCATTTGGAATGGCCTTATTAATTAATTTGTATCTTATAAAGGATAACTTAAATTGTCACCAAATAATTAAATTAACTGATATTGAGTCGTTCTAAATTAATGAGAGGTATCGATTCAAACATTGTAAATGAATGATTATATAAAGTTAGTTAGGAGAGATTTGTGAGCCTTTGTGATTGAGGTCCGTTCAAGGATTAGTCGGTCCAATAATTTTTGGGATATGTGTATTGACAAAAGATATACTATGATATGTGATTTTTGGCTATTCTGAAGTTAATAAATTTAGACTTATCAAAATTATATTAATATTAATCCCAATGTAATTAATTCTCGACTTGACTTTGATACTACACAAGGCAAAGGCTCATGGATTCTACGTGGTCGGACGAAGTATTGAAGATGGGTCTTAATCACGGAATTAATGATGGGAAAAAGTTGGACCTTACTTTAAAATTGGGACAGCCAATTAGCGACGACGATCTCCGATCTAGCTACCAGGGCAACGAGGTACACAATTTGCTTATCTTTCGATTTTAATATTCAGTTTCATATGCATGTAACAGGTTTTTGGAGTCTGCTCACTCCCGCAGAGTCGCGATCCTTTGGTATAATATGCATAATATTTGAGAAAACATATTGAATATCAGGGTGTGACACATTAACTTAGTATCACAAGCATGTCAACAGGGCACAAACAGTAGTCGAGGCCCAACTAGTTTATTACCGGACATTATTAGGAGATACACCCCGAGCGACTATCCAAACAACATGAATGAAGTTGTGGGAATTCCTAGCCACCACCACCCCTCCAATTACCACCTCAACATTGGGTTCAGCCACATTCCAGCTGCTGCTGGTGGTAGTCTACTTCCATCTCATGAACCAAATTACTCTTACAATTGCTACAACATCAGCAAGGACGACGCTGTTCTTCCTCCTCCTCCTCCTCCTCCTCCTCCTGGAATGATCGAAAATGGCGACAGCAACTCTCGTAAACTTTGGATTGATCTTGGCAAGAGATGCATGAATGTTAAGTGCAATGCAACTGAGACCCCTATGTGGAGGAAAGGCCCGCTCGGTCCTAAGGTACGTCGAATTAACGATATCGATTACGTTCCAGCTAGCGTTATACGTTTCTATACATTATCGATAAGTTGATTCGATCCATGACTTTCAATGGCAGACACTATGCAATGCGTGCGGAATCAAGTACAGGAAGGAGGAGGATCGGAGGAAGGCTAGAGAAGCAGCTATTACCGACAACCAAAACCCGGGAAGCTTGAAGAGATAAGAAACAGCAACTGGCGGGATCTTCCCCGTTTTCCCTTGTTTTCTTTTCCCCAAAAACATTGACTTCCAACTTCCTAGAGCTTGCAATGTTCCAATTGGGGGTGTTTGCGAAACAATAAAAGTGCGGAGTTTGAAACCTGCAGCTTATCTGGTCAGATTTGCCTGATGGCTAAGCCAAACGTTGACAAGGTTTTCGGACATATTCAGCATAACTACTAATCTAGGTTTAATTTCGACAAAGAAGCCGGAACAAGTTGATAATATGCCCCTTTTTCGCCCCATGCTTTTCTCTCTTGGCATAGCGGGCAGCCCGAGCCAGGAGTCCTGCACAATGAGATATTATCTCAGTCGTAGAGCGCATCCCTCCTTGTGCCTAGAATGGTCTCACAAGACAACCCCCGAACTTTATTGCCTAGAAAAAAATACATCCGAGTTGCCTACAAACTACATTAAGGAAAGCGAGATTTGTCAACACATCAGTGGGTGTGGGTATGTGCAATGCGATGCATTCGCCTTGCACACATCCAAGAGGCCAGGGGCAAGCCGAGATGCCTAGACTTCCTGGGTTAAGAGCTGCGATTGTAGCGCTCTTAACATCTTGGGACAACGAAGCATTTCAATCGCCACCCTTGCCTGCATCCTGTAGAAAAGGCTCAAACCAAGCAAGCAACAGCTGTAATACCCAAATCAAATAACAAGGGTTTAGCATGAATTCAACCGCAAAGAAATCGTACTTAATGGTGAAACAATGAAGAGCAGATAAGAGCTAAAACTCGATAAACCACAAACACCTAGACTTGTTGTTCCAGCAAAAATACTAGGGTTAACAATCAAACGGAAGGCCTAAACTACTTTTAAGGAGACAAGAGGGCCGGAAGGACAAAAAACACAAGCAGCAGAAATCTGAGGTTATATCACAGATTTGCGTAATTCATTGGCTCCATGGGCAAAGTGGCACCTATCCCCAAAAGTGCAAGTTCCTTTCGTGAAGTTCTCGCAAAGCTTGGTCTTGAAGTTGTTTCCGCCACCGGGGCCACGACCCCCTTGGTTTCTCGTGTGGGGTCTGTTGTTGGGACCGGCGTTTAGAATTAGTTCATGGACCATGGCAGCAGCTTGCTTGATCTGATCAAAATTTCCTTCAAGTTCAATATTCTTGAGGCCTGGATCTGACTCGTGTTCTCTTATCAGAAGCTTGACTCCGGTAACCTGACAGACGTGCTTTGAGTTCATACCGTTTTTCCCAATGACAGCTCCAGCAAGAGAAGCATCAATACTAATCTTGGTAGTTACAGAGGGTCCAAAGCCAGCTGCACCCCCAAGAACCTGGGGAGGATGATGATCCATCATGCGACCCATTCTTCCTTGATGGTGCATTGGCCCCATGCCACGAGGATCTTCATATGTCGGGGTATTAGGTTTCCCAAGCTCCCACTCACCATGGGCGAAATGGCATTTATCACCAAACTTGCAACCTTCAGCTGTATTGTATTTGTTGCACAAACGGGTTTTCACAGCTGGAGTAGACCCATCAGGAAAAGATGATGGGGCTCCCATATTTCGAGGAGGAGGTTGAAGGGGAGCAGGATTTCCACCAAGATTAACCATCTGAGAGACAGCTTTATACCCACCAGGGACAAAATGCAAGAAGTGACATCCTTCGCCAAAAGGGCATCCAGAAGTACTACAAAACAAAGAACACCACAAGGTACAGAAACAAAGTTAATTCTGCTGCACCAAACCTATCACAAGCAGTCGCTGGTACCTTCAAAGGCATGACATGGTCAAAAATCAAATCATTGATATGTGACTGGATGCAGAAATAGAATAGATTGATAAAATCTTTCAGATTCCATCAAGAATACTCTTTTCCAGGCAAAAAGAAGCAAGAAAGTCACCAGAGAAGACAGAACAGTCCGCAATGTCCTCTATGAACTTCTATTTAAAAATTGTTTGACATACTAATGATAAAAGCAAGTATGCAAACAGCTATGCAGAAATAACAGCAAAGAAAAAATAAACTCGGTGGCCATGTCCCAACCATAAAAAGGTAAATATGAAAGAATAACAAAAGGGGCTAACAAAAATAGAAGAGATTTGGTAATTCTGCAGCAAAGAACCATGAGTAATTAAGGAGATGAAACAGGTCTGCTTCCAAGACAAAACTGCTATGAGTGCCCAATTAGCAAGAAATGTCGCAGATTGAAACCATGTTCTTTGACAACAGTCCAGATCTTTCCAGTACCACAACGTTATGCACGATTCTCCTTGTCCATAGAGGCATCATTACTTCAACATTTTTATGTTGCAAATTATAATCAACGTTACAAGGGGGCAAGTTCTGCATCCCATAATGCTTCTTTCGATTATCTTAATCCGAGCAATTGGTTATCTCAAGTACTCTCTGGAAAGAACCAATTCTGTTCAATAATCTTCTTTTAGAGATTAGATGAGAACCTGTATCACAGCTTTAACCTTAAAAATTGATTAGTGCAATTCATACTCATTTTAAGAGACTAATCAATTATAGTTTAACAGATACTACACATAGATGGAGCATCATTAAGGTTGTTTGCCTTAAATAGGTTAAGATTTGAACCTGAAAAACTTTGTGCATGGCTTCGATTTGCTTCCTATCATACCAGTTTGAAAGGACTCCATTTCTGTAGCAGAAAATTAGTTAACGCCGTCGGTTATTATTTCTGTGAGTTATTATCGTTTCAACTTGAACAAAATCAGACACTACTTATAAGCATTAGTAGTATATGACTTTAGCAGAGATGTCAAAAGAAAATAAACCTCCTATCACTATTCAAGCAAAACCCAAGATGGGTACCAACACCAACTAAAAAGAGAGAGCTACGAGCGTAGAGTTCCTTCTCCTCAATATACCGTCACTCCAAAAATAGAAACAACCAAATCCAGTGCCCAACAATAACGCAAAATTGCTACACGAAACTGCATATAGAACTATAGCGGGTCAGAGCGAACAGCCTACATCAACAAAGTCAGAACGACATAAACGCACAACATGAACAGTCTACACGGGTCGATGCCAATGGAACGAAAGAGCTTAACTACACTAAGCTCAGAACACCGAACGACATAAACGCACAACATGAACAGTCTATACAGGTCGATGCCAACGGAACGAAAGAGCTTAACTACACTAAGCTCAGAACACCCTATCCGCCACAGTACCCCGGATCTTTGAGCTGCTTCAACTTAGTGAAGTTACTCCTGAGCTTCTCTAAATCCAATAAAGATTTGATCCAACCAAACTACTCGAGTAGCTTCACTAAACACATCGTCTTCGTTCTCAAGTTTTCGTGTTCTTTTTTTTTTTTTTGCAAATCACTAATCTTGAACCTACGCGATTCAACTTCCAATCCAATTCGATGCGCAAGGAAAGAAAGGCGGTAGAAGCTACAGGAAGCTTATCTACAATGAGAGAGTGGGAAATTACGATACTGACCTTGCCGTGACCTCTTGAAGCCGCCGTTCCCATTAGGGGCGCCGTCGTGCCTTCCTCTCTTTCTGCCTCCTCCAAAATCCATTCTTCTCGAATCCGCAAAGCTCTCGAGTTTCGTGGAAGGAAGAGAGGGAGAGAGCGAACGAAGAAGAAGAGGCGAAATCCTAAAAGTTTGGGCGAAAGACGCAGGGACTGAGATTAGGGTTTCGGGAGAGAGGGGGTAGAGGTTGGGTTGGGTTTGGGTGGCTAAGCCGCTAGAAAGGGAGGGAGATATGACAAAATCGACGCGGAACTGAAACTCTAGTTAAATCCAGTTTATTCTTATACAGTTGTAAACGTATCCACCTTTCTAGTTTCCTCTTTTATTGCTACCTTTTCTCGTTTATGGTTGATATTCCAACAACTTATTGTTAATTAATTTATGTTCGAATTGGGTTTCACATCGAATCCAATTTACCTGGCTAGTAATAAATCCACCACGTGTCTGTAGATCGGAATCTTCGATTTGTGGTACGGTATAATATTTGAACTTTACTAGAGGAGATTCTTCTCTTTTCCGAGTTGTATTTTTTAGTGACAGTGCAAAATCAGATATGAAAATCAGATTATGCGATACACCAAACATTAAGAAAAAAATTTTCTCCTCCCACTAAATTTTCTCGTGATAGGATTTTGACAAAGTCGACAGTTGCAATTTCACAAGAGGCCAAGAGAAAATCTTGCGCTTAGTAAATTGTACGCGGTCATTTTGATTATATACAAGGGGTCTTTGCCACTCGACTAGAGGGGATTGTTAAATAGGGAAACAACGTGTACCGGCCCCTAAATGGCCAGATCCCAAAACGAACTAAAAATTAGAAAAAAAGATCCTTTCCTTATAAATCAGCAATGGATCAATGTACTCGAGTTGTGTTACCTTCTTTGAAACACTAAGGAATATCAATTTTTATATAAGTAAAATGCTTCATTAAGGAAAATAAGAAAACAGAAATTACAGCAAAGGAAAGAAAGAAAAAAGAAAACCCTAATTTGGCAAAATGAAATGGCAGCAGCCTTAATAGCTTCAAGTAAGTCAAACGTGCCATCATTCCAACGAGCAATTAGATTGAATAAACTTTATCTTTGTGCAAAATTCACCTGAAGCCTCGTCTACATGTTGGTCATCTTGTGCGAAGAGATACTCCATGCACTATGTAAAATTGATCTTTGATTGAATAAACTTTTCTTAAGCAATGATTCATGTCTTTTGTTGTTAAGCACTATCAACTTTACTCGTTAATCTTCTTACTCGAGAAAATGTTGCTTGTCGAATGGATTGACTCCTTGCAACCATTACGGATGTAATCAACACCCGACTTGAAGTCCTTTTTCTCGCGATCCAAAAGCACCTCAATTGGAGGGTACGACCCAATTTGTTGTTGGGCTCCGGAATTCGAATAAAAACCGCAGTTTCTGGAGCACCAGCATCTCATTGTCGGACTCCTATTTTTTCACATTCGCAAGTCCTTACATAGCGTAGCAAATCCGAGCGACAATTAAAACCCCAAGAAGGAAGCAATCACACCTATCGAACATAGATCATGCCTACTTCTTGGTCCAAACTACCACTAACTAAGATTATTCATAACAACCAACAACCAGAGGATATGCTGCAAGAATCAGCTAAACTTGTCCGACCACGTCCCGATCACCGTCGACGTGGTCGTCCTCGTCGTCTTGTTCTTTCTCTGGCCTCTGCATTTCCTTGTGAACACTGCAGGCCTCGTCGAGGTTGATAGGCTTATACCAGTTGGCACAGATCAAGTAGATCACAAAGTCGATGGCGGCCAGGATGGCGATCAGGAAGTAGAACCTGTCCATGTGGCCCGTGTTCAAGTCCTCGGGGATCCACCCCGGCTTCGACCCTTTTGCGGTGATCGTGGTTACCATGTTAACCAGCATGCTGCTCACGTAATTCCCGAGCGAAATGGAGGCCATACACAGCGAGCTCCCGAAGCTCTTGATCCCGTCCGGGGCCTGCCCGTTGAAGAACTCGAGCTGGCCGACGTACATGAACACCTCGGATGCACCAACGAGGACGTACTGCGGGATCTGCCAGAATATGCTCAAGGAGCTGGCCTTTTCGCCTGGTTTCACATACTTGAGCCGTTCGATCTCCGTGGCGCCCGCGGCGATCATGGCTAGCATACCGATTACTAGTCCAACTCCCATCCTCTGGAGCTCGGTTAGCCCTTTCGGGTTGCCACTCAGCCTCCCTGCCAATGGGACCAGGACTCGGCGGTATATTCCCGTGCAGATCAGGACACTGCAGATGTCGAACGCGGACATGCTCGCTGCAGGCAGCCGGAAATTACCGATGTTCGAGTTCATCACATCGCCTTGCTCGACAAACAGGGAGGCCATTTGGGTGAACACCACCGAGTAGATTATAGTGCATAGCCAAATTGGCAACATTTTCATCACACATTTGGCCTCCTCGACCTGAGTCACTGTGCATAGCCTCCACGGATTCTTATGGTGAATGGACAAATCATCCTCGATTATAGTTGCAGCCTTATCCAAGAACCTGCAATGACCGAGGGTAACTGTAAAAGATGCAAGGAAACAGTAAACAAGGAAGTGAGGAGGATCATGATTATTACTTGAAGTGATCACTATGGTGGATCTTCCTGCTCCCTTTAATTGCGGATTCCGACCCTTCGAGTTCGTACAGCTCATCAGGTCTCGCCGGAATGACGTTGTACTTCCTCGCGGCCGCCACAAACACCTGAGCCACCCTTGGCAAAGGGTTCCCACAAGGCTCAATAAAGCGGTATCCGGGCGTGCCCAATATGAAGGACAGTAAGGCCACAACTGCAGAGCCTAAGGACACTAAGAACCCGAGTGTCCACTCCCCTGTATCCTCAAAATAGACCAAGATGGTGTTGGAGAAAAGAGAGCCTGCGTTTAATGCAAAGTAGAAGTAGGCAAAGAAAGCCTCCTTGGAAACCTTCTCCTTCGGTTTCGAATCATCGAATTGATCTGCTCCGAATGTGGCTATTGTTGGCTGGTGGCCACCATATCCAAAGGCTATCATGTAAATGGAGACGTAGAATATGGTTATACCAGTCGAGGACGAAGGCGTGCACCGGAGCTCCCCATCTCCGCAGCCATTCGGCTTCATCAGGAAAACCGAGGATGAGAAAGATAGCAGGCTGAGCCCCTGATCACACAAGTAAATTCAGTTGTTAACTATGAATTGAACAATCACAAGGAAGTGTAGGGGATATATACCATGACGAAGATGAGCTGAAAGATCGCGCAAGTCAAGTAGCGACCCCAATACGAATCGCTAAGGAATGCTCCGACGAGGGAGCAGAGGTAGACAGTGCCTGTCCACTTGCTGACATTGTTAGCAGCTTCTGCATTGTCTTGATCAAGAACTCTTGTCAAGAAAAGAACCAAGTTGACACCAACCCCGAAGAATGCCAGCGTCGCGAGCCCTTGATTTGCTGCAAACCGAAAAAAACGAAAGAGATATAAATGATGATGAGGCCTTCAAATTCTCTTCTGTTACAGCTTATTCTGCAATATTTATCAGATGGCTACCTAGGCAGATGATTGCAGCTCTCCACCCTCCAGAGCTCTTCCATGAAAATGAATTATGTCTGAGAAGAGCAGTCATCTTGTGGACCTCATGGCTCGAGGATCCTCCAGAGTTGGTGTCTTCTTCAACCTATTTATGTAAATCAGATGTGTCAGAATAAGTATCACTCTTGGTGGAAAAATTGAAAATTTTAGTAGAAAACAAGAACATGATTTGTTTTGAGACATGCCAAATATCACTTCCGTAAGTGTATACCCCAACATTAAAATTTCCGAACTTAAAGACTCCGGACCCACAAAAATTTAATAATTTAAGAGATTAATCCGGGAAAAGGCAAACTTGTCCTCCACTTTTGCCTCGTGCCAACACCTTGTATAGTGGGGAATTGTTAATTTATTTGAAACATATAAAAAATTAAATAAACTAATATTTTGATTTTATGAGATATTCTTGCCAGGAGAAATTCTCTCAACCACTTAATGAGCCGGAGAGAATTTCTCAACTACTTAATGACTTTCTCAAGAACCCATCTTAATTGTGAGATTTTAGCGATAGGTTAGTCATAATATTTTGTTTTGATTTAAATAAAACTTTTGAAATAATACAATTTTCCAGCATCCATCTTTATGATGAACAAGGAACAGGAGCTACCAACACAAAGATAAGATATTCCAATTCTAGGCGCTTTTGTAACTATGGAGTGAAGCCAAATTCTCGGTAAAACTGAAGGTTAATTTTTAACTGTATTGTCCTGTCAAAAAGTTCAGGAGGTTCTTGTTATTTGGATTTTAAATTAGTGAATCATAATTGACAAGGTTATCGTAATAAAGCAGGCAGCATCCAAGATAGAGATACTGTGTCTGTGTATACACAAAAGGCAGAAAGTGGGACTAAACGGCACTTGCCGAGATAACACAATGTGCATATAAATTAAAGAAGGCTGGATTTAATTTCAGACAGATAACGATCGGTGTAAACAAATTATTTATGAAAAATGGACGAGTACTTTTCAGTCGTAAAGAGTGAAGGAGACGTGTCTCATAACAAAACAAAAATGCAGATACAGTTGCTTTTTGGACCTATTACCAACAACCGAACACAACCAAGAGTGACATTTAACCTGGTATATCATATACTTTATTTTGAATAACCCAATTCATGAAACCGTGTAAATATTGAATAAAATTTGTTACTAACCCTTAACGCTACAGAATTAACTGCAGGTTGCATGGAGTCCATAGCAGCAGTGGGACGTTTGCTCTGCAAAAAAAAAAAGAATAAAGATTCAAAGGAATATAAAAGTGCATAAGTAGTGATATGTCAAGGTATCAAGCAAGCAAAAGAATAACATTTTGAGCTACGTGTTCTTGACGAATCCTCGCTCAACCGAACTACTTATTAGAATTACACAAAATCTTTGTAAGTGTCATATAGCAAATTTTTACACCAAGAACACACAGTTGTCAAAGTTTGAACCATGAACTTTCGTCAAGTCATCCTACGTCTTATGCTGTTAGGCCAAACGCACTTTGATGGGCCATATGCATATTAGCCTCAACATGGAAAAAATAACATGGTTTTCGGTGGTCCCATAAGCTCCACACACAAAAACAAAGACTACCCTAAGATTGAAATATTAAGTATCAAGTGATGAGAAGGGAAAAAAGGAAACTTTGAGACAGAAAATATAAATGCAACTATGGAAGTGGCATACATTGTATTACCTATAGCGAAAGAAGGAGAGCTGCTTAGGAGGTTTTTTGGACCAGAAGATCAAAGTATAGGTGGAGAGGAGAAATTGGTTGAGTAGAATGTATGGCAGAGTGTCCAAATATATAGGGAAATGCATAAGTGGGAAGAAAGGGTCCTTCTCATGCTTGCGTAGTGATTACTACAGAAGAAGAAAATTGGCACGGGAGAGGTGATGGCCACAAACAAGGTCATCTCCTACACGTAATTATGAAAATTGAACTCGGATTTTCAAAGTGGTAATGAAATCAAATTTTCATAAGTATGGTCTCTGAGTTTGAATCTTGTGAATGAGAAACTTTCGAAAGAGCCGTTCCCTGTATAGGATCAATGATGCTCGACTTTGAATAAGTTGTTGCACATGGATATAATAAAAAATAAAATTATGGCCAGTGAGATGCAATTTTCGTTTGAAAGTGATACCCTCCCTCTCAAAAAGGTTGATAATCCCTACTCAATTTCACTTTTTTGCATATTGACATGGTGCATGAAAACAAATTGTCTGGCACAGTACATAGGGTAGCAGTCAAGAAACAGCAACTTCTACCCCCAAAAAATGACAATTTGCTAATTAGTTGGTTTAAGGGGTTCTCTGTTTAAGACTCACGAAGATAAAAAAATATTATTAGAAGAGTCACCCTTTAAATAGGTGTTAGAGTGCTCGACTCATCAGAGTTTAACCCAAAAAAATGACAACCTTTGTCAGCTGGCTGGAAATAAGCAAGGGTGGATATAAACCACTTCCAAATTCAGACAAGTCGTCCAATTCTAGGTTTTGCTCTTGTCATCTGAACTTGATCAAAACAGAATTAAGCCTAACTACTACTTCTTCCTAGAGTTAGCAAATAGTATAATTACAGCTACAGTCCCTTCCTTGTCATAATTGGCACGTTTTAGAGTGTAAAAAGGACCTTAAATGGGACGCCGTGGATGTGAAAATCCTAGTCATTTCTCGAGAAAAAGTATAAGCCTAAATGATGAAGATTAATCAAGGGTAAGCCAAGAAGGATTTTTTTTTATACCACTGAGTACCAGATATTTATTGAACTAACTAGTCCAAATTTTAGTCGAATATAACTTAACACTGTTGTATTTCCAATGCTCGAACACGACACCTCAACTAAGAATGATTTAAGGATTATATATGAGACGTCAAATGCATAATGCTAGCTGTAATTCGCTAATTGTCAGTTGGAAGTCATGCGTTATAGAAAGAAATAAAGTGGTGTACGTAATTGCACCTGTAAGAAAAGCCTAAACAGCTATATTAAAAAGAAACTGAAGCAATTTCTCAACTTGGAAATTTTCCAAGTTAGACAAAAAACGGCTAATTAGTATTGGATCAGCGGATAAAAGTGACATGGACAATTAACTACTTTTATCACTATGTTTTAGCTCTCACGGAATCTTCACTTTCTATACATATAGATTTTGGCTTACATCATCTATTCGAACCTAAATTAGTTTTGGTATGAGCACCAAAAAAAAAGCCATTGCCGTTCCCCTTAATTAAAATGCAACTTGAACCGTGGGATCATTTAAGAGCTAGTAATAATTGTCACTCCATTTAATAAGCAAGTTAGACCTAATTTGAGGTATCCACAGAACGAACAATCATTTTCATATAATTCTTCTTTGATCCACCACCATGAGACTTTATTCCTAATTCAATTACGTGTTTTATTATCTCCTCATATGGTGATCCTGACAAATCAAATCTTACTAAAACCTCCACCAGTTAGTTACCTTATAGGCTTAATTGTGATGAATGGATGAGATTGGCAATTCGAGGCACACAAGCCAAGTATTATACATAGGCTTTTTAATAATTCAATATGTCACATCAAAAATCATAATGATGTTGGGTAAGGAATTGTTAGCATCACGATAAGTTTTAGCGAGGCATACGGTTGCAAGTTCGTACTCATACGAGAAATTTCTAACACCGAAAGTTGCAAAGTTGTACATATGTAATTATTATTAATAAAAATCAACTTATAAAAAAGGAATTGTTAGCATTCAAAATAACATCATACACATACATTTAGATCAACTCATTTATATTTAAATTGGGTAGAACTTTTGAATAGACATTTGAACCACACTCCATGTATTTGCAACTAGCCAGGACATGCTTACTGTAGCCACTCTATTTACCATGAAAAATCCAAAAGTTGACGTTGTGGAGAAACTGTGCAATAAGATCACAGAAAATTTGTTCACCACTACTGGGGCATTAGCCTTAGATCTATGAAAGCTACTACACGTACTAAGAAAAACGTCATTTTCCCATTGATTATACGACCAATTAATACCAATCCTATAGCTGTAATTTAGTATGACGGTCTATTTATCGAGACAAGACCAAACATTGCATCAAACCATAAATATAATAGCAGTGACATATCGGCAAAAATTGAAGAAATTTGATCTAGATATAAAAATAAATCTTAACTACACAAATTCGATGTCGAGTTAGACCAAAGCCGCTATTCGTGAACGATAGTGACACATAACGCAAAGAATTACCCATCTATCAATAATTAAGGCTAGTAATTAAAGAAGGAAAAACGTAAGCAAACCTCTTAATGGTCGATGCAAAGTAAGGAGAGTCTCTACCGAGCTCGAATAGTCGTTCAGGGGATGGAGAAGAACGTGTGTCAACGACGCCGATGTAGTACTCCGGCGACGGGGAAGAACGTGTGTCGATGATTAGAAACTCCGTTACCGGTGACAAACAAGAAATTCCGGTGACCCCTTTTGTCATTTATATGAGAAGATTTAAATTAGAAAAAAAGGGTTGAGCCTGATCTAGGGAATTATTTCTTCACTGTGTGACAATTGTAACGACATAGTGGAGCCAAGGACAAGGCCTCTTATAGTTTGAGTTGATGAACATTAGCAACCGATTTTCCCTAATATGTGCTACTGTCTGTTGCAACGACACTTGGTTTCTCCTCCTAATTTTTCTAACCGTTTCAGCAAAGGTTGTGTTATTTTGATCACATTTCCCTTTTATCAGGAGATTACAATTTGTCACATTTTTTTCTCTGTTATAGTTAATTGTTAAATCTCATAATTGTTAGTTGATGTTCATTTAAAATTAGTATCTAGTCAGAAAAGTATCAATAGTTATCTTTAATTGTTAAATTATGTGTAAAAATAAATAATAAATAAGAGTCGCCATGAACAGCGAGGATGATCGACATGGTCTCCTCCCCGTTATTGTAGAGGTCGCAGTCTTGTTCCTGTTGGTGTAGGCCAGGTCCACCAATTGCTCCTTCCAAGATGTGGCTCTCCTTCTTGGTCGTCTTCCTCCTCCTCGTTCTCGTCGTCCCTTTTTATCAGTACTTTTAAAACTTCAACATAATATAAAGAGAAAATTTAAATTATTGTTCTAGAAAAATAAATACGGCGCAGCAACTTTTATCATTGTTTTTTTATTGGTGTGTTAATAATGTAAAAAATATTATTAAGAAATGTTCTAAATAGACAATACTAACTCCTAAAAAATATATATTAAAAAAATGCCTCGGACGAAATGACGAGGTTTCTTCGTAGCAAGTTGTCTTGGTTTTGGCCAAGCTTTGAACAAGTTATAACCATATGAAAAACCATAATCTTGTGTGGGACTAAACCTTCCACGCTCCAAACTGCAAACTATATGAGGTGAATCAAGATATATATTAGTGCACCAATAATCACTTAAATCAACGAGTGAGTAATTCTAAATTAATCAGTCTCGAATTTGAATTAATGAATAAGGAGGAATTACGAGTGAGTTGTATTTTTATCTTTGATGTCTTTGAAAATTAATGTGTCTTTGTATTTTGCCTTTAAAAATTGATGTACTCTTGTATTTTTTTTCTTTAAAACTAATATACCCTTATATTTTTGCCTTTGAAACTAACGTGCACTTGTTTTTTCCCTAACAAATTGTGAATTAAATATAAAACCTTCAACGTAAGTTCAGTTGAAGTAAATGTTGGCGAAGTAAAATACTTGCAACTCTCTCTATTGTGTTTGTATATAATAGAAGTAAATTATTATTTATTTATTGGAAATCATTCAAATTGGAATTGGGTTCCCTTTAACCTTAAAAGGCTTTGTAATTAATATCAGTTTGATGGGTGCCCTTGTTTTTGCATAACATTACAAATTTGTCATTAAAAGTTAAAACTCTCTTGCTTTCCCTTGATGCTGTAGTGGCTAGCAGCACCCAATCGGACCCCTTAGAAAAGATAAGATCAGATAACAAATTAATTAATTTAGTGTACGGACGAATTAATACATATTTTCTAACTGCTAACTTTTTGAAGAGCAACTAGAATACTAAATATATTTTACACGAAATTATTTTAATAGTAATCTGAACAATCAGTAACTACTCTGTAGATAAAGCTTCGCTTTGAAACTTTTCTCACTACATTATTTATTATTAAACTCAATCACTATGTGGAATTAGTTATGAATTCTTACCAAATAGGTAGGAATTCCTATTTTTCTTTGATATAATTGTAAAAAATTTATAGTTTTAAAATTTATGGTAGGTTATATATTGATTCACTTTCTCTCTCGCATATTTATTAAAATATTAATAATACAAATGTTGTTACCTTTTAAAAAAATCACCAATGTGCCTATTGAGTATTAAATGGTTCTCCTAATTTTTGTGCTACTGTCCCGAATTGAGAGTTTTTGGTACGTAGGCAACCCTAATTAAAAGGAACGAAGGGGGCTTTATTTAGATGTCCTTTGAACATCGATATAGGCAAATAAATATAATCCTTGATCATTTTCAAAATTATTAATATCAAAACTAAATATCAAATTATCATGACCGATAGAAATCAAACTCCACATTAAGAGTCAAACATCAAAATAATCTTAAAACATTGTTGCAAAAAAGATACATGAACGAATTTGGAGTTGTCGTCCACAATACGAACAGAAGATAAAAGGAGAATAAATATGGGAAAACGAAAGAGAAGAAACACCGTAGAACAAATAGAAGAGAAAAGAATTGATAATAAAGCAAGAATATTATTAAGAACTATAGCAAGAGAGAGGAGTTGTGAGGAACCTATGCGTGTAGCATGGTTGTAAATTAGGATTTTTTTTTTGTGTATAAATTTTGTATCTATACCTAGCCCTTGTCCCTCTAGAAATCAAGAGTCCTAGATAGAGGTGGCAAAAATATTCATACCCTGTGGGTCGGACCTTATCTCTATCCCGTGGGTCAAGGGTCTGTTGACTTTGACTTGGTCTAAGGTAGGGTATGGGTATGGATATGGGTATGGGTCCACTTTTAGAGGTGGGGTCTAGGGTAGGTATGAATCCTATGAATTTATATCATACCATTACTATTTTACCATAATTTGGACCTTACCCTAACTAGACCCTTTTTATATCCTAATTAGACTCTCATTACACTCTTTTATCTTCATTTTTTACTTATAATTTGCCATAGAGTTCTCAGATATTCTAAAATACGCTTCATGATATCGACTCCAAAATTTGAGGTAAATATAATTCTAATTTTCTTTATTGATATACTGTATATTTTATCATTAATCTTCGTATTCATTGTAATTTATTTGAATTATATATATATATATAATTATATTTAAAATAATCAAAATGTAATATATTTAATTCAAGGGTCGGACCCTACAGACCCTGTAGACCCTGCGAACCCTAAGGATAAGGATATGGATCTAGTAATAAAATATGTCAAGGGTCGATGGTAGAATATGGGTCCAACTCTTCAAACTAGGATATAGGTAGGGTCCTACCGATACCCTACCCGATCCTACCCATCGCCATCCCTAATTCTAACCCCCCAAATTGGAGATCATTCTGTATTGGGATAAGTATCCTAATTCAATATAAACTCTAAAAATATATCCTACTATGACATTTAACCCTACTCCTCTTTTTTGCATTGACTTCACGTTCTCTGCCTTTCCTTTACTCCTCTTTAGACATCGAACTGTCCAGAGATCTTTGTTTTTTCCAGACTTGCTAAGAGAACCGTCATCTGTGCTAGTCATCAAACCGAGATTTCTAACCCAATATTGACCCTTTTGTAAGCCGCTTTGGGATACTTCAAAGAATTAATTGTAGATTTACGTCTTATCGTCTTATCATTTTGTAGCTCTTAGAATCACATCAATTTGATACTCGAGTCAAAAGTTATAGTCGCTTTATCGTGACAGATTCGACACGAATCCATAAAAATAATTTTTCGCTCTAACAAAAATCAAAGTCTTTTAGGAGCCCATATTTCTTAAACTCAACGTTTAAACATCGAATTTGCTAAAAAAAATGGCGTTTGAACATCAGAATTTAATACAAATTTCAATGTTTAAACTTCAAAAATTATTGTCGAAATTCAATTTTTCCCCATTTTTTCTCGTGTAATTAGCGTCGAAAAAATCTGAACTGTTCTTGTAATTACAGAAAAGAGCAAAAACATCTACTTATCAAAACAACGGGAAAATTTCTAAGTGAAGTAAGTTGTTAGATTATAAACTTGAACTCCAATTTGAATGCAACCATTAACGTGTGAAGCGCAAAAACATCTACTTGTCAAAAAAGCGTGAAAACTCTCCCTTAAAGTAAGTTGGTAGATTATAAATTTGAACTGCATTTTGAATACATACTCATTAACGTGTGAAATGCAAAAATATTTATTTATCAAAAAAGCGTGAAAACTCCTTTCTAAAGTAAGTTGTTAGATTATAAATTTGATCTGCAATTTGAATATATACCATTGACGCGTAAAGCGCGATAACATCTACTTATCAAAAAAGCTTAAACACCCTCCTTTCAAGTAAGTTGGTAGATTATAAATTTGAACTGCAATTTGAAAATATATCATTATTGCGTGAAGTGAAAAAATACCTATTTATCAAAAAAGCGTGAAAATTCCCCTATAAAGTAAGTTGTTAGATTATAAACTTGAACTGCAAATTGAATACATACCATTAACACGTGAAGCGCGAAAACATATACTTATAAAAAGGCGCGAAAACTCTCCTATAAAATAAGGTGGTAGATTATAAATTTGAATTGCAATTTGAAAATACGTATCATTAATGCGTGTTACAAAGAAACGCAAAAATATTTACTTATCCAAGAAGCGTGAAACCTTTCCTCTAAAGTAAGTTGGTAGACTATAAATTTGAACTGCAATTTGAATATATACCATTAACGCTTGAAGCGCGAAAACATCTGCTTGTCAAAAAAGCGTGAAAACCCTCCTTTAAAGTAAGTTGGTAGATTATAAAATTGAACTGCAATTTGAATATATATCACTAGCGCGTGAAGCGCAAAAATATTTATTTATCAAAAAATCGTGAAAACTCCCCTCTAAAGTAAGTTGTTAGATTATAAATTTGAACTGCAATTTGAATACATACCATTAACACATGAAGCGCGAAAATATATACTTATAAAAAGGCGCGAAAACTCTCCTATAAAGTAAGTTGGTAGATTACAATTTTGAATTGCAATTTGAAAATACATATCATTAACGCTTGTTATAAAGAAGCACAAAAATATTTACTTATCCAAAAAGCGTGAAACTTTTCCTCTAAAGTAAGTTGGTAGATTATAAATTTGAACTGCAATTTGAATATATGCAATTAACGCTTGAAGAGCGAAAATATCTACTTGTCAAAAAAGCGTGAAAATCCTCCTTTAAAGTAAGTTGGTAGATTATATAATTGAACTACAATTTGAATATATACCATTGGCGCGTGAAGTGCAAAAATATTTATTTATCAAAAAAGCGTGAAAACTCCTCTCTAAAGTAAGTTGTTAGATTATAAATTTGAACTGTAGTTTGAATATATACCATTAACACGTGAAGCGCGAAAATATGTACTTATCAAAAAGGTGTGAAAACTCTCCCTCTAAATTAAGTTGGTAGATTATAAAATTGAATTGTAATTTGAAAATACATACAACTAACGCGTGTTACAAAGAAGCGTGAAAATATTTACTTATCAAAAAAGCGTGAAAACTTCCCTCTAAAGTAATTTGGTAGATTATAAATTTGAAATGCAATTTGAATGCATAGCATCAGCACATTGAGCACAAAAACATCTATTTATCAAAAAGCTTAAAAATTCCCCTCTAAAGTAAGTTGGTAGATTAAAATGTGAATTGTAATTTGAATACGTATCCATTAATTTTTTTAAGATAAAATTTTAAGTAAGTTATACTTACTTGCCAAGATTTGAATCTTATGTCTTTGTTAAATCGTTCTATGTTTTGTGTCGTTAGGTCAAATACTCTTTGGTTATGGTTATTGGATAAGAACAACACCTCATAATTAACCAATGTAGAATCGACAGTGTGTAATTAACCTATTTCTAGATTAGTAAAAAAAATAATTAAGTTACCATGTATACTCCCCCATCACCAGATTCATCAGGAACAATTCTACCATGCAATTTGGGAAGTCAATATTGTAAATTTGCTGTCAATAATTAGTTGCCTAATGAAACCAGATTCATATTTTTGACTCATCTACTTGCCATAATGAAAACCAACATTATAACCATCCTCATCACCACCAGAAAATTCCCAGATTACCAGATCTCACCCCTCTAGTATCTCCTGAAATTCCGTACCATCTCCAGATTGAACCCAATTAGGCTCGAACTTGGTGTCCAAATACGAGGTTGTCTAAACCTAAAATAAATGAATATATATATATATATCAACTACACCTGGTCACATCCTACTTCTATTCGTCTTAGGACTCCCTCTTAGGAGTGTTACATGTTTAATTCCTCTGAAATAGCAGAATATAGAACCGAGGAAAAATTGAACTATAACATGGCAATTGAGGAGCAAAATATGTGCACCAACAGAAAAGCCAACGATGAAGATCTTGAAACTTCGGATCCAATCAACCACCCCGTCGTCCAATCGATCGAACGACCGAGGGTTAACGAGCCCGAACCAGCCCAGAACGCGACCAAGTACATCGGGGTGGTCCCCCAACCGAACGGCAATTGGGGGGCTCAGATATACGCCAACAACCACCGGTTCTGGCTCGGGACGTTCAAGTCGGAGTTGGAGGCCGCCATGGCCTACGACAGCGCCGCCATCAAGCTCCGGACCGGCGACTTCCACCGGAACTTCCCCTGGACGGTGCACACCGTCCAGGAGCACAATTTCCAGACCCAGTTCAGCTCCGAGGCCATCCTGAGCATGATCAGGGACGGCTCGTACCAGCCCAAGTTCCAAGAATTCCTAAGGCTGCACCGAGACAAAGGGAAGGCCCCGGCCGACGTCCAAAGGGTCCATCGCGACGGGGAGTTCACTATAATGCAGCTTTTCGAGAAGGAGCTGACCCCTAGCGACGTGGGGAAGCTGAACCGGCTCGTGATCCCGAAGAAATTCGCGGTTAAGTGCCTTCCTTATGTGCCCGAGGACGTCGCCGGAGACGACGGGCTCGGAGACCTGGAGATTGACTTGTACGACTCCAGGTTGATGAGGTCGTGGAGCTTTAGGTATAGTTATTGGAAGAGCAGCCAGAGCTATGTGTTTACGAAGGGGTGGAGTAAGTTTGTGAAGGAGAAGAATCTGAAGGACAAGGACGTCGTCATGTTTTATACATGCACGTCTAAATTGGGACACGTGTTATGTATAGACGTGAGGTACGCCAGTTCGAATGGGTGTACGGACACCGAGTTAAATGATGGTCGGGATGATCATCAGGAGGCAAGAGGGTTGCAAGATGGGAATGTCGTGGTGAAGAAAAGGTTGAGGCTGTTTGGGGTTTGGATTGAAGATGGCAGTGATGTATCTCAAAATCGAGATGCTACCAATTAGTCCTAATTGCTTATTTATTTAATTTCTACAGTTATTGTCGGCCGGCCTTATGCCGGAGGCAATACCCCTTAATTTATTTAGATCTTGTACCTTTTGTCATTTTAGATTTTGGAACTCAATTGTAATTTGATTTATGGTCAAATGCAATGGTTATGGAGTGGGAGTATATCCCAGAGAGTACATTTTTTATATGGTTTGTGTTTTTTTTTCTTTTGCAGCGAGTAATAAGCAATATAAAGTCGTATATATTGTTAATTTTGATAAGTAAAGTTTTGTGTTCATTCAAAATCCCAAGAAGGGGTAATACATTAAGAAATCTTGCCTACAATATTAGATAAACACTTGTCATAATTCATGAAGAGCACAAAGTAAAAACATACAAGTATTGTCTTACTATAGATTTACCTTGCTCACCTAAAACACTTCAAGTTTACGGAGATGAATTGCCTAACTATAGTATTGTCTAATTATAGATTTACCTGGGTATGGATTAGGTACGGAATGCTCAGATTCTGAACCGTTCGGAATGAAGACACGCGGGAACTTTTTTGCAAATACGCTAAAATACGGGGACCAAAATAAAAAAAGCCACACACAAACGCAGGCCGGATACAAATGCCATTATCACATAACTGCGCATGCCAGTATTACATAACTGTGCGTGCCAGTATGACCTTTTTACAAAAATGCTCAAATACGGGGGGACTAAAATGAAAAAAGTCACGCGCGCCATTATCATAAACGGGACTTGCCGCTGTCACAAATACACATGCCATTATCACATAACTGCACTTGCCATTATCACATAACTGCGCTTGTCATTATCACATACATGCACTTGCCGCTGCGATCCCCCTTCACTCCAAACTGTACGGAATCAATTCTTTCACTCCGTACCCAATCCACTCCCGATTTACCTTACCCACCTCTCGAGAATAACTTTTTTGGTCTCTCAAAAATTTTGGCAACCAAAATTTGGAATTTTTTTGGGACTTGTTGCATGTGAGGTAGTTGGGTTTTGTCTTCCTTTGATTTTCATTAGGTGGTTTTCTCGGGTTAGGTTTGGTCCGGTGTAATTAACGAATTTGTTTGCTATTAGTCTTTTTGTTTTATTTTTTTGTACAGCTTCTTTTTTGTTCTCTTAATAAAGCATGTTTACGTATCAAAAAAAACCTTCAAGTTTACGAAGACGAATTTTCAAAGTTGAAACCCCTGGGAAACCATTAGGAAAATTACACAGTTCATCTATGATAAATATTAAATAGAAAAAACTTTGAGAAAAAAAGATTAACTTTGAATTGAATACTTTAGGCGCTCTGTTTATGTTGCACTTAAATACTTCGTTTACCACCTTCAACCTAAACTGTATCTCCTCAAATCTTTAATTATGCTAAATTTCATTGAAAATATCATTTTTAAAATCAAACTGAAAAAAAATGGGTTTTTGGAGTTAGGTCATTTAGGTCGCAATCTTTTATCCTGGCCATTGTAGCATAGTTGTTGACATTGGAGAGGTTAATTCGCTGATTTGTATCGACATTGTCTTGGTAAAATGGCCGTAACTTTTTACTGAATTATCAGATTGATGTGATTCCAAAAGTTACAGAAAAATAAGACGTAAATCTATAATTATGTATTTTATGGTCATCTCCAAAATTCGGCTTGGAAGAGTGTCAAAATTTGGTTAAAAATTTTGGCGGTTTGGTCACCACGCGAATGCCAATTTTTGTGGTTTATTCGAGAAAAGAGGAAGTGATGAGCTGGAATTCTGGTTTAGGAAGTAGACTAGGACTGTATTAGGTTTTCCTATATTGAATTTTTCTGTATTAGATTTTCTTATGTTAGCCTAGGTTTTTCTATATAGAAAAGCTTGGGCATAGGTATGGACACCACACATCAGACATTCAAACCCTTCTAGCTTCAATTATTGTTCTCCTTTCCCCTTTCAATTGTATTCTCGATAAACTTTCTCAATAAAATATTCTCAATAAATTTATTGCTCATCCATCAACTCTTTTCTCTTCTACCAATTTTAATATGTATCTTCCCTCCTTTGCCCTTATGTTTCTTCTCCCTTTCTCTTTGGTTTGAATTACTATTAGGACAATCACTCCAGACTCATTTTTAAGTTCGTTTCGACGTTCCTACAACAGCTGCCCAGAGCATAAAAAACATCATGACAATTTTCACATTCCTCCCGCTTATCACCGTTAGTCTATTAAAAGTTTCAAACTCTGTGATGACAACTCAACACGACGAAGGTTGCGCTCGTTACGGAAAATTATGCATATCTAATATTAAATTATATGTTTTTGCGCCATGTGTTAGTATAAATTAAAATATCTTGACTCGTATGCTGCAAAACGAGAGGACAGTCGTTACAGTCGTATACGGCTCTCGTGTATCAAATTATTAGAATAGTAAATTACATTATTTATATTTAACATAAAGTTTTAAGATAATATAAACTGGAATACAATTCAACATTTTCTTCCGTTTTGGGGAGCAAATCTAGAAAGGCTTATCAGGTCGATTTCTGGCCAAAAGTGGAACACGCACTACTGATGCGACTAGGACTGCCTACAGTATCCGGTCACCGACTTTTAATGAAAAATAGAGAAAAATTAGAAATTAATGGCTTATCAATTCCTTGACTAAACAAATGAGAAAAGCTAGTGTCCTTTTCAAATTTCAACTCCGACTCATCTTATCATCGGTAGATAAGCTGTCATCCACTTGGAATGGTCTGACTTTGAGTCACACCTTTGACTTTGTTTCCCGGAAGAACAGTAAATATTCTCTCCCATGTTTTTGTGGTGCGTGTTAATCTTATGTATCGTTCTAATTTTATGGGATATGTCGAAAGGTTCACCCATTAGTGAAAATCGTGACAACCAAAATATTTCACTCCATTAATTTTAGAGAAAAGTACACATAAGTACTCTGTAGTTTTACCGATTATCACTTGGGTACCCTGTGGTTTTAGAACCGTAAAACAGGTCTAACTTATTTCAATTTTTGTCACGGATCAATCCCGAGCTCCGGTCCATGGATTTTTGGGCAAACGGTGTCGTTCTGATGCCTACGTGGAATGCCATGTGGCGATGACCCGGATTAGTCGTTGTTGACTTGGCAATAGGTAAATTACAAAATTAGGTTCAATTTTTGAATAATTTTTTAAAAAAAACATTATCCTCCTCTTTTTCTTTCGATCCTTCATCTTCCCCACTCTCTCTCTCTCCCCTCCTCCTTTATTCCCCCATTAAAGCTTCCTCCTCTCTCGTGGCTGCCCTAACCCGACCCGGAGACTGGCTGGCTTGTCGGATCTGCTCGCCGCTGGCTACTCCAAAATAAATCCTCTCTTTCCTCCAGATAGAACTCATAACGGTAGCAACCTAAAACACCGAGTTTAAGGTCGGGAGGAGGAGGAGAAGACAGGACAGGGCCCACCAAAAACGAACCTCGCAAAGTCAATTCCCAACATAAGACCTAGCACAAGACCTCCATCTCCCTCCTTCTCTATTTCCCGTGATTGCAGATTAATTCCACAACCAAATCAATCTCCAAAGCATGAAATTCAATCAATAACGCCACATGCAAAAAGAAACCCAGAAAAGTTCCAAGGAGAACTACCTTGAGGACTCCCCAGGAATTGCAGGAGACGAGCCACCTGGCCGTGGAGATGGCATCATCCGGGTCGGGTTTCTTCACCGGCGACGGCAACGACCTCCAGGTCAACGTCGACATCATTTTCGAGGTTGACCAAGCGCGTGTCCATTGTGGCGAGGTCCGACAGGTTCCTAGGAAGCAACAGCCCAGAACTATTAAGCGTGTCGATGAACCACGTAGCCGGAGGGAGCGTACGGGAGAGGGGGGGAGGAGGGAGAAGCAGGTCTCGCCATTGATGTAGCAGAGGGACTTGTCGTGTGGGCGGGGGATGATGTTGCCGCCATAGCTGCACATGAGACAGAGCTTTTCTGCGAAGAGAGAGAGAGGAGGAAGAGACAAGGAGGGGGAAGGAGAGACAGAGCTTTTCATGATTTTTTAATTAGGTACTAATTTGATAATTTATCCCCGACACATTAGCATCGAGTAATCCTAGTCTATGCCACGTGGCAATCCACATCGGCCATAAAACGACGCCGTTCTCCCAAAAAAAGTGGACCGTAGCTCGGGACCGGTCCGTGATAAAAATTAAAATAAGTTGGACCTGTTTTACGGTTCTAAAACTACAGGGTACCCAAGTGATAATCGGTAAAACTACAGGGTACTTAAGTGTACTTTTCCCTTAATTTTATTCCGTTCATTCTATGAAAAATGAATGGACCAATTTGGAAGATTAAGAGAAATCATACTTCCTTTTTTAGAATCCCAAAACAAACCCACGCTATTACTAAAATATTGGAATTATAAGCCTTCCTAAGTAGAGTTCTACTAGTTCACGGTAACTATTTATTCTACAATATATTTTTAGCAAGTTTTCAGATAGATTTTACTCTTCTTAGTTATATTTATCCCCATATTGATGTACGTTTGATGAAGTAACATCAGGTAACTTTACAATGTGAATAAATTTACGTAGATAGCGATAAACAAGCAAGGCTATAGTGTTAACTGGAATCAAATGGCGTGATGTGGTGCGAGATGTACGAGAAGTAGAAAATGAGATAAAGAAGGCAAATCGTAATTTAGATCTGACTATTCATATGAGAATGACTTGAGATGCAAAGGTCACTGTTATTCTTCAAAAAATTAGAGAAGCAAGACGGAAAAATGGCCAGTCCAAATTTCATTATCCCCGTAAATTGGAGAATTTTTGGTGAGCGATAGTAAATATTTGGTTAAACGATATTCGAATATATTCAGCTTATTTTTGGCAAAATTTAGGATAGATTTTGGCCTGATGGCTTTCTGGAATCTCTCTTGAGTTTATAGATGACTAGATGTAGATAGTGGTTATCATAGGATTAGGATTATGATGGATGGCAATCTAGTATCTTAGGCAATGTATGATGTAATTATCTTTTGGGGACTTTTAGATGAATATAAAAATTTATTTATAGAAAAAACATGCGAATAAAATTTAGGGTTGTCTAAATTTCACTAATATTCCTTACTCAAAATACCCGCTTTACACCTCTATTCTAAGATCTGCTCAAATCACTTTGATCGTAACTTAGAAATATGATAGTATATGAAGGTTACGTGGAAGGAAATTTTTTATTATAGTCTATGTAACAATACATGAACCAATGAAAATATAACAAAACCTAAGAAATAAACCTTGTAATATTTTTCATAAATTTAAAAATGATAAAATTTTAAATGTCGAATAAATTAAGTCTATTTATAAAGTACAAAGAAAATGGTAGGAAGTAATTAATTTTTAAATTTTTTTCTAATACTATTCGATCTAAATATTTATAGAATTTTAGAAAAAATATACTTTACCTACCTGTAGTTTCACCAATTTCACTTTCAGGACATATGGTTTCAATTTGATAATTCAGTCCTTGTGCTTTAAAATCTTTTACAGTATACGGTCCACTCCGGATGACGGGGATACAACGCCTACCTGGCTTTCCATGTAGGCTAATACGATGTCATTTTATGGTCCACGTGGCAAGGTGACTGGGTAAATTGTTTGACTCGAACTTACTCGAAACGACGTCGTTTTATGGACAAATTATAAAATCAGTCCCAATTATTGTTTATGTTATTTCAAAATACCCCCACCTTCGACAACTAACGTTTGAAGACATAAACCCATCCTCTCCGACCATCCCCTCTCTTCTCCAGCTTCTTCTTCTTCTTCCTAAAATCACAAGGGCAAAGCTAAAGATATAAGACCCAGGTGCGGGGCCGGTGCTGCTCTCCTTGAAGACGAGCTTCGTGATGGCGCGAGGCAGGTTCGGCCTCCGCTGCGGGGAGCCCGTTGGAGGGGTTACGATTCTCGTCAGCGTAGCAGGAAGCTGACGAGGCAGAGGCCGTGGCCGGCCTCTCGACGGAGCTGGATCGCTGGCGTTGGTTCGGGAGAGGCGAGGAGGAAGAGGAGCGGGAGCGGGAGCCCGATGGGATCATGAACTGCGACGAGACCTCCCGAACCCTCGGAGGAAGAGGAGCGAGAGCGGGAGCCCGATGCGGCTGCGGCGGTGCCGGAGGAGCCGAAGTTTCTGGTTTCGATATTTAGTTGTCCGATTAGGATTTATGTGAGAGAAATTTGGGAGAGAGTGGAAAGGGATTAGGGAGGAGGAAGAGGAGTTGGGGGCTATATGTCTGTCCTACTTCGTGGAAAAATAGCCTTTGGGTTGGGTACAAGATGTAGCGACTCGATTTTTCAAAAAGTTTAGGATGAAGGAGAATAAGAAGAAGAAGAAGAAGAAGAAGAGGAGAGATAGGGATTTCGAATAATATAAAAAATAGTTGGGACCAATTGTGTAACTATCCTTTTGAAACCATGTCAAACAACTTACCCAGTCACTTTGCCAGGTGGACAATAAAACGACGTCGTATTAGTCTACGTGGCAAGCCACATGAATATTTTATTCCCGTCATCCGGAGTGGACCGTATAATGTCAAAAAATTTGGAACACAAAGACTGAATTACCAAATTGAAACCACAAATCCTAAAAATGAAATCGGTGAAACTACAGATAGGTAAAGTGTACTTTTCCTAAAATTTTAGGAGCTTGGTACTGTGCATAAATCGACAACGTTGGACGAGAGGAGCGCTACTAGAGCGAAAAAGAGCCCGTTAGAAGATGGGCCCGGCCATGAAAACTATAGCCCAAAAATCCGGATTTGATACAGCAAGTTTTTGAACGAGTGATACTCCGAGTTAAATAGTGCCGAGTTATTTTAAACGCCGGAAAACTTAAGTTAGAAGATAAGCTCTATGCTCAAACATTTTTTATAAGTATATAATAATATAAACTGTTCAACCAACCGGCATAGCTCATAATCATAATCATTTCTTAATTAGCAATATTGATATATCTTGGATGAGTAGAATCAAGATGTGGTAAGATCTGGGTCGCTGACGTGGCAGGATGGAATTTAGGTGGATGTGTATGGCGTTGATTTTTTGTGGAAGTGTATGTGCAATCTGTCTTGCTCTCTAGTTTTGTTTTGCAATTGTCTAGCTAGACAATTGCAACAGGAATCCTTTTTTTGCAATGCTGCTGGAGAACGTACAATCCCAAAGAAGTAGTTCAAGGGGAATTTGTTATCGGGTACTAGGATAGGATTAATTGTAAATAGCGAGTACGTTCACTATTAATTTTACAGTGTAGTCGATTTTGTATTGTCGTGCAATTGAGGCAGTTCTTTTTTTAATTACCATTTTTTCTATTAAATTTTACGGTAATTAGATTTTTAGTTAGGACCTTGACTGTAATCTCATACTATTATACGAGGGAGTCACCATACAGATGGACAAGGGGACTAAACGGATAGAAGGTGGGTAGACCATTGTATATACTATTAGTTTTTTTTAGACTATTAGTATTGCTATATTAATATTTTAATTAAAAAAATTTACCTATCAGAAACAAGATGAGTAGAATCCATTAAAATTTCTTATCCTATTGCGCACCCCCATCAGTTTAATTTAAAAACTTTTTTACCCTATAGAATGGAGGAAAAGTGGTCTATCAGCTTCATGGCTCGGGCTCGGGGACTTTCTCCTTTTCATATGTCCATTCATGAGCTTTCCATTCCGGCAATTGTTGGATGACCACCTGCGTAAAATTCGAGGAATTTAACCGACTTAGTAAGTATTCGGATATTACCTGATTTCAACAGTAGTAATTCCATGTCAAATAGAAGACTAATTATGAGAAAGTTCACTAACCATCCCCGTGGATTCTGGAACACCAACTGTTGTTTGGCAAGCAAGTCTATAGTTTTTGGGTTTCTGCAATAACAAATATGTACAAAACAAAAAATGTTAATATTATTAATTCAGGTAATTAATTAACTATGCATGATCAATTTCAGGTGATTAGTTGATGATACCCTCTTTAGTAGCTTCTTCTCATTGTCCGTACGCGGGGTTAACATCTCCTTTCCCACTATAACCTGGATACCAAAAAAAATGAACCATAATTAGCTGGTATTTAATTGTTTGTAATTAACAACAAATAATTAGATCAACCGATAGTAAAGTTGTATTAGTTTAATAGGAGGTTTCGAACTCTAGTCATTGAGAATACATCAGTCTTAATTACTTGTTATGAGATCTTTATTACCTTTGAAAAATTCTACCCGAGTTAAATATGGATTAGTCGATCAGACACTTAAAAAAGATGTAATTAAATCTTCATGTGAAAAAATTAAATAAAATAAAAAGTAAACTAAATTCCTACCTCTACCAAACAAGTTCCGCACGCCCCAGTTCCTGCACAATTCAGTAACGGCCTTGACTGTAGAAGACGAAGAAGAAAGAATAATACAAACATGTAAGCATGCATCAAACATTAATCATGTAATTATTACATAATCACAGACAATTAACGAGAAATAATGAAGATTTACTTACATCAGGACCGTAAAGCTCGATATTACCAGCCAACATGACATCTCTCAGTTTCTGTCCTCCACTGGACCTACGACAATGTACATCCGGAGAGCCATCCGGGAGCAACACCGACTAAAATTCACAATTCAAAAAACAAAAAACAAAAAAAGACGAACAATTAATTACAAGTTAGATCAACAAATTAACAATATTGTGCTCTTTTATTTTGGTCAATGCCCCGACATTATAATTATTCTCCTGTACGTAATTTATTCTGGTACAAATTATGATCTGAAATCTGTTAGATGCAGAAGAACTAGTACTTAGTGATAAAAATATTTACTCATAAAAAAAGAAATATCGAATTCGAACAGACATGAACAAAGGCGAAATCGACAAGTGGCGGCTCCGGAGCGGGCTGGATGTCGGACACCGAGTTGATTGCTCTAATAATCTTCCATCGCCTGGGAGAGCCAATGTGGGTGGAGCCATATGATGATGATGGGAGCTTAGTAAATGAAGCAAAGAAGTGGGAATTAAGCTGCATTGCACTTGCCAAGTATCCCATTCTCAATACAATTGGGATATTTTTGTACCAGTGGTTATTTGGATTGGAGTAGGAGGCTCCAAAAACAAAGATTTTTTTTTTCTGAATGATATCAATTTGTGGTGCACCTTATTTATCTTATCAGGAAGCAATTGGGCCGGGCCTCACATAATCCAACATGGGCCGAGCCTAAAAACTGCAGTAGTATTATTTAAAAAATTCAATCGGTAGAAGGAAGGCTTAAACCTCCGACTTGTGGTTAAGGGCCACACGCTCTAGCCAACTGAGCTATTCCAGCTTCTTGTCAGATATTATATAATTATCTACTAATTTTTACTAAGGATAGAAAAGGGATTGACAAAATATTAGTTTTTTTTACATTTCGAGGAGAGATAATGATTTTATACGAGACGCCAACTTGTATATTTTCAATTTATTGAACCTGTTCTTAATTTCTTATTACAGAACTTAAAATATTAATTCAAAGTTAAAAAAATTAATTTCTAAAATGACCAACAACTACTCAGATCAACAAGTTAAGACTTTGATCTAGTTTAATTAAGAGGTCTCGAGTTTAAATTTTGAAAATCATCAATGATAAATATATGCTGGAAAAATTTTGACTATCAAATTCGAATCTAAATTAGTCGTTGGTACACAATTTCTGAAAAAAGGAAAAAAAATATAAACAATACATATGAATTTAGAAGGATTGGAGGCATAGTCACGATGCACCCAGCAATATCAAGCCTCCGCCTTCTGTACTCTCCTCTAAAACCCTCCATCTCTTTAGCTAAACCTCCGAGGCCTCTCCTCACCGTCCTCCTCTCCTCCTCCTCCTCCCGCGGACGGCGCCGTTCTCTGCCCCCTCCTCAAAGCGGGACCCACTTCCCATTCAGTCTCAGGACCCGGAGAGGCTCCACCTCCTCCTCCGGAGACGAGCTCAAGAGGGCCCCAATGGAAGACGCCGACGAGAAAAGAGGTGGGTTTGTGTTCAATAAGAAGAGGGCTGAAGGGAGGGACAAGACCAAGAAGCAGAACCTGCAGTTGAAAGCCAGGAAGCTCAACCCCAACACCACCTCCTATGTTCAAGTACGCAACTTTTTCGCGACCCTTTTGTTGTTTTCGTGCTGGCTCAATTGGGTCATCTCTTTCTCTCTTCGGGTTTCGAGAAATCATGTCGTGTGAGCTTGGTTTAATGGGTTTGAATTGGCTCGGCTGTTGCTTAAAGGTTCAGCCTTTAAAGGTGTGTTAGTCTGCTGACATTGAACTTGCAATTGTGTATGATTTGTGTGGCTGATGATGCTCGAATCTCGATGCGTGATTAGATACTCGGGACTGGGATGGACACTCAGGACACGTCGCCTTCGGTCTTACTCTTCTTTGATAAGCAGCGGTTCATCTTCAATGCCGGTGAGGTATGTTATCCTACTTATCGGCTTTCTTTTCTGCTCATGTGGATGGTCTGCCAATAGTGTAGGAAGTCTTACAACTTGTCTCCTGTTGCTCGGGGGATGCTTCATATGATCTTTGAATCTAAAGAACATTTAAGTTGACGTGGAACTTAGAAACCGGGGAAGGAGTAGGATGGAAATAGCAAAATGCAGTTCATCTGTGACGGATATGAATGCTGAAGCTTTGTGAGCTTCGGTTCACTGTCTCTTGTTTGGTTCAGATTTATGAGGTGGTCATACGATACCTAAATGGATAACTATTAATCTTCTCAAAGATATTGAGAAGTAGAGATGTGAGCATCAAAGATATTATGTAAAGGTCCCATCTCCATCATGGCTCAATTTCTAAATACCATTTGCCATTGCAGGGCTTACAACGGTTCTGTACAGAGCACAAGATTAAGCTATCTAAGGTATGAAGTACCTAATGCCATACTTCTTCACTCGGACAATGAGCAAGTTTGTTTGTCGAAAGTTTGTTTTTTGTTTGATGACTTAAATTGTGAATATTCTGGAATGTCGGATGGACTTTTAATCTTACGGATGCTTTTCAGATAGACCACATATTTCTCTCCCGCGTCTCATCAGAAACAGCAGGAGGCATTCCTGGTTAGTAACTTAGCTATTCAATAATCTGTGCACATGACGCTTTCGGCATTTTGAATTTTCTAGTTAATGACTTAATGTGATGGTTGTCTACTTCTATGTTGCTCAGAATTTGGTTTTCCATGACAGGCTTGCTTTTGACATTGGCTGCGACTGGGGACGAAGGCCTGTCGGTTGGTATTTGAATACTGTCTGAATGGCAACTAAAGGCTGGGCACCAAATGTGTTATAAAAATTTAGTCTTTGTTTTCCTTTAGGTCAACGTCTGGGGCCCTTCAGATCTCAATTACTTGGTTGATGCAATGAAGTCTTTTATCCCACATGCTGCTATGGTTCACACAAGATGTTTTGGTTCCAATGCTGATGGTTTACTGAATGCAAATGAGGATACGGATCCCATTGTCCTTGTTGAAGATGAAGTCGTCAAGATATCGGCTATTCTCCTCAAACCCAAATGTTCCGAAGGACCTACGAGAAAACCTGGTGAAATCTCCATCTTATATCTTTGCGAACTTCCTGAAATTGCGGGTAAATTCGATCCTCAAAAGGCCAAGGCTCTTGGTCTGAGACCTGGGAAAAAATATGCGGAGCTACAGTCAGGAAAATCAGTAATGTCAGACTCACAAAGCATCATGGTGGGTTTAAGCTGCATATCTCACATGTTGCTAATGTGTCTTTGTAGTTTCTTCCTTTTGACGAATCCTGCTTCTGTTGCTTAGGTGCATCCAAGGGATGTGCTGGACCCTCCAGTTCCTGGTCCGGTTGTACTTCTTGTTGACTGCCCAACAGAATCACATCTGCATGAATTACTTTCTAAGCAATATCTGAATACGTATTATCCAGATTCCTGTCGTGACCTACCTGAGGGTATCAAGAGTGTCAGTTGCATCATTCACTTAAGTCCTGTTTCTGTCACAAGTACTCCCGAGTATCAGGAATGGATGAAGAGATTTGGGGCAGCCCAACATATTATGGCCGGACATGAAAAGTGAGTGGCAGATCTGGTCCTGTGTCCTTATGGGGAAATTGCGTTTGCCTTCATCTGATGTTTTCCCTAATCTTGCTTGCAGGAAGCATTTGGAAGTTCCGATTATGATGGCCAGCGCAAGAATTGGAGCACGACTGAATTACTTGTGCCCTCAATTCTTTCCAGCTCCAGGATTTTGGTCGCTCAAGCAGATCGCCAGCTCAACGGAGTCAAAGTTCTTAACCGAGGTTTGTTTTTACCATCTAGTCTTGACACTTGCAAAACTTTTTATGGCACAGTGCTTGAAATTTATTAACGAATAGTTTTTGGTGTCCTTGATCATGTTGTCAGGATCATGCATCTGAGTTTTGTTATAGCACATCCGCCGAGAATCTTCTCAAGGTAAGAGATACCCTTTTAAGACTGGTTCTTTATTTGTGTTCTTCCTTGGAATGGGTTAATATGTTACATAATCTTAAATTTAGTATATCTTGCGTTCCACTTTTCTTGAGCTTGACAATTGCATGGTAACTTCAGTTCACAACATTAAGTAGCAGCACTTTATGCTTTTTTGGCTCTGGAACATGGCATCTCAAGGTCCCGTAAAGGTTCCTTCGGAATTTTCTTCTCTGTTCCTATTTAGTTCTGCTCCATTGAGGGTGTTGTTTCTCATTTGGCTGCCTTGTGATTACTGAGTCTCTGCTTTTTAATTCTTTCTTGAACAGTTCACCTTGCGGCCTCATGGTCAGCTCGGATTGGACAAATCTAAGATTCCAAGGAGGGTCACACCGTCTAGGATAATCGACGAGTTACTTCAGGAAATTCCGGAGATAGTAGATGCTGCTCAAAGCATACACAAGTTCTGGCATGGAAACAGAGAAACGAAAGGAGAACCAGTTATCCTGCAAGATGGCAACTCTATGATTGAGGAACCCTGGTTAGAAGAGAAAACTCTTCCTCGTCGTCTAGAAAGTCTTGAAAGAGATGATCTTGAAATGGAACCCTGGTTGGAAGAGAATACTCTTCCTCATTGTCTAGAAAGTGTACGAAGAGATGATCTAGAAATTGTTCTTTTAGGGACTGGTTCTTCCCAGCCTTCGAAGTATCGGAATGTTACTTCTATATTCATAAATCTTTTTACCAGAGGTGGCTTGCTGCTAGATTGTGGAGAAGGCACCTTGGGACAATTAAAAAGAAGGTATTGAAGCATTGTGTGAAAGTTTGGTTTTGTTTAGTGCTCTTGATCAATCACTTGACATTAATTATTATGTGACAACAGATACGGTGTCGAGGGTGCCGACGAGGCTGTGCGGAACCTAACGTGCATTTGGATTTCACATATTCATGCTGATCACCATACTGGTTTAGCTAGAATACTTGCTCTGCGGCGAGATCTGCTGAAGAATGTTCCCCATGAACCAATGCTGGTTGTTGGGCCGAGGCAGCTTAAGAGATATCTAGATGCATATCAAAGACTAGAAGACCTAGACATGCAGTTCATTGATTGTTGGAGCACTTCCAAGGAGTCGTGGGGCGCGTTTGACTTAGGCGGCGAATCGACCAATGGCGGCAGCTCTCCTCCTGCAAGTTCCACATTGTTTGCCAAAGAAGGCCGCATGCAAAGCTTCTGGAAAAGACCTCGTATTGCTGCTGACAACATACCAGCACTGAAGAGCTTGAAGAACCTGCTCACCGCAGCAGGGCTGGACACCTTGATCAGCTTCCCCGTAGTGCATTGCCCTCAAGCATTCGGCGTCGCCTTGAAAGCAGCCGAGAGAACCAATCGCACTGGAAAAGTGATACCCGGATGGAAAATCGTCTACTCGGGCGACACCAGGCCTTGCCCGGAACTGGTAGAAGCATCACGCGGAGCCACAGTTCTTATACATGAGGTACCTTACTCACTCGATTGTCTCAACAAACTCCACCCGTATAGTCGCTGACCACCCCGATTTTTGCAGGCGACATTCGAGGATGCATTGGCGGAAGAAGCGCTAGCCCGAAACCACAGCACGACAAAGGAAGCGATCGAAGTGGGCGAGGCTGCTGGTGCATATCGTATCATCCTCACCCACTTCAGCCAAAGATACCCCAAAGTGCCTGTGCTTGACGACGCACACATGCACAACACTTGCATTGCTTTTGACATGATGAGTGTCAATCTAGCGGACCTCCCAGTGCTCCCCAAAGTGGTTCCTTACCTTAAATTGCTGTTTAGGGACGAGTTTGTGGTTGATGAATCAGATGAAACTGTAGATACTGCTAGTGCACTTTCTTGAGCTGGTAAAATTCACTTTTGGTTCAAGGAATTATTACATTTTGGTTCATTTCTCTCCCTCAAATTAGTAAATATCATCCATTTACCAAACTCGGTACATGATGCTTTAGCCTAGAGCAAAGGACTAAAATGCAATAAGAATAGAGTGCAAATAGGCTCCTCTACTACTTCATAAAGTTTAATTACCCTAGAATCTACGCTTTTAATTTTTTTTATATTCTATTTTTATCTTTTAGAGGCTTCTATTTATTTAGTTATTTAAAAGCCCTTGTGTAATTTGCAGTTTATTTTTTCTTTCAATTTTATGTTATTTTTAGTTTATAATTTATAATTTATAATCTTTTTTACGAATTTTCTCTTTTTAGAAAATTTAATATCAAGTCTAAATTGTTAAAATTAAGTCAACAAGAGGTGTCAAAGAAATTGACATGGATATCACTAATATGATGAAGTGTTACTAAAAAGGTGTTAACTTGCTCCAAATTTTAAAGTAAAGTGTGATATATAACTCAAATTTGAGTATAGAATGGGCCTAGTACTCGAGCAGGAGGGCGGTGGAGTCATACCGGAGGTCCCGGATGGTGGAGGGCGCCATGTCGGACGAGGACAAGGTCACCCCCGTGTACAAGCTCGAGGAGATTTGCGACCTGATGAGGTCATCCCACGTCAGCAACGTCAAGGAAGTTCCCGTCAAGCGCCTCGGGTGGTCTTTAAATCACCCCCCAATCCCCTTCTTTGAAGTTTTTGTTTTGTTATTTCGTAATCTCATGAAAATCATATATTTTTTAAGATCCGTGCTTCTAGGTTCGTATATCATTCAATTTGTTTTTGTAAAAATTGAATTTTTCTTGCCACCGTCTCGAAAATCAATTCATTTTTTCTAGGTCCATATCTCATTCAATTTGTTTTTGTAAAAATTGAATCTTTCTTGCCACCGTCTCGAAAATCAATTCATTTTTCTATGTTTTTGCCCTTCCCCTTTTGTGAAGTTTTTGTTTCTTATATTTGTGCCTTCGGTTCTGGGTGGGTTGGATCTTGGGGGTTTGTTTCGGGTTGGTTTATGACCGACCTGGCCTTATCTTGGATTGACAAGTTGATGACGTCACGATCCAAGGGCTCCGGGTGGGTTTGGCTAAAAAGTCCCGAGGAGCATCATCTTGACACGTCATCGATCATGGACCTCATCGATCCAAGGGCTCCTATTTGCCAGGTCATGTATCTGTGTGAAATTGTAAATTAATTTGTATCCGTCCGATTACCTGCCCTGATTTCCAATGTTACTAAAAAGTCCAGAGGAGAGTCATCTTGACACGTCAACAATCCTGGACCTCATCGATCCAATGGCTCTTGTTTGCCAGGTCATGTATCCGTGTGAAATTGTAAATTAATTTGTATCCGTCCGATTACCTGCCATGCTTCTCTCTTTTTTAAATTTCCCGCTTCTATAAGTAGATAGATTTCTAACGTTACTGACGTCACGATCTAAGGGCCCCGAGTGGGTTTGGCTAAAAAGTCCAGAGGAGCGTCATCCTGACACGTCAGCAATCCTAGACCTCATCGATCATCCAAGGACTCCTGTTTGCCAGGTCATGTATCCGTGTAAAATTGTAAATTAATTAATATCCGTCCGATTACCTGCCCTGCTTCTCTCTTTTTTTTAAAATTTTTCGCTTCTATAAATAGATAGATTTCCAACGTTACTGTTGCTCATCCATCCATCCATTCCCTCTGAATAGATTAATCATTTCTCACTAACTCACTATGGGGAACTGGAGCTCCTTTTGCGGCCATTCCGGCACTTCCAGCCCCACCCGACGCCGGTCTGATGCCATCGCCCGTGGGTCCGGTGGACGCGGGTCTGCTACTCGTGGACCCCAAGCCAGACGCTGATAAACAAGAGCCCTTGGATCGATGAGGTCCAGGATTGCTGACGTGCCAAGATGACGCTCCTCGTAACTTTTTAGTAACATTGGAAATCAGGGCAGGTAATCGGACGGATACAAATTAATTTACAATTTCACACAGATACATGGCCTAGCAAACAGGAGCCCTTGGATCGATGAGGTACAGGATCGGCGACTTACCTAAAGCTTCTTATATATATGGTAACCTAGAATTGTATTCTTCAAATTTGTTTTTCAAGTCAAGTAGCTGTTAATATAAATGAACCATAACTATGTAATCTTATTCTTAATAAATTCACTCCAAAATAGCATATCCAAATTACAAGAAAACCTATCGAAGCGATAATTTCAGAATTGAAACCTTCCAAATTTTTTCGAGTATGAAAATAAATTGCAAATAGGATCCAAGGATCGATGAAGTGTCAAGATGACGCTCGTCGGGACTTTTTAGCCAAACCCACCCGGAGCCCTTGGATCGTGATGTCATCAACTTATCAATCCAAGATAAGACCGGGTCGGTCATAAACCAACCCGAAATGAACCCCCAAGATCCAACCCACCCAGAACCGAAGGCACAAATATAAAAAACAAAAACTTCACAGAAGGAAAAGGGCAAAAAATAGGAAAATGAATTGATTTTCGAGACGATGACAAGAAAGATTCAATTTTTACAACAACAAATTGAATGAGATACGGACCTAGAAGCACAGATCTTTAAAAAAATAATTTTCATGAGATTACGAAATAACAAAACAAAAACTACAAAGAAGGGGATTGGGGGGTGATTTAAAGACCCAAGATTTTAATTCAAACACCAACTTCTGATAGAAGAAGATATAAAAAACGAATCTTTTTTCCCAACTCAATAGAAAGGTGAAGATACGGAGGACGAAAGCCAATCGTTGGAACCACAACCAGGTTCTGGGTTGATAGCTTTAGTTGGAGGATGGAGGAGGGGGTTCACAACACTACACTACACTTGGGAAGAGATAAGATTGAGCGAGAGAGAGAGAGAGGGGGCGTATGAGCGAGAGCGAGAGCGAGAGCGAGAGCGGGGGAGAGAGAGTATTTTGGGCTAGATGCCTGAGTGGTTTTATTTTATAGGAGGTAATATAAAGGGTAGAAAGGTCAAATTACAAAATTCGCCAAATCTTTCTTTCTTGGCCGTTGGATCTAATGTAATTGTAAAAGTCTTGTCCAAAGGCTCAACTGGGCCCCACCCCTCCACGCCCTCAATCTCCCCTCCAAGCCACCTTCCCTCTTCCTCCAAGTCCTCCTCAGGACCAAATACCACCCCCCATGCCTCCCTCTCCTCCTTCGGGCAACGACCCACCTCGGGTTCAAACCCGACTTCAAGGCCCAATTCCACCTCGCCCAGCTCCTACTCGGGGAAGGAGACGAGATTGTCCTGGCCCGCCACAATGGTTCGGTTGTCGGAGAGGCCATGGTTAGAGCTTGTTGAGGTAGTAAAGACTCCAACTTTATTGGTTTGGATCAACTTATTGATGTTTATTCTTTCTCTCTCTCTCGTAAAGGTTTAGTCTTGGAGGTGTTTAAGAGGATGAGGAATGAGCCCTTCCGTTGATTCCTGTAATGGGCTTCTTGATGTCGTGCATAGGAAGGAGGAGAGCAGATTAGCTTGGTGTGCTTATGGTTCGAGATGGGTTGCTGCCCGATAAGGTTACGTGGTCTGTGATCCCTCGGATTCTGCGTAAAGACTGGAAATTTGAGAGGATTGTGATGTAGGTTCTTGGATGCGGGTATTTATTTGTAGTTCGGTTATGTATAGTGCAGTCGTTGAGGGTTGTAGTGGAATTGGGGATTTCGGAGGTGCGTTTGATCGGTTGGATGAGATTGTCCGGTAGGAAGTTGGACCCTGGTTTTTAGCATATATAGCTCCTTGCTTGATGGTGCTTGCAAGTATAAGAATTCTCAAGTCGTGGATAGGGTGATGGGTTTGATGATGGAAAAAGGGTTGCTTCCAGTTCCGGATAAGACTTTCAAGTGAATGTGACTCGGTGATCCAAAAGCTCTGTGATTTGGGAAGGGTTTATGCCGCAATGATGTTTTTCGAGAGATCTTCTGAGCAGAATATTGGGTTACATGATGCTACTTATTGGTGTCTCTTGTTGAAGGCTTTGTCCAAGGAAGAGAGAGTTGAGGAAGCCATTGGCATGTATCGTGTAATTGTGAAAAAAGGGTGTTGCTTTTAAATCCGATGCTTGCAATGCTCTAGCCGATCTTCTTTGCACGGTGGATCATGGAGAAGAGGGGTCTGAAACCTTGAAGGACATCATTAACCGGAGCTTCAGTCCTCGTCCCAATGTAGCGACCACAGGTGGAAAAAACTCAAGATTTGTTGGATGTTGTTCTGGCTAAAGAGTTACTGCCAGATGCACTATGCTGTTGCTCCCTGGTTGAGCACTACTGCTCTAGTGGTCAGATAGACAAAGCAGTGTCACTCCATGACAAAATGGTGAAACTGAGAGCAAGCCTGGACCTTGCAGCTTACACCATGCTTCTGGACGGGTTGGTCAAAGAAGGCCTGAGCTCGAGATGCAGTTGGTGTGTTCGATTACATGACAGAACTTGAAGTACTGGACAGCGAAAGCTTCACGACTATCATCCGCGGGCTGTGTCGAGCCACGGGGCTAAGAACAGCGATGAAGCTTCATGACGAGATGCTAAAGAGGGGACTCAAACCTGATAAGACCACATATGCTAGCTTGATACGCGAGTTTAGCAGATGAGAATTGCCAGATTGACCTGTCAATTTTAGAAGAATGGCAGTGCAGTTGTCTGATACTCCCTTCTTTGTGATCTGGACATGTTCTTTCTCGTTCCCATAGCTTATGTAACATGAGCACGAAGGTTAGAGACAGAAGATATTACATCCCACAATTTTGATTATGTCATCGGCTAGCCGAGGATCGAAAATCCACCGAAGTCCGAAAGTCTACTGAGTCGATTAGCCGAGATTCTAGCTACTTTGAACTAAGTAGCTTCTGATTCAGTATATACAATAATTACAGCAAGTCGAAACTTGGGGAAAAATATTGTATCAAGTAGTACTCTGAATATATGAGAACAAAACAGAAAATACAACTGACTAATGTTTATAACCTTAAACCCATCAGTCTTAACAATTATATTTCTTGAGTGGATACTAGAAAATATATCTAGATATTGAGAGCATAATTAATTTCATGGAACAGATATAGTAGGATGATTATTACGTCCAAATTATGAGATCAAAAAAAGAAAAAAGAATACACGTTTTTTTTTTTTGAAACTAATATGAACATCATGTCAGATTGATTCGAATTTGGGACAAGCGCATTGCTATACTCGAACGAGTTAATTTTCCCGGGCAGGTCTAGGAAATGTCTGACACGTGGGTAACGGGGAACATGGATTATATATATATATACAAAGGGTTATTTAAAAAAATATAAATAAATTAGGGACTAAATATATAATTAATCACGTTACCCACGTGTCAGCCACGAAGGACCAAAAACGATGTCATTCGAAGATCATATGGACGGGTAGTTATCCTAGACCTGCCGGAGAAATTTTTTGAAAATTACAGGGACTAGATTACCAATTTGAAACCACAGGGTACCCCGTTATGAAAACGTGAAACTACATGGTACTTATCTATCTTTTTCCCAAATAAAATTGGTAAGTCCAACATTACTACCGTCGAAACGGCGACGTCCAGAACTTTCCACCTTTACCAAAAGAACCCGATCCAAAACTCCACCCACTTATTCACCCAAAAAAAGTTAAATACACTTGAGTATCCTGTGTTATTAGAAAATAAACACTTTGCACCCCGTGTAATAAAAACCCCCAAAAAAGTTATGGTGATGGAGACATTGGTTTATCATTGTATTTGTTTGTGATATATTACTGGGTTTGCTTAATTATTTTGTTAAATGGTATTATGTTATTTTGGGTTATGTAGTGATGGAGCATGTGACATTGGTTTATCATTATGGTGGTCATTGAGTTTTAAATCCTTTGAAGAGCTATATTAGAGGTGAACAAGTTGTAGTTGAAAATGTGGAATAGGTTATGTTTTTGGGACATGCAAGAGGTTTTTAAGGAACTAAATTTTGACAATTTCAGAATGTGGTATAGAAAATCAGGGTTTAAAGGTGAGGATCATTATGTTGAGATAGTTAGTGATAATGAAGTGAGGCAAATGTTAGCAGAGCTTGGCAGTGAAGAGATTCTTCATGTTTATTTAGGTGAAGTGGAAGGTGATGAAATTGTTGTCCAAGGTGCAGAAATTTCTGATGGAGAAGTAGATAGGAGTGATGGAGATAGTAGGTCTGATGAAAATGACTCTTTATCTAATCTAGAGCAGGTTATCTATGAAGGATTTGACCATGAGCAATATTTGGGTGAGTTCAATCTCCCTAATAGTGGAGAATTGAAGGACTTTTACTTTGATCCAGACGATAGAATTTATGACTGAGCAAATTTATGATAGCGATGGTGAGAATGTTAAGTTACCTGAGTTTGAAGAAGTTGGAGGATTTGATAAGACTAGACTAGCCTTAGGTATGTTATTCAAAGATAGATATGTTTTTAGAGATGCACTCAAAGAATGGTGCTTGAAGTGGGGATTGAGTTTTGTTTATAAGAAAAATACAAGTACTAAAGTGACAGATGTATGTGAGAATGGTTGTGGTTTTAGGATTCATGCTAGTCAGTATATGGGTAGTGATATATTTCAAATAAAAACTTAGAATCCTGTCCATAAGTGTGATTATGTATTTGATCGAAAACTTGTGAATTCAACATTCATAGCTAAGAAATTCTTTAATAAGATTAAAAGTCATCCAGAATGTGACATTTCTAAGATGAAAGAGAGAGTTGATTCAGTAATGAAGGTGAGTGTGTCAAGGAAGCAATGTGAGAGGGCAAGAAACAAGGTCAGGAAGCATTGCGAGGGGGATGCTAGGAAACAATACATTACAATGAGAGAGTATGGCGAGAGATTGATTGATGCAAATGCTGGCACCAAAGTCATTATCAAGACTTCTCAAGATATATCTGAATGGAGTGTGATAGAAGTTGGAGTTTAGGAGAATCAAGTAGAATGCCAAAACAGATCGCATACAAGTTTGAGTACATGTATGTGCGTTTCAGCATACAAAAACAAGGGTATTTTAATGGCATCAGACCATTCGTTTGTCTAGATGGTTGTTTCATGAAAGGTGAAAAGGGGGGCATCTATTATCTGCTGTTGTTAGGGATGGTGATAATGGTTTATATCCTCTAGCCATTGCCCTTGTAGATTCTGAGTGTAAGAATACTTGGGAGTGGTTTATAGACTTGTTATTTCAGGACTTTGGTAATATTGATGAAATAGGTTGGATTTTCTGTCTGATCAACAAAAGGTATGCTATTCTTTTTACTGATTCTCTTTAATTTTATGATTTTCTTTTGACCAATTTTATCCACAGGGATTGAAAATAGTATTTGATCAATTAATGCCTGGGTACAACACAAGTACAAGAATTTTAACCCACTCTTTAAAGCTAAGGAGCTTAGAGACTTATTCAAGGCTGCCTCTTACACTGGAAATAAGCAGGCATTTGAAACATACATGGACAGGTTGAGGGCCCTACCAAATGGACAAGAAGCTGCAGATTGGCTTCGAAGATGCAATCCAAGTTGCTGGTCAAGATCCCACTTCTCAGAAGGTAAGCTACTGGACAAGTTTATATTATAGATTATTTTAAAGTTTTTTTGAGATGTTTTGTTATGTTTTGAGTAGGTTATAAAACTGACCTAGTCGTCAACAATGTTGTTGAATTATTCAACGCTTGGATACTCAAAGGAAGCATTTGCCTGTATTGTCTTTTCTAGAATAATACAGGAGAAAGATTACGACTCACTACCATATTCAATATGAGGGGATGAAGCAGCATAATGGAAAGTGTGGGCCAAAAGTTAGTAAGAAATTGCACGACTTAAAGTCTAATTCAAGAGATTGGAACTCCTATCCAGCTGTAAATCTGAAGTTTGAGGTTGACAATGGACATCATTCATGTGTTGTTGACCTGCGAGGTAGAAGCTGTACCTGCAGGATGTGGGACATTAGTGGTATCCCATGCGTACATACTTGTGCCGCAATCCATTATAATAAAGAACTATCAGAAGATTATTTGCATAAATGCTATAGCAAGTAAATATTTCAATTTCATTAAAGTTGTTTTAGTACTTGCACAAAATATCTTATTTGTCTTAACTTCTGAATTCTGATTACAGGGAGACTTTTATTGCTACTTATGCGCCCAAATTGAACCCTATCACGAGCAGGGATGAGTGGCCTGTGTCTACCCAACTGGACATCAACCTACCTATTGTGAAAAAACCACCTGGGAGGCCAAAGAAACTACGAAAGCGAGAGACAGATGAGCCTCCACATCCGACCAAGGTGTCAAGAGTTGGAGGAACCGAGCGATGTGGCAAATGTAAGCAAGTGGGACACAATAGCAGGAGTTGTAGAGCACCAATAACAGGAGAGACAGATTGCCAGCGGAGGGTTCGAAGGCAAAATTCTGCCACATCATCTGCATCTACATCTACAAGTGCTACAACTTAGATGATAGGTCTAGACACTTTTGGACAAGTTAGAATTTTGATTATTTTGGTACATTTGGTTTGGCATGTTACTGTCCATGTTACGAGGTTTTGGATCCTTTTGAATACTTTTGGACAAGTTAGAATGTTGATACTTTTGGTACATTTGATTGGAATGTTACTGCATATTTGTCATGAGATTTGTAGTTCTTGTTTCAAATAGTTATGATAGTGCTTGGTTTAGTGTTTACAATGTCGCTATACAATATAGGGTAATGACAAAAGTTAAAAAATAGAATTGAAGTTATTTTTGTTGTTTGAGGTGATGTTGGGTTTCAGATATTATTCCTTGTGATAATGAACAAAACTAATTTGTTATTCTCGATGAGTTTGGAAGATACGTGAAGTTAATTTGTTGTTATTAATTAGGGTAAATTATCCTCAGGTCTTTGGATTATAGTTTTATCACTTGCAGGTCCCTGTATTTTGGAAATAGTGTGTGAGGTCCCTGTGTTTAACAAAAATATTGGTATCGGGTCCCTCGCTGATGTCAGCACTCGATTTTTTTATTTTTTGTCATAAAAATAACCAAAATACCCTCGATAAAAAAATAAAAATAAAAAATCAAGGGCATAAAGGTCATTTCACATGACAAAAAAATGAAAAATTGAGTGCTGATGTCTGCCAGGGACCCGAGACCAATATTTTTGTTAAACACGGAGACCTCACACACTATTTACAAAACATTGGGACCTACGAATGATAAAATTATAATCCAAAGACCTGAGGGTAATTTGCCCTATTAATTAATAGCGCCCCTCCTCCTCCCTCTAATCTTTAGGTTTCCACCGTCAAAAAAATAATCTTTAAGTTTCCTGAAAAAATGAGGAGAGAGAAGTTTTTTCCTTTTTAGTATATGTAATCCTAGTCAGTAACTTAAAATAATGTGGAACATTTGTGTTCACCAGAAAATTGGGGTCATTGGTTGAATGGTGACGGGAGATAAACACAAGACACTTTTTTGGGAATTTTATTATCTAGAGTACAAAGTATTTATTTTTAATAACACAGAATATTCAAGTGTATTTAACCCAAAAAAACCCCAACCACTTCCCCAGAACCTCTCCCCCCCACCCAAAAAATGTCGATCCCTACTACGACGCTCCTCCTCCTAGTGGTGTCCGCCCTAATCCTCCCCCTTCTCGCCGCCGCCGCCGGCACCGACTCAGATATGGTGGCCGACCTAACCTCCCTCCAATCCCAGTCCTAGGACGGCGTGATCCACCTCAACGACCACCTAATCTCCCGCTTCATCACCTCCCCTTTCACGCCGCCCAGCTCCACCACAGGCCGGAGCTCCACCTCCGTGAGCTCCGTCGTCAGTTCGGCCTCCTCTCCGCCTCCTTCATCGCCAACAACAACCCCTCCGACGCATCCAAGCTCTTCTTCGCGGAGCTCGAGTTCAAAGTGTCCCAGTCAACGTTCACCCTCTTCGGGGTCAACGCCCTTCCCCACATTCGCCTCGTGGGGCCCGATGTTAGGTCTCCCGAGGACTCCGAGCAGATGGATCAGGGGGATATCTTCCGGATGGCCGATTCGATCGCTGAATTTGTCCAGTCTCGGACCTAGGCTCACGGTGAGGTCCATCCACCGGCCCTGTTGTTTCGAAGGAGCAACTGGGGTTTGCGATCGCCGTTTTGGTAGTTTGGGCGCCGTTTTTTATCAAGAAGCTTTGGACTGGTGGGACCCCGGTCCATGATAGGAAGACCTGGCTCGCCGGATAGATCTTTGTTTATTTTTTCATTGTTTCAGGTGCGATGCATAATATTATCAGGAAGATGCCGAAGTTTCTGGCCGATCGGAATGGCCCCTCCAAGCTTGTGTTCTTCTACCAGGGGTCGGGGATGCAGCTCGGGGCTGAGGGCTGGTGCTTGCATTGGTTACACATCTCGTGGTTTGGGTTTAGGAACCCTTCTGTGCAGCGGGTGATCATGCTCCTAGCAATGCTGGTGTGCTTGTGGGCGGTGTGGTTTACTTGGATAATTGGAAGACCGCCTACAGGATCCACGCCTTGTTGCCTACCAGCTGGAGGTGAAAGTAAGTCACTTTTGTGGTTGGTATAGTGGTATGGATATGAGATTGCATCACATTTTGGCCCTTTAGAAAAGGCGTGGCCTAATTGTTGAGATTATGGGATTCAGAGAATAGATCAACAGAGTTTTGACTCGAAACATCGTTCTGTGTTTTATATATTATATATGGAGCTGCTTGCTACTTGCTACTTGGATAATCTGAATGTAATGAGCCAGTTTTGTATTTTTCTGCCCGGAGTGGAATGCTGGAGTAGGATTGTTATGATTGCCAGATATAAGTTGATATTAGATGGTTCATTCTGTTTGGTTCAGGATTAGGTTCAACATATGTGGATATAGAAACTAAGGGAGCTGATATTCTCGTGTTGCTTTTAGAGGATTTGCTTTGGACGATGTCGTTGTTAGAGTCGGCCTGGAGTCTGTTAGGAATCTAAAATCAGGCTTGAAACATGCTGTGTGTTTTCCACGTTCCAAGGTCAAAATGCACCTTTTTTACTATGTGAAATCCGAGAGAAGAGTGCCATGTTGTTAAAGAATCATTGTGAAGTCTTGTCAAACGATTGTTCAGATTTTGTGTTTGCAAATATGGTCAGTTTCATGTGGAAGTAATAATTTTCTGCCTTTGGTCCTCATAGCATCTGTAGGTTTGTAAATTATGATAAACCGAATTGTTACAAGAAGTTTGGTTGGTAGCATGTGCTCTTCTTCAAATGTCTCAGACCTTGTAAGGAAACATGAGTTATTGCGGAGAGCTACCATTCTATATCGCTGTTTGACGATCATGGTAGAAATTGTTTGTTCTCGTGTTCTTCGTTGTGTTCGTTCTCGTGTTGAGGCCCACGTATTTCCCAACATGAGCTTCTTCACATCATGATTAATTTTAAGCAATTTTACTATTGGTAATAAATCTAGCACAAGAAAATTCATGCATGCATTTCTCACGTCAATGATGTTTTCTTTTCATTCCGTATTGATTCATTATACATGTTTACATATTTGGATCCCGCTGCCAGGAAATATATCGAGTCAGATATCGAACCTTGTAGGACGAGTTACGTGGTTGAATTGATCGTATTTTTTCAATATGTGAATAGATATCAAGACTCGTTTAGTAAGATTAAACCTTAATAAAATTCTAAGAAAAGTTTTCCGAAAAGTTACATGAGATCTCTCGATCTCCTTGCCAATTAGGACCAACACAATCGATCCTGATCAAGATCAAACTGGTCATCTTGTTAGGTAAGATCATTGATTACCGTAAAAATCTGTACCCCAACAAATTTAATCAGAACAACGTTCGGAATGTTTGTCTTAATTTGCAGAGACCAATGATCGTGTATTATTATTAGCCTGTCCTAATTATGGTCTTTTGTTGTCATCCCTCACACAAAAAGCGTGTTTGGTACTAATGCTTGTACCTATTTAATTGTCGGTCGTACAGGTCAATTTTACTTGATTAGCTCTTTTGCTAATTGCAATAAGAATCTTTCAATGGTATGGATGGCTTTGTCTTATGAGGAGGTGTACTGTAGAATTGTTCTTTAGCAGTGCTATCTCAGCCTCAGGTGTTCTTTTTACTACAACGATTTTTTCCTAATAAGTTTTGTCATGATAGGATTTTTATTGAGATCCGGACGATAATCTCGTATTGTACTTGGAACTTCCACACTAGTACATATATAATTAGTAAATATTTTAATAAAACACATCTACTTATTAAAAAAAGTCAAGGTTTACTTAATGCTCTCATTAACTGCAAATTCCGTTTTGAACTTTACTTTACATGGGGAATGGTCCTCTTAGTTAATCTCTCTCTTAGAAAGGATAACTTCGCAGCTATTTTGTAGAAAGGATAACTTCTCGTAGAAAATGAACAGAACATGGGAACTCTCCGGTTGGGCATTGGCGGACAAGGCCCAACTAGTTTATTACCGGACACCATTCGGACATACATCCCGGGTGGCTATTCCAACAACATGGGAACTACTCTCTAAGGCAGTAAAAACACAACAAAGGCATCTCCACCGCTGGCGTCCCTCCTTCCACCGGTGGGAAGGGCCAGTGGGGGCGGTGGAGTGAAGCGTCATGGCGGCAGACCCAGGTAAGATGTCTCAGGAGAAAGAAGTTGTTGTTCTCTTTGTAGATAACATTCCTCCTCAATGGAACGGCTCATCTCTGAGAGAGTTCTTTTAACGGCATTGCAAAGTGGTTGACTGTTATTTCCTAATTTGATTTCGAGTTAGTCACTTCGATTTTTTTTCTTTTCTTATCGGAAATGAAAATTGGAAAACAGAAGAGTTGAAGGAATAGATTATTGATGAATATAGAAACAATGGTAAGATTCTGCAGATAATAGGTATTGTAATTGGTATTCTTGTAATTGGGGCATCGACCCAGGAAGAATCCATTTCCGCGCTCATGCAATTTGGGATCTTCATTTTGGTCAACCGGCCGTGGAAGAGTCTTTCAGTGGCATGTTTCGGTCCTCTTCTCCATTACTTAGAAAACGTATATGGTTGGCGATACATCCTGTAAATACTTCACCTAACTTGATTTATAACAAAGAGGTTAATCTTCCTTAGAGAGAGCTGTCTCGCGCCCCTAGGGCACTCTGCTGGGCCGACACTGACACTAAGAGACGAAAGCTAGGGGAGCGAGTGGGATTAGAGACCCCAATAGTCCTAGCCGTAAACGATGGATACTGGGCGTTGCGCGAATCGACGACCCGTGCAGTGCTATAGTTAACGTGTCACTTCTTCGGGAATGAAAAAAAAGCTAGGCAAGAAGGACAAAGTTCGGATTTGTCTGGGTAACAAACCAGTAGGTAGCTGCAACACCGGTCTCGTTCTTAAATGGCCATGTAGTAGGAAGGAAGAAATTGCTCGTTGCACCGTCAAGGTTCAAGGGTGGATCGGTGAAACCGGTACAAACAAAGACAATAACAGGGCAGGCAATTGTGGAAGGGGAAATCAGCAGGCTTGGGTAAGAAAAGTAAAAAATTTCGCAGAGGCTCTTGTTCAGGGGAATAGTGTTCAGGGGACCGGATTTGGTCCTGGAGGCCAAATCCAGCACGGTGCTGGAGGATTTTTATTGAAGGACACGCGGGGACTATTTTGTAAAAATGCAGAAATACAGGAGTGCAAAATAAAAAAAGCCCACAACCATTGAATCATAACTGGGTAAACCATTGAATCGTAACTGAATAAACTATTGAATCGTAACTGAATAAACTATTGAATCGTAACAGGTAATTGGGACGGACCCCGATTTATCCGGGACGAAAAAAAACGGACCATTGAATTATAACTAGGTAGACCATTGAATCATAATTAAGTGAACCATTGAATCATAACTAAATCAACCATTGAATCGTCCAGGACGGTCCTGGTTGGATTTGGCTTTCCAGGATCAAATCCGCTCCCAGTGTTCAGACGGAGCCAGAGAAGACCATGGAAGAGGTGGTGGATTACATACCACCACAAGGAGAGGAAGACAGCTGGTTGATGCTGAGCTTCATAGCAGAATCGCACGATGCTAAACAGCTAAGTTATAACCATCAGGACCTCTTCAAATACGGTCTTGCTTACTTCCAGGTACTTGTAAACGGTTGAAACAAGATCTTGATTACTTTTGGGAAAATTATGTGATTTCAAAAGTTTTAACGTAATTTAAAATAAAACATTATTGGAGAGACTTTTCGAGACTAACCTATCCTAAAATTGTGGTATTATTGTTAGTCATGGTTAGTTTGTTATGAAACTTCCCCCAGCAAAGTAGTTGCTGAAATCTCACTTAGGCGTGAAACTTTATTAAATTGAAAAGGTTTATTTATTTATTAATTTACTCAAATATTTAAACAATTCCTCACTATATATATCCTTAACTGGAATGAGATAAAGTGTACAATACAACTTTTTCAAGACTATCTTCTTACATTATTAAATTCTTGTTAGTTCCTGCGTATTATTAAATTCTTATTAATTCTTGAATTCCGAGTCTCTATACTTGAAAAGATCTGTTTAATACTAAATTCTACACCTACGAGTGAAATAGTCTTAACTATAATGTCATTTGACACGATTCAGATCAAAATTTGTTACTCTTTTTCTAATTTAAATTCCCAATTTTTCCAAGGACTATTTTTGCAATTTTTAGTGTACACAAATAATTCTACGAGAGAAATTATCTTAGAAGATGGGAGAGGAAAAGATCCTGGTGGTACGGTGAGCATGTGGAAGTCCACCGGTGCAGTTCCAATTTATAAAAAATACAGAGACGTACTTGACCCATTCAAGAATGGATATGGTATTCATGTCGTATGTACAGTATCGGTTCACCTTTATTTCCCTTTCTTTGTCCTCTTGTTGGATTAAGGAATCCAAAGTGGAAAGACGAGGATGCGTATTTGAGAAGTGTTGAGAATCTCACATCGATTTAAATACGAGTGGGGAGCAAGTTTGTAAGTGTGAAAAATCTACCAACCCATTGCCTTAAGGTTTTGGGTTGGATATGAAGATTCTAACATGGTATTAAAGCGGGTTGATCCCGTGCTCATTGTTGAACTCGCACGATTCCCATTTCTCGCATGTTGGTGAAGTCAAAGCCAGTGCAATCTTTGACCAGATGTGGGTCTCGTTTGAAGGAGCGTGTTGAAAATTCCACATCGATTAAAACACAAGTGGGGAGCAAGTTTATAAGTGTGAAAAATCTACCAACCCATTGCTTTAAGGTTTTGGGTTGGATATGGAGATTATAACATGGTATCAGAGCGGGTTGATCCCGTGCCCATTGTTGAACTCGCACGACTCCCATTTCTCGCCCGTTGGTGAAGTTAAAGCCCGTGCCGCACTTTGGTGAAGTCAAAGTCAGTACAATCTTCGACCCAAGGTGAGTTTCGTCTGAAGGGACGTGTTGAAAATCCCATATCGATTAAAATACGAGTGGGGAGCAAGTTTATAAGTGTGAAAAATCTACCAACCCATTGCCTTATAGTTTTGGGTTGGATATGGAGATTCTAACAAGGAGGAGCAAGGAGATCTCCTAGGAGATGTGGATGGTGGTGAGGCATAGGGACCTCAAAGAGATCGTCCGTAAATGCCCGCTCACAACGACCAATAGTGCTCATTTCTGGAGCACCTGAACTACAGGATCGTGAATATACACCTCACTGTTCTTCTTGGTCGGAGTTGACGACTCCGAGGTTAGTAATCTTGTCCCGCCAATTATGAATCTATGAGTGTTGTTTTGAGCTGTACTGTTGTTATGATCCCGATTAGGGAGAAAGGGGATAAATGTGTCTCTCAGGTGATTCCATTGGCCGGCAATAACAATAATGATTGGGGATCAAACCTGTTTGTGATTGAATGCTATGCTCATAGATGATTGTTGTGGAGTTTGAATTGTTCTGGACATGGTTGATGTTATACATGTTCTTTTTGATGTGCCTTATGATTGAGCTCAAACTAATGCGATGGGGTGCAAGTCGATGGCGTGTCGAGTCATGTTGCAGTTTTAGTGATATGTCGTGTTTATTGTCACCTTCTGTGAAGGCGCAATTAACAATTCCATGCTTGGATGAATATGCTTGCATTGTAGCACCATGTTATTTGCAGGAGTTTAAATTAATCTTTGACTGTTTGATGTCTCTTTGTTCTAGGATTCTCTACGATTCATGTCTCCGTGTACTATATTGGACACTAAAAATTGGCATGGCCTATAAACAAATAATTAGTTAGCTGAAAGTTACGATAGGAGATTAATTAGTTGTGAATTCCACACGATAAGGAATTAGTTAGTTGACAACCCAAGAATAACGGATTACTTAATTGATATTTTCACATGATCACTAAATGGGATGTTAAGTTTCCCACTCAATTTTTATTTAGAAAGGGTTATACTATATATTAGCGGAGAGGAATATTTTCTATAATTGATGGAGTTTTACTCAATCTGAAAATCTTATAACTCCAATGAAAATAGAGAAAAATTAGGGTAATGATATAGTAAAACATTTACGGTATTACACATGGCAAGCTGCCTTAGTATGTTTCTTGGTCATAAAACAAACTTGCTAGAAACAGGCGCAATTATGTATTTCGGATGTTGTTTTATTTTGTTGGACCTTGGGCCCAATAGGCAATTATTATTGTGCCTAATTGGGCCCGGGCCCATTAGGCCCAAAAAGTTGGGTTGGATGGGCCAGTCAACCCGCGTTGACCGGCCCAAGCTACGCAAGCGCCACGTCAGCGTGGCGTGGCGCTGACGTCACATGTGGCGGCCCACGTGGCGGACATGCGGACCAAAGTGCCACGTGGCGAAGCTATTGAGTAGCTTTGCCACGTGGCGCGACACGTGGCGGACATGTGATCTGTGGCATGCCACGTGGCGACACGTGGCGCGTTTTGGCTGTCCGGATTTCCCTATAAAAAGGGAAATCCGGCTGGACTGAAATGTAACTTTTCCCACAACTACTCACTCAGAAAAAGAAAATTCTGGATTAGTTCCAGAATTTTAATCAGATTTTCGATAGAGGAAATCTCGTGGAAATCAATTACGAATCCGTTCAAACGTGATCGTAATTCGACCAACACGAAGAAATTGTGGACCCGAGCCTGTGGACCTCTTACTTCAACAAGTAAGTGATTTATTATTAACGAATTAGTTTGTTAATTACACGGGTTTAACACGTAATTACTCATTAATTACGCGTCAAAACCGTCAATTGGTATCAGAGCATGGTTGAAACCATGTTTTGATGATAATATGATGTTTTAATTCAAGTAATTATGTGATTTATTGAGTTAAAAATCATATTAATCATGATTTTATGAAAAATCATAATCTGTTGGACTTTAATGTAATTAATTTAGAACCAGCGGGACTAAATTAAATTTTGCCTAACCACGCGGGCAAATTCGCGCACGCGCGAAACCTTAAGGTACCAATCTGAAATTTTGACCGCTTACGTGGCACCTGCGTGTCATGGACCTCGGTGCAATTTTTGGAAGACTTGGGGATTAATTGGAAATTTTCCCAAAAATCCCCAAATCGAAATCAACCCTAATCGGGCGATTTGGGCGTTTTCGCCCGAAAACGAAATCCGTCGATTTCGTCGGAAATCCGACGATTTCGACGCCGGAGATCGACGATAGTCGATTCTCCGGCTTCTCCCCGACGTCCCGATACCACGTTTGTGGATCGACGTCGCCGGAATCGCGAGATCAAGGACGACGACGGCGGAGAGGCGCTGAACGGAGAAGAGCTTCGCGGCGGAGAATGGCTGGACGACGGCCCGCGCGGTAGCTACGGCCGTGATCGTGAGGCCGAGACGCGTCGATTGCGACCGGTCTCGGCCGCTGGTTCGTCGCCGTTCAGCGGCGGTCGTGGAGAGGAGCGGCGGCCGGATTTTCGTCTTCGCGGGAGAAGAGAGAGATAATTCGGGTGAAAATATGCGAGGGGCAAAATCGTAATTTCACAATTTTTCCCGAAAATATTTATACCCGGGTCAAGAAAATCAAAAAACCGGACGGATTGGCCTGGTTTCTTAGTTCGACCCAACCCGGTTTACGGTCAATTTTGACTTAAGTCAAAATTGGACTTAAAATTTGGGTTTTTTTCTCTTTTAATTGGATAAAATCAGTTTTTATTCAATTAAAATCCAATAAATTGATAAAAATTTTGAGAAATTTTTGTCAATTAGGTTTATTAAAATTATATTTTAATAAATTTTAAAAGAAAATATTTTGGAACGAGTTCCGAGATATGTAAAAGTTAAACTAAAATCACATAAATTGATCCATAAAATGTTCATCAAAAGATTGGAAAATGAGTTTTTCAATCCTATTTTGGGAAAATATGAGTATTAACCCGAAATTGAATTGCAATTGTTGCAAGATTTGATGGCTACTGGAGACAGGTATCTGAACTTCTGTGCAACAGAACTTCGACAGAAGATTCTGAAGCGCCGTTTACCGCTGCGTGTGCCCAAGAATGACATGTATGTCATTGTTGAGCACATTGAGGCTGTTCACCGGGAGATGCAAGAGTGCATCTGGGCCGGAGGTTACGATCATGGAGAGGACTGGCCCTCTATGTTTCGAGACCTCCTGGTCACGATGAAAATTCGAGAAGATATGAGTGTCTTCTCGGCACCCGAGTTCAATACCCATAGAGATGCTCTCTATGGTCTGGTCCATTATCTTGAGGATAAGGGTCTTCGCAGAGAAATGATACCTTCTCCTGTTCTGGAGCTGCGAAGCGGTTTGATCTTGAACCCCTACCTCGCTAAGGATTACTATTATAGTTTTCCTCCGCTCCTGATCATTTGGATCATGGACTCAATTCCAGTTCCGGAAAGTACTCTGGAACTTCTCATCGGATCGTCCTCGTACCCGGCCCCCACCGGATCGTCTCCGGATCCGGATCCAGATATGTATCTGGATTCTCCTACCGGATCACCTGGACATCCGATCCCTGTGTGATTATATGTTTAACTGTCCCCATATACATATGTTGTTTTTGGGGGACTTTTGTACAATAGGTTGTGACCTTGTCTGAGGTTTTGTGCATGTGTGAGCACACTCAGAATGTACAAATGCATGTGTCAAACATGTAATTAAATAAAGATGTTTGTTTAATTGCTTCCACTTGAATTTACTATCGATAAACTTTAAACGGTTGAAGTTTAAGATTAATACTTGAATGGTGAGGGGAAGCATGCCCGCGACCCACTTCGATTTTGAGATTAATCAAGAACTCCATATCGTTAAAAGTTATGAGTGATTAGTAAATTGAATCATATTGCCAAATCAAATTTCTAATATGTTCTCATATTAAAAATCCCTATAGAAATGTCAGTCGCTTCTAGATCCATCATTGCTGAGCTAAACCGTGAGTTAAAACTCAACGGTAAAAATTATGACAATTGGAGTATGAAAATCCAATATGTGCTTGAAGAACAAGAGGTTCTTGAGCACATACATGTCATAATTGATGAGCCTGAAGAAGGCACAACTGCTCAACATAAGCGAGATAAGGAAACTTATGTTATTTGGAAGAGGAAAAACACTACTGCTCGATTGATCTTGCTGAGTTCAATGATGGATGATATCACCAGACAATTTCGCGTGCATGACAACGCGAAAGAGTTATGGGATTCTCTCAAAGTGAAATTCGGAAAGCTTTCAGTGTCGAAGCTGCGCGCTTTGACCATAAGGTTTGATACCTTTAAAAAGCGTCCGGAGGTTCCTATGAGGAAACACTTGAGAGTGATGTCCAATATGATCAGTGAACTGGCAGAGGCCGGTCACATACTCAGCAACGAGCAGCAGATTCAAGCTGTCATCCGTTCTCTACCACCAAGTTGGGAACAGATGAAGATGAATCTTACCCATTTCGATCATTTGGTAACATTTGATGATGTTGCCAGACACCTTGAGCTGGAGGAAGATCGCCTCCTAGCTATGAAATCCCACCCTGAAGCCCATTCGATTTGTTCGACTGGGAGTGGTGGGAAAAAGAAAAAAGGTAAAGGAAAGGGTAAGTGTAAATAAACTCCAAAGGCTGAAAGCCATGGAACCAAGTTGGATGGATCCAAGGCTAAAAAGAACAAGCGGTTTAACATTTCAAAAGTGAAATGTTTTAACTGTCAACAGAAGGGACATTTTGCAAAAGATTGCAAGATGCCCAAGCAGGTACATCTAAACTCAAGTGTGAGTAAATTGTATGTATCCTCTTGTACCCTTCTAACTGAATCACATTATGTGTGGGTGATTGATTCAGGAGCGACAGACCATATAGCTAGAGACCGTGGTTCGTTCGTTGAGTACAGGCGGTTGCCGGCTGGAGCAAAAACCATTTTTGTCGGTAACAACTCGTCTGTTGATGTGAAAGGCCTGGGCACTTGTAGATTACACCTTCGTGGTGGTCGTGCCCTTCTTTTACATAACGTGTTGTTTGCTCCAGACATACGAAGGAACCTGATCTCAGTTTCGGCCTTAATGTCTTTAGGTTTCCGGTTGTCATTTGAGAACGACACCGTTAGATTATTTTTGGATGATGCCTATTTTGGCCTTGGATATATATCGGAAGGTTTTTTGATTCTGGATATTGATCCTTCTGAAAGTTTTTCTTTTGTCACTAGTTCAAATTCATCAGAGGATGATATTAAACTATGGCATTCTAGACTTGGCCATATCGGTCAGGATCGTTTAAACCGTCTAGCTAAGGCAGGATTGTTGGGCCATATAGAGAAATCTATATTACATTGTTGCGTATCCTGTCTAGAAGGAAAAACACTAGAAAACCTTTTGGTACTGGGGCTAGAGCCAAATTTCCATTACAATTAGTCCATTCTGACATATGTGGTCCAATGAACGTGCGGGCAAGGCATGGAGCATATTACTTCATCACCTTTATTGATGACTATACTAGATATGGTATGATATACCTGATTTCTCACAAGTCTGAAGCCTTAAACTGCTTCAAGACATACATGAGTTTTGTTGAGAATCAGAAGGATAGAAAGATAAAGGCCTTACGAACTGATCGTGGCCGTGAATATCTTTCTGATGAGTTCAAAGCTCTATGCATTGAAAAAGGAATTGAACATCAGTTGTCTATTCCTTATACACCACAGCAAAATGGAGTTGCTGAAAGAAGGAATAGAACCCTTCTTGATATGGTTAGATCGATGATGGCAGAGGCAAATTTGCCTATATCATTCTACGGAGATGCGCTCCTGACTGCCGCATACGTTCTAAACCGTGTTCCCTCTAAGTCTGTTACAGCCACTCCTTACGAAATGTGGACAGATCGGAAGCCCGATCTATCCTATTTTAAGCCGTGGGGGTGTGCATCCTATGTCCATTCTACCTCAAGTGCTTTCGGTAAATTAGGACCGAGAGGTAGAAAAAGTATCTTTATAAGATACCCTGAGGTATCTAAAGGGTACGTGTTCGTGGGTGAACTAGACAATGGACATGTAACAGAATTTGAATCACGTGATGTCACATTTTTGGAGAATGAATTTCCAAAGTTGGGAGAGGTTAGTAGTGATCTTACCCTTTATGAGACAGATGAACCAGATTCATCTGGATCACTTCTTCCGAGTGGGAGAATTGAGGAGGAAGATAGAGATTTTCCAACTCAAACTGATCCGGAAGGTCGTGATCTGAGTCCTGAAAGGGAAGTAATGCCTTATTCCAGTGGGAGTACGGTATTTCCACCCAGTGGGAGTGCGATTCCTGGGTATGATGAATATATGAGAGATGTTTATCAAAATCGGGAATTTCGTAGGTCTAGTAGAACTAGCATACCACGTCGACGATTTGACATCGAAGGCGAGGCTAATGCGTTCTTGGTATCACTAAAGAAATTTGGTGGTCCAAGTGAAATTCTTCTGGCCATCCTGCAGGATGAAGATGAACCTAAAAATTTATCTGGAGCATTGTCATCTCCAAAACGTGATGAATGGATGAATGCAATGGATGAAGAAATGTCTTCTATGATCAAAAACCAGGTTTGGGATCTGGTTGACCTACCTAAGGGGCGTAGGGCAATTGGGAATAAGTGGATTCTCAAAATCAAGCGCAATGCAGATGGTAGTATTGAAAGATACAAAGCGCGTTTGGTTGCCCAAGGATTTAAACAACAGGCTGGGATAGACTATGAGGAGACTTTTGCACCTGTTGTTAGATTTACGTCAATTAGGGTCATTTTAGCTATGGTTGCTAACATGAATCTAGAATTACATCAAATGGATGTAAAGACTGCTTTTCTCCACGGAGAATTGGATGAAGAAATCTATATGATTCAGCCTGAGGGCTACATTCAAGAAGGCTGCGAACACAAAGTTTGCAAATTGAATAGATCAATTTATGGCCTTAAGCAGTCATCTAGACAGTGGTATATTCGCTTTCATAATACGATCATGCAGCATGATTTTATTATGATAGACGAAGATCACTGTGTGTATGTTAAGCGATCAGGAAAGAAGTTTGTTATCATCACCTTGTATGTTGATGACATACTTTTAGCTGCAAATGACATGGGATTTCTTGTCAAAATCAAAGATTGGTTATCTTCTAACTTTGAAATGAAAGACATGGGTGAAGCAGATTACATACTCGGAGTTAAGATTTCGAGGAATCGTTCGAAAAGAATAGTGTCTCTTTCACAAGAGACATATATTCGCAAAGTAGTAGAACGTTTCAATTGTGATCACAGTAACCCAAAGTATGTCCCATTGGTTAAAGGTCATAATTTGTGTAAGGACATGTGCCCAAAAACAGCTAAACAACGTAGGGACATGGAGAAGATTCCTTATGCCAATGCAGTTGGATGCCTGATGTACGCAATGTTGTGTACTAGACCTGACATTTGCTATGCTATTGGGATAGCAAGCAGATATCAGTCTGATCCAGGCAGTACTTACTGGAAGGCTGTCAAAGGGATTTTGAAATATTTGAATACTACTGCAGAATACTCCTTGTGCTATCAAGGCCGTGACCTGATAATGAGTGGCTATACTGATGCTGATTGGGGAGGAGATGTGGATAAGAAAAAGTCTACATCTGGATTTGTTTTCTTGTTGAACGGGGGTGCTGTCTCATGGAGCAGTAAGAAGCAAACATGTGTATCCCTATCAATAATGGAAGCAGAATATGTAGCTTCAGCTCATGCTGCACAAGAAGCGGTATGGTTGAAGAGATTCTTAAGCCATCTCTCCTTGATCAACTCGACGGAGCCAGTGAGTCTATTCTGCGACAATCAGGCAGCTATAGCATATGCTAAGGATCCTAGATTCCATAGCAGGGCTAAGCATATAGATATTAAATTTTACTTTGTGAGAAATTTAATAAAATATAAAGAACTGTGTATGAAACACATATCTACACGAGATATGGCTGCAGATCCAATGACTAAAGCATTACCTCGAGAAGTGTTCGAGAAACATGTTAAGTCACTGGGTTTACGACGGTTTCATTAGTAATCCAATTAGTTGGAATAAAGAAATTTTTATTTGGCAATATGAGTTAAATGTGAAACATGTCGGACAGAGAAGTAGCCCACTCACACGGGTGTTTACCTCAGTGGGAGTCAAGAAGTTGATTCCTAGATGAGATGAGGCAGTTATTGGACATTCATGAGTGCATGTCCTATGGCGGAATGCCGTCTTGCTTAAGAGCAAGTTTCCTTATGGGATGCTGGAATAAGTTGCTGCATTTGGATTTTCTACAATCCATATGATAAGATATAAGTGGAACTTATCATACTGTCTGTCCTATTAGCCTAGAGTTAAGCTAAGGCCGATACTCTAGTATGGTGTTAAATGACATGTGTTCCTTGAAAAAGGAAAGTACACCGTAACACGTGATCAGTATCATGTGTGCTACTCGACCACTGGATGGGATGAAAATGTTGAGTGATTTCACAATCCCTGGTGTGAGACCAATTTTCGAGAATTATGATTCCCGAATCTTACCCTTAAGATCCTAAACGTATTCTGGAAGTATGATCCAGTGCTGCTAGCTTGGAAAGTTCATGAAAAGGTTATGGCATAGCGATTCGACCTGGCAGGGCTGACCAGAAAAGCAGGCTGTATCATTATGAAAGGAATATAGTTAAGGGAGAAGGAACTCTGTTCATCACATTCTGAGTTTCGTGGTTCAGGTGCACCAATTGTATTGAAAAGTACAATAGTGAACCCGAATATAATTGTTTGAAATCACTGATGTGAACAATGGAATGTGACATGAGTCCTGGGGTAATAGCATACATTAAACAAGAAGGTTGTCGAGATGCTACTATTCAAGTAGCCTGAGTGTCTGTGCTCTTGAATTTGGCTTAACATACTCGACGTGTGCTGGTCGCACGAAATCCTTTAAAGAAATCTGATAACTATTGATCAAGGTCAATAATAATTGAGTGGGAGATGTTGGACCTTGGGCCCAATAGGCCCAAAAAGTTGGGTTGGATGGGCCGGTCAACCCGCGTTGACCGGCCCAAGCTACGCAAGCGCCACGTCAGCGTGACGTGTTGCTGATGTCACATGTGGCGGCCCACGTGGCAAAGCTATGTGTAGCATTGCCACGTGGCGTGCCACGTGGCGGACATGCGGACCAAAGTGCCGCGTGGCGCGACACGTGGCGGACATGTGATCTGTGGCATGCCACGTGGCGCGTTTTGGCTGTCCGGATTTCCCTATAAAAAGGGAAATCCGGCTGGACTGAAATGTAACTTTTCCCACAACTACTCACTCAGAAAAGGAAAATTCCGGATTAGTTCCAGAATTTTAATCAGATTTTCGATAGAGGAAATCTCGTGGAAATCAATTACGAATCCGTTCAAACGTGATCGTAATTCGACCAACACGAAGAAATTGTGGACCCGAGCCTGTGGACCTCTTACTTCAACAAGTAAGTGATTTATTATTAACGAATTAGTTTGTTAATTACACGGGTTTAACACGTAATTACTCGTTAATTACGCGTCAAAACCGTCATATTTGTTATTGTGTTAGAAACAAATAGTATAAATGATACCGACAGATTATGAGTTTTTATAGTCAAATTTGATTATTCCATTTCACTTAATAAAGGTGAAATGATGTGTATAAAAATTGGTTAAGAGTTCTAGAAATTAGTTGGCATTAAGATGTTGTTTGGGTCTGATTTCTAAATTTTATAGTTGGCCATAATTCTCCTAAAAAGAACTAAAATCAACGATAAGCGAGAGAAATAATGATTAAAAGTATGCATTGCTACCCTGTTATTGGTATGGTGCATATCCCCTACAAAAATTGAATCACACCGAAAGCATATATATTGGTATATAAATTAAAATTTGTCCCGTTCGAATAAAGCTGATGAAGCAACTATAAAATTGTAAATGTCATTCACCCGAATATTATTTCAATTGAATCGTAAATTGTATATTAATTGTTGTTCAAAAAATAATTCAATAAACGACGTATCTATCCAACACTCAATTGTAATTACTAATTATAAGTTAATAAATCATGCAACAATAACATATAGGTATATTATAGAGTTAAATATTAACGCTTAAATAATATATTATATAAATTTGGTTCCAGAATACCCTATAAAAGTATAATGTACAACATTAATGCATTATAGCAATTGCACTGTAGCAATGCATATCATAGTTTTATTATACTTATTTTTCCGGCTAATAGTTGATTTTACTAAGAAGAACTAACATATTCATTTCAGTCAATCTAAAAAAATATATTCATTTCAGTAATAGGTTAATTATGTTTCTAAAATTATAGTACTTTGTTTAGGACATATTGTTTTACCTATGTTACAATAGTGCATTGATTTTATTTTCATAATCACTTATCCTAGTCATTTAATTAATTATTTAATTTATAATCCATTTGGCATCAGATCTGAGAAGGAAGGTAGTTATTTTTTGTTGGTGCATAAACCGTACCTAAAACGCGAGAGAGAGGAAGAGAAAGGAAAGAAGGAGGAAACTCTTATCAGGTAAAAACCCAAAAATATCACTTATTCCAACTCCAGTTGATTTTCATAGTCAGATTTGCCACATGTGAGTTTTCTCCCACATCCAATAGCCTACAATCCAAACCGGATGATGTTAGGTAAGCTATGTTGTCGGTACTCAATCCCTTGCTAAAATATTTTACTCCATTAATTTTATTCTGTTCATTCTATGAAAAAGGAATGGACCAATTTTGGAAGATCAAGATAAATCATACCTCCTTTTTTAGAATCCCAAAAGAAACATTCACGCCATTACTAAAATATTGGAATTATAACCTGTTGAAACAAATATTAGTAAATAATGGTTTAATATTAAGATTGTTGAAACAAATATTAGTAAATAATGGTTTAATACGAGTATGCAAATATAAATCGTAAGCATATAAAGAGAAGAGTTTAGAGGTATGCTCACAATCACACTTGTGAGTAAGTGTGTACAACCGTCTTCTTCGAGCTAGGGATTTCGGATGCAATCCTGGACGAGGCCACAGTTTTACCGTGTGCCCTTAAACTCTTATTACCCGCCTATATGCTTCAGGCCTCCGTGGGTAAGAGAGTTCCCAAGGTACAACGCCCAACCTCGTGTACAAAGGAAGCACTTTCGTACACCTTTCGAACCTTTCGTAGCCTTAGAACTCCGACACAAATGAAAGTGAGAAATGCTATGCTATGGAGGGAGAAGTAGAGAGCTCAAGGAAGAGTGTGAGCTGTGATGATTTGGAATGAAGGAGGTGGGCTCCTTTTAACAGCCAAATTCGGATTTAATAGGGCCATTAACCCACCCATTAAATGGGCTGTTACAAGACCCATAAAACCCCCATATTCATTAGGCTGTTATCCCATTTATTGGCTTGAATTTAAATTCGAAATTTAAATTCAAAGCCACCTGGAAGGTGAAGAAGGTTCCAGAGTGTGGGCTTGTCCTAAAAAGATAAGGCCCTGGAACCTGGAACAATTCCCACAAACCCACAACCCCGCACCCCGCACCCCGCACCCGCACCCGCACCCGAGCCCGAGCCCGGCCCGGGACGGGACGGGGCGGGGCGGGGCGCGCGCGCGTGCGTGCGTGCGTGCCGAGCCGAGCCGAGCCGGACGGACGGACGGACGGACGGCGCGAGAAGCCTCTCCCTTCTCCACCAGTTTACCCATGCTAGACTTCTAGTCCCTTATAAACTTGTCTCAGCATGGTGCGCTAACCAATGTGGGATTGTGCTTATTTTAATAACAACCATACCACTTTAAAGCCAATTTTTATTCACCCCGAGAATTGGATTTTCGCAAGTGTTATATATCGTTACGAAGCTCTATCAACGAGCTTCGTATTGACCTCACAAACACCCAAAATTAATTGGTGTGACCTTCAATTAAATTAGCTCAAAGTTGCCCACTAATTACTTAGTTATTATATTTAATTAGGATTCTCCCTCTAATTAAATATTTGGGCCAAAGCCCAATACACTCACTTGTATTGGGCCATCTCTTCCTTGGTTAATAAACCAATTCTCCAACAATCCCCCACATGAATGCAAATTGGCTTATATATAATATGAGCCTACCAATGCTACATGCAACTTGGAGTTCTGCGAGAATTTGTTGCATCAGGAACGGTGGTTGAAAGCCTTGAACCTTCCTTAGTGAAATACCTTCGGATATACTTGCCAACCAGTGGACGCGATGCCTTGAACTGTTCGGCGTTTCATGTATACCAAGACAAAGGTACTCACACAACTCCTTCTCAAACCACTACTTGGTTCTTTCGTTGTTGTCCATTTTGGCCCTGGACTGCCTTGGAAACATCATCGAATGCTCTAGAGATTTAGCCCTTAACTCATCTCATAGAAGCGGCCCCTTCACATTCGATATAGGTGATCTCTTATAAGGAGTATCCTGCCATACCCCACTTATATATACACTCGAAGTATAAGGATCATTAAAAGCTTAAAGCTTAACCTTCACATGGACAGGTCTATCACTCTTCCATCACAGGAATGGGCAAGGAACTCAATTTCTCGAGTGCTTTGTTCGACCCTAGCCTCACAATTCGGTTGTCCCTTTGAACCTGCAGATCAGGATTTACGATCCAGGTTGGGTTGCCATCATGGGTTTAGGTCATTTCGCGGGCTTTAATCCCATTCCCCTCGATGATACCTCAACTTGGTCTCTCGTTAGACCCTTAGTTAATGGATCCGCGATGTTCTCTTTTGACTTTACATAGTCTAAAGATATCACACCCGTTCTCAATAACGTTCTCACGGATTTATGTCTACGACGTATGTGTCTAGACTTTCCATTATACACATTATTTTGTGCTCTTCCAATAGCTGATTGACTATCACAGTGCACGCTAATGGGAGGCACTGGTTTTGACCACATCGGAATGTCCTCCAAGAAACTTCGGAGCCAATCCGCCTCTTCAGCTGCAAGATCCAATGCTATGAATTCTGATTCCATAGTTGATCTAGCAATGCAAGTTTGTTTGCATGATCTCCACGAGACCGCTGCTCCTCCAAATGTAAATATGTATCCGCTAGTGGATTTTATATTCTTGGAGTCCGAGATCCAGTTCGCGTCTGAATACCCTTCCAGAACGGCTGGATGTCTCGTATAGTGTAATCCAAAGTTAGCAGTGTACCTTAGATATCTAAGGACTCTAACTATCGCTTTCCAATGTTCATAATTGGGATTACTCGTATATCTCGATAATCTGTTAACCGAGTTTGCAATATCTGGTCTAGTACAGTCCATGAGGTACATTAGACTGCCTATAACTCTAGAATATTCTAGTTGTCTCACACTCTCTCCGCGATTCTTGCAGAGACTCGACACCACTTCCATAGGAGTTCTCGCAATTACATTGCTATCCTTATCGAATTTGTCAAGTATCTTTTCGACATAGTGACCTTGGGAAAGCGCGTAACCTTCTGAAGTCTTAGTGATTTTCATCCCAAGTATTACATCAGCTTGTCCCAAGTCTTTCATATCGAAATTTTGTGACAACATTTTCTTGGTAATTTTGATATTATCATTATTACCCACGATCAACATGTCATCTACGTAGAGACAAACTATCACATAGTCGTTATCATCTCCTTTCACGTAGACACATTTATCACATTGGTTTATCTGAAACCCGTTAGATAGCATTACACTATCAAACTTTTCGTGCCATTGTTTAGGTGCTTGTTTTAGTCCATACAAGGATTTTACAAGTTTACACACCTTATGTTCTTTACCTGAAACCACAAACCCTTCGGGTTGCTCCATGTAAATCTCCTCTTCCAAATCTCCATTAAGGAAGGCCGTCTTCACATCCATTTGATGGATCTCTAGGTTAAACAAAGCCGCCAAGGCTATGACTAACCTAATAGACGTTTTCCTGGAGACAGGAGCATATGTGTCAAAATAATCAACACCCTCAGTTTGCTTGTAGCCTTTAACAACAAGTCTCGCCTTGTACTTATCCACTGTACCATCAGGCTTCATCTTTTTTTTGAAGATCCACTTATGGCCTAGTGGTTTACTACCCGGAGGTAGATCTACTAGTTCCCAAGTGTGATTATGTAAGATAGACTCTATCTCACTATTCACCGCTTCCTTCCAAAGAGCAGAGTCTGTAGAAGACATTGCTTCTTTGTAGGTTACTGGATCCTTTTCTAACAGATATGTTAGGAAATCTGATCCGAAAGACTTTTCTTTTCTAGCCCTTTTCCCACGCCTAGGCTCTTCAACTTCATCTTGAGGTTTCTCTCCCCCCACATTGCTTCCACTTTGGTCAACTTGACGGTCAACACCAGTTCGAGCTTTGTGAGGAAAGGTTTCCTCAAAGAATGAAGCATCCCTAGCTTCTATGATAGTATTTACGTGGATATCAGAGTTATCTGACTTGTGTACCAAGAATCGATATGCAGCACTATCTAGTGCATAACCGATAAACACACAATCCACCGTCTTGGGTCCTATCCTTGTCCTTTTAGGAGGTGGGATCGGAACCTTAGCAAGACATCCCCAAACTCTTAGGAACTTATAGCTAGGCGCATGACCTTTCCATAATTCGTAAGGTGTTTTAGCCAACTTTTTATGTGGTACCCTGTTGAGCACATAGTTGGCCGAAAGCACCGCTTCCCCCCACAAATTCCTTGGTAATCCGGAACTGATAAGCATCGCATTCATCATTTCCTTAAGCGTCCTATTCTTCCTTTCCGCAATTCCATTTTGCTCGGGAGAATAAGGCGCCGTGGTTTGATGAATGATTCCATTCTCGGCACAAACTTGTGCAAATGGAGATTCATATTCACCACCTCGGTCACTTCGAAGATTTTTGATCTTCTTGCCAAGTTGGTTCTCAACTTCATTCTTATAGTGAATGAACATGTCTATTGCTTCGTCTTTACTTCTCATCAAGTAGACATAGCAATACCTCGTACAATCATCGATAAAAGTTATAAAATAATTTTTACCGCCACGCGTTTGTACGTATTTTAAATCACATACATCGGTGTGGATTAAATCCAACGGTTCCGTCCTTCGCTCAATCGAGTGGGAAGATGCTTTGGCGTACTTGGCCTCAACACAAGTCTCGCACTTATGTTTGTGATCGATGTTAAACTTTGGTAGTAGGTTAAGTGATATTAGCCTTTGCAAAGACTTATAGTTCACATGACCCAGTCTACCATGCCACAAATATGACGAATCCCGAGAATAAGCAACCTTCACTTTCTCATTGGCCTTATCGGCAACATTCATTACATTATTGCTCGTGCTAGCCTTATTGGCGGCACCCACATCAATCTTATCACTAGACTTTGCCTTGGGAGCTAAAGTCATTACACTCATCTTAAAAAGATTGTTGGTCAAGTAACCCTTGCCAACGAACATCCCTCCCTTGGACATGATGACCTTGTCGGACTCGAACACAAGCCGAAAGCCCCTCTTGTTGAGCACCACTCCGGAGATAAGATTCTTTCGAATCTCGGGCACATGCAGCACATCAGTCAAGGTCAGCTCCTTGCCCGAGGTCATCTTCAGCATGACCGTCCCCTTGCCTTCAACCTTCGAGACTGCAGAATTTCCCATGTAGCAGTTCTCATCATCGACCGGTTGATAGGTCTTGAACATCCATTTGTTGGCACAAATGTGGCGGGTAGCCCCCGTGTCCACCCACCATTCCTTCGAGTTCCCACCCACGAGGTTCACCTCGGACACAACGGCCGTGAGGTGCATCTCATCGAGGTCGGAGCTCAAGCTAGCCTCCGCAATGTTAGCATTGGCGGGCTTCTTCTTCTTGCCCTTGCTTGGTCCTGCCATCTTCTTACCCTCCGCGGCTAGACGTTTGTAGCAATCTTTGGCACGATGGCCGGTCTTGTTGCAAACAAAGCAGGCACCAGTAAAGCTCTTGTTCTGAGCATCTCCCTTGGTGTCATTTGAGCGTTTCCGCTTGTTCCCACGGGAGCTCCCCCCGGTCTCGACCACATTGGCCTTAGCAACCATGCCACTTGGTTTCTTATCAACCTTTCGGTTGTCTTGCTCGATGCGCAACCTTCGGATAAGGTCCTCGAGAGTCATCTTCTTCCTCTTGTGCTTGAGGTACATCTTGAAGTCCTTCCAAGATGGTGGTAATTTCTCAATTACCATCGCCACTTGGAGGGCATCATTGATGGCCATTTCCTCCGTTGCAAGATCATGAAAGATCAATTGCAACTCTTCGCATTGTTCCACAACGCTCTTTCCATCGACCATCCGATAGTCGTGGAAGCGCCCGGCCACAAATTTCTTTGCACCGGCGTCGTCAACTTTATATTTGTGCTCCAACGATTCCCAAAGATCCTTAGACGTTTCTTTGGTATAGTAGACGCCGTAAAGCGAATCGTCGAGAGAACCCAATATATAGTTGCGACATAGGTAATCTTCATGTACCCATGCGCTGTGGATCGCAGTTTGATGCGGATCACTCACATTCTCTTTGGGTTTCTCTTCCTTGACATACCGGCTAAAGTTCAAGGCGGTCAAGTAGAACAACATTTTTTGTTGCCATCTCTTGAAATTTCCACTCTTGAACTTTTCCGGTTTCTCAAGATGAGAGTACGGCAGTGGCATTGGGTGTCTATGACCCGGCATTACGGCCTCAGCGCCGCTAGCCCTCACAACAGGAACCTCCTCATTCAAGTTGTCGTTATCGGTGTTCGTCGCACCGGAGTTGTTGAGTGGGGGAGAGTTGTTATCAGCCATCTAAAAAATATAGAATTTAGTAAGAAACCAGTTTCAACAATACCAATTAAACTAGTACTTAATTGGTTCGAACCCCACAATATTCTGCACTTTGAATGATCAGTAACGATCGTAACAGGTAAATACTTACCCCGAGCTACAAGATTATAATCAATTGGTGAAATAAATTATAACGATAACTCTATTAATTATCTTACCAGTGAGCAAATACAATTAAAATTCAAAACTGCAACGTGAAAATTATTAATTGCATGAACAACCCAGTAGACAATTAATCGTTCTCGAAAAGATGATTAAAGTACGTAGGCGAATCTTATATATATTTTTTCAATAGTCACCATAATCTACTAATATTTATGATTAATAAGAGTTTAAGATTGTTGAAACAAATATTAGTAAATAATGGTTTAATATTAAGATTGTTGAAACAAATATTAGTAAATAATGGTTTAATACGAGTATGCAAATATAAATCGTAAGCATATAAAGAGAAGAGTTTAGAGGTATGCTCACAATCACACTTGTGAGTAAGTGTGTACAACCGTCTTCTTCGAGCTAGGGATTTCGGATGCAATCCTGGACGAGGCCACAGTTTTACCGTGTGCCCTTAAACTCTTATTACCCGCCTATATGCTTCAGGCCTCCGTGGGTAAGAGAGTTCCCAAGGTACAACACCCAACCTCGTGTACAAAGGAAGCACTTTCGTACACCTTTCGAACCTTTCGTAGCCTTAGAACTCCGACACAAATGAAAGTGAGAAATGCTATGCTATGGAGGGAGAAGTAGAGAGCTCAAGGAAGAGTGTGAGCTGGGATGATTTGGAATGAAGGAGGTGGGCTCCTTTTATAGGCAGCCTTGGACCTCCAACAGCCAAATTCGGATTTAATAGGGCCATTAACCCACCCATTAAATGGGCTGTTACAAGACCCATAAAACCCCCATATTCATTAGGCTGTTATCCCATTTATTGGCTTGAATTTAAATTCGAAATTTAAATTCAAAGCCACCTGGAAGGTGAAGAAGGTTCCAGAGTGTGGGCTTGTCCAAACGGAAGTCCAAGAAGCCCAGAGGACTTTTTTGGGCCTAGGATCGCTACAACAAGTCCGGCCCAGTTCTAAAAAGATAAGGCCCTGGAACAATTCCCACAACCCACAACGCGTGCGTGCGTGCGTGCGTGCCGAGCCGAGCCGAGCCGAGCCGGACGGACGGACGGACGGACGGCGCGAGAAGCCTCTCCCTTCTCCACCAGTTTACCCATGCTAGACTTCTAGTCCCTTATAAACTTGTCTCAGCATGGTGCGCTAACCAATGTGGGATTGTGCTTATTTTAATAACAACCATACCACTTTAAAGCCAATTTTTATTCACCCCGAGAATTGGATTTTCGCAAGTGTTATATATCGTTACGAAGCTCTATCAACGAGCTTCGTATTGACCTCACAAACACCCAAAATCAATTGGTGTGACCTTCAATTAAATTAGCTCAAAGTTGCCCACTAATTACTTAGTTATTATATTTAATTAGGATTCTCCCTCTAATTAAATATTTGGGCCAAAGCCCAATACACTCACTTGTATTGGGCCATCTCTTCCTTGGTTAATAAACCAATTCTCCAACATAACCCTTCCTAAATAGAGTTCTACAAGTTCACGGTGACTATTTATTCTACAATATATTTTTTTGCACGTCTTCGGATAGATTCTTATATCTTACTCATCTTTTTTTTTCCAATACTGTATTGATGTGCGTTAGATGAAGTAACATCGCGCAACTTTACATGTCAATAAATTTTAGGGTTGTCAAAATTTTACTAACATGACTCTCTCAAAATCTCGATAAATCACTTGAGTGTAACTTAGAAATATGATAGTATTTGAAGGTTACATGTAAGGAAATATAGTCTAATTAATATGAACCATTGAGAATATAACAAAAACCTAAGAAATAAAATAAACCTCATAATAATTGTCGTAAATTTTAAAATAATAAAACATTAAATGTCGAACAAAATAAGTCATATTTGTAAAGTATAAAGAAAATGGTAGGAAGTAATGAAATTATTTTTAAATGATAATGATTTTTATATTTTTAAAGAAATTTTGATAATATTTCAACTCTAAATATAGCGAAATATAGTATATATATGCTAGGCAGTCTGGTCTTGGTGTAAATCGACAACTTGGGAAGACCAACTATAGCAAAAAGAGCCTGCTAAAGGAAGGGCTACAGAAGAAATCTGGGCCGGGCCATGAAGACTATAGCCCAAAAATCGGGAGTTGATATTTATTATTTAACAATTGATTACCGTGAAGTTCTATTTTAAATACTATAAGATTAGAAGATAAGCTTTATGCTCAAACATTTTTTTATATAAATATGTAATAATATAAACTGTTCAACCAACAGGCATAACTCTAGGCTCCTAATCATAATTGTTTCTTAATTAGCAATGTTAATATGTTTTACAGAAACTTCTTTATCCTATTGATTGATGGGAGGAACAGTGGTCTATTGGCTTCATGGCCCGGGATCGGAGACTTTCTCTTTCTCATATGTCCATTCATGAGCTTTCCATTCTGGCAATTGTTGGATAACCACGTGCATGAAGTTAGAGGGATTTATTGAAAATTCACATCGGTTAAAACATGAGTGGGGATAAATTTTTAAATATGAAAAATCTATCAACCCATTTGTCTTAAGGTCTTCGGTTGGATATGGAGATTCTAACATGGTATCAGAGCCGCTCGATCTTGTGTCCATTGTTGAGCTCGCACGACCCCTATTTCTCGCACTTTGGTGAAATCATAGCCAGTGCAATCTTCGACCCGAGGTGGGTCTCGTTTGAGGGGGTGTTGAAAATCCCACATCAGTTAAAACACGAGTGGAGGCAAATTTATAAGTGTGAAAAATCCACCAACCTATAGCCTTAAGATTTTGGGTTGGATATGGAGATTCTAACATGGTATCAGAGCGGGTTGATCTCGTGCCTATTTTTGAGCTAGCACAATCCCCATTTCTCGCACTTTGGTGAAATCAAAGCCAGTGCAATCTTCGACTTGATGGGTCTCGTTTGAGGGGGCGTGTTGAGAATCCACATTGGTAAAAATACGAGTGGGAGACAAATTTCTAAGTGTGGAAAATTCACCAACTTATTACCTTAAGGTTTTTGGTTGGATATGGAGATTTTAACAGGATTTAATCGACTCGTAAAATATTGTGGTATAACGTGTTTAAACCAAAAAAAGACAATCCCCATTTTAATAGAATTCCATGTCAAATAGAAGACTAATTATGAGAAAGTTCACTAACCATCCGTGTGGATTCTGGAACACCAACTGTTGTTTGGCAAGCAAGTCTATGGTTTTTGGGTTTCTACAATAAAACAAAAAATGTTAATATTATTAATTCAGGTAATTAACTAAGTATGCATGACCAATTTCAAGAAATTAGTTGAAGATACCCTCTTTAATAGCTTCTTCTCATTGTCCGTACGCGGGGTTAACATCTCCTTACCCACTATAAACTGGCTAAAAAAAAGGAACAATCATCAGTCGGACTGAATTGTTATAATTAAATCTTCAGTGGGAAAAAGTAAACTACGAAACGTAATAGTAAGTTCCCACCTCCGCCATGCAAGTTCCGCACGCCCCTGTTCCTGCACAATTCAGCAACGGCCTTGACTGTAAAAGAGAAGAAGAACAAGAAGATTACAAGCTTGCATCAAATATTAATAAAACTAATTATTACGTAATCACAATCTTAGAATTTTCATATTTAGTCAAAAACTTTAAGACAATTGATAGGTAAGTTTTTCACACCACTCTTACGACTGACTAACGTTGTGATAATTCGAAGGCAACGATAAATAATGAAGATGTACTTACTATTAAACCTTCTTCCTGCTACATTGAAGCTGAGAAAAGAAATGGATCTGGTGAATAGCGGGAAGAAAGCAATGGCTACTTGTTTGAAAGATAAGAGCCCACAATGGAGATAAGATCATAGCAGGCTTCATTTTTGGAGCCCCTCCTATAACATCTCTGTGTCATGCAACAATTGATCTTTCTCCAACTCTTACCATATTTCAACCCACCTCTGTACAAAAGATTTACACCGTCTTCAAGGACTAAAAAAAAATGCAATTTTCCAACCCACTTTGATGCATATTTCTGCAGTCCGTATATTGTTTTGTTCCCAATTCCCCTTTCTGGCAGAGCTATGCTTCATTTATAGTGGAAAAGGAAACCAAACGCCTTCCATTTCACCGCGAACAAACTCTGGCGTTTGGATACAAGCTCGAGAACAGCAGAACAACCTCTTCTCTATATGGTCCCTGTGGAGGGAGAAAATTCGTTGGAATATTGTCTCTACCGGCCAGCTCCGGTTTTATTCTCACCGTGGATAGCTTCTCGTAGTTAAATTTTATTCGGATTCAATTTAATTCAGGTTTGAATCGGCTCATACGAAGAAAATTCATATTTGAATTCGTCCTTGAACGAATCAAACATGAATCCATATCATAAATTTGTCAATTCATTGAATTATTCGGCGAATCGAATTTTTAATTTCAAAATGAAAGAGAAACGAAGAAGTAAAAGCCGAGAAAGAAAGAAAAAAAAAATAGGGATGTTTCTGAAATTTTATAATTAATCATAGTGATCATATAATGGTAACTTAATATAGAATAAAGCAAAAATAGATTAATTACATGGAATAATATTTATAAAAGATTAATGATTTGGGTGTTAATATAAAATTTTCCAACACACGATTACACCTTGCCAGGATTTAAAGCTAGACCTTTGTCAATTTGTTAACTCTTTGTACAGTTATACCACATGCTGTTTTGGTTTGAATTGGCTCGACTGCTGCTTTATAGGTTTTCTATTGTCGTTTAGGTATGATATGTTTGCTCAAGTTTCAAGGTTTTGGATTAGCTCGTGTAGAAAGGATGAACCTTTGCTTTGAGGGCTTGATTGTTTTGCTTTTTTGGTCATGTGTTAGTCTACTGACATTGAACTTGTAATTGTGTATAATTTTTGTGGCTAATGGTGCTCGATGTGTGATTAGATTCTCGGGATTGGGATGGACACTCAAGACACATCGCCTTCGGTCTTACTCTTCTTTGATAAGCGGAGGTTCATCTTTAATAACGGTGAGATATATTTGATGGGTCTGATATCTTTGATAAGCGGAGGATGAATCTTTGTTTGTTAATAAATCCTGCTATTTGCTATTCAGGAGTAGTGGTTAGTGTTTGACTATTTCCTCTCAGTTTGTTACCACATTTTTAGGAGTTGTAAACGTTGGCTGTTATTTGATATTCTCTCTAAAAGGCTATATATATGCCTGCAGTTTGCTTTCAATAAATCAAGTAATTCTATTCAAACTACTACAATTTATCCAAGTATTTTTAACATTTGGTATCAGAGCCTCATCACAGGGGCTTGGTTGTGAGTGTGTGTGGAAAGAAACTGCAGTTTTCTTTTAGAGTAAGAGAGTCAAGCAAAATGGCGGAGAGCAACAGCATTGGTTTTGTGCAGCCGACCATTCCCAAATTTGATGGGCATTACGATCATTGGGCAATGTTGATGGAGAACTTTCTCCGTTCCAAGGAGTACTGGGATCTCATAGAGAATGAGATTCCAAAAGTGGTGACACGAGAGGGTGAGGACCGGACAACAGAAGCACAACGCAAGTTGATCGAGGGGCAGAAGCTGAAGGATTTAAAGGTAAAGAATTACCTTTTTCAAGCTATTGACAGGAATATCTTGGAGACTATACTTGACAGGGACACGTCAAAGGGTATTTGGGACTCCATGAAACAGAAATATCAAGGTTCTACCAAGGTGAAGAGGGCACAGTTGTAGGCACTTTGGAAGGACTTTGAGACTCTACACATGAAGGAGGGTGAGTCTGTTGACAATTTCTTTGCTCGTACTCTCACTATCGTCAATAAAATGAAGGCTCATGGTGAAAAAATGAGCCAAACTACTATCATTGAGAAGGTTTTGAGGTCTATGACTTCAAAATTTGATTACGTGGTATGCTCCATTGAAGAATCCAATAATTTGGATACAATGACCATTGATGAGCTCCAAAGCAATTTGTTAGTCCATGAACAAAGAATGAATGGCCATCGTGAAGAGGAGCATGTTCTCAAGGTCACTCATGAAGACAATACTAGCCGAGGAAGAGGTCGAGGGGTGTTCAGAGGACGAGGAAGAGGTCGAGGCAGACAACCTTTTAGCAAGGCCACTATCGAATGCTTTAAGTGTCACAAATTAGGACACTTCCAATATGAGTGCCCCGAGGAAGCATGGAGTGGTAACAAGCCTACAGTCGAGTATTTTAGGGTCTTTGGGTGCTTGGCTCATGTGCACATACCTGACCAGAAAAGGGATGTTGTCTTTGAGGAGAATGAGGCCTGGAAATGGGACCTGAGCAGGGAAGAAATGGCTTTAGATGTATTAGAGTGGGGAGATAGTGAAGGAGAAAGTGATGAGGCCGAGAATGAAGGGGAACCTGTAACAGAAATTACAGGGAGTGAAGAAGTTGATGGTGCTACAACAAGTGGCACTAACTCACCTTCCAATGACTCATATGAGACTTCCCCAAGTCAGATTACAGGGAGGGCAAGACGAGCTCCACGTTGGATGCAAGATTATGAAACTGGAGAAGGCTTGTCAGAAGAAGAAGACTTGAGTGCTATGGCGGTTCTCATAGAAGCTGATCCAGTTACTTTCGAGAAAGCTGTGAAGAGCAAAAAGTGGAGAGATGCTATGAATGCAGAGATTGAGGCTATTGAACATAATAAAACATGGGATCTGGCTATTCTACCCGATGGAGTAAAGAGCATCAGAGTTAAATGGGTTTTTAAAACAAAACTCAATGAAAGTGGTGAGATAGACAAGTGCAAGGCTCAACTTGTGGCAAAGGGATATGCACAACAGTATGGGATTGATTACACCGAGGTTTATGCTCCAGTCGCAAGACTCGATACTATACATTTGATAATTGCTCTATCAGCTCAAGAAGGCTGGAGTATCTTTCAACTTGATGTAAAGAGCGCATTCTTGCATGGCGAGCTTAGCGAGGAAGTGTTTGTTCAACAACCTTAAGGGTATGAGAAGAAGGGCGAGGAACACAAAGTTTACAAGCTGAATAAGGCGTTGTATGACCTTAAACAAGCTCCACGAGCCTGGTACAACAAGATTGAGGCCTATTTTGCTAAAGAGGGCTTCGAAAAGTGTCCGTATGAACACACTCTTTTCATAAAGTCGAATGAAGGAGGTAAACTTTTAATTGTCAGTGTTTATGTTAATGATTTAATCTTTACCGGGAATGACAATAGCATGTGTGAAGAGTATAAGAAGTCGATGATGTTAGAATTTGACATGTCTGACTTGGGAAGGATGAGATACTTTCTAGGAGTTGAAGTACTACAAAATTCTGATGGGATTTATATTTGTCAAAGAAAGTATGCTCGTGAAGTTTTAGAAAGATTTGGCATGGACAGAAGCAACTCACTGAAGAACCCTATAGTTCCAGGTTGCAAGTTGTCAAAGGACGAGAAGGGAGCTAAGGTTGATGCAAGTGTGTTCAAGCAGATGGTTGGAAGTCTCATGTATTTAACTGCAACCAGACCTAATTTGATGTATGGTGTGAATCTTATTAGCAGGTTCATATCGTGTCCTACCGAGCAACACTGGTTGGCAGCGAAAAGATTGCTGAGATATCTGAAAGGAACAACTGATATGGGGATTTTCTACAAGAAAGGAGGTTGTAAGGACCTCACGGCCTATTCAGATAGTGATTTTGCTAAAGATATAGATGATCATAAGAGTACAACAGGGTTGGTATTCATGTTCAGTTCTGGAGCGGTGTCTTGGTCATCCAAAAAATAGCCTGTGGTTAGCTTATCCACCACTGAAGCCGAATACATTGCAGCTGCCTCCTGTGCTTGTCAGTGTGTCTGGTTAAGAAGAGTTTTAGCTAAGCTTGGTCATGAGCAGGAGAAATGCACTACAATTTAGTGTGACAACAGTTCAACTATAAAGTTGTCCAAGAATCATGTTCTTCACGGTAGAAGCAAACACATTGACATTAGGTTTCATTTTCTCCTTGAATTGGTACGAGATGGTGTGGTTGATCTAAGACATTGTAATACCGAAGACCAGATAGCTGACATTATGACAAAGTCGCTCAAGTTTGAGGTATTTTTGAAGCTTCGTAGTTTGCTTGGGGTGCAAGAAGTTCCTAATATAAACTGAATGCATTCCGCATACAGTTTAAGGAAGGGAATGATGGGTCTGATATCTTTGGTCAATTCAGTTTGTTAATAAGTCCTGCTATTCAGGAGTAGTGGTTAGTGTTTGACTATTTCCTCTCAGTTTGTTACCACGTTTTTAGGAGTTGTAAACGTGGGCTGTTATTTGATATTCTCTCTATGTAAAAGGCTATATATATGCCTGCAGTTTGCTTTCAATAAATCAAGTAATTTCATTCAAACTACTATAATTTATCTAAGTATTTTCAACAATATTATCCTACTTATCAGCTGTCTTTTCTCCTCATGTGCAGTTTGCCGATAGTTTAGGAAGACTTTAACTTATCTCCTGTTGCTCTGGGGATGCTCCATTTGATCATTGAATGTAGCGAACATTTAAGTTAACGTGGAACTTAGAAACCAGGGAAGGCGCAGGACGGAAATAGCAAAATGCAGTTCATCTGTGACAGATATGAATGCTGAAGCTTTGTGAGCTTCGGTTCACTGTCTATTGTTTGGTTCAGATTTATGAGGTTGTCATATTATGCCTAATGGATAACTGTTAATCTTCTCAAAGATATTGAGAAGTCACGGGATATGAGACAAATATTTCTGTCTGTTATGTAAAGGGCCCATCTCCATTAGTGGCTCAATATTTTTTCATAGAAGAGTGAAAAGGTAAGAACTGTCCTTTCTAAATATTATTTGTCGTTGCAGGGATTTCAGCGGTTCTGTACAGCGCACAAGATTAATCTTTTCACCAGAGGTGGCTTGCTGCTAGATTGTGGAGAAGGCACCTTGGGACAATTGAAAAGAATGCATCGCAGGCTGCTCGTGATTTATCACTTTCTCTGTCATAACAATTCAATTATCTTGACATTAATTATTTATGTGACAAGAGATGCGGTGTCGAGGGTGCTGACAAGGCTGTGCGGAACCTACGTGCATTTGGATTTTACATATTCATGCTGATCACCATACTGGTTTAGCTAGAATACTTGCTCTGGGGCGAGATCTGCTGAAGAATGTTCCCCATGAACCTATGCTTGCTGGTTGTTGGTCCGAGGCAGCTTAAGAGATATCTTGATGCATATCAAAGACTAGAAGACCTAGACATGCAGTTCATTGATTGCCGGAGCACTTCTAAGGAGTCGTGGGACGCGTTTGACATGAGTGGCGAATCGACCAATGGCGGCAGCTCTCCTCCTGCAAGTTCCACATTGTTTGCCAAAGAAGGCCGCATGCAAAGCTTCTGGAAAAGACCTCGTATTCCTGCTGACAACATACCAGCACTGAAGAGCTTGAAGAACCTGCTCACCGCAGCAGGGCTGGACACCTTGATCAGCTTCCCCGTAGTGCATTGCCCTCGAGCATTCCTTGAAAGCAGCCGAGAGAACCAATCACACTGGAAAAGTGATACCCGGATGGAAAATCGTCTACTCGGGCGACACCAGGCCTTGCCCGGAACTCATAGAAGCATCACGCGGAGCCACACTTCTTATACACGAGGTACCATACTCACTCGATTGTCTCAACAAACTCCACCCGTATATCATCCAATTTACCAAACTAAATACGACGTACATGATGCTCTAGCCTAGAGCAAAGGACTAAAATGCAATAGGAATAAAGCCCCTCTATTACTTCATAAAATCTATTTCCACTCTATACTCATATTTGTTCATATAACATCCTATATTTTTTAATTTGAAGCAAGTAGCACCTTTTTATTAATTTTTAGTGACACTTCGGTGGAATCCACGCTTTTAAAATTTATTTATGTTTATTCTATTTTTCACATTTAGAGGTTTCTATTTATTTATTTTTTCTTTCACTTTTTTGAAAATTTGAAATTATGAATTTTTAATCTTTTTTTACGATTTTTCTCTTTTTGGAAAATTTAATATTAAGTCTAAATTATTAAAATTAATTCAACGTCAAATTATAGCTGAAGTGGATGCCACTAATATGATAAAATATCACTAAAATTAATAAAATAGTGTTGCTTGCTCCAATTTAAAAGTATAAAGTGGTAACTAAATCTTATGAACTAGTAGAGAGGTCTAATTACCTTTTATTCCAATACAATATTACAGTTGGATTAATTGACGAAGAAATTGTTGTAATTTAACTGATCCCGAATTAGAATACTTGGTAAGGGTCTGCTCAGGATTGCAGACCACAAACTACAGGCCAGTGGCTGACCAGTGGAGCCGCCCAGTCGCCGGTCAACTTTTTATTTAAAATAAAAAATTATTTCCCCAATATAAATAGTAATTAATAATAATTAGCAAATAAAAAGAAAAAACTAATTGCTTGCAGCCTTTTATTTTTCTTCCTCCTCCTCCACCGGAATCCCGCGGTTTCTGATTCCCTCCTTTTTTTTTTCCGTCGAATCGGTAACCCTAACCCTAAATCGAAGTCGAGAGAAGCGAGGGGGATTAGGGGATGGACTCGAGCAGGAGGGCGGTGGAGTCGTACTGGAGGTCTCGGATGGTGGACGGCGCCACGTCGGACGAGGACAAGGTCGCCCCCGTCTACAAGCTCGAGGAGATTTGCGACCTGCTGAGGTCATCCCACGTCAGCATTGTCAAGGAAGTCTCCGACTTTGTCCTCAAGCGCCTCGATCACAAGAGCCCCATCGTCAAACAGAAGGTTTGGAAAAACAAAAACTTTGAGCTTCTTCTTCTTTTTGAAAAAAGATGTTCCTTTGTTTTCGTAGTGGATCTGGAACTAGAGGTGACGGATCGAAGCGGATTCATCTTCGGGTTGGGTGAATCGTGTCGAATTCTATTGAGCCGCTTCGGGTTAGCATAATGTTTAGACTAGGCAAGTGCTTAGTAATGATCCCGACCGAAAAAACAAGTGCCAGATGATGATGGGTAGCGTTAACTGATGAGTTCGCGGCTTATAATGCAGAGGCTTCTGAGGTTTGAAGATTGATATGATGTGCCTTTGATTAGAGAGTGCCATTAGACCTTGTAGGCATATTGGACTCTACCAGTGTTGCAAGGCGAGACCAATTACTATCATTTTCTGTTTGTAGGTGTGTCCGTGGGCGGTTTCTGTAAGCTGCGATCTAGGTCGATGAAAGAAGATCCTTGATTGCGTAGATTGGAAAAAGTGGGGTTTTTTTATGGGAGGGTATAACTATTTGGAATACGTTATGATTTGTGACTGGAATTGTGTGTTGCTAGGATGACTCTTTAAGTTTCTGTTGTCAATTTGTTCTCAAACTTTGTGCAGGCTCTTAGGTTGATCAAGTACTGCGTGGGAAAGTCTGGCGCAGAGTTCAGGCGGGAAATGCAAAGGAATTCAGCAGCTGTGCGCCAGTTGTTTCATTACAAGGGGCAGCCGGATGCTTTGAAAGGCGATGCTCTTAACAAAGCTGTGAGGGACACTGCTCACGAGACCATCTCTGCTATTTTTTCAGAAGAGAATAAGCCCGAACCGACGAGAGATATTAACAAAAGAATACAAGGATTTGGGAATACAAACTTCGAGATGCCATCCGAGGACAGGAAATCGTTTCTCAGTGAGGTTGTTGGTCTTGGAAGTGCATCCATTAAGCAGGGACTTAGTACTTTTGCCCAAGGTCAGTCTGCAAGGAAGAATGAAACCGGGAGCTACAGGAGCCCCAATCTTCGAAGATCCCTTACCTTGGAAAATGATAACCCTGAGAGTTATGAACCAGCTCGACTGCCCAATGAAACTCAATACAGTTTTGGAGGCCCAAAAAACGTGGCTGGTGGAAGTTGGGGTCCTGAGTCCAGGTCTACCAATGGAGATGCAACAAATGGGGACTCAAGTTCAAGTTTCAAGGAGGGTAAGACTCGTGAGGAAAGGCTGTTGGAGACAATTGTTACATCTGGAGGTGTGCGGCTACAACCGACTCGAGATGCCATCCAACTGTTCCTAGTGGAGGCTGCAAAGTTGGATGCTTTGGCCTTGGCTCATGTTCTAGAATCCAAGCTTCAATCTCCCATGTGGCAGGCATGATCCTCATCACAGATTTGTTATTTGATGCTCATGGATATTTTGCAGATATTCTTTTTCTGAGACTCTTGCTGATAATTTATTTTCCAGGTTCGCTTGAAAGCAGTGTGTGTGCTTGAGTCAGTTTTGAGAAGAAAGGAAGATGCACACTTTTCAATTATAGCTTCTTATTTTGGTGATAACAGAGATCTTGTAGTTAAATGTTCTGAATCTCCCCAAACTTCTCTCAGAGAAAAGGCCAACAGGGTAATGTCTTCAGAGTAAACTTCTTCCTCAAGATTTTTGCCTTCTTTGTGTTATATATTGTAACATTTTTTTTCTGAATCCCTTACACTGTTTGTCCATATCATCTACCTTTGTACATAACCAAAGGGTTTGGGAATATGTGCTTGTTGTAGAAGAAAGTGTATTTTGTTTCTGTGGTCCTCAAAGTGAGATTATTAACATGCATGATGGCTTCTGGTAAGCAGGTACTGAATCTCCTAGACGGGGAACTTGGTAGCAACGTGAGTAGTACGGCAAAGCCAGAGAAGGTTGAGACTGCTGCTGTACATATTCCTGACTTGATAGACACAGGAGATGAGAATGATTTCTTTCGAGATGATTCTTCCATTGAGGCCATAACTGAAAAGAGAGAAAACCCTGCGACAACAACAGCTCCTTTTGTAGATGATTTGCTTGGTGATAATTTTGGTTCCGGGTTCACAACGAGGGAAGAAAAGAATGATGAAGATCCATTTGCTGATGTGTCATTTCATACAGGTGGGGGCAGAGAACAAATTGATGATCTGTTTTCAGGAATGACCTTTGACGACAAGTCTGTTGATGCTGAGAATCATGTGGGCTTGAACAACAATCAAGCTGAGCTGTTTGATATATTTGGGTCTAGTCATGGAGCCTTGAAGGAGAATGCAAATCATAAATCAGACTTCAATGATCTGATGGGCGACCTGTCAAGTAACCAGAATAACCCTGTGGTGAAGAAACAAGAAGTGACTACTAAACTAATCCCCGAAGCCGCCGTATTCTCAGATTCTGGTAATCCAATCCATCAGTCCAATGATGATGCAAGCTTGGGGTTTCAGATTACAGGGATGAGTACAGGTCCTATGTTTTCTCCGGGTACTATGCCCATCAGTATGGCTCCTAGCATGGTATTCAATCCAGCTTTCTCTCAGCCATTTAATTATAACGCTATGGGAGCTTTCCTTGCTCAGCAACAACTTCTAGCTACAATGACCAATTTACAAAACCTAAATAACCTGAATGCCCACAATGTTGGTGCTGGTCATCATGTTACCATGAATGGAAATGGGAACGCTTCACCCCTGCCTGATATATTCCAACCGAACCTCCTCAACCAAGTACCAAGTTCAACTATGAACAGCTCCAAGAAAGAGGATACAAGAGCTTTTGATTTCATCTCGGTAAGTTTTTTTTATATCTTGATATGCATGACCTTCTGTTTCTCCCACATTTTGTCTTTTTCTGAATTACCAAAATTTCGTATCACATTGCATTTTTTGAGAATTTTGTGGCCTGGGACAATGTTCACCTTGTGAAGGTTACAGTAAATTCATATTGTATCCGGCTCTCAGAGTGATAGAACCTGTCTGTTGAGAACTGCTACTTTTGCTTCATGCCACTCTTATACGTTGTCTCGTTAGTGTGGTCTATAGGGTTAGTCCAATTAGTAAGAGGTGCTCAAGAGCTCCATGAATGAAATTCTTGATTGCACCCAATTAATGTGGGGAGGTGCGTTCTTAAAATCATTTGGGGAGGGATTAGTCTGAAGTAAGGTTGCAAGACACCTTAGCTGTTACACTGGAACCTGTTGTTTAGTTGATGCTGTCCTCAACTATCGCATTTGCTGTGGATGAGCGTGAAAGTTTGGAGGCTTTTTTTATATTGGTGCCTGTCTGCATTACATAAACACTAAACACACCTTCTGCAGGACCATGTTGCAGCAGCTCGTGACCCGAAGAGAGTGCTTTAGATATGTGCGCTAACATGGAGCCTACTATCTTATTTCCCCAGTTGGGGTTTTGTTTATTTGGGGTGACTGAAAGATGAATGTCAAATGAAGTGTGGGAGATTGCTGAACCTGATCGTCTGTACGGAGGAGATCAAGAGAGCAGATGGTTGGAGTCTTTTTCTTGTTCCTGTATCTGCTCGGCAAACTCAAAGCGTATGTTCTCTAGAGGGTCATGTAAGAGGTCCTCTGAAGATATTACCCTCTGTAATTCCCCACCACCGCGAAATGCCCGGGGTAAATATGTTTGAACGAGAAACCAACAAGACATTTTAGCTTTTCTCCCCCTTCGAATTAGTTGAGAGATGGAGAGTTATGTGATTTCTGCCAAGATTATACACGGGGGTGTGTGATGTAGTGAGGCCTTACCCTTTGAACTATACTTTTTTCTGATCGATGTATAGCAAATTGTTAAAGGACAGGTTTCCCTTTGGATATATGTTTCAGATTTTCATGTGCTTTAATTTGACATGTCATCTCATTCACCCACATTAGCAACATAATTCTGGACAATTAATTCCGATTTAAACTCGGGAAGACCAGAAAAGGCAGAGCATAAGCTTAGTTTTCCCACAACGGATTTCCCAGAAAAGAACAAGCAACTATATATACAAGGTATGGTGCTACAAAGGCCCTTTTGCGCCTCTTTTACATAATTCTGCAGTTTGTTCTGCAGAATCCATCCAAGCTTCTATCTACATACTTGGTTCCTGAGGGGATATGTTTATTACAGAAACAAAGCCAGCAGAATAAGATATCGTATTTTCGACGAATCTTAAAACTTGATGTTAGAACATGAATCCTCAAGGTTGCCCCATGACTGAACTTCCAACTTCTTGGTTCTCTTCAGTTGTTTTATGACGTCCAACCGCTCGGAGCAAAATGGGGAAGGAATCTGGGGATACCAGGAGTGGATTTAGTGGACAGCCGGACAGGTAATGTAAGACCAGAAAACCAGCACTAGTTAAGCATCAGTAGTATGCAGAGTTTCGTGGCCTACCATGTATGGCATGTACTTGTTTAGACCTGCAAGAATGGCTGCATGGCCGACAGCCGAAACCTGTTTATGAAAGGCTTGAATGAATGAGATTCGACATGCTGTTGTTTCCAGCGCATTGAATATCCGCGGAGAACGTGAAGAATCTAAAGGTGACATTAACATCTACGACTCAAAAAGAGTACTAACAGCAGTAAAGTTGGTCCATACCGGAATTATCATCAAAATCGTAACAGGTATGAGATTTGCAATGTCATTAAACGTTCTTTGCAACCTTCTTCGTTCTCTCTTTGTGATCCGGTGGCCACGCAGCTGCTTCCGAAGTAGCTCCACAGAAACCATGATGTCTAGGAAGAGCAATTGGGTCCCCGTCCAGATATCCTTCAGAAAGATTAACCATTAAGGTATTCATCCAGCATTGGTGAAGATAAGAATTGCAACCTTTTCTGCCTTTCGGCTACGAGAATATGATGGGAACTGAGCTTACAGAGCTCGCCGAAGCTAACTTCATCATGTATCTCTCGAGGAAGTTGTTGCACAAAGGACTTGGCTTTGAAGTGATGGGAGAGGCTTCCTTCTTGACGTTCGTCGTTTCCGTCACATTCAAGCTGCTAGCGTGCTCCTACGGACATACAACGGAAAGGATTGAAACATGAATAAGTTGATGCACATGTGGTTGCAGTAGGTCCGGAGACTACCATTGAGAGTTTCTCAAAGGACTTCGGTTGCATTTTCGATGACTTTGTTCCGCTGTTTGTCACTTGGTCCAGGGAACCTTTTTCCTCGGGCTCACTGCTGGAGGAAGCAAAGGTGCAAATATATTCAGTTCCTCTGGGACTCGAATCTATAAGGGAAGGCATCAAGTTGAGCAGATGCATACCGAGATCTATCATAAACTGCGCGATAGACTTCCATGCAGCTCGTTAGGAGGCTCTGGCTACAACAATGTAAGAAGTGCATTTCAGTAATCTAATCGATGTTGTATACCCAGCGGATGGCTTATACCTGAACTCGGTTTTACATGCTACCTTCGGAGCAAGAATGCTAGCAGTTCTGCATTTAATGGTTGCTGATTGGAACGGGTGAAGTGAGCAAATCCGGAGAAAACGTCATAGCAAGCAGTAAATATAGAAGAGAATAACATCTCCCTCTCTGCTTGAATTGGATATCGTTTCTTCCGTCTTCTTTCTCCGTGTTGTTGTCGTCGTCTCGAAGATTTGGGATAAAATTCAAGCCATCCAACTTCATCAACTACTACCTACAAGGATAAAATTTTCCAGATGATGACACTATTGGTTATGCATCTCCATGAATCTCGATACAGCAACTTACATCCATGAAGGACTCGTATACCGATGCGCAAGCAAGTTCGGGGTAAATGAAAAGACAACCGCACTCCATGTAACTGCACGTAAGAACATCATCCATCTGTCGTAGATTTCTCGTAAAAGTGTAATGGAGATCCAGATGTGAAACTGTGAAGGAAGTTACCTGAGAAAGTTCTTAACCGATTCATCAATGTCTTTGATGTTCACTTTAGACAAGTACGATCTGGTTTTTCTTGCAAGATAAGCAAAGAGTCCAAGAGTAGCTAAATTGTTTGCCTGAAACATAGAAACCGATTCGATGAGACACTATTTATAAACTGGTATCAATCAGGATCAAGAATGAGAATACTCTTCAGGGATAGTGGAACTGACAATTTCATGAGAAATTTCTGCTGCTTCGATCACATTTTCTTTCTGGATTTCTGCTGACAGCTTCCTGTGGGCCAATCCAATCCAAAATTCGAGCTCTTCAAAATCACGGGGGAGAATCTTCCCCCCGAAATGGGACAGAAAATCGTGTTCGAATCCTGCTTCGGTTGCTAATTTGTACAACTTTTCCACCTCCACTAGACTATATGACAGATCCATGAGCTCTTTAAGAACATCCTCCATTGACGAGGTAAACGCATTGCACCGGATTCTTTGACAACCTAGCTTCTCTACAGCAGTGTAGCAACTTATTGCTACAATGATCCCTGCAACGCCACTGTTTATAAATTACTTGAGAATGATTCCACGAGACTCGAATCAATTACGAACTACGTTTGAAACAGGGACAACTTACCTGCCTGCATATTCCATAGACCACTTCTTCAGTAAGGGAATGAAAAAGCCAGACATACGAGGTAATTCAATCTCTTTGAACCACACAAACAATTCCGGATGTGTCATCTTCAGCTGTCTTTCAATGTACCCGCCCAACAGATTAATCTTCGGGGTCAAGCTGCCCCAAATAAGGGAGGAAAAGCATCAGATTCATTAATAATTGTTCATGTCTGCATGAAGATGATGTAATTTCTCGTGATCCCGAGCAATAAAACATCATATAGGTAGTGAAGTGGTACAATGCAGTCTCCTTTGAGTTCAGACTCTGAATTCTGCAGCTAACGTATCATTAAAAAACTCGATTCATATTCTGATTTGGATTTGCACTTACATATCTGCAGCTAGAGACGAGTTGCTGTGACGATCTTGCGAGAGCAAAATCTCTACCTCAACTGCTGTTCCCAGCAAGCCATAAACCGCTACCTGAACAACGGCATGAATGGATAAAGTCTCTTATCATCTGATCAGACCTACATGATCTACTAGCACGAGTAACAAGAACCGCGAGGTTATGTCTGAACAGAGTCCGTCGAGAGGTTCACCTGGTAAGCCAAGCGTTTGTGCCATTGATGGACATCCTTCCCATTCCAAGCCATGGCAAGCTCAGCACCAGTTCCTACCAGTCCAAGTGACTCAACGGCATCGGAAAAGCTGTGAGCAGATTCGTGCAGAACCCACACTAGACAGTTCACGCGATTAAACTCCATCTTCTCGTCATCAGCATTGGCCGTGGCTAGTCCAGCCTCATTCTCAGCTTCTACTTCACATGATGTACAAGGTGTTACCGCCCTGGAAGGAACAAAGCGCGGGAAAACATAATTTACAAAGGAAGCATTTGTCTTCGAGAGAAACGGATTTCCAAGTTCCACCCCATTGATGATCCTTAACCTGGTTGCCCCAACTGCTCTCTTTCTCTTGCTCCTCAGACCAACATGAGCTCTGCAATAACCATAGCACAAATAACAAGTAAATCTCAGAAACTCCCAACTACCTAAAGAGCTTTTGGATCCTATCCAATCTTGTACACGTCTTTGGACAATTCTCCATCTTTAGAAGCTTATTGCCTCGAAAGAAGAGACGACAAGACAATACCATTGGACATAAATCATTGGTTATCCTTCAAACAACACAGTTTGTCCTGCTAAAAGGACAGAGATCGCTTACGTGGAGTAGACCGGATTGTGCAGCTGCAGAGACAAGTAAGAAGCCATTGACGGAGGAGAAACAGGGAGAAGCTGAAGGAGGAGAAGAGAAGAGAATAAGGAAGCCATTGGACAATTTTTTTATAAGAAAGGTCAAAAGAGATGCCTTGTGAGCGTAATCTTCGAGGAAGGAAGAAAAATAATAATCTGGTATTACGTCGTTTTCCAAACGTGGTTGTTCACCTTATGTGTTGATGTTGTCTATGCTGGGAATCACAGTGTTTGTCTCCCGCCAGCAGTTTTGGCTTTTGAAGGTTTTTGGACATTTAGATTTGAGAATTTTCTAAACCCGTGTCCCGCTGTTGCTCGAACGACCCCACACCGTGCGATTATCTAGTTGAAGCAATAAAATAATGGCCCTAGGACAAGATTTCACTTGAGCCTTTTGGGTCTGATTGGACTTGGGATGGGTGTTACAAGAAAAACAAGACAGTTCTAGGTTCAACATGCATCCTTTGTATTAATATATATTGTTAAAAACTAAGTGACATGTTCATTGTAAATGGAAGGAGGAGGTTAACTTTTGTGCAGAAAGATCAGTGAGTAGAAGAATAAACAAGGAGGAAGGAGGATATCCACACCAAAAGAACAAATAAAGAAGTTGGAATGTTAAGATATCCTCAACAAGAAGTTGAAGAGAAAGTGCTAATGTTATTGCATTTGGCACTATCCATAAGTACATGTTATCAAATCACATACACAAGAACTCTCTGAAGGTGCAATGACCTAGTAGGATACTCTCAACTGCCTTAGATTCTGACTATTCCAAAAATGGAGAAAGCTGCTCTATTTCATCAATCTTCGTTCTGCAACTCCGGACATAAGCAACTAACACCCAGTCAGTTACTAATTCTATCACTTTTGTTTTCTCCAGAAGCTTCCAACTCTGAATCCTTTCCAAAGCCAAGTTCCGACATATCTTGTTTTGCCATCAAATTCCTGCAATAAATATAGCAGCTCAAGAAAGCACTCATACCAATCAAATGGAAATCTTGCCAACCAAAAAGGGAGAGCGTCGTATTCGACTATAACATATCTTTGAAGTCTTGTGAAAGACACTTAAAATTATCGGGCGGTAAGCATATTGGAAAATACGAGGGTAAAGAGAGGAGCTCACTTAGCCATGCGACATTCCAAGTACTTTTTTGAGAACTGCCGGCATTTCTCTGATTGATGTCCTGTAGATTTCAGACAGCCGAGGTAGTCTTTCTTCTCCTAAGAATAAAAAGATACTTAAATCACATCCCAAACTTTGGTTTACTGACAAAGAAATTCTGCAGAGTGAAGCATGTCTCAATGTGCCTAATCCTAGATATTACCAAGTCGCATTCATGAGCATGATCCAAAGGAAAGACTCCTTTTTCTGGCGCGACTGGTCTCAAACCTCTATTTCCACCAAACGCACCACCTGCCAAAATTGCATCTACTTAGATGGATCGAAGATAACAGCAGAATAAGCATATTCTCTCCACAATTTTGGATATTTCATTCAAAATCATGTTTCGGATATCGTGCTATAATGAAAAAAACGTGGATTTCGTTTAAGTGGGCACGAAACAAGATGCGCTCGAGTATCGACATTATGCTAAAGCTCGTGGTCAAGAAGGTTTTGCAGGCTAGGCAATCTTCAATTGTGAGAGCCTAATAGTTCTCTGCAGTGTAACAATCTACACCAGAACATCAACCTAAAAACACAAGTCAAGGAAAAGACACAATTTCTTTGCTGATACTTTCTGCCCTAGCTAAGCAACCTAATAACGGAACTTAGCAAATAGAACCCATTAAAGATGAGACTTTTTTGATAAACATCCAAAGAAAAAGCTCCTCAGCTCCAACCAATTTAGCTATAATAAAGTCCAATCTCTAAATCAAAAAAGGCCCCATCTTCGGAGAAAACTTTACAATGGTCCCTCCACAACTCGAGAAGTATACCAAGTGGCTCTACATGATTCACTTTCTCCGTCCGTCCTAGTCCTAGGTTTTATCGAAATATCAATGGTCTAAATATTGTTACCCGGTACGAAATGACCACCATGAAATTAAATGAAACCTTTGCATAATCTCTATCTAAGTGAAGACCCAGAAACAGAAAAAAAATCCCAAAAATGGGTCGTTCGCAAAGATTCGTGGCGCCAAATTTAGAACGAGAGGATGGTAAATTGAAAGGAGAAGAAACCCAGTTGAAAGATTAAGCCTTTTTTTTACCTGCACTCATTTGGAGTATCGCAAGTTGGTTCCTTTCGGCTCCGATTTCGCCAGTTCCACCGGAGAATTGGAATTGTTTGTTTGTAGCTTAACCCGGAGCCCCCGTTGTCTTAACCATGAATGGGTTGTACCATTTTCTATTATGGTACATAAACTTCTGCTAACCTATCAGCTAAGTGCAGCTTCTATTAAGTCGGAAAATCCAAGAAAAAGAAGAGTACATTGACTTATATGGAGAGACTAGAGGTGTGCAATCGGTATATACCGATCCCGAATATCAAATACCGAAAAATACCGAATACCGAATAACCAAAAACCTAATACCGATTCCGAACCGAAATTATTTTGGTATCTACCGAATACTGAATTAAAATTTTGGTATTATACCGAAAATCCCAAAAATACCAAATTTTGTAAATAAAAAAAATCCAATGTTAAATTTAATTCATCAATACAAACATAATAAACTCAACCTAATCACATCATTCAAAGATTGAAACGCGGCTGAGGTTATGAGTTAGGTTTATTGTTAGAATATGATTTTTTTTGGTATATATATATGTGGTAAAATTACGTTATAGTACTTCGGTATTTTTTTCGGTATTCGGTATATACCAAAATTCACCGAATTTCTCAAAAAAGACATACCGAATTATATCCCGAAAACTGAAATACCGATCCCGAAATACCGAATACCGAATACCATTTGCACACCCCTAGGAGAGAGAGCACCCAATTCAACGTCAGAGTACTGTGTATTTAACTTTGAGTTTTATAGGTATATTCAAATTTTATTGTGTGTTTATGTCATATTATTAATTTTAATAGACTGTTAGCTATGTTATTTTGTTTAAAAATGAGACAAATTCTTCGGCATTCAAATTCAAATATGGACCTGGAGAAAATTGGCAGGGTTCTGATCAAGGTTAATATATTATACGATAAAATTAGTGATGTAGTATGATATTTGTTATAGCTCAACTAATTAAAATTAGTGAGTGTCCCTTGGTTGATAGTTAGATAAACTTCTATCACTAGAAAATTTAAAACCGGAGAGTTGTGAACTGAACTTTTGGTTCATGTTTTTTTTTGGTGGAAAAAAATTTAGGTCAGTTGACTAAATTCGCAGGATCTTGACAGTATTAAGATTTATCTCTCTCAACTCAAACTTAAAGGCGGATCCATATCGATTCGCCATAGTTGCTTTGGTTCCTTTTGGTTCATGTTTGGGATCCCAAAGAGAAGGAAAATCGCCGATCATGAATACTTTTAAGCCCAAAATTTTGAAATTAAGAGAAGCCCATTTAGCCACGGTCCTCGATTCTACATGATTGCACGGCCCATTTAGCCACGGTCCTCGATTCTACATGATTGCACGGCCCATTTAGAGATTTGTTTTAGGGATGGCAAAAAGATCCAGACCCAGACTCAGACCCAATGGATCAGACCATTACTTTACCCCGTGGATCTTAGAATCTATAAGTCTTGGGTAGGGTATGAGTTTGGGTCTATCTATTTAGATAGGGTCCAGGTCTGGATAGGGCCCATATAAACTCAGACTCAGTCCTTACCTATAGACTCATTAATTAGACCCTACCCCAGTTAGAACCTACTTAGATTCATATTTATTATATTGCTAAGATAATTATAATACATCCGTAAAAAGAATAAGCGCACACCTAGCCGTAGAAAGAAATTATTTTGAAGTTGAAATTTTATATTATGCAAGAACACTTATAAGTTTTAATTTTTGATTGACGAGATAGTCGTATGTATTTCATTTTATGTTGTGGTCAATAATTATCCATCTAAACCAGTTGGTTTATAGTTTACTCTCAATTTTAACTTGAGATTATCATTTTATTATATAGACTTTGATTTTTTTCTTTATTTTTTATTTTGGATTACATTGAAATAATTAAAGTATGTTGTAAAGTAATGATCAAAAGATAAAATCTTGAAGGGTCGGACCCTGCAGACCCTGTAGACCTTAGGTCTCCTGCAGAGTATGGTATGGGTCTAATAATAAAAAATTTGTAGGGTCGAGAGCAAGATATGAGTCCAACTCTAAAAATTAGAGTATATATTAGGTTCTACCAATACCCTACCCTATCCTACCATACCCATTACCATCCCTAATTTGTTCCCTTCGGTGATGGAAGATCTAATTAGAAATTCAGAATCCTAAAATGCTTTGCTTTGCAAGCCAATTAACCACCTACATATGATTTTTTTTATCTCAGTAATAAATGATTACTTATAATGCGACAAGAATTACAATTCTTTATTTACACTCTAAATTAATTGATGGTAATATCATTTTAAAACTTATATATTTAGCTGTTTATTCATGAGCCTAGTGCGATCTGATCCAATTAATCATCGTAATTCACATATTTTGAGGGTTCAAATTCAAAATTTATCAATTAAAATAGAACAATTCATTTATCATATCTAATTGTTTACGGTGACATAAATAAATATTTTGTGTACATTTGAATAACCTTACATTAAATGTTGTTGTTGCACCGGACCGACCCTTATTTCCTCTTGCTAAAATGTTGATACATCAACCTTTAAAACATGTTGATGTCATATCTTTTTCCTCATCAGTCGCTTTAAAACTCAAGCAACGCATTTTCGACAAGAGACAATGCATGAGATAATTGCATCAACAAAGGGAACCAATGGGGTCATGGTCTTTACATCGCCAACAATATATTTGTTTCATCACGTGATAGTGTGTAAGTGCAAATTTTTATATAAGTGTAAAAAATTTACCTATTCATGGTTCAAGATTTTGGGTTGGATATGATAATTCTACCGTAGTATCAGAGCGGATTTGATCTCATAATTTTTGTTGTGCTCACACTACCCCTATTCTCACATTAGCGAAGTCAAAACTCGTGCAATCTTCAGTCCGATTGAAATTGCTTGAGGAGCGTGTTGAAAATCTCACATTGCTTATTGTAAGAGTAGTGAGCCCGATGAGTCTCGTTTGAATTTAAGTCAAGAGAACATAACTGTATTAGAATTTATTGCGCATAAAATTTATTGGATCAAACTCAAATTTAATTAATCGGTCTCGTTGGCATTCAAATTTTATAACTGCATTATACATAGCTATTCTTTTGGGGCTTTGGCTAGCAAAGAATAGAGCAGTTTTTCAAAGAGAGAGGTACAACCGGGAGCTTCTCATTCATGCTATTACGCATCGTATCCACGAGTGGCTACGTTGGTATAATTCCACTTCGGACTTCGGGCACCAAGACCTACTTTTGTATATGGAATCTCTTCGGGGTAGGAGAATAACATGTAATTCTAATGCTTTGCCTGGCTTTTTGTACTTGGTGTAAATATTTGAAATATATAATATTAATCCATTTGAAAAAAATATATAGATAATTATGTACAATTAACCTTAAAAAACTTCATGCAAGCATACCGCCTATAAATTTATCTTTCAATGGGCATGTACCACATCCTATAATTTAATAATTGACAAATTACTCTCTAGTCCCTGACCTATGGTCACCCTCCCCCTAGGGTCCATGACTTTTGGAAAATGATTGTCACATCCCTAAGTTTTGATGATAATAGACTCTCGGGTCCCTAGAACCAAAATATTCTATATTCTCCGACGAACTCCTACTTGAAAAGACAAAAATACCCCTCAAACTTAATTTTATTTTTTAAAACCCTCATTTTCATCCCCTTCATCTTCTTCAACTCCCCTCTTCTTCAACTCATAGAAATCAAAATTAACCCAGAGACAAAAAAATAAATAACCAAAAAATCATCTCGTAGGCCAAATCTCTCCCTCCACACAGACCCGACCCGTACTCCAACCAAAAACCCGTACCCCGACTTGTTGAGAAGATGAAGGTGTCGGTGCCATGGAGGAGGGAGAGGATGGCTCGTGGGCTGAGGCGAAGCTTGTTGGAAACAGAGTAAACCACCACGATGCCGGCCCTAACTGCATGGAATGACCCGATTGCGATGTCGTCGTTGAAGTAGGGCGTGGGGTCATTTTCGAGGGACACTGATAGCAGGCCGATGCCGAGGGACACTAACAGCACGCCGACGCGGCGGAGAGGGTATGAGTCCCATGGTCGTTGGTGTCTCGTGGACACTGACAGTATGCACAACCCAGATTGACGAACACCCATCACCCATGATGACTCTGACGCTAGCGATGAATAAACCAGATCGACGAATTGTAACCCAGAGGCGGATCTACCCTAATTGCTCGAATTGAAAATCCTAATTAAAGTTTTTCACTTCTAATTGAAAACCATAATTGCTCTAATTATAAACAATGGAAGGGAAGAAATGGCATGTCGACTTTGGGGAAGGTGGAACGAGCTTCGTCGAACGAGCTTCGTCCACCATCGTTTGTTCACTGTCCCTCTGGTGGAATTGAAGCTGGCCGGAACTAAAAAAATGGAGATGGTGTTCGTCTTGGTCGTCGATGTTGTATTATTAGTGTTTGGTTCTTGATGTTACAAGATTGAAGGTTGAAGATGGTGTTTAAATGTGGAAGATGATGATTTTTTTTGTTTAAGGTTGAAGATTGAGTAAAATTTAACAAGGGATGGTATTTTGCTCATTTCAAGTGGGAGTTCACCGGAGAAGGAATATTCTGGCTCCAGGGACCCGAGAATCTATTATCATCAAAATTTAGGGACGGGACAATCATTTTCCAAAATCCAGGGACCCTAAGGGGAAGGTGACCAAAGGTAAGGGACGTGAGAATAATTTGCCCTTTAATAATTTCAAGCGATCACAACACGACGAACTTATGGACGAAATGATCGATTTTCTTCCTGTTCTTACGAATCTCGATAGTTTTTATTAAAATATAAAATCATTTACCACTTACCTGACATATATACGAACTTAATGGGCATGTATTATATGGATTGTTTTAAAAATTGTGGTCCGGTTACATTTAGGCACTAATATTTGATTTTTTAATACAAAGATGACGATTTGACCGGGTTTGGAATAGCCTACTCACCCGGTTGAACTTATTGGTCATAAAAAATTTCCAAAGTAATTTATCTGAAACAATATATTTTTTATTTTGTTATATTAAAAATAATTAAATTATGAATTTAATATATGTGATAAATTATCTAATAAATATAGATGATGTTTAAAATTATTTGATATTTTAATACTAAATATAATATATTTTTAATAAAAAATAGTCGACTTAACTGACCGTCGAATGAGTCTCACCAAAAAATAAACAAAATCTGAATCGTCATCGAAGCTGTTTTTTAAAACATTGATTATAACTTGAATTTATGATAGAGATTCGGTGGAATATTCTATGACAAGGTATCCGTTTGTAACAAGTCTTCCCTTTCCGGGAACAAAAGGGCAAGGGTATCCGTATAAAGTTTATAAACCTTTGATAAAATTATATATATTGCAAATGCGACTAATTTTTTTTCTCAGAGGAATTTACTGAGGCAGCTCGGCATTACTTATCTCTCTCCAAATAAATTTATATTATATAATATGTTTTGCGGCCAAACTATCTCCTAGGCGTTGGAAAAAAATGAATCTGCTATAGCCTGCCTATAGCTTCTAGCTAGGTCCTATATTCGTTTGCAATCAACAAAAGAGCTAAACAGTAAATGATATTTATATTTTGGATTGGATACAAAAATTCGAATATTATATTAGAACAAATTGAAGACGTGTTTTATTATTATACAAAACCCAAAACGCAGTGCTAATTAAATTTAGAAGTTAACGAGAGAATAAAGCATATAATATAATATAATCTAATCTAATCTAATCAAAGGCGTAGACGTTGCCAGACAACTTAAAGTAGGAGAAAGTTAAGGAATTAGTTGGCCACTAAAAAAACACGACAAAGACCACGGCAGCCATCTACCACTAGAAAGAGGGGAACCTAACGTTATAGTTTGGCACTAAATAAAATATAGTGCGCGGGCCCCATAATTCAATTTCTCCCCAATAAACTATAAGGATGAAACTGTAATAATTCAAAATACTAAATCATTGTCTCCAATAGCAAAATTTTAAAAAAAAACAGCGATTGGTACGCTTATATTCTAAACATTTTCACTTGGAAGGAAAGGATCATTATAAAATAATTCTAATTTCAGGTTGCCTCTTTCAAGGAGTCGAAGTTTTTTATTTTAATACTCATTGGAATGAAAATATGTCCGATCTCATTAAAATCATCAGAGCTGCGGTTATTGGGTGGTGATCCATATGGCATGTTTTTTCTGAGGGTTAATCCATATGGCATGTTGGTCGTCTCGGATTGATTGGGCGGTGGTCATCCATCCCCTATTCAGGGTGTTTGGTTATACAGCGTTTAAGTCACACTATCCATTCTAGATATTTCTAGGATTTTCTTATTAGACGAATTTTTTCGGATATGTATATTTGGTGTCATGCACTTTCGTGATCATGATGTAACTCATTTCTTGGAATAGTACAATTTATACCTTTTTAAAAAATTACTCAAAATTTTCACGAATCACCCGCTCAATTCTTTAATGATCACCGGCAGGTTAAGTGTCACTATAAAGGAGCGTATTATTTACCCCCCCCCCCCCCCCCACAAATTAAAGCTTGTAAGTTTTTTTTTTTGAGAAAAAGCTCGTAAATTGAAGCACTAAGTGAGTTTGATTTTATTTTAAGCCTTACATATAAAAAAGAAATCAACAAATTAAACCTTAAAAAAGACTGGACGATATTTAATTCTAAGTACCAGTAATACATAAGATACCCATATTTTTATCAACATCCCGTTCGTATCCTTCCGTCTCAATTTCCTTATATATAAATATATATTCTCTCCCCTTCCCCAACTTCATTCAGTATTACTAAAACCTTACTAGCCCACCGTCCCTTCTAAACATTAATATAATGCAAGAACAAGAAACCCCTAGCAACCCTTCGCTTGGGACACAAGAAAATGAGACCAAATGCAAGAAAAGAGGACGTGGCGGCGGCGGCGGCGGCTCCGGCTCCAAACATCCGGTGTATAGGGGTGTCCGGATGAGGGCGTGGGGGAAATGGGTGTCCGAAATCCGACAACCGAGGAAAAAGTCCCGCATTTGGCTCGGGACGTTCCCCACCGCCGAGATGGCCGCGCGTGCCCACGACGCAGCCGCCCTGACTATTAAAGGCGACTCCGCCATCCTCAACTTCCCGGACCTCGCCGGGTCCCTACCCCGCCCGGCCTCCTCCCTCCCATCTGATGTACAGGCGGCCGCTGCCAAGGCGGCCGCCATGTACGATGCCAAATCGTCATCGTCATCGTCATCCTCTTATCTGGATGGGGAGAATGAGTCGCCGGAGCTGGGTCCCATAGTGGAGCTGCCTAATATAGAAGGGAGCAGCTTGCTGGAGTTTGACTCGGGCGAGTTGCTGATGGTTGACTCAGTTGATGGATGGGATTATTGGGGTTGTGAGCTGCTAATATCTGACGAGTTCTTGCTTGGTTTGGAGTTGGAAGGTAACTTGGGCAGCAACTTCTTTGGTGCTTCTTCTTTGTGGGGTAAAATTAATTAGTTTAATTTGATTGCTAATTTTTTTGGGGTATTTTTCAATTTCATTGTTCTGATTTTAGGGAGAAAGAAGTGTCTGGCTTATTTTAGGTAGCGTATTATTAGTTCTGGACTCATATATAAATATAATAAGTCAGCCATACACTAATTAATTGTTACTCGTGGATTCAACGCTGTTAGCAGTTGAGAATAATGTACAGAGAATATATATATACTGTGTACTATAATTTGTAATATATAGCCTATATATACAGGGTCTATCGTATTGGATTAGCCATTCAATATTATAATATTTGGAGCATGTAATAAATACATTTCAAGGAATAAGGATTTTTGTTGTATTTGCTTTATAATTGTTATTATTTTTACATTTAAGTCAAAACATTAAGGCAATATCTTGATGAACTCAACATACTCATAAAGAAAATCAATTATTCTTGTAATTAGGAATGTGTTAATCTCATCAAGCCACATTCAAACGTTGCTCATCGAACTTTCACTTTACCAACAAAACAAAGACCGTGTGAGGGTAACAAGTACATGATGAACCTCCTCTCATACAGTGTAAGAATTTTTATATTCAAATCAAAATTTTAAGATAATAATTTTTGTGATATTCAAATGTCAATATACTATTTTTTATCAATGTATTCTTTCCTTGCTACGTTTTTCCTTTTGGGTTTTCACAGGAAAGGTTTTAACAAGGAGGGACGACGATCGCAGTCTTATTTGACATGGCAGGGAGAATACCACATTAAGTATGGTATATATATTACGATGATTAATAATACATTTATCTTTAAAAAAAATTTAAGATAATAAATGTTCAATAAATATAAATAAGTTCACAATCATAATTAATAATGCGATAATTTTTTAGAATAATTTTGTTCCTCACCTTTTTTCCCCTTTTAATCGCATACAATACCTGCTCCTTTTTCACCTTTTCGATCATATCGTTAACAAACCTATCGAATTAAATATCTCCAATTGTTGAAGCTCGGGAGCTTAATTGATTGCATTTGATTTCATTTTTTTGGGCATGATAGAATGGCGGGACTAAGCTTGTCCTTTTTTGTTCACATCAATAATTACTTGCATGTCGTGTCTCACCTGATCGATGACGAGGAAACGCCACTTGTTCCCCTTTTTGAACCAAAAACAACGAGAAAATGACTTGGTTCTTATCTACAATCGTTCTTTCTAAAAGATAAATTTTTTATAACAAAAACAGTCTGTCCGGTTTGATCATCCTATGTACAATTGTTTTAAATTTGAAAAAATATGGCCTCTATCAATACCATTTTAATTTGGAAAAAGTCCTATTAAGTACCCTGTAGTTTCAGACTTTTAGAATTAAGGCCATGTGGTTTCGAATTGGGAATTTAGTACCCTGTAGTTTACACATTTTTTCCCGGGCAGGTCCAAGGTAGCTACCCGGGTCTTACCCGGCCCCACATCAGACTTGACTGATGATGTGGCATGCCATCACATTTTCTTTAAAACAAATTATATTTTTAAAAAGTTTCAAAATGGTCCCAATAAATTTTATTTTATTCAAAATATTATTCTCTCCTCCTCCGTCTCTCTCTTCTCTATCCTCCCTTCCTCTCCCTTTCTTTCTCCTCCTTTCCTCTTCCTCTCTTCTCACAAAATTCCATTGAAGCTTAACCTCCATCACCAACTACTCCCTCTCCAAGCCCTCATCCCCTCGTCATCTGGCTCAATGGAGGTTAAGCCCAAGAAGCCCAAAATCATCGAGGTCAACATTTCGCTCACGGGCAACACCGTCCCTAACCTACTGCAACTTGTCCTTTTTCAAAAATTAGAGACGGCTGAGACGGGAGAAGTCGTCGGATTGGAGATGGGAGACGGGAAAAAAAATACCAATTTGACAAATTAATTGAAGAATTTAGGGTTCCTTCGGTCTCCGAAGACCTTCCATGGTTTCCGCTTCTGGGTTTTGTAAATTCACAGGAACAAGGGAGAGGAGAGTGTGAGGAAGAAGCTCAAGGTTGATTGTTACAGGAAGCATCGAACACCATCCAGGAGTTGTGTCTCACTGGAAAATTATCGAACACCTTGAGGACTAAATTTTGTTAGCGTTCAAAGCAAAAAAAAAAGCCATAGAAACGGAGACCATGGAAAAAAAAGCCATAACCCATCTCCTCCAATTATTGCTTTTTAATTTTGGAGACCATGGAAAAAGTCATCGAACACCATTCAAAGTTGATTATTATAGCAACTCAATTTGTCTCTATTGTCCATAACCCATCTCCCCAGTTATTGCTTGTTAATTTTGTCTGTTCCTAAGGAAAAAAGTTCCTGTAGAATAGAAACATGATATTATACACAAGCTCATAATTCACAGTTAACTTGTGTGAGTCCATTTAATTGGACAAGTTTATGGGGTGCTTGTTAAAGGTCATCAATGGAGTTTTGTGAGAAGAGAGGAAGAGGGAAGGAGGAGAAAGAAAGGGAGAGGGAGGGAGGAGAGAATAATATTTTGAATAAAATAAAATTTATTAGGACCATTTTTAAACTTTTTAAAATATACTTCGTTTTAAGAAAAATGTGATGGCATGCCACATCATCAATCAAGTCTGATGTGGCCATCCAGATGGCCGGGTAAGACCCGGACAGCAACTTTGGACCTGCCCGGGAAAAAATGTGTAAATCACAGGGTACTAAATTTCCAATTCGAAACCACATGGCCTTAATTCTGAAAGTCTATGTTAGGAATTCAGCAACTAGAGAACAAGATCGCACAAAGAACACGGAACAAGAGAATTACGTGGTTCGGCCTAATGCCTACGTCCACGGTGAGAAAGGAGAACTTTTATTGATGGATCCGAGTCACAAAGCTATACAAAACCTTAGGGTAACATGCCTTTATATAGAGCCAAACCCTTGTTGTACAAGTAACCTATCTATGTCTAATTAGGAGTCCAAAACCTAGTCAGAATAGGAATAGGAATATGAAATAAGTCTTTCCTATTTCTCGCCATCCCAACAATCTCCACCTTGGCGAGAAATCATCTCGTGGAAGAACCATGAAGCTCCACCCGAACTTCAACAAACTCCACCTTGACAAAACACCGCCCCATGAAGAACCATGAGATCTTGCAAAACCAATCCGACTCCACCGACTCCATCTCGGACCATAGATAACTACATCAATAAGACCATCTCAACTTTCTCTTCACCTTTTGTTCAATCACTTGGAGCCAGCCCCCAAACTCGAGCTTCTGAGCTTGCTTGGCCTATTTTCTCCAATCTCTATTGAACCCCAACTAGCAAGTCCACCTGTTGAAGCAACCTTGCGACCAATAGACACGCCCTCTATTTTTCGGTCAGCCCTATGCTCCGCAACCTCGAACCGCTCTTCCGTTGGACCTTTTTGCCTCAAACTAATGCTACTTGCCATAGCATACAAAGGGCAACCTTTTGTTCCACCAAGTAGAACCCTCGACATGCTTCGAACTCTACTGTTCGGCCTTGAGTGAGATACCCAATTCGCCCGTGGTGTCACCAATGGCTTCGCATGCCCAATGCCAAACCTACCCAACACCTTTGACGTGCACGTCCCTTTAGACAACCATAGCAGGGCCCAGCTAACAATGCTTCTCCGAGACAACCATGGCTCCTTGCCAACCATGCCTCCACGAAACAACCATAGCTTGCTATCCATGTCTCTGCGAATCCCAACTACAGTCAAACCATCCATGTCAAGCCTTTGCTCCCTCATACGAACCAACCTCATATGACTTGAGCTTTTCTCCACTTCATCAGACCCATTGATGTGACTCCGCCTACAACAATGTTCCCCACTAACCTGTAGGTATTTTCTTTCACCCTTCATCCCTACCATCGCATCCTTCTCTACCTTTATTAGCCTACCGTTATAACTATCACCGTTATAATCGAAGGTCACTAACAAAAAGAGATTACCAGGATGCATTGGACTTGATGAGACAGAAAGCCAGTCACCATCCGACCCGTCTGAATATGTGGCCATGGTTGTGGATACCGATCCCTCCTCGTTGTCTTGATCCCCAGTTCGTCCTGGATAGTCCCCTTCATGCGCCCTTCTCAGCACTTGAAGCCACTTCCATTGAACTTCTTTGACTCCGACCTGAATCCTCTTCCACAACCCAGCTGGTGGCTCCTCATCATCCGCCAAGCACAAGCGAATTTTTGCTACCACCTTGGCCTCCAACTCCTTCCACTCTTGCTCCTCCATCTTCTCGGGCTTCTTCTCCGAGAGCGCGATGACCATCCCTTGTTGCACGAGGAGATCCTTGACACGCCTTTGCCATAACCCAAAATTCGAAGAACCATCGAACTTCACAAGAGCAAACTTCGCGCCGTCCGTCATCCTCCAACCCAATCTCTGATACCAATTGTTAGGAATTCAGCAACTAGAGAACAAGATCGCACAAAGAACACGGAACAAGAGAATTACGTGGTTCGGCTTAATGCCTACGTCCACGGTGAGAAAGGAGAACTTTTATTGATGGATCCGAGTCACAAAGCTATACAAAACCTTAGGGTAACATGCCTTTATATAGAGCCAAACCCTTGTTGTACAAGTAACCTATCTATGTCTAATTAGGAGTCCAAAACCTAGTCAGAATAGGAATAAGAATATGAAATAAGTCTTTCCTATTTCTCGCCATCCCAACAGTCTAAAACTACAGGATACTTAATAGGACTTTTCCCTTTTAATTTTCCATACAAGATCATTTCAATGAGCAAATGTAGATGATCTTTCTTCCCACGGTGTCACGATCAAGCCTACTTCAACTTAAATCATTTTTTTCTGACATGTACTGTGAGTAACAAGTTGAATTGTAAACTTGCGTTAAAATTTTTCCTCAAAAAAAACTTGCGTTAAAATTCCATACAATGAGTCTTAATATTTTTGTCATCATATTCAACTCGAATTAGTCAGTATATCAGATTTTCAGGTACAGGAAGAAACTGAAATAAAGCTTAATTAATTTTTTTTTTGTTGCTGATGGAACAAAGCTTAATATATGTAGAGAAATCTGTGTGTATTTATGAGTTCTCCTATCCAATCTGCGTGTATTTTTCTTATAAAAGAAGGAAGGACAAAAATTCAGAAAGGTACCGTTGCAAAATAGAAAGCATAGGATTTCCTGCAGTTGATGTGACTTGCTCATATTACCGTTGGAGGATGTAACATTGAAATTTCGCCGCCTGGTTCACCCGAAAAGTCCAAAAAGGTCCTGACCAAAAAAAAGTCCAAAAAGATAACAACAAGCGACAGCGAAACCACAAAAGTTAAAATTACATATTTAGTCACTCAAATATTAGAAGACTTCAGCCAGATCATTTACTAATATCTATAGTTTCAATGATCAATGGTAAACAACAAGGCGCCCATGGCCTAATGGATAAGGCGCTTGACTTCTAATCAAGCGATTGTGGGTTCGAATCCCACTGGGCGTGCATTATTTTTTTAACTAGCGTTACTGTTTTTATACATTTTTAAGTAATATTCATTCTTGGAATAAAACCATTCTTTGTAGATACTCAAAAAAAAAAATTTCTTCGTGCATTAATTTTTTTTAACTAGCGTTGCTTGCTTTTTACCTTTTTAATATCATCCTTGGAATAAAATCATTCTTGAAAGGAGAATTCGTAAGAAAGAAAATTAAAAGAAAACAGAATGAAAATATAAGTTAGGCACTTTGTAGTGGATAATATCCCACTTCATTAAATTAAATTTGGGGTACATATAGAAATATCTGTAGTGGACAATTAATACTGATTCTAAAAAGATTGATAAGTAAAAATTTATGGGGATGGGGAAAACTAATTGTAGGCAATTAGTCTTAATTCTCACGAGATTAACAATTGCAATTTCTAGTTTCTGAGAACTATTTATAAATGCAATTTAATCCACAAACTAGAACGCATATCTGATCGTAATAACAAATCTCATAAATTTTTAGGAGTTTCTAATTGAACCTCGGACCAATGACCATCTCTCAAACCCTAAACTAGAGCAAGATTCCAATAGCCAGGAATCCAAATTACAAAGAAGACAACACTAAACTATAAATAGTCCAATAATCAAAAAATCAACAGAGAGCAGCCAAACAAACGGCAAACAAAAACACCAAGCCAACTAATGGAAGTGTAGTTCCAGCTCCTGATGAGCTCGGCTGGTATTGAGGGGATGGTGCCTGTGGGAAGTAGTTGCTTGGGGGAGAAGCAATGTAAGGCGGGGAGTAATGGCCGGGATGATGATGGTAGCCCATGACCTCGACGAACAACCGCTGCCCTTTCTTGCAGTGGCCATGGTTGCCACTTATGTAGTAGAATGGCCCTGGCCTGTCCAGCTTGAAGGTGCTGTTCCCGTTGTCGAAGGCGACGACCGGCCGACTCGCGTTGCAGTGGTAGTAACCCGATTTGTCTACTTGGCATACCGAGTCATGCTTGTAGACGAACTCTGCCGTATCGAATTCGAACGAATACAAATCATAAACCTAGAAGAGAAGTGGGTAAATGAGGCAGTAAACAAACACTCACCAAGAGAGTCACCAACTTGGAAGCGATGCATTATTGCCCAATTAGTATAAACCTGAGACTGGTTCTCCTTTGGTTCGCGCCACCCGAACTCGCCTCCCACCTTGATCACCCTACTTCCACCAACCGAGCTAGCCCCTCCACTGGTCAACGAAGCGAAAAGAATCACAATGTTGAAGATACCCACAAGAGATCCCATGTTGGCCATGAACCTGATCAAGTTTTTTGGCTTTGAAGATTTGGGGATTGGAGCTTTAGCTTATATATATAGTGTGTGCGTTACTATGTGGGGTGAGGCCGTGGGTGGTTAATTTGTAGTCCAAAACGTGGTACACTTTGTGGTTCGTTAGGGCACAAACGTGTGGGTGCCGGGTAAATAGTGGAAGTTGGTTTCTTTTTTAACCTAAGTGGCTTTCGATTTTCTGTTGAATTGGTCAAAATAAGAAGCTCTTCGAGGATAAAAAGCTGAGGCTATTAGGCTTCTATGGCCCAAAAGATGGAGAAAGCTCAGCTCACCGCCAGGCCTACAAGTCAACTTACTAATTGGTGATTACGTGGGATGTTTATGCGAACGCTCTTCTAATTTTGCAGTATTCCGTTTACTAGAATGATTTTTCGTTTATATTACATGTTATTCGGTTGATTGTACTGACTAATTAATGTTTGAATTGTATAAAATATTTAAAATGTGACAAAATTTTCCCAACAAATATTTTAAAAAAATATTTCCAAAGACAGAAATTCATGATCTCGTTAAGCTAGAACGACACACCTAGAATGATTAAAAAGTCAATTTATGTAACGCCCCGTGATCCGACCGACTATCTCCACAGACCAACACGGGTCTTTTCCAGCGTGCTTTGTCCTCACTCACATGTATCCCGAAAAACTTTCCATGAGGTCACCCATCCTGATTCTACTCCCGACCAAATGCGTTTAACCTTGGAGTTCTCATATGATGTGTGCCAGAAAAGAAGGTACATCTTGTTGGTATGGATAGTATCAATCAAATCACTTAAGCATTTTAGATAGAACATATTATTAACAGGGTATGAGAATTTACTAAATTTATTCAAATAGAGTGGTGTGCAACATCCACTAATAGAATGGTCATCCTACAGCCTACCTACTTCGGAGGATTCTATTTCCTACAAGTTTTAGTTAATCGTAATTAGATCAATTGGGTCTTGATAATTAGGCGCTTTAATAGTTTTAGTTGCCTATAATTGTTCTCAGATTTGGACGTCAACTTACTTTGTGAGCGTCTCTTCAGGTCAAGTTGGGTTCTCTCGGATCAGATTGAGCTCCCTCAGATAAGGTTAGGTTATCTTAGGTCATGTTGGGTTCTTTTAGATCAAGTCAGGTTCCCTGAGGTTAGGTCGGATTCCCTCAGGTTAGATCGGGTCTAACACTTGGAGAGGTTGGAAGGACCCCTCAGGCCAGGCATTCATTAGGCTTGTATGAACTACCTCGGTCATATGTTAGCTCCAGGGAGCACCCATCCTTTGCGTGGCCTTGGCGTACGCCCAGGTTTGAATTAGCGTACGCTAGCATGTAAAATCTAAAAAGGTGGCGTACGCTACCATTATGGCTTACACTTGCATGTCAATTCGTAAAGAGTGGTGTACGCTTCCTTCCGGGCATATGCTACTCCCTCTAGCTGATGAGTCTTCATATATTTTATTTTGACCCTCTTCTGCTCTGAATTTGACCTCCATATCATGAACAAAAGTGTAGATAACATTTCTAGCTTTCCAAGGCCACCTCATTTGCTGCAATCTAATGCTCGACCAAAACGTTATGGCTCTTTTAATATGGCGTGACTATGATGAGCTCGATGTACGTTGATATGGAGGCGTACGCTACCATGCAAAATCGTAAAAGGTTGCTTACACTGGCACAGAGGCGTATGCTAGGACTTCAAATCTAGCATGTTTTTTGCCCATTTGCTCCTCGTTTAGTTTTGTAAGCGCTTCTTGCTCCAAATGACTCTGAGTGCCTACAAATACGACAAGACGTAAAAGTCCACTCTATCAATATCTGTTCGGACTTTCGGACGAACCCTTATATAGCCAGAACTTTCGGACAGACTATTTGCAAGTGAAGAATGGGGGGAGAGGAGAAGACAACAATGCTTATAGAATGCACTTACTGCTGGGATGATCTGCAAATGAGTGGCAGGCATGCACTCTGAAGTGCTAAGTGCGCCACAAAATATCCATTGCGACCTGCGTCCAATGCGCCATGCACACACACACCATCCTCGTCGTGGTCCGAGTTGGCTTTTCTTTCAGGTGGTCAACTTATTTCCTAGTCATTAAAGAGTTTCTCCTTATAAACTAGAGAAAATTTGGTGTCACATTCCAATGTGGGATTGCACTTTCTATTTCTCTTTTGTGCCTCCCACTTTGGGCCTTTCCACTTTGGGCTTTGCATTGAATTTTCATTCAAACTTTCCCAACAGTAAATTTCAATTTTCTATCGGGAGATGTATGGGTTGGGAGATGAGAATATTGTTTTTGAACAATGTCAATTTTGTAATTTTTACCTGACGTTATGGTATTTTTGGTATTTTAAATGTGTTTCGTCCACCTCTAAAGGCGACCTTCCGCTGCAAGTATCCGGTCCCTTTCAGAGTTTTATTTCTCTTCCCGCGATTAGTTTCAAGCAGTTTCTTGGGTATTTGTTTGCTTTTTTTATATCTCTGTTGAACAAATCTTTGGGCACAATTGATGTTGCTTTAGTATTTGATATATTTGTATCTGGAATTATTTCTTATGCTACTCTTTATTATTATTAATATCTCCATCTTCTGTCACGCCCCAATAATCCAGGCACGCCAACCGCCGCAAGGCATCTTATTTTTCACAATTCTAATTTCGTCCTTAACAAACGAGAATTATTGAAAACAAAACAAATGGTCTTTAACTGGAAATACGAAGTTTCAGACTATATAACTAAATGAGATGCATGTCCTCCCTTTAGCTCTCACGCCCGATCCCAATTAGTCCCCGTCGGATCTGAAATAAAATACATATTTTGCTGAGTTTACGTAACTCAGTAAGCCAACTTTGCAATTGAGAATTAGGAACCCGTAAACAATAAACACGGATAGCACAAAACTGAAATAACAAATACATATGACACAGACGAATTCCAGAGTATAATTATCGGGAACCTGTGGGGCACAGAAGACAAATCCTCACGCTAAAGGCACAGAAACGAGAGGACAGTCTCACCACAGGGCACAGATATCACTGATGCTCACATAGAGTACGAAATTCATCCAGAGTACTCTACGGGCACAGAAGCATCAGGATAAACCCTACCAGAACATACAGACAGATCCACAGACGAAAATAGAATGAACCACAAACAGGTCACATGGCTGTTACTCACACTCATATATCACAATTACGATTAGATCACATACGAAAATAAATCTCATACGCAAACACATCAATTATGACACGAAAACAGAGAGGATCGACTTACCTCGACTCCCTCTAACCTCGCTAATTCACGTCTTCTCTAATTCCCAGACTCCTCTTCCAGTCTCTACAGTTTTGTGATCAATCAATGTCTCCTTACATTTTCTTAATGATTAACAGTGATATGGACAAGACGACTTACCCTAGTGTCTCGCGAAGTGTCGTTATATTCTCCCTCGCCCCGAGATTCGCTCGGACGGCTGCCTCCACCTTGGGAATAGAAACACGAAATTCAGAAAAAGGGCGAGTTGTAAGGTTTCGTCCAGATTTTTTTTATAGGCACAGCTCCTAGGGTTTTCAAAGTGTAGAATTTGGTAAAGTTCAGTTTAGTCCCTGGACAAATTACAGTTTGCTCCCTCATCAGTTTTAAATTATTCATTATACTTTCCTGATCTTCACATCTTCAGTCTTAAGTTTTAATTATGGGAGGATTGTGCTAACTTGGTGTTTATGTTCGTTGTGTTTACAGGAAAAAGGATGACAAGTGCCAAGTAAGCTGAGAAAATCGTCATTGTTAAATTAATATGAACTTGAATTAATTGATTATCTCCTGATTTTGTCGTTTATTACAAACAAGAGTTGGATGTTAGTTCCTGATTACAAATAAATAAATTATATATATATATATATATATATAATTTATTTATATATAATTTATTTATATATGCATTCTCCGGGATCATCGTCTTCGGGCAGGGGGGTTTCCAAAAACAAACTCCTTCTAGGAAGATTGGAAGCGAAAGGGCTGCGGTCGGAGCAGGCGGAGCTGTTGAAGGAGAAGAAGGTCAGGTGTCATTGTGTATGCTTAATTGATAACTCTGAATTAACGTTCAGGAAGAAGTTGTTCTTGTGGTTTTTGTAGGTGTCTACTTTAGTGGTAGCTGCTCAGGAGATCTCTCATAAGTATAAGGAGCTCAGGTAAAGAGAATGCAGTGTAGAGGGTGGCATTTGGGTTTCTCGATTTGTTCTTAATTGCCTTCCTTTCTTCTGGCTATAGTCGTCGTTCTCATGATGAGCACGTGAAATCTCTCGAGGATGTTGAAGCCGAATTTAGGAAGGTGGGTGATGGTGACATCGATAACATTCTCTTGTTTGTTTCTTTGGGTGAATCTTCTCATTACGTTTACATGATTCTGCAGGGTGATGAAGAATTTGAAGCCGGATTAAAAAAACTTAAAACCGAGGCTAAGTTGTGTATGGCTTTTTTTTTTTTCTTTCGCTCATATTGCACATTGATTTTTTGGTGAAAAAGAAGGTAGTTCTCTTCGAGAAGCAGAATATTCCGCGACGGAGTATGCAAATGCATCCAATTCCCGTGCCGATGTGGGATGTTTATGCAAATGCATCCAATTTTGCAATAGAATTCCCGTCTACTAGAATGATTAAAAAGCCAATTTACGAAATTTATTCCGGTAGAGCGGTCTGCCGACATCCACTAATAAGAGTGGTCATCCTACATTATATAGTCTATTTTCTTAATAATATGATGACAAAAATAATATGAAAAAAATAGCTTGAACTTATCTGATATTAAAAAAAGCGTTCTGATACATTATATAGTCTATTTTCTTAATAATATGATGACAAGATGAGCTAATTATGCCTGATGTGCACTGCATTAACACGAAAATATTAATAATTAATTACTGGGACATCTATTGGGTGATCTAGCCTATAGTCTTAATTAATTCAATAGTTGGAGGAGCTGGCTAGCCAGACCACCTCGTGCAAGGCAGAAGCAGCGAGCAGAGAGCAAGCGAAGAAGGTGAAGACGACGGAGACGACGACGTGGTCGCAGAACACGTTGAGGGGCTTGCAGAAGTTGGGCAGAGGCGTGTGTTCGACACCCGTCCGATTCAGGTTCGTCACCCCCGAAGCCGCGGACCCGGCGCTCATCGTCAGGTACGCAAGTACCTGAAATTGTTAGGACAGCGAAAACGAATCATAAATAGAACTCGCACATTATATTCAGGGTGTGTGATTTGGTTAGTTTTGTACCTGATCCGCCGCGAGCATAATCCATGCGTGATTTCGTGAAAGAACCACAGGTGATTTCCTCGACAATCTGAATGTGATAATTAGCAGTTGTAATAAGGAGTGTGCGGCTACAATAGCTGATACCCCAACTAAGTACCTGTGAACAATTAATTTTCAATTGATTAATTCCGAGTTCGAGTTATTACGAAGGATGTATAACGAAATATTATATTTAGATCAGTCACAATGGTCACGGGTTCAATTGTGTAACTCTGCAAATAAGGTCAAACTGAAAAAGGTTTAGGGAATCAATAATGGAGTTTTGGATGGTAGCGGAGAGCAGCAAACACGTACAAAATTGGAGGGTAACAGTAACACTGCCCACTCACGGATTAAATTCATGGGGAATCAAAATCGGTAGCAAGTAACCTCACATGAGGACAAGCCATGGATGACAAGGAGACGGTCAAGTTTGGACACTACTATAACACTAGCACCTGAAAGATGGTTAATTTCTGTCAACATAAATTTATCAGTGTTTAATTCAAAATCTCAAACGCAAGACGTTATAATTATACTAAAATAATTTGTTCATTATTTGATCTAAGTGTTTATTAATTTGAATTATGATAAGTTGACGCAACAAACAAGTTTTATTTAGGTCTACCACCGGACACGTTTTGCACAGTACGGAGAGTAGGCGTAACCTCTCGTCAGCTTTGTTTACTCTTTAAAAAAAACCAATCATAAGATTAATATAAATCAGAGTTATTTGTTGTGATACGTTCCCCAAATTTTTTCCAAGATTATATGCATGGTAGTATTAACTATATAATTCAGGTCGAGATAAAAGACTATTAACAAATTTAAAGTCAAGCAACCATGCTTCAAAAAAACCTAAAAAATGCAACACTCCGAACAATGTTTTGGATCGAAAGCTAGAAATGGCAATCAACTACAAGCCCATATAGAATTTAGCGTATATAATAAGTTCATTTTTATATATTTTTAATAAAACTACAATGAACAAAAATATGGAATATACAAAACATATAATTGAAAATAATTTTTCGTAACAACATTTTGCCTATGGCCTGTTGATGATATTCTCGAACCCTCTATTCCGAAGCGTTTTGTCAATTCACATGAAGAGAATCTTTCGAGAGGACGGGTGGTTACCGAAAGGAATAAGAAGAAGACCAATTGGAGCTAATGGGAAGGACGAAAGCGCCGAAAAGGAGGAGAGAGCCGGACTGGTGGGCGGTGACCATAGTCGCAAGAGCTGTCACCGACGCGACCAAGCACGTCACCCTCACCGCCACCTGCATCAACTCCCCTTTCCTGCCCACCGGAGGCCACCTCTTCTCGCTCTCCACCTCCACCTCCGCCGCCACCTTCTTCGTCTCCGGCGGCAGCTGTACTGCCACCTCCGTCACTTTCGGGGGGTTCATGTTCATCATCTGTTGCCAATGAGTTTTTTTTTTGTGTGTGTTCTTTTTTGAATTAAATGAGATGGTGAGGTTCGAGTTTGTGTTCGGGTGCGTTTGGGTTCGTGGGTTTTTATAGTAAGTAGGTTGGAGGCAGTGGCGTAAGTAGTGAATACATGTGGGCGTCAGTAGCCGATGTTGTCCTCACACAACTTTAATGCTTTGATACCTTATATCAAATCTCGTACAAATTTAGTTTAATTAATTTTGTTTGAGATGATTTTTTGAAATTATTATATTCTTAGAATATGATAGGCTTTTTTTATAAGTAGGTCAACCACAATGATGTAAGTAGTAAACTTATGTGCGTGTATTATCTCGTACTCATTATTATCTTCACACGACCGTATTGCATCAAATTTCTCACAAATTTTGTTCTTATAGATTTCTTTCGAGGTAACATGTTTGAAATTATTATATCGTGAGTTATGAGTATGATATATGAATAAAATATTAACTAATACATTACTTTTAAAATTTTAATTAAATACAAAAAATTTAATTGAATACGAATATTTTAAACGGATTAATTTAACGTACAGTGTACTCGTTAAGCTGCCATTTAACTCGGCGAATTTTGGAAAACCTCCTCTGTCCTTGGATTCGGCTCGACAAGACAAAATATCACATGAAGCATGCAAGTCTAGGCAAGGACAACGTTGCAAGATCAATGGTTGGAACTTGACGGTTCTACAGGTGGAAGCTAATTAGGTTACCTACTCCTGAGCCAAAATGACGAATAAAGCGGTCTCATCGGGAAAACAAACTTACATCATGCACTGGCTGGCCTCTCTCTCAAGGAAGCACCATGTCCGAGGAGGACTAACTTTCTATTTAATTAAATGACAACAGCGAGCCATGATGGAAATTAATCACTCTTAGAAATTGACAAATTGATTTTGTTTTTCCTTTCATCACTGGGCTAAAAGCGTCAAGACGCATCGCAGCTCGGTGGCAATGTCCTCGTACCCATAACACATCAGTGTTAAAGATTGGTTACGATAATCTTATCATCTTTTAAATTACTATTCAGTTCAAAGTTGAATTAATCGACCGGTGGTGCAGTATAAAGAAGTTAAAAGACTTTCGAAGTACCGAAAATCTGCATCAAATGCAGAGGCAGTATTGCCAAGTCTTATATAACTCGTAGACCATATACTCCCAACACATTGTCTGAGCAGAGAAACTTGCTATAAATCTATAAACTCTTACCACCTCACGAAATACATTTTTCAACTCTGAGGAATCCATCGCTGCGGTAGTCCTCTACCAGTCGATAACAGTGAAGTTAACCTCACTTACCTATCAAAATATTGGCTTGTCAATACAACAACTAAGAAGACCCTCAACGTTCTAAATGGTGAAGCCTTTGAGATTGTATGGAAAAGGAATGAAGACAGCTCGGGAGGCACGCGGAAGCTAAATGCCAAACATCACGTCAAAGATTTTGGATACCACTGACTTCGCGGGGGAAGCAATGGCACCTCCCTGTTGCCTAGCACTTGAACTGCCGCTTGGAAGATAGTATGGGTGAGGTGAGGATCTTGATGGATTCAACTCCGAGGCCCTGCCGGACGGAGGTGGAGGCAAGGTCATGAAGCCTGGATTGTTGAGCCTTTCGCTCAAAGCCTGTTGTTGCATTGGGTCTACTGGTTTCACCCCTATGATCAGTACCCTGTTGATGTGCGTCCCATTCTTGCTGAGAGCCTTTTGGGCGTTGGATCGACTCTAGACCCCCAAGCAAATAAAGAAATTCGAAAGAAAGTGACAACTCAGTAGGTTGAACTACAAATACTAAGACAGGTTTATCTAGACTTCAAACTAGCGTAGTAAAGCCATAAAGGGAAGAAGTGAAACCTGATAAAGAATGTGCATCCAGTTAGCTTCCCTTGGCCCTGGAACATGCTTCAATATCACGCCACACTTCTCAAACTCCCGCAAAACTAAGTTGGTATCGGTATAAGAGAATCTGGAAATAATAAGTTGAAATCAGAAATTCCCATCGAACAATCAAATTTGTAATATTAGTAGCAGCATCCATCACCTTGCAAGTTCAATTTCCCAAAAAAAAACGGACAGATTATCAAAGGTTTGTCGAACCGGAACAAAGAATGTTGAATCCAAGAGCACCAGTTCCCAAACTAAGCTCACATCTTGCAAGTTGCAGAACAGATAAAATGTCGAAGGTCTGGAGGCTGCGGACTATTGTAATCCATAAGCAAGAGAGAAGCAAGAGATACTTTCTTTTGAACATTTCGTTTCAATCGCCAACATATCAAATGAAGCAAAAAATCGAAATAGCCATCCCATCATCTCCAACAATGGAGGCTCTATGATTATGACTAATCTCCCGCCAACATACATGAAATCCAAATCCCTACAGATGCACATTACTAAAGTAGCACCCGAATTACACGACATAACTTGCAAATCAAGCGCACAACTCAAAATTGACCATAAACATATAAAACGCAAAGCTGTTAAGTAAAGAGCAGATAAAGAACGTAAACATATACCCATAGACAGTGACCCATTCCTCCTCGTCGAGCCTCCCGGCGGGTAAGGCGTTGCTCCTCGTGGCCACCATTTCGGGCCTCGCGACCTCCCTCGGGGGCGGCAACATCAGCAGACCGGGCGGCTGTACCACCCCCTCGACCGGCGACCCCTTCCCCTTGTCATCCTTCTCCCCTCCTCCTCCTCCGCCCGCCGCGGGGGTCAGCCACCACGACGACGTCCCGGGGGACCCGCCCTCCCTCGAAACCGGGGTGGCGACCTCCTTTCTCGACCCCGACCGGTCCAGCTGCAGCTTGGTGGGCCCGGAGGAGGGCGGGGAGTGGTATTTGGGGGATCTCGGGAGGTCCGGGAGGCCCGAGTCCGGGGTGAAGTCGTAGCGGTCGTCGAGGGTGAAGACTGGCGGTGGAGGGAGATCTCCGCCGGTACCGGCACCGCCAGACGATCCGAAGTTCTCCCTCCAGAGGGCCGATACGGCGGCGGACTGGACGGGGGTGGAGAATTTGGCACGGGAGGCGCCGGCGGCGGAGGAGGAGGAGATCGGGGTGGCTAGATCTTGGAAGAATAGGGTTTGCCTCCCCGATTTGGGGGTTCTATTGTGCAATGAAGCGCTCATCTTCTTCCTTTTTTTCTTCGATTAAATTACTTGGATTCGAATTTAGGGGTTTTTGGTTTGGGTGTAATTTGATTTGTTTTGTTTTGTTTTGTTTTGTTTAGGGGTTTTTGGTTTGGGTGTAATTTGATTTGTTTTGTTTTGTTTCAGTGGTTGGAACCCTAAACCCCCAAATTCAAATTTCTTTCCCTTTGCATCTTTTATGTGGGATTCTGCGTCGGAGCGGGAAAAAACGACGACGTTCTGCTTGTGTTTTTCTTTTCCGAAAGATTTGCCAGAAATTCTGTATAAATTTTATTTAATAATTAGCAACAATTTTTCAATATTTTTTTTGGTTCAAAATTTAGAGTACAATCATTTGAGAGTACAATTTTTTAAGAGCATATAATAATCTAAAAAAGTTACCATGCACTCGAGATTACAATTTTTTTTAATTAGATGTGAAAATAATAGTTCAAACAACAGAGATTAAGTCTCTTTTTGAGCAAAACATTAGGGATCTTTTTATGAGTTAATACGAAAAAAGTTATTGGAATTACAAGATAAATTAGAATGTCGCAAATGATGAATCGCATAACTAACATAATTAAGAACATTTTATTGACTGAGGACCAGAGAGATGCCCAAATTCATGTTGCAAATCTTATTTTTATGTCAACAAATTAATAACAGGATCAAGGCGTTGAAATTTGAAGTGAAGGTCAAAATGGGGCAGTGAGGGGCTCTTTCTTGAACTTGATTTCTTCTGGGGATTCTATGGTGCTGTTGCTGGAGCACTGGCAAGGGATCCCCGCCACTGATTTTCCCTTCACAGCCATCAGATTATAGCCTTCGTCTTCGTTCTCAACCATTGAAGATGTAATCGGTCTCAATCCCTGCTCGAATCAGGTAAAAAAATCAAATATCGGTAATATTAATACTTTATCATTTGAACCAAATTCCGAGAACGGAAAAAATACGTAATCGGGGAGTCCTGATTGGTAATCGGTGAGAGCATGCATACGTACATTGGTGAACAGATCAGATGCTTCCTCTGCTTCCATCTTCTCGATTACACCCGCCGCCACTTCCTGCAAGTATAGTATAATCTTGGAGGTGAAAAATTAAAGGGCTAAAAAGATTAGTTAAAAATTAAGTAATGGGCTTACTCTGGCTTGCATAAGCTGGCCTTCACTCAAGGTTCTAGGCTCAGTTTCAATAGAGCAACAAACCTTAGCCATTGGTCCAACAATGTCATAGACTCGGGTTGTGGGTTATCAAGATCACCACGTACCAATCAGTATCTTGTATATACTATATAGCCGAGAATTATAAATTTTTAAATCATGTTGTAATGGATATCTATGAGGCCGACTAATCTAATTTCGAATCAGGTATGATTTTTTTAAAAGTGGCAAAGCCTTTCCGATTAGTATTAACACCGTTGCGTTCTCAGATGCTCAAGCTCAAAATTTTTTGGTTAAATTAGAACAATGTTGGTACAATTTGATCCAAGTGATTGTGATATCGGGAAAGATTTTGATGGAACTCACGGGCACTTTCTGGGCTCTCCTGTAACGTTGACCTGAATTTGAGGTCCTGAAACCACGAAAAAGACTGGTGCATAATTCATCCAATTCTCGTGTGCCTTTCATGTAAAGTCCGAAGTAGCTTATTTACTTCACGGGGTCAGTCTGGTTCAATTTGTCAATGGCAATATTCGGCCGAAAATATAGATTTGTCGAGGCAATAAAGCTTAGTAATGGCCGAGGGTTTCTCATTGCCTGGACCCTAAGGGCCCATTCACCTTCTACAGCGAAAAGACCAATTCTTATCTGAATTGTTAATAGACTGCCGAATTCAAATGATGGTAAAATTTATATAACTCGTACTTAATAAAATATCTATTTTATTGAAAAAAACAAAGAAAAACATTAAAAAGAGAAAGAAAATTATGTGCATAACACACATATGTATATAGACAGTCGGCGGTGGGAGGAAAAATAACCATCAATGGCTATATCCGCAAATAAGTTCAAGAGATCCGAGACAATGGGCAACCAAAGCCACTATGGGGTTTGGAGATATTATCCAAAACCATAGCGGCATATTTATGGATTTGGATGCAATGTACATGCATAGGCTAGCCGTTTGACATCCATGTCTAACTGCATAATTTTATTCGAATTTTTAATGAGGTCCGTGACTGCAATCTCGTACTTAGTACAAGTGATTATTTAGATATACATAATATTGTCATTAACAAAAATCTATCTAAAAAACTAAAAAAAAAATTCTGACACGAAATATTATCAAATTTTGAATTAAAATTTTGAGTTAAATAAAAATATTTATTTACGATTTATCTAAGTATTCTATTCTATGACTACTAATTCTTTCTTCCTAGCCTCCACATGTTTATGTGCATGCATGTAACGAGGTCGTGACAAAATACTCCATCCCCCCATGTACGTAACTACCGGATTAGTAATTTTGTGGGTCCAATAATTAGTGTCTCTCGGAATTATTTAATTTGTATGTATTTCAGGATTGGACTCGATATAGGCATGACATGAACAACTCTGTGTCCCGACTTACCTGAATTGATTGTGACCCAATTTATAATTGACGGCCGGATATTAATTTATCGACTAATTCAAGTTCGAAGGAGATATATTTTATGAATAATGGTAACACTCTCGCTTAAACCTGATGAAACTAGAATAGAATAGCAAAAGGGGTGTGTATTCTCATTACGTAACATATCAATATATACATATTACAAGACTTAACAGAGAAGTAAACAATAAAAAAACCCTAGCCGACATATACTACAATCATGACGGATTAGGAAATACAATATATGACAATACTCCCCCTCCAAGTTGGAGCGTGAAGATTAACAATGCCCAACTTGCGAATGAGCTTATGAAAGCGATCTTGACCAAGAGCTTTAGTGAATAAATCAGCGAGCTGAAAAACAGTAGAGATTTTACTCGGAGCAACATCTCCGGATTGAACCTGTTCACGGACAAAATAGCAGTCCATCTCCACGTGTTTAGTACGTTCGTGATAAACCGGATTCATCATAATGTACAAAGCAGCTTGGTTATCACAGAACAAAGTGGTAGGACGCGAACATCGAACCCCCAAATCTCGAAACAACCAGCGCAACCATCGAACCCCCAAGTCCGAAACAACAAACTTAAATAGGATCTGATATCGATTAATTCTGAAGATTTTGTTAATATTCACTGAATATTTATATGTCACCTCTTAACAAATACAAAATAATTCATTTATGGCAATGGGAATATACGTACCGGGACGGATAACTCGCCGGAGAAGCTCTGGTAATTAAAGCCATTAAAGTTGCCGCCGGGGGAGACGGCGGAGGAGTTGCAGCTGTTGGTGGTGGCGGTGATGGTATCGAAAATCCCTTCATCCATAGATTCACTGTCATGATCATCTTCGTCGTCGTTGGGGAAGTCGAGGAGGTCGTCAACGGCGAAATGGCCGTCTCCCCCGGCCGGTTTCTGGTCGGAAACGGCAGCGTTTCTCTTCTTGGGAAACAATTCCGCCGCCGCTCCGTTAATGTATCCACTAATGTTGTAGAATTCCGGCGCTTCCATGTATTTATTATTATTATTAATTTACGCGTAACGCAATAATAATGTGAATAATTAAGGAAGTGCAAGATTTTCTTTTTGTGGCCTAGAGAGAGAGAAGTATTTATAGGGAGAGGAAAGGGGAACGAAGTGAGAGTGGAGAGTAAATGGGACGAGAGGAGAGGAGAGGAGGAGGCTTATATGATTATTTTGGGTGTATTGTTAGTATGTAGAGTCGAGTATTCACGTCATGTTTAAGGCGTGAAACGGTATTATTTTATATTCGTAAATTTTGAACTTAAAATTTTTTGGTTGAACTTGCTTATATGAAATTCTCATTAAAGGAGAAGCATCTTTTTGCATGGCAGAGGGATAACAATAAAGAATTTAGTGAGATGGTTCATGATAGGGATGATGTATTCGCTTCAATTTCCTTAAAAAATTAATGTTTATAATTAATTTACTTTTTTTTTTGTTGTTGGGTGTGGGAGTGGCTTGGGTGTGGTGGATAGTGATATGGTCAGTTAAAGATTGGAAAACTGGAACTTAATAGATTTGAACTCTTTTTTTAAGTTTGGCTCTATCTTGGTTTTTTAATATACGTTAATTGTATTTGAACAATGTCGGAATTTATTAAAGATTTTTTATAATATTTTTTCAATTTGTAAGATTTGAATTTGTACGAAGGAATCATCATAAAATTTGTCCTTGTACCGGTATGTTTTTTTTTCATTTGCTAACTAGTGCTGTTAAGGTATGAGTTGGAGTTGGTAACTTTTGAAGTTAGTTAGTTTGTGGTTGTTGCTTTGTGAAGGGTTGCTTTGTGAAGGGTTAAGGAAGTAAGACTTGTTATCAATTAACAACTAGCGGCTAGGTGCATGTGCTTAGAGAGTTGCTGGGTGATACTGAAAAGACAGTATGCACCGGTGGAGTATAAGGGAAATTACTAATTCAAGGCATGACCATAGATTTATGAGAATGTAATATAATTAGTATAATATCGTTTCGTGTTAATCTTGTTTATAAATATATAAAATTCATTAATTAATTAATTTTTATTTTGGATTAGGTATGAAGATTTTAACATGGTATCGAATTCGTGTTCGTTGTTGTCATCAGAAAACTCTTGTTTTATTGCACGATGGTGAAGTCAAAATATGTGTAAACTTCAGCCTCACGAGTTTTATTTGAATAGACGTGTTGAAATTATCGCATCGCTATTTGTGATCATAGTAAACTTGTTTATAAGCTTAAAAATTCACCAACCCCATCACCTAGAAATTCACCCAAAAATATATATACACATTGTGAGTTTCAATGGGATTCAATGGATAATTAGAATTTTGTCGGTGGAAGCAAAAGTGAGGATAGCAATTTTTCAAGGGCACAAAATGACATATTCTGGTCTTGACCCTTTAACTCGTTTGGTAAATGTACCACCAACAAGATGAGGGGATCACAGAAAGATCAAGAATTCGTTTTTCCAGATTGATAATTTGTAGGGATAGATACAACCAACCAAGGAGGAAAATGGTTTCCAACTTTGAAAACACATATTCCAAAATGAAGGGTAAGATACGGAATTTTTTTGGCTAAAATATTAAAAAGAAGTTGAGGGAGTACGGAATTGAGACATGTCACATGAGGATGACGATACTTTAAGCATCGAACAGGAGGCTCTCGTACGCATCAAATTAGCCAATTACTACGCGAATTGCTTTTATTTAGGGAAATTGTTTAAAATGTCAATCTATTATCATGCATAATTTGAAACATTACGACATTTTTTAATAGGAACAAACTTTACTACAAGAGAGTCGTTGCACATTTTCCTGCATGTTGAAGAATTGTCACATGTAAGAGAATCAAATCACTTTATAAGGTTAAATACTCATGGATGGTCGATAGTAAAATTGTACTATACATAAAGGTAAAAAAAAATTTATTTCACGAAACCATAAATTTTGGAGATAAGCATATTCGAACTGCTAACATTCACCACAAAATAAATCACCGCATGTCAGTCTCGAAAAATTCTATTGTAGAGATTAACGATAGATAATAACTCCCTCCAAACTGATAAGAAATTTGAGATTTGAAATAAAAGTCTTGATTGCTTTACAAATAGAAAAAATATTATTGAGAGAAGTCATCCGTAAATAAGATTGACAATTCTTGGCTCAAAGTACCAAAAATTTACCAAAAGATCATCTTCAATCAATAAAAGTGATATTTCTCAAAAAATAATCAATAAAAGTTGATTAAAAAAATTTAGATCCCTCAAGCAAATTTTTAATCCAAATATTATGAATGGAGAAAATATCGTGAAGCACTACTTAATTATAGAATTTCATCTGGATGCAAGGATGAAAAATTTTGAGAATTTTTTCCAAATATGCAAAAAATTTAGATATTTTTTCAAAACATGTATATATTCATAAAATAGGTAGAAAAAAAAACGGAGGCTCCTCCATTTAGACGCTGCCATGTGGCATGCACTTTCTTTTCCAAAAAATTTCACTCCAAGAGAGAAGAAGGGTAAAGATTGGGTCATTAACGAGGGTCATAATATAATTAGAGAACTAAATAAAAACTAATATGCAACCGATTTTTTTTTAATTGCACTGATTTCTTTCGGAAGGACGGGCCATGTGGCTCGCGATTAGGCGGAGATGCCATGGTAATTGAGCGCCTCCGTTATTTTTTCTAAGCTTAATTATTTATAAGTTTCTACCAATTTTGGAAAAATATTTTAGTTTTTTGGCTATTTAAAAAAAGTCAGAAATTATTGACCTTTTAATGAAGCAGCTTAAGTGACGTTTTTTAAGAATGGGAAAAGACAAAAAAAAAAACAGATTTTAATGTTACTTGCCAAATTCAACCCCCTAAAGAATCCACCTTAGCCGCAGTGATTCCCAATTTCAACTTCCCTCTGCTTTAGATAATTTAATTATATTTTCTTTACATCGGGACTTGTGCATTTGGGGTTTTAATTTAATTTACCTGCCTCCTAATATGATTATCAAAATCTTTAATTAATTGTAATTTCTACTGCAATTTGGCCTATTATTACCTGCTGCCATATTCCCTGTCCACGTTTAGGCACGACGTTTACAGCTCAACGCTGTCCAAAGCAACGGCTATGATGCTATCCACGTGTATCACAGATTCAACTTAAAAAAAAAAAGAAGGCTTCAACTTGGTGACATACAGGAAAGCCAATGGAGAGATGGTTTTATATGCTTTCTTTGTAAATTTGTATTGTGCATACATACAATGGAGGGACCTTTTTGTAAATAGCATGTAATTCCTGAAATGAAATACTTTGGTTTCATCAAAATTAAATACATACGTATGAACATCATGAAAATCTATTATTAATGATAATAGTTCCCATTTTGGCTCAACAAATAGATGAATTTTCTTCACTTCGTGCAAACAACTGTGGACTATGGCATCAATTCAATGTTAAAATTTATATATCTAATTTTAAATTTAAAATAACGAAATAAATTTTCTACAATTATTCATAAATTTACCATACTCGTAACTATGATATGGTAATACCCTGATGTAAAAGATAATTCGCCTGTTCATTAGACACTGATCCTCAGGTTTGGGCTCGGTAAACAGATAACTTGCGTCAATGATAATAGCTTACCTTTTTACCCTGGACCTTAAGATTCGACCAAATGAAAAAAAAAAACCAACTGGACCACTAATTACTGCGAATTTTAATTAACCTAATTGGCAGAAAATGTCAGTAATCTCTTCCTCTTAACGCAAAAAAGTAAACTAATAAAATTTAGATCAAAATTACAGGAGACTTTTAAAAGGCTGGTGGGACCCGTAGATCATGTGACAAAGGTGGTGTGTGGTGTCAGGTCATGTTAGGAATTGATAATCTTATTTTCCTTTTTTCCATTATGATATGAGGTTTTAATTCAATTTTTTAAAAATCTATATCATTCAAATTTAAAGACCACGTGATTTGATTGCATGTCACTGATATTGAAATTTTTTCGGGCGAAGTTTGAGTAATTTTGAAGTTTTTTCAATATGTTTGTCAGAAAAAAGTACATTTTGTTAATTTATATAGTACAAATTAAATCACCTAAATCTTTCTTAATGGATCGGACCCAAAAAAGACGATGCGATGCAACGGCACTGATCTTTGGGATGGGCCAATCTATCTTTTTTTTTGTATAAACACAAATCATCTACATTTATTATTTAAGTAATAGGCAAACCAACCAGATTTGTTATAAACTACTAATTTAAACAATATTTTTTAAATAAATGAAGCTGTATATTCTAAAAAATAACCACTAAGAAAGTATTACACCAATGGTACCAAGAGCATCGTACTATACATACCAGATAATGAATATCAAAACGAAGCTGATGTACGCTATCTGAGTATAATATGTTTCGAATTCGAGTCTTCAAACGTGTTAAATTTTCTACAACAGAAATAAATTGATAATACTTCGACGAATCCATCCCACAATATTCTTAACGATAAAACTTGACGATGCTAGAGAAAGAATTATTCTTCCCCGTTTATTTATAATCATTCTTAATGACAATATTGCATGAAGGTTAAAGCTTGATTCAAAGTCTAGTTGTAGTAATATTGTACTTAGAAAAAAAGTTGAAGCTATTTAGAGTGAAAGTCGGATCTATTTCATTACTAATTTCTAAAAAAGACCTTTGCTCTGTAGGATAGAGACTGAGCCACAATATTCTGCACTCAATCCAACCCATTTTTAAACATATTTTAACGAGATATCACAACTACCAGATTCTATTTTATCGTAGTTCTTTTAATAATATATTTTATATTTAAAATACATAAAATCGAGACTGACTTAAGTACCAAATCTCTTATCACCGAATAAATTTCGTAAATTTTAATTCAATTGTCCATCCGAAGGGCCAATGTTTAAGGTGCGGTGGGTCAAAACCCACGTGGCCCCGGACACCCAAATTAAGGACTCCCCCTAGGATTCTCTCTCTCGGCTGGGCCTGTGCTGGTCTTGTGGGAACGTGAGGACTTTATCATATCAAACACATAGATCAACTAGTGACAAAAAATGTTTCGAATTCGAGGACAAAAATGTATCGAATTCGAGTACCGTGCATGTAGTAGTCCCTTCAAAATATTTGGGGAGAGGATTGTCTCTCGTAATGGTTATGTCCTGTTGGCATCTGGATCAATCACCGTGTGTGCAAAATTCCAGGTGATTTCGACAAAAACAAAAATCTCCCAACTTGGATCAACTAGAAGGTTGGTTCACAACTTCCAGAAGCAATGGCTACTTGGATTTTTCGACATATTACAAAACGCAAAATGTTGAGGCGTTCAACGTCTCCTAACTTTAGTTGGAATGAAAAGATTATGCATTAAGAAGTTAGCAGCAGAAACCAAACTAACCAGAGCATCAATGATATGGGAATCGAGAGTAAGAAACATGTCCAGAGAGCTAATGTTTAAAATTGAAGTTCGCAGGATATGCCGATATGGTCGAAACTCGAAAGGTTCAAACTTACATAATGTTATAAGCGGATTGAAGTTCTAGGAATCAACAGTAGTCACCTGCTGCCATTCGCCATCAACAGCCTCTTTCCACAATGTCACGTTATTATTTCCATCAGCAACAGCCAGTATGTTTCCGGTAAGCGACCACGAGACCCTCCAGACCGGAGTACCGAAATCATATAAGACCTTTCCGTCCCATTGGTCTCCCTCCCTCGCAACAGTCCATATGATAACCTTACCGTCCTGTGAGGCACTAGCGATAGTAGATTTAGGAAGCCCCAGGTTTGGTGCCCAGGCGACATCCCTTACCCAATCCGTGTGCATTTGAAGAGCAGGAAAGCAATCCATCTTCCAGAGCCCGTTGTAAAGTTTCCACACCTTCACGGTATTATCGCAGCCGCCTGAGCAAAGCTTCTGGACAGGATCAAGGAGGGCAGAGCCAACAAGTGCACCCGGTGCAGTAGATGGAGCCCACGAAACCGAAGTTACACCAACAGGGTGGGCTTGATCGATCCTTGACGCATCCCAGCCACCATCCGCCCGTGCTGTAAAAACGGAGATATTCCCATCAGACGAACCGCATGCCAAACTCAGACCCAGCTCATGCGGACCCCAGGCGATGGAATTAACCGATGATTTGTGGTCATCGAAAACACGATCCTGGATCCACTCGTTCTGATTAGCTTCCTTCCAGATAATAACACGCCCGTCATACGAACAAGAAGCAAGCAGAGACCCGAACTTCGGGTGAGCCCACGCAACCTGCCATACCGGCCCTTGATGACCAGTCAACTTGGCGAGATGCTGCGACGTGTTACTGCCAACCCCGATTATCTTGATCGAATGGTCGGACGAAGCCGTCGCGATGCGCTTGCCGTAGTAATCCATAGCCACATCGTGCACCGTATCGTCATGACCAGTCTCAATCTTCTGCAACGGCATTCTCAACCAAAAAAACCTCTCTTCCTTCCTACACCCATTTTTCCCACCACAGAGACCAAAATCAGATTCAAATCTAGTAAACCCTAACACCATTCACACCACAAAAGCCAACCAAAAAAAATTGGAAACCCTAGAAACAAATACGATTCTTCCTCTAACTTAGAAAAGAAAATTAACCAATTAATTACGATATAATCGCATGAAGAATACACATAATTACATGAAATGAAGATGTCTAAATCGAGTGCTTACCTCGAGAAAATTGCGGATTTTTTCACTGTATTCTCTCTCGTCTTCCGCTTTTGACTTTGGGGGGTACGGGTTTACTATATTACCCCTTCTTTCTCGTTTTATTAATTGAAACGAAACGTTGGGCCTAAATGGGTTCGGTTGTTTTAAGTTGGGCTTGCATGGGCCCATCACCCCAGTTTTAGTCTTTTTCGAATATTTACTACTCGACTAATACAACATAAATATATAGACAAATTACCCTCACATCCCTATACTTTGGTCACCCTTCTCCTAGGGTCCCTGGATTTTGGAAAATGATTTTTCCGTCCCTAAGTTTTGATGATAATAGACTTTCGGGTCCCTGGAGCCGGAATATTTCATATTCTCCGGCGATACCCCACTTGAAAAGACTAAAATGCCCTCCCACTTAAAAAAAATTCCTTTATTTCCCCTTCTTCCTCTTCCCACTTCATTTTCAACCTCCCACATTGAACTAAAACCAATACACAAATCTAAATTCAAACCTTATTGAGAATCAAAAGTAATTAAACAGAATCAAAAGTGATCTGGGGTTAATTCTTTACGCCAAGTTCCCGACGGCTCATGTAAGCAGCTGTTTTGGTCCTGAGGAGTTCCGAGACGACGTCGTCTCGAAGCCCGTGACCCGTGAAGAAAGACCCCATTTTTGGGGAGAGAGAGAAAAGGACTCGACGTCCTGCGCCTGCCCGTACCTCCTTCTCTGCGCCACCCAACCACCAGAGGGAGACGCCGACGGCGGCGCCCAGCTCGGTTTGCCGGTGGCGGAGCCGTTGCTTTTGATATCGTGTATGAGGAAGCTGGTGGACGTGCTCCTCTCTCCTGCCGGCGTGGTTGACATCCTAGTGACGAGCTTGCGGTGAACTACGAGATTTGGGCATCGCCGGTGGTGACGAACATCTGGATCAGGATGGTCTGTACCATCATCCTTCTTGCCCTTTCTCTTCTAACCCTAGTAGCTTCCGGGATCATTGTCATATGCAACAAGCACATTAACAAAAAGAACAAGAACAGTGAAAAAATCACATGTGGCGGTTGTGCCTCCTATCGTGGTCCCTGTCCCTATCGCCATCACGATAATCGTCATTGTCCCGATCTCTTTCCCTTTCCCGGTCTCTATCCCTCTCCGACCTGGACGTGTGGTGCTCCTGTAGACTTGCCGCACCATCCTCCTGTCGCGGTTCCTGTCCCTATCGCGTCCTGTCGCTTGCCTGTGATTAATTGGGTTAAAGATGTGGTCTTATTGCTACTTTGCGAACTATGAGCTTGCGTTAATTAAGTGCTTGTTATCCTATTAATAATTTGAAATTCTTTTTGGTGATTTTTTTAAAGCTGTGGTCTTAAAGCTCTCGTCTTTCTTGCTACAGATTGTTGGGGTTTGGTTGAGATGAACCCAGAAAACTTTTTAGGTGGGGATTAGTTTATATTGTTGGAAGATGGAATTCCTGTTATAGATTTGGGGTTAAAAGGAAATAGAACATTTTGTTTAGGAAATGGAACTATGTTTACACAATTTGGGGTTAAAAATTTGGGGAAGAAGATGAAATGGGGAAGAAAGAAATTTTTTTTAAGTGGGAGGAGGGCATTTTAGTCTTTTCAAGTGGGGTATCGCCGGAGAATATGGAATATTCTGGCTCCAGGGACCCGAGAGTCTATTATCATCAAAACTTAGAGACGGGAAAATCATTTTTTAAAACCCAGGGACCCTAGGGGGAGGGTGACCAAAGTACAAGGACGTGAGGGTAATTTACCCTAAATATATTTGTTATAGTAATTGAGATTTCAGATTAAACTGGTTCATCAGGTAAGAATCATATAATTTTTCTGTCAAAAAATTGAAAATTCAGTTAAAGTATATATTCAAATTCGGGATCCTATTTAAAATAACTAGTTATTTAAAAGGTGAAATTTTTTTTGGGACACGTCATTATCCTTCACATTGTTCTCACTAGAGCCGTACGAAGAGTCAATACATGAAGACCTCACAGACCATTCACAAACTTATCTCCCATCAAATTGCATGCAAAGGGAAGCCTATAAAGTGTAGGTATGGCTGATATCCACGTGCATGGGACATATAACGGTAGATTAAAGGAATTCTCCGAATTTATATACACCCCAACCGACTGAAATATTAGACGATATATTTATTGTCCCCAAAGTTTGTCATTGGTATCAACTTTAATGGGTCGAAATTTGTATGAACCTATTTCTTCTCTCTTTAACACAATAAATATGTACAATTTTGTATCAACGCGATTTTGTCTGTTATCACTAAGATTCAGATTTAGTTTTTTCTATTAAGTATTGGAATATTACCATGCAGACTAATCTAAATTCAAACATAGGACATTTAAAAAGTAAAAAATATTCGAACAAATACTTAACACTAGCATTCATGCAACTAACTATATGTCGCTCTCTTACACTCGTGAACCTGGGATATATATGTGGGCGTCGATCTTAAGAGCGTAAAGTGAAGTTGCTTTGTTCCATGTCACGCTATCTTTTTTTCTTTTTTTGGGTGATCCATATCATGTTTTTCCTTACACGAATGGTGTTCTAGTTAACGAACGTACTTATGGTCGTAAGAGATGCACACGTGAAAATGTCAAGTTGCACCACTTTCATATAATTGGACATAGCTTGACCTAGGGAGATAAGAGATAGTTGAATTTAAGAGTTATAATCCCCAATTAAATTTTACAATAGTTGTTTTGATTTAACCTGATTTCTTGTAACGATAGAAATATAGACATTAGTTTTTGTTCTATGACACTTCGAAATCCGTCATTATACTAAGATTAATTCACGGTCGAGTACTGTCGGATGGTTACGGCCGCGAAGATACCAACTTTCTCTTTTGACAGTGTCATGAAAATTCTAGCATGTTCACGACGAATCATGCTCGAACTACTAGCTGATATTTGACATGCGAAGCTCCAGAGTCCACAAATTCACTTTCCTTGAGTTTCTCGGCGAAGTGAACCGTACCACTATAAATATAAGCCATCTATTCACCAACTCTAGCCACCTCCACCACCAACAAATAAACCCTAATCTCCTCTAACTCTACGTTCCCGAACAATATGGCACCTCATGGAGAGTTCATCACCGCCACCACCTACGTTAAGCCAATCACCACCACCAACATTAACCTCCAACGAACGGTATCCGACATATCGTTCGAGATAAGCAAGGAAGCCCTAACGGACGTGAAACAGCTTCCTTTTCCGCCTATCTCGGAGGTGGAGGACGCCAAGTGCGAGTGCTGCGGGATGAGCGAGGAGTGCACCCCTGAGTACATAGACCGGGCGAGGAAGGAGTATTCCGGGAAGATGGTATGCGGGCTGTGCGGGGAGGCGATCAAAGAAGAGATGGAGAGGAACAGGGTGAGGAAGACGCTCGAGGATGCCCTGAGCACGCACATGAGCGCGTGCTCAAGGTTCAACAAGTGCGGTAGGGCTTACCCCGTTCTCTACCAGGCCGAGGCCATGAGGGAGATGCTTAAGAAGAGCACGAGAAGGGCTAACTCGTTTGGTCGGAAAGGGTCGAAGAAGACGGCGGGAGGGATTGCGAGGAGCTCGAGCTGTATCCCGGCCATAACTAGGGATATGAACGATCTTGGACTTCCAAATTAACTGTGATACTACATATGTATATGTATTAGTGGTGTCTCTATTTTTTCTATCTTCTTCGACCCCTTAATTTGTTTTTTAGGGAGGCAACCACTAAGCTCTTTCTTTTTGCCACCTTTTGATTGGACCAATCTTTTTGTAAATTAACTTTCATGTTCAAGGTTTTTCTTGGGTTGGTCCAAACTACATGTTACAAGCCTGGTTGCTTGCTGGCCTCCACTTTTCAATCACCAGTTGTCACTTGAAACATTTTGTTCGTGTTCTCATAATTAATCAGATTGACAATCAAAAATATAATATGAAGGACTATAAAGGATCAAGTAATTTTACGGTGGTCAAGGTATATCAATGCATAATCAACTTGATAACTTGTTGTTGCATGCATCCAAAGCATCGTTTCGAGGGTATGGAAAGTTCCCTCCAAAAGGGTAGTTGCAGAAACATACATAGGAACTGACAAAAGACGACCTAGTCGACAACTATGTCCTGGATAGGCCCATGGATGAACAATACCATATATAAACTACCAACGTACTTCAACAAGTCCTCTTAGGTCCGTAGAAGATGGTCTAACATCAGACGAACAACCAGTTTATGAACATGAAGCAGATGCAATGGGCGATTTGCTCTTCGTTTAACACTTTCCAGGCCACTGCTCTCTCGTACGAGACCAGCCGGCCCGTGCTCCACAAACATATGCCTCCTTGAAAACAAGCAAAACCCTGTCAAGGCAACAACCGCATTGATCAGATTCTCTGACTATGGAAACTTACCATGGACAAATTGTTGCTGGATGAAGAATAAGTAGATACTTTCCGAACCAAGACCGTATGTTACTGGTTCGCCAACCTGATACTTGGTTTAACAATACTTATTAGGCACCTAGATCTTTCCAATTCACTTTGTTGCATTATGTTCCTATCAGTATCAACAATTTTAGGATTTTGAAGAGAGAAGCAAACCTGATACTTGGTTTAACAATACTATTCCTTGTCGATGCCAGTCAATCGGATGTCGTATAGGGATGGCAAAAAGATCTAGACCCAGTGGATCAGACCCTTACCCTACCCCACGGATCTTAGGGTCTATGGGTCTTGGGTAGGGTTTGGATTTGAGTCTATCTATTTAGATAGGGTCCGGGTCTGGATATGGTCCATATTAACCCAGGCTCTACCCATAGACTCATTAATTAGACCATACCCTAGTTAGACCCTAGTTAGATCCTACTTAGATCTATATTTATTATATTACTAAGATAATTATAATACAACCGTAAAAAGAATAAACGCAGAAAAAAAACCTAATATAATACTATTTTTTAAATTTAAATGTCAAATATTATATGACTAATTAAGTAATTAAATTTTTTGGTTAGACACAAAAGTACCGAAAAGAGTTAGATTACAATAGCAAGAAGATGATCGAGAAAACTTGTTCAGAAGTAGCTTAAAAATTTAGAAAGAAATTATTTTGAAGTTGGAACTTTATATTATGCAAGAACACTTATAAGTTTTAGTTTTTAATTGACGAGATAGACGTATGTATTTCATTTTATTTTCAACCAGTTGGTTTATAGTTTATTCTCAACTTTAATTTGAGATTATCATTTTATTACATAAACTTTAGTTTTTTTTGAATTATATTGAAATAATAAAAGTATCTTGTAAAGTAATTATCAAAAAGATAGAATGTTAAAGGGTCGGACCCTACAGACCCTGTAAATCCTGGGTCTCCTGGAGGGTAGGGTATGGATCTAATAATAAAAAATTTGTAGGGTCGAGGGTAGGATATGGGTCTAACTCCAAAAACTAGGACATGGGTTGTGTCCTACCAATACCACACCCGACCCTACCATTACCATCCCTAATGTCGTATCATTTGTTGGGTTTTGAATGTATTTTTTAATGCATTTGGCCCAAAGTGGAAAGGCCCAAAGTGGAGGCCCAAAAGGGAAATGAATGGGGCAATACCACATTGATTAGAGCAAGGAGGATTTCCTTGTTTATAAGGAATTCCCCTCCTTGCCTCTCAACTTGATTGGCTACCCAAAAGGCTGACCCATCGCTAGCTGCCTGCAAGGACGGTGCGAAGCACCGTCCGAGCACGAGCACGAGCACGAGCACGCGCACGCGCACGCGCACGCGCACGTGTGTGTGCGCATAGCGCATTGGACGCAGGTCGCAATGGGCGCTTTGTGGCGCACTTGGCACTTCGCACGTGCGCATCGTCTGGAGGAGCCTTAAGTATTTTGCCCAGGCCCGGAGGCAGCTGCGCAGCTACCGAAGTGGCGAGGAGCTGCGAGCGCCTTTAGGTTGACCGCCGAAGAGGCACGACGGGATGGAAAGTCCGGGAGACTTCCAGAAGGCCGAAGGGCTGCGAAATCCGTCGCGAAAGGGCGCCAGCGCAGCCTGGCGCGCCTGGAAGGGCCACGAGCGCAGCCAGACAGCCTGCTGGCCTAGCGGACGCGTTCCTTCGGGGTGGCTGCCTCCCTGCCTCCTCTAGCCTATAAATAGGCGTGCCCTCCTTGCCATTTCCTCATCCCAGCAGCACATGCATCTCCTAGCATTGTTGTCTTCTCCTCTCCCCCCGTTCTTCATCTAGAAAAGAGTCCCGAAAGTTCTGGGTATATAAGGGTTCGCCCGAAAGTTTCGAGATACGTGTGCAACGTTCTTGGAAACGCCCTAAACAGTCGTTGTATTTTGGGGACGATTGCCGAAGGGCTGCGAAATCCGTCGCGAAAGGGCGCCAGCGCAGCCTGGCGCGCCTGGAAGGGTCCAGAAGCCACCGAAGGGCCACGAGCGCAGCCAGACAACCTGCTGGCCTAGCGGACGTGTTCCTTCGGGGTGGCTGCCTCCCTGCCTCCTCTAGCCTATAAATAGGCGTGCCCTCCTTGCCATTTCCTCATCCCAGCAGCACATGCATCTCCTAGCATTGTTGTCTTCTCCTCTCCCCCCGTTCTTCATCTAGAAAAGAGTCCCGAAAGTTCTGGGTATATAAGGGTTCGCCCGAAAGTTTCGAGATACGTGTGCAACGTTCTTGGAAACGCCCTAAACAGTCGTTGTATCTTGGGGACGATTGCCGAAGCCCGTACCGCACTGAAATATACGGGACAATCTCGTCTTACGGAGAAAGTGTCCAACACTTGCCTCGACTGAAGAAGATCCTAATCAAGTACACCAACTCCAACAAACAACATCATTCGCATTATTGTGGTATTAAATATAAAAGCAACTTCATCGATTCTTTAATAAAGAGAACTAAAAGACTTGAACATAAATAGAATACCACTAATTTTTTAATTATCTTTATTAAGATGAAGTTGTTTTATCTTTTAGGAAAATTAAAAAATAACAAATATTTTTTCATTAATGGCTTAGTTTTATTTTCCCGAAATAGAATACATCGTTTAGGAAATAATTTTTTTACCTATACTACAATAATGATATTCTTTTGTTTCCATAATCACGTATATCCTACTCATGTAAATACTAAGTTGTTCACCAATCCATTTGGCATTTATCAATTGATAGATACGTAACAAGTTACTTGATAATTTGGTATGAAGAGATCATAATTTGATATGAAGACATCATCATAAAATTTCTCTAACAAAGAAACCAAAGTTTTGTGCTTCTGTTCCAACTTTCCTTTCATGTACAAATAGATATTCTCTTTGTCCAAATTCTCTTTGTCCAGATTAAAGTTGAGTTGGCACTTGGGCAAACACTTGGTAATAAGGTGGTCCATCTTTTTTGACCAACAAATTATGATCATTCCTTTATTCCAATATCAATTTTTCCACGTTACCAAAAAAAAATATGTGAAATTATGTCTTACGAGTTACGACTGCCGACCTCGTTAGTCCTACTATGATAAACCCATATGAAAAAAAAATTTTGTGTTTGTTTTCATACTATCTCAAATAATGTACCTCAATTCAAGTAATGTTGCATTAACTCAAATTTTTGTACACAATTACATCCGCATTTTCACACAATCTAGAATAACTCATCTATAAATGATCACTTTCCTATTTCATATTCTCTTTAAAAAAAATTGAAGATGGTATAATGTCAATTAAATAGTTTGTTTAAAAATCTGACTGGATGGGAGCGGTAAAAAATTTGATCAATCACGTGTCATGGGTTCCACTACTAGGTGTTGTTGTCTGCTATTTCTCTCCTATTGTGAACACATAAAGAATAGGCGGTGTCCTTGGCCTTTCACTTTGGTTGAACTTGGTCACGCAAACAACCTGATTTCACTACGACTTATGATGGGTTTGTTCTGCTACCACTAGTCTTAGTAGAGAGGGAGGTTTCTAGTTCGTGAGGGTATTGTGTATTCTGATTTTGGAGGTTTGTAATAAGAAAATAAGATTTTCTACGTAGAATAGTAAAAAGATGTAGTGGGGATCACACTGAGAAATTATTTTCGACGACATTGAAAAATTGAAAAATACTTGTATTCAGATTCGAGTATTATCACACCTTATTTTATAGACAACTCTTTTATTTGTATCTTTTATGTTAGTGATATATGTACTCGAGAATTCTTTAGCTAAATCCACATACATATATATAGTCGGTAAAATGGCCACGCTCCAGACCCGTTCAACACAAAAATGGCACGTTGCAAAAAAAAGAGAAAAAAAATGAAAGAAATGTTGTTAAAACAAAATTTTACATAAATATTCTTAAAATTACTTCATAATTAGTTTCAGAAAATATATGTAAACAAAGTATTCTAGTAATAGAAATTTTCATCCACTTTCATACATAGATGTTATGAAAACTAAACAAGTAGCTATTATTGTCTCACAAACCTCAAATGTATGAAAGTTGATGAAAAGTTATATTACTATGCTCTATTTACATATATGTTTTCAAATCTTAAGAATACTTTTCAAATTTTTATTGTAATATATGGCTATAATTGAGTTAGAATTGTGTTCATATTTTTGAATAAAACTTAGAATACCTTTTCAAAATATTCTTACTTTATGACGTTGCACAAATTGATATAGTGATAGGGCACTCAAAATGCGTAACAAGGTACAAAAAATTTTTGTTCTATTTTTAGAATAAGGAAAAAAGATTTACATTTATATTTTTGTTGAAAATTCCCGTTCTTTTTCTATAGAGGATAGCTGGAAAGAAATGTAAAGAACCTGTTGAAATATACAAAATCACTCTTTCTAATTTTAGACATCCATCACCCTTGTGGTCATAGTCATACTCATGAAATTTTATTTGATCGAGTAGAGGCGTAATAACAAAATAAATGAACAGTTTGCAATGTTCGCAAGCAATGTCTATTTCATTAATATAAGGATTGTTGAGAATGAAAGAAACATAACAATTCTAAAAAATTTGTTATTACTTCGATTTGATGCATAAGAATTTTTTCAAATTCAGTAAACATTTTATTGTTTGAAAAAATATTAAACATTTTTTCGCATTCGGATAGTTTTCAATTGAGACTCGGATGCGGATTATCCAAAATAAATATGTCGAACTCGAACATAAATACGATGCGATTTAAAATAAAATCACAAGCTAATTAACTACAAAACCACACTTAATAATTACTGCTAAGAAGTCCACCGTTTTCCAATTAAAATAAAATGGTGAAGCACAAAGCCAATTCGTGCATAGCTAAGTTTCTAAGTAATCAGAAACAAAACTGACAAACACGAAACAAACCATTGTCTTTCCAACAAAAATTAAAAATAACAAAACAAATAGGCTAATCTATCTTAATAAAATTCTTCTCATCTATCATATTCTTCTCATTTACTTTTTTTTTTACCATTTAGAAATTTGATACGTTAACATCAAAAGAAATAACAACACCGAGTCAAAAATGAGGCTACCAAATTAATCTCACAGATTAGCCTTTACAAAAGTTGTTGCTTCCCGCGGTCATTCTACAAGCAACAAATATCCAACTGAAGTCCTAGGGGTGAGCAAATGGGATCGGTATTTGGGATATCCCGAAATAATTTCGGTATTCGGGAGTTCGGGATCGGGAATTCGGTATTCGGGAGTTAATTCGGTAAGATTTTTGAGAAAATTTCGGTAATTTCGGTATTCGGGATCGGTTCGGTATATACCGATATTATTTCGGTAATACCAAAAATTCTGAAGTATTAAAGTGTAATTTTACCCACCTATATATAATGAAAAAAATCCTACCCCACTCAACTTCTCCACTTCCAGAAAACACTTCTCCTCTTCTCCCCTCCTCTCCTCTTCTCCCCTCCTCTCCTTTCCTCTCTGCCCCTCCACAAGTTCCGGCCACCACCATAAATCAAAGTTCCGGCCACCACCACAAGCCACGGCGCCACCAGCTCACGCTCCACGGAACCACCACCTCACGGCCGCACCTCACTCTCCCAAGTTAGGTATTGTAAATAAATTAGGGTTTCCAATTGCGAAAATAAATTAGAGTTTTAAATTTGGGGATTTTTTCCAAATTAGGTGGAATTGATCTGGAAAGTTTGTTCATGACTTGGGTTCCTTCGATGATGAAGTTGAGCTGAATTTCTTCACCCTAATCTCGTCGATGGTTTATTTATTTATGCCTCCATTCTCCAGCATAATTTATTTATGCCTCGATGGTTTCTTCACCAATAGAGGAAGCATGGAAATTTCTTTACTCTATTACTCTTCATAGAAAAATTTCGGGATTTTCAGGATTTTCAGGATAATCCCGAAATATTAATTCGGTATTCGGGATATCCCGAAATTATTTCGGTTCGGGATCGGTAGGGATTTTTTTCGAATTTCGGTATTCGAGATTTTCGATATTCGGGATCGGGATATCCCGAATGCTCACCCCTATGAAGCCCCAACGCAAAAGAGACAAGTGACACCGACCTTAAAAAGAGACAGTTGCGGTTTTGCAACATTCGTTCTCTACCTGTCGAACTCAATTAACAAATTATCAACCTCTGTTTTGTTTGACTTTTTTCCTTCATCATGAAGTCGGTGGTTCTTCTGGATGTGTTCTTCCATGACTTTCACTTGTCGACCAAGAATGTCCAGAAAAGTAGCCCTCTCCTTGGATAATTCCAAGGCTAACTGGATGCGCTGAGCTCGCGTTACTTTAGCAGCAATACGACGTCGGAGAACTGACATCAAACTCTAACAACCTACTTAAAAGTGAAGCTTTAGGGTTTGTTCGTTTGTCCTTGCACTATGTATCCAAACTTCTTATTCTATCTAGTTAGTTATCCAAAAATTTCTTTTCAAGATCTAGCAACGTACTTAGGGGTGAAACTTTAGTTTTTGTTCATTTGTCCTTGCACAATGTATCGAGACCTTTCGTATTCTATCTAGTTAGTTATCCAAAAATTTCTTTTCAAGATCTGGCAACCTACTTAGGAGTGAATCTTTAGGTTTTGTTTGTTTGTACTTGTACTATGTATGTAGACATTTCTTATTCTATCTAGTTAGTTATCCAAAAAAAATTTCAAGATTTATCAACCTAATTGTGAAGCTTTAGGCTTTGTTCATTTGTTCTTACACTATATATCAAGACGTTTCTTATTCTATCTAGTTAGTTATCCGAAAAGGTCTCTTTTAATTTTGTTTTATTGTTTCTAGTCTCTAGTTTAATGTTTAGTGTTTTCTTTGTGGAACGTGCAACTTCAACTAATGAAACAGCCTTGAGATGACACATGTTTGTTACATGCCTAGAGAGGGTATTTTTTTCTTAATTGTGTTACTATTCATGGCTTTTTATCTAACCGGTGTTAAAAAAAATTTCCATAAATTGTGTCCACATGGGTACCTGGGAATTTTTTACCGTTTCTGATACCAAGAAATCAAAAAATTTTATGTTTCTACCAAGGCACAGATAATTTTTCCGTTTCCAAGAAACCACAAAAATTTCCATTTCTTGGTTTAAAACGGTAAAAATTACCGTCTCTTGGTCGAATGGGCTATCTATCCAAAATCCAAATTTCTAATTTTCTATCCACCAAGACCCGAGAATTTTACTGGTTTTTGGTCCAAAAAACCCACTATATATATACATCGATGCCATTGTTAAAATGCATCCCTCCTCCATCTTAGTTCATCACAAATTTCGGTATTCAAGAGCATTTTTCGTCAGCTTCAAATCAGGCAATTTACATAATCAAAATTTATATGTAGATGTTGCTAGTTAATTATGAATTAGTTAGGAATATTCGGTAGTTGTGTGTCTTTAAATATGATATTTTCTTTAATCTAAATTATACTTTGTTAACATTGCGAAATTGATTAACTCACTCTTAATATTTTATTAACAAGCATTTTGTATGTTCATCATTTAAAAAATATATTGTTTACTTTTGTTGTAGTGTTAATAATGGCTATGCGTGTTGTAAAAATAAAGTTGAAATACGATGGAGAGATTTACAACAAAAGTCAAACCAGTTTTGACTACCAAGGTGGAAAAGAAGCAAAGTTGAAGTTCCATGAAGATTTTTTAAGCTATAATATTTTGAGGAGAAGAGTAAATGAAAAGATTCATTTAGGTCCGAATGAAGAGTTTGCTGGACTGATATTTAGATGTCTTTTTGGAAGAGAAAATTTTTGGCAAATGTCTATTAACGATGAAGAAGATGTTAGGAACATAGTTCAGATCATGACCAACTTTTTCGGACCAATGGCGAGTGTGATTTTGCTAGCAATCATTGTTGAGAAGAGACTATGTAATGATTATAACTCGTTGGTCGTTCAAGATTGTCAGTTCTTGAGTGGTAGTGATAATTACTATGAAGCTGGTACGTCCACGGAGATGTCCGTTGCTAGAGATAAACTAATATTTGATTGGTTTAAAAATGATCCTAGAGATGTGGCTCGATACGCAACAAATAATTTGGATAATGAAGAAGAAGAAGAAGAAGAAGAAGAAGAAGAAGAAGATATCATGTTTATTGGTATATCTGATAAGGTTGGACTAAGAGACGGTAATTTTTATCGTTTTAAACCAAGAAATATAAATTTTTGTGATTTCTTGGTAATGAAAAACTTATCCGTGCCTTGGTAGAAATAGAAATTTTTTCAGTTTCTTGGTATCAGAAACGGTAAAAATTCCTGGATGTCCATGTGGACACCATTTCTGGAAAAAAATTTTGGTAACACCGGGTAGATAAAAAGCCATGAACAGTAACATTATTCAGAAAAAAAATCCGAGAGAGGGAGGGAGAGACTACAGAGAGAAAAGACAACAAACAGCCAAACTAGTACCAATGGAACCCACGTCAAACCTACTTTTATAATAATTGGAATTTTTTGAAAAAAAAGCACAAATTATTTAGTTAACATTATATCATCTTTAATTTTTTAAATATTTAAAAAGTGAATATGAAATAAGAAATGTCATAATATATATAGATGAATTCTTTGAGATTGTATTAAAAAGCGAATATGTCCATCTCACAACTAATGTTCATGGGCAAATAAAATACTTTTATTTGGTTAAAAAGTATTCATTAAAAAGGATCAAAACTTTCTACTAAAAGAATTAAAAAAAATTAGCTTTTGACTTCATCACATTTAAACATCATTTTTTGGAATGACATATTCTTCTATCATTGTTATGTGGTTGAAATGTATGATTGTCTTGATCGATAATCTATAGAGACATTAATTATCAAAATATAACTTATTGTAAATATGACTACTTTTGTGTAATGAAAACTTCATCCTCAACAAAGTTATCAAAACTTTGTTTTTTGTTCTTTCAAGTTCTGAGCGGCCAAAATAATCAATAATTCATGCGGACACTAAAGTAGACCAGAATAATGTCATAATTCACTTCGTATTATACTCGATGCACATAACATAGAATTCACAGCTCGAGGTCACTTAATAAGTTAAAACAACTTTCCGATCCGGTACTTTGAGAACATATTTAATCTCCTCGATAATGTTCTACTTACTATTCTCTAATGATAATGTTATATTTCCTGAGGGCTCAGCGATCTTGAGCCCACAGGGCTTACTTCCTGTTGGCTTCACAATTTTCCTAAAGCCCATAAACACCCAAGCAAGTAGCAACATAAAACAGGCGAACCACTCCACTAACCTACACAGCGCTACCAAACTGATATGTGAGAGAGACAATGATGAACGCCACTAAATTTGCTGCTACATTATCAATTCCGGAAAAATTATCGGTAGTCAAATTAAATGGTAAAATTTTTGGAGTTTTGACAAAATTTCAGTTTAACCCTCAATTAAGGCTGTCTGTATAGAGAGAGTTGTCATATTATATATTAAAATAGTAAAAGTCATTTTAATTTCCAAAATTTATAACGGCGCCATTTATTTTTTTAAACATTTTTACTTTTCAATTCAAAATTAACTGTTACTTAATTAAATAAACTTAAATGCACATACTTATTTGCCCTTTGAATACTAGAGGGTTATCTTTCCATTTGTTGGAAGAAGAAGAGGGGTGAAACTCTGGTGCTCAATTTTCTCATTTTGTCTTTGTTAGTTTTAGTCACGCAAGTAAATACTGGAAGGGTCTGTTTAATTCTGAAGAATAATTTTCATGAAAAAAATTGATTCCTAAGGATAATATATATCTACACAACTCAGATCATTTTTGTCCCTTTCCATCAAATTATCCAACAATCTTAATAACCAATAAAAAATAATTTTCCAACGCCAATTTGTTTTTTGGCGGAAAAGAAACCTCATGAATAAAAGAAGAAAAATAGTACAGACCGAAACAAACACCCTAGGAGGTGGATTGTCCTGATCGACAGAACAAAAAAATCTTGAAAACTCTAAATCCTACTCTGCTAAATTCCACAGGACAGGCAGTCAGAGCGGCGCCCCCTGTCAACAGACCGAAAATACGTCTCCTATCTGTAATCCCAGCTGAATCCACAAACCGGCAATCTGGGGGCCCAGGAACTAGACAACAGCCGGCAACCTGAACGCCTAACGACATAGCCTCGAGAAATTCCATGCAAGGGATGCCACCCTCCCACTGTCCAACGCCAATTTGGCTACTAAAAAGATGGTGTTCGGGAAAGTGGTGATATGACCACCGGGCTCTTCTGCAATGGCATGTCTCAGTACTCTGGAAGTCACTTTTGTTCCTTTGCCGTTTCTATTCTTTGTAACGCTCACCATTAAATTAAAAAGTTTTCTCATGTTTGGCTAATTTATTTTTGTATGAGTGCAAGGTTAATACAGAGAATTTGATCAAGCTTAGCATTGTCATGGTCGAACATTCACTCGACCCCTATGAAGTTATTTAATAAACCAATTAAGGACTAATTGTTTGTTTGGAGTGGCGGAAGCTTTGCATGACCGAGATAAATTTCAACAGTAATAAGGAGATCAAGATCGAGAATAGTACTACCCCACAGGTTTATCTTGATACTTATTTCACTGTTTTTTTGATAAGTTACTTATTTGTTTCACTTTATTCGATATGTTTTAGTTATGAAAAATAGTAACGTTGTTAATTCTGAGAATCGATGGATATGTCAATAGACAAAATAAAGATGATCAAACAAATAGTGCAACTATCAAATTTTCTTTTTTAGAAAAACTATCGGAATAATTTATTCAGACAAACAAATCCAAGAAAAAGTTGATCATGGGTAGAGAAGTGGTCTTCTGGAATTCAGTTGCGTTTTATTAAAATTTCCAACAATTTTTACGGGAAAAAGATGAAATAATCACTTTAATATGTCTTCTGGAATTCTAGTTGAATCGGTCTGAAGAGGTTATAGTGCGGCATGTGCGGAGGAGGGGAATGAGGCGACTCAAAATCTGACGGAAGGGTTATCCAGGCAGGCATCTCCTCAGGGTTTTTCTCGGTTCCGCCAGCAGAGATCGTGGGGCTTATAGCGCAAGAATGGGTAGGAGGGCTCCATGGGTAGCTGTGCATGGGGAAAGGGATGTAAAAGGGGGCGGTGCGTGGAGTTCATATTTTGACAGTGCTACCGCTAGAGCTGATTTTTACTACGATGTGCTCTTTTTTTATCTTAGTCAGAGTAGATTTATCGGAATAAATTTTTACGGAGGCCAGCAACTGCAACCTCGTTCTTGGACGAGGGAAACTCTACGAACTGGAGGGTAGTATGTAGGTGGGTAGTTTCAATGTGCAAATCATTGAGATGGTGTTTAGGTTTCGGGCAGCTTAGGTGAGCATCTCTGTTGATGTGGTTGCAGGAGTAGTGGTTTTAGGCTGTTCGGTAGCTTCAGGAAACAGTTTTTGATGGTTCTACTTCACTGATTATTGATGAAATGAACCAAATTCCCCGCAAAAAAGGTTCTTTTTGTTACTGTCTCTATTATGTAAATTTGTCTCCCGAACGGAATAACAACTCTTAGAAATTAATTTGAAATAAACAAGTACTGAAAACTTTATGTTGATATCTTTCAGATACGTAAATTTAAGCTAATATTAGAGTAATTAAGATTTCAGATTAAACTGTTTCATCAGATAAGAATTATATACTTATTTCGTCAAAACAACATAAGAACTTGAAAATCCAATTCAAATTTGTAATCCTATTTAAAATAACTAGTCATTTAAAAGGCGAAAATATTTTAGTGACAAATAATTATCCTTCACATTGTTTTGACTAGAGCCACACGAAGAGTCAATACATGAAGACCGTACAGACCATTCACCAACTTATCTCCCATCAAATTGCATGCAAAGGGAAGCCTATAAAGTAAAGGTATGGCAGCTATCCACGTGCATGGGAGATATTACGGTAGATTAAAGGAATTCTCCAAATTTATGTACACCCCAACGAACTGAAATATTAGACGATATAGTGTTTCGTTTTGCATATTAACCCACCAAAGTTTGTCCTCTGTATCAATTCAACCCGTTAACAAAGTTTATTGAGCCAAAATTTGTATGAATCTGATTTCGTCTCTCTCATCATGAAATGGGTCAAAGATCGTGCAACAACGGTTAAATATTCTACATATTTTAATAACATATTAGAATTTTTATTTTTGCGTAAAGCTCAAAATTTTAAAATAATAAATATATAGAAATTTTGTATGAACACCGTGCATGCTCCAAAATTCAAGCAACTACCTAAGTATACGTCGCTCTTTCTCTTTTACACTCGTGAATTTGGGATATATGTGTGGGCGTCGATCTTAAGATAGTAAAGTGAAGTCGCTTTCTTCCACATCACGCTCTCTCTTTTTCTTTTCTTGGGTGATCCATATCATGTTTTTCCTTACACGAATGGTGTTCTAGTTAACGAACGTACTTATGGTTGTAAGAGATGCACACGTGAAAAAGCCAAGTTGTACCACTTTTACACTTTCATATAATTGGACATAGCTAGACCTAGAGAGATCATAGCTATTTGAATTTAAGGGTTATCACCACCAATTAAAATTCACAATATTTGTTCTAGTTTAACTCGATAACTTGAAACAAAGAAAGAAACATATAATGTAGACATTAATTTTTGCCTTTTTGGTCAATGACTTTTTTTCTTGGGCACGGGATCAAAATGTTCCGATACTATATTAGAATTTTCATATTCAACATAAAATTTTAAGACAATGAGAGGATAAATTTTTACATTTATAAACAAACCTACCACTTTCGCAACTAACAATGTAATAATATCAAATAGTTGATTAATCTACGATGGAGCACTTTCGGGTGCCGTTAATGGGAAAACATACCAACTTTCTCTTTTGACAGTGTCATGAAAAACCCAGCATGTTCACGACGGATCACGTTCAAACTACTAGCTGATACTCGACATGCGAAGCACCAGAGTCCACAAATTCACTTTCCTTGAAATACTCGGCGAAGTGAACCGAACCACTATAAATATAAGCCATCTACTCACCAACTCTACCTATCCCAACCACCAAAAGATAAACCCTAATCTCCTCTAACTCTACGTTCCAGAACAATATGGCTCCTCATGGAGAGTTCATCAACGTCACCACCTACGTTAAGCCAATCACCACCACCACCACCAACAACAACCTCTACCGAACCGTATCCGACATATCGTTCGAGATCAGCAAGGAAGCCATAACGGACGTGAAACATCTGACGCAGCTTCCGCCTATCTCGGAGGTGGAGGATGCCAAGTGCGAGTGTTGCGGGATGAGCGAGGAGTACACCCCGGAGTACATAGACCGGGTGAGGAAGATGCATGCCGGGAAGTGGGTGTGCGGGCTGTGCGGGGAGGCGGTCAAGGAGGAGATGGAGAGGAACGGGGTGACAAAGACGCTCGAGGATGCCCTCAGCACGCACATGAGCGCGTGCTCAAGGTTCAACAAGTGCGGTAGGGCTTACCCCGTTCTCTACCAGGCCGAGGCCATGAGGGAGATGCTTAAGAGGAGCACGAGACGGGCTAACTCGTTTGGACCGAAGGGGTCGAAGAAGATGGCGGGTGGGATTGCGAGGAGCTCGAGCTGTATCCCGGCCATAACTAGGGATATGAATGATCTTGGACTTCCAAATTAACTAATGATACTTCATATGTATAGATAGATGTTAAGTCAACCTCTCGCGTACATCTAGCTAGCTAGACTCTCTTTTTGCCACCTTTTGATTGGATTGGACCAATCTTTTTGTAAATTAACTTTCATGTTTAAGGTTTTTCTGTGTTGGTCCAAACTATTACAAGCCTGGTTGCTTGCTGGCCTCCACCTTTCAGTCACCTGTTAAGTTGCCACTCGAAACATTTTGTGCCTACTCTCATAATTAATCAGATTGACACTCCAAAAAATAATGTGAAGAGATTCGTGGATCGAGTAATTTTACGTTGTTCACAACATAACCAACGTGATAACTTGATGTTGCATGCATCGAAAGCATCGTTTCGAGGGTATAGGAAGTTCCCTCCAAAATGGTAGTTGCAGAAACATACATAGGAACCGACAAAAGGCAACCTAGTTCACAACTATGTCCTGGATATGCTCATAGATGAACCATACCATACAAAAACTACCAACATACATCAAGAAGTAGTCCTCTTAGGTCCGTAGAAGCTGGTCTAACATCAGACAAACGACCAGTTTATGAACATGAAGCAGATGCAATGGGCGGTTTCCTCCTCGTTTAACACTTTCCAGGCCACTGCTCTCTCGTACGAGACCGGCCGGCCCATGCTCGATAAACATATGCCTCCTTGGAAACAAGCAAAACCCTGTCAAGGCAACAACCGCATTGATCAAATTCTGACTATTGAAACTTCACATGGGTAAATTGTTTGTTGCTGGATGAAGAATAAGTCGATCCTTTCCCAACCAAGACCATATATTGCTGCTCAGACAACCTGATACTTGGTTTAGGAGTACTATTTAGGCACTTCTCGAATCAAATTCGTTGGGAGATGGTGTTCCTATCAGTTATCAACAATTTTAGGATTTTGAAGACGGAAGCAAACTAACCTGCTGCATTATTTGAGGGAACTCAGAACAAAGGGTCTTTCTTCCATGATCGTCGAATATCTTTTCCAGTGTAATGTCTTGCAGTGCGACCAAGGTTGTCTCAAGCATGTCAAGGCCAGCTTGGTTTGCAAAAGTAAAAACCGGCAATGCCTGACCAGGAATACATAAAAGAATTTAGCAGCTCCATCGCCGTGCAAATTACATAGGAATAAAAGGTACAGCACCGTGTTTCCCATGTTTTTCATCCCAAGACAATAGCATATGCATGCAAACCCAAGAGGCTCTAGCAATGCTTTTTCGAATTTGGGGTGCAAAGGCATTGACACTCTCTCATTGACGACGGTGAATGTGATAAACATGTTAGTGAACAAATGGTATAAGTTACCTTTAGAGAGCAACACAAGATGGCATCAGAGTGATGCCACAGGGTCTTGAGAGTGGACTCGTTTCCTTCATTGCCAACTTTCTGAAGCTCCGCGCCCATGTAACATCTGGAAAACAGTGATTCTTAAGGTCTGAAACAGTTCTGTGGATCCCAACTAAGTAACCTTTTAAGCCTTATCTGGAGCCAGATAATTTTCCTTTGGTGTACTACAAGAACTGAGAGGTCTAATTTAATCATATGCCCTCCTTTTCAAAAGAAAAAAAAATTATATGCACAATTTCCTACTCGATTAGAGAATACAATCTTGCTAATCTCTTGATTCACCTCAAAAGAGGAAGATAATAGGTCACCATAAAAGGAAGACTCCTCAATAATTATGAATGTCAAACATGCATATCAGAAAAAATGTGTGTTAACTCTTGTTTGTTAAAAAACTTTAAGATTACAAGAAAATCCACAATGACGACTAATAACCCAAAGAACTAAGTTGACAGGTCAATACCTGTAGCTCTGGCTGATCCATCGTGCGAGTGTCTGTGCTTCAGGAGTGCCAAGGGGCGGACGAAGGCCAACATGTGCCCCTGAATTGGAAGGAGAGAGTGCCAGCGCAACCCTCTGAACTGAAGATATAATACTGCGCACATACTGCCGAGCCATTGATGCTACATGTTCTTGCATGTGGCTATCAAATGCAAATTCGAATGCTATTGTCATAACTGATCGCATACAACCAGAGTTAGATGATAAATCATTGGACGCTCTGCTTGCAGCAGGCCCTATTTCAAGAGCAGACGCAAGGTCCAGTGTGCGATTTGGACTTGAAGCTTCCTGCATCATTAGCGAAACAAATCTGAAATAAGGCTTCATTGACTTGGAAACAAATGTCGTTTCTTGTACTTGAAAAGATTCAGCTAACCTTCCCAGAATCAAGAGGGATAATGCGGAATCCAGATGGAAGAATAGGAGCATCATCAGCAAAAGATGCATCTATAGGAGCAAATATAAGTTCGGCAGATGTGCCCACAGCATTCTCATCCATGCCACTACACAGCTGTAAAACCAGTAAAAAAAATGGAAATAAACAGACAGAACTCAGAAGAAAAAACTACTGCAAAAAAGCAAGAAGTACAACAATAAAACGGCAAATAACGGGTTGAGCATGTCAGACAAGAGGAAGTAGAAGGAAACTATTAACCACTTGGCCTTTGGGAGCAAAAGAATCCGACATTCATGTTGACCAAGGGATCATGCATGCAAGTTAATCATCTCTACTATTAGAACTCTTCAGGAGAGCTTTAACAAGCTATTATAAACAGAAGCTAAGAGCTTAACTTACTTGCAAAAGAAACATCTCTCTGGGCAGTAGGACATCTTCATGAGAATGGACCACTCCTTCTAACTTAATGACCTCGAGGAACTAAGTGACAAGAAAACAAGCTATAAGATCACAATTAATAGACAATAATTCTACGGATAAAACGAACAGTCTATGGATTGCGTATGTTATTAGATACTAACCTCTTCATGCTCAATAGTGTGAGCAAGTGGGAGTATAACTTGCCCCCCGGAACTGCCAACTCTAGATCCTTGCAAGCAATTAGGGCCAATTTTAATAGCTGAACCAGTGTATGCATCGATGCTGTGATCGGCCCATTCTGATCGATGTTCCCTCAAGAATCTCAAGAGGATTGCCGGAGGAACATTCTGACAGGAAGAAATAGAAAGTGTAACTCGCAGAAAGACACATAAGTTGACGCCAATATGAGGAGCAAGAAGAAACAGAATAAGACGGTGTTGCAAGACTTAAGGTTTGCAGCTCAGAGTCAGACTCATAATAGCATCCATAAGAATCGAAAAATCAAATAATCAGTTCGAAAAGTAGCATGATAGAGAGATCAAGAAAGTGGATGCCACATCAGAACAACCAAACCAATGAGCAAACCTTCTGAACAATAAGCACATGTTTGAACATATTACTTTATGTTGACAAGAAAGTTCTGCACTATATTAGTTTAAATATCTTTGGGGAAGATTACAATTGAATTAATCTAATACTCAAACCTGTAATAACATCGATGCTTTAGCACACAGGACCGAAGTGCTGACTGGTAGGAATCCATTGGCAAACAAGAGGGTGGACCCCATTAACTTCTCAGGGGATGAATTCACAAGAATTGTAACGTCATCCATGCCATCATTTCCTAGCATCGACCATCCCTCGTCCGTAAAACCATTTAAAGCCTCATTGAAACCCCTAAAGGATGATTCAGAGATTTAAGGTAGGCGAAACCAATATAGTTAACATGTGCAACCAGCTAAAAAAATTACCAACCTGCTCAACTTTTGACCCAAAGCTCGCAGAGCTGCTGGCCTTCTGGCCCAGTTAGTTACATTTGCTTGAGACACCTCGTGACCTATCTGCCTAAGGTGACGTAGTGCCTGGAAGAAAAAAGATCAGAAGACACCTTAAGAGTGTTGTCAATACTAAAGGAGTCAACCGAGATAAAGAGATAGTAATCCTTTTTTATCATGAATTAACAGTTTTCTGAGATCTCAACACCATTATAAACCGTTGTAAACATCTTTAGTCAGTAACCAAGGAAACAGAGCAGTGGCCAAAGTAAAATTAACTTATACTACCCTTACTGCCATGGTTGTCTTCTGAGCAAGTGCTGTTGATGATTCGTAAAGGGGACGCAACACTTCTGGCACGCTCCAAGGCTTTCCAACAAAATGAATCATCACATAAGTATCCCTCTTTTTAAGAAACTGAAAATCTATTGTAACCAACAATGTAAAACAAAAGTGTCACAAACCTCCAAATCCATATGATCAACTATGTGTATCATCGAGCCACCCCCTTCGCAAGGTCTTACTAAGTATCCACTGGGCAGCATTTCTGCTCTCACGAAATGTTGCACTGGTGGCATGCTCTGACCATTTTGCATATTTTTTAGTGATCTTTCACAGATCTGGACATGGAACAAGATTGGTGATCTGAAAGGTGGCTATTGTGGACAAGCAAATAGAAAGCAGGTATACTGGAAAGCAGGTTTAGAGCAATTCATAATCTACCACAAGGCTTCCATCTTCTAGCACAGAAGTATAACGCAACAACCAGAAGTCACGAGCAGGTGCCAAGGTTGTTGGTGCATAGAGCTGCATCCATTAGCAAGTACATCAATGACAAATTCCACACTTTATAACCAAAAAGGTAATAAGTTTCCATAACAGTACCTGCATGTAGAGCAGCTCAATGGTTCCACCATTAGCAGTAGGCAGCACGTTAAGCACATCCACAGCTCGGCAATCGCGAAACCACGAAAGCCGATCCTTGAGGATTTCTGCAACCTGAAACATGCATGAAATTCTAGGTTAATGTTTAGCTCATACTTGCTTCAAAAAGAGGCTAACACAAATGCAACGAACATACCCTTGTGGGTTCCAGACCCACTAGGCCACAGGCTCGTGCTGCTACACCAGTGCAACCATGAGAAATAGCAACGATTCCTATGGAATCCGGACCAGGCTGCAGTTGGAATAGAATTGTTATTGACAGAAGAAACACTGGGCAACTATTCACCAGATAAACACTATAAAGACGTAGGAAGCAGTATACTATAAAAAAGAAAAAAAATCATGGAGGATAAGTTGTCACCATCATATTAAGTTACGAATGAAAAAAATCGCCAGCACACACCTTCATTCCAGGCATTTGGACCCACTCCACGGCAGTTCCAGTGGCCTTCGACAGAAACTCTGTTAAAGTGTCTTCTGCAATGGACAAAAGCCTGGAAGGAATACAAAGCACAGCTCTGATTGTCTGAATACAGCAACTTTGCATCCACAATTATGGGAATACCAAAGCAATCACAAGATAGCATATACGAAAGAGAACTTTACAGCCATAAACCCATCTACTTACCCTGCAGGACTAGCATCCCTGGGGAGATTTTGAGATGTCAAATGGTGCTGACCACTTGTCACAACAGATTCACAGCTCGTGTCTTTGGTAGGAATTGTTGGCTGCAATATAACCTCAACCATTACGAAATTAACTATAACCCAATGAAGGAAACATGCTTACTTTCTAACTCGGAGATGAAAACAAATTCTATGAGAATGTGCAAATCGGTGTCTAATTGAGCTCAGAGTACGACGAGAAAAACAAATAGTCACAAGAAATTCCTCTTCATTTACACCACTTCATCCACCAACAAGTTAAATGAAAAGCATTCGAATGGGATAAGATATAAGAAGCATGATAGCACTCACATTCTGGGTATTTTGACGAAAGTACCCATTCTCGTAGACCAGATTTGACACCTGCTTCTGCAACCTATCATTCTCCTCCATGAGAAGTTTGTTCATCGCCGTCAGTTTCCTATTCACAGATTGGAGACGTGACGCCTCCTTCCTCTGCTTCTCTCTGCACCTGAAGATTAAGAGAAATCAATATACACTTAGAAGGAAGCTACGCAAGATCCAATAGTGATGGAGATTGTATGTCATCAAAGCAGAAAGCTGATTAAGGGGGTAATTGATTGTTATAATAGGTGTAAAACTAACCATTTCATGTCTCGTGTCCTTTACCAGATTGTTGCTCTATAGATACAAAGTATAGCAAACATGGAACTTACCATCGAATAGAGCCTGCCTAACTAAGCAATTCAAGACGGTAATTCAATGAATTTATCTCCATTCCCCAATCAACGAGTAAAAAGGAAAGGAACATAGGAATCACTTGTTAATACCTTCTATTCTGAAACCAAACTTTGATCTGCTTGGGCTCGATGTTTGACAGGATGGGGCACTCCCTAATGACCTGCTGGCGGCGGATTGAAGTGGGTTTCGGACACTCGTGATAGAGCCTCTCCAGGGCTTCGACCTGCTCAGGGGTGTAGCGGACATACTTTCCGTTGTCCAAGCTTCCTTGATGCCTACCATCCTTGCCGGACATTGACATCTTCAAGCTAACAACTTGACCGAAACACGACCTAAACCCAGAACCCTCCTCTAAAAGCTAAAAAAGCTCCCTTTCCTTGAACACATATCACCACCAACAACTTAAAGAGACCCAAATCCAAAAAGTTCCAAACTTTAGCCTTAAGACAGCTAAACCCACAACATAATCACAAGTTCTACAGACTTTTCGTTTACTTTCACCGTCTTTTGTGGAAACCAGAGGCCAGATAAATACACATAAATGCAGACAGACAGCCCAAGAATAAACCCTAAAGACAAGAAAAAGCACGAATCTTTAGAGATCAGAGCCCTCTAACTTCAACCCCAACTAGGAAACATCAAAACAGAGTAACAACAAACCAAAACCCATCAGCCATTCACTAGTTTAAACGATAAAGAACCAACCAAAACTTCCGATCCAAGGCCAGCTCTACCCCATCATCACCCTCCTCCTCCCACAACCACACACCAAACCCAGAACGCCGCCGTTTCCTCTCCTCCGGTACAAGAAGAACAACAGCAACAAAAAAAGGGTAATAAAAATAAAAAAGAGTGGTGCGTGCTTTTGCTTTATTAAGAATGATGTTCAATTTTTACTCTCCACGGCTGCTTTTGGTGAAGCTTTTCCAGGGGAGAAAAAAGGGGTATTATTATATTAACTAAATATTTTATTCAGATGGTTGATTGATTGATGGATGGATGGATGGTGGAGTGGAGATTTGGATGGAGGAGAGAGTGTGAGTTAGTGTGTGTAGAAAGTATAAGTGGCGTTGTGGATTCTTCATTGGCTCTTTACTTCGGCCATTACTGTTACTTGGACAGGAAGAGTAGAAACTACAATGTATCCTACTTTTGAAGACGGTAGACCGCCAATGGTTTTTTTTCTCCTTTCTTCTGTCCATTTCGGACATCTTAGTTTCCGACCGTTGTTAGGTTTTTTTAATACCGTCTGGTATACGGTTCACTGTGTCGAATAATCAATTCGAGTTTGATAAAATTTTTGAAAGGTAGTAAAGTTCTTCTAAGATATTATGTTGCTCGGTGGAATCAAAATTCACTTGTGCGTTGCTAAGAATTTGAACTTGATATTTAATTAAAAACTAGAATAACTTTCTCATGATTAATCCGGGTGCTTGTTGGTGACCGTTGTAATGTGATTACGGCCAAATTGAGAGCACGTTTTGTTTCTGTTCTCAAACTTTGGTTATTGCAAAAATAACTAGGAATACTGTGATAAACTACTTTCTTATATCTTTCAATATTTATTTGGATACATCAAAATATTCTCGATTTTCGAGTGTACTTGGCCGTATACGTGAAATAAAAGGTAGAGTACTGCAAGATGACAGATGCAGATACATAGGAGTTAGGACTTTCGAGAGATGAACAAAAGGCGAGCTGGAGGCAGAGAGGACAACATCATGGCCTTTCTTGCATGCGCGACTCTAAATATTATATTATATTATATTATATCCCAAAAGCTTCGATAAAATTGGTGCTCGACAAAGACAAAAGGAAGAAGAAATACTAGAGAAAAGTTAAAGTTTGTTGCAAAATCTCAGAGACGATCGTAAATGTCGATGGTAATGGGTCCGTTGGTTCGTATCATAATGTGTATGCGTATGTCCGGAGAAATGGGCTCATGTGTCCATGTGCATGGATGACGGATATCCATAAGAATTTCCACTGAGCATATTGTTGGAGCGGGAAATTAACAACCTACATACAACACATATAATGGAATCTTATTTATGAATACTTTTTTAATAATATTTTTTTATTCAGTTTGAACTCGATATTATTTTTTTTAAAAATTAATATTTTACCGTTTAGAACATGGTATGTGTCCAACCTCTAACTGACCAACACTAGATTTCCACCAAGAAGGGGTTTTTGCCCAATATGGTGTTACTATTCAAGTTTATTTACCAATATGGTGTTACTATTTAAAAAATTCTCAAAATGGTGTTCCTTTCTCAGGTCGAAAAAAAATTTCGACCTAGGGAGCGTAGGTCGAAATTTTTTTTCGATCTGGGACCAAACCGAAATTTTTTTTTTTACTTCCGTAGTCGAAAGAATTTTTTGACCTGGGACCAAAATTGAAAAAAAATTTCGACCTGGGACCATTATTGCCTGTAGCAATAGTAAACGGTACTGTATCAATAGTAAATGGGCACTGTAGCAATACTAAACGGGTACTGTAGCAACGAAAATGGAAAAAAAAACTTACAAAGATAATATAAGTACACTGTAACAACATTTTTTTGTTAAGATGATAAAAAATCTAAAAAACTCGAAAATTGGTCTTAAATCTAAGACCCATTTTTTGAGTTTTTTATATTTTTTATTATTTTAACAAAATTAATGGTGCTACCGTACAAATTTTGAAGAATGTAAGATCCATTTTCTAAATTTTTTAAGATTGTTCATTATTTTAACAAAAATAACGGTGCTATAGTACGAAAATTTTGAAAAATAGAAAAAGAATCTAAGACCAATTTTTCGAGTTTTTTAAATTTTTTATTATTTTAACAAAAATAATAGTACTACAGTACCAAAATTTGCAAAAATAGAAGAATCTAAGACCCATTTTTCGAGTTTTTTAGATTTCTAACCAAAAATTTTCAAAAATGCTACAGTACGAAATTTTCGAAAACTTTTACTATTTGCTACAGTACTCGGTCCCAGGTCGAAAAAAAATTTTGATAATGAAAGTCGAAATTTTTTTTCGATTTTGGTCCCAAGTCGAAAAAAATTTTCGATCTGAGGAGAGATAAACACTATATCCGGGGTTTTTTCAATAGTAACACCATTTTAGGGATAAAATTGTACTGTAGCACTATTTTTGGCAAAAACCCCCCAAGAACTGACCAACACTAGATTAGACCCTATACATTGTCATCTATGAATGGCTGTAGGCGATAAGAAAGGCAGCGTATATATATTACCTTACCTATAATCTAGTTTCGAGAATTTGATCTCTATCTCACCTTCGATCTCCAAAAATTTCATTTTAACCCATCTCTTATCCTCGGAGTTTACAGTATCGAACTCTTGAATTAAATGCAAGATATTTTTAATAATTATTAAACATACAATTTAAATTATATATATATAATCATAAATGAAAGACATTCCATACATTATACATCAACATTCAATAAAAACCATAGTTTTAAAATACGAATTTTGGTATGACCCAGATTTTGGTCCATCCTCAGGGTCGTCTGGTCAGACGGTCGAACCTAATTTTTTGTAATTTTTTTATTATTCGATAATGTATAGACCAAATAGTCAAAATATAGGTTTTAAAATCCACATTTTATAAACATCAACCAATTTATAACATATAAAGTATATTTTTCTTTGTTGATTTGCATAAATCGAGCATATGATACAACTTTTTATTTTAATTTTTGCTGATTTGGATAAAATCCAGTCTAACCGGACTGGCCGAGTCAAAAACTAGTGTGAACCATCCGGTCCGACCGAATTTTAGACAGTTTACATTTTTTAAAACTATGTTTTAAACTTCAAGAAATAATAAAACATTAAATTTTGTAATTTAAGTTAAATAGTAGAAAGTTCATCCTTTCAAATTTCAAATACATAAACATAATGAATATAAACATAATGAATATGTGAAGATTATATCTAGTATATCAATAAAAAATAGAATAATATGTACCTTAAAAATTTTAGAGTCAATATCATCATTAACTTAATTATATTTCAGAATATTTGAAAATTTTTTTACAATTTACAAGTAAAAAGTAAAAATAAATAGGTCTAATTAGGATAAGATTCATACCATACTTATTCTACTCTACTCTAAACCCAATCAAAATTAACATAACCTAAACTAAACTCGCAAGATAATGATAGGACCGACGCCCAACCCACCAAGTATAGATATTTATTTCATCCCTATCGTGTTCCCTGCACGGCCCGCAAGTGTAAGGATAAATGGACCATTAGGTCTGTAAACATGGGCTTGTAATTTGTAAAGGTCCAAATGGACACGTTGGTAATGAACCCTAAGAAACTGGTTCGTATTGATGTCCATGGCCGTAATTATTCGTATTCGAATTATCCAAAATTTTAACTATCTGAAGAATCATTTTTTGTATCCCAGTCCGAGTTTGAACTTTTTATTATCTAATATCCGATATTTAAAATTTTTTTGATACAGATATAGATAATCCGAACTATCCAATTTTTTTCCAAGGCTTTAAAAATAAAAATAGTAATATGGCCAGAAAATGAATCAGTAGCCAATGCTTACGAAAGTAGCTTTGACATTGCATAGCTCTCGCCCAATTTTTTATAAGTAGCTTTAACACTACAACAACTATCGAATGGCAACAAAATCAGTTAAAATAAATTAAGAAAACAGAAACGACAAGGAAAAACCAAACAACAATTTTTTCTAGGTTTTCTTATTTAGGGAAATTGAAATTTAGCGGGTAGTGGGAGGTTTTTGGATATGGGCTTAATTTTGTGGACTACTACATACCTATTTGTAATTTTTATTTATTTAATAGGCTTATTTTTTTAATCAAATATTTGGGATATATCAGAATTATCAAATTTTCTCACTTTTAGCCAATTTGGGGTTCTCGTTACCAACAGGAGTTCATGGGTTTTGTAATCAGGTGCCACCTCAAGGGTTAAGTTCGTATTTGTTAGATGATCTAGGTGATGTAGCTTTTCCTAAGGATGTTCTTTTAGCTGACGATGTATGGCAAAGTTTCGCGATATATCAAACATCAAGGGAGGTTTTCCCTCCCAAAGTATTCTTTTCTTACCACGAATTTTTTCCACCAAATTTTTCCGTAGTAGAATTTTAACGAAGCCGGCGGTCGCAACCTCACAAAAGGCCAAGAAAGGATCTTGTACTTAGTAGGATTATTTTTTGCCATTGTTATTAATATATAGTGACATTTGCCCCACTTCTACCCCAAAAAATACCTCAAACAAATCAGAAAATTGTCAGTGAGTGTTTTTCGTTTTTTACTTTCTACCGTTTCAATTTTTTCCATTTAATTGACCAACTTTTTGTATGAGAAATTTTACGGTGATAATAAGTAAAAAATCTGAATTTGTTGATTTTTTGATAAAATTTAGATGAGGAAAACTGAAATTTATTTAGCTTAAAATTATCATCCGTAAAATCATAATCATTAGGTACAAAAATCATATTTGTGAAGAGATCATCGTAAAATTTTCCATCTGCACTCCACTTTCCTCTTTATTTTACATTTTATTTTTGGCTTAATTTCCTCGTGAAAATGATGATTACTGTGCAAATTTTTTTATTTAATAGAAACAAAGTTGGGAGAAGTTAAAACACTAAAGTGTCTAATAAGCTTTGTTAAATATTTATTTGTTGAGAATAACTAAAACGTGTTAGCCGTGCAACTTTTCTTTTAGTAATGCTTTTGGCGGTGGCTGCCTCACGAAGATGGCAGCTGCTGTAGTCGTCACGATGAAGCAATTCTCCGAGCTTAATTAGGATGTGAAACACTTCATGTGAGATATTTGATCATGGGTTGTGCCAAATGGCTCATTATGTGGCAAAAGGTCACACCCACTTATTGCCACCTCCACCTATTGGTGGCTAATGAAGCCACGTCACTTCATACCTTGACAAGCTATTATTGGTAGCTTGGCCACATGGCACAAAACCCAATTTTTGGTGGTAACGAAGGGAAACAGCTTTTCCCTTATAAAGGAGAAGAAAAAAAATGAAGTGGAGGGAGATACGAAGGACACAGACAAGGAAAAAGGTTTCTGAGGCAAAATATCAAGTGAGCTTCATATTGTAATTCTCTCAATTCGACTCTGAGGTATTTAGTCGTGAAAATTGTTCTTGCTTCGATTTTTAATAGGCAAGAATCGACCGGTAACAAATCTTGTTACGATCCCGTGGATACTGTACTTCAACAAATAAACTCTATTTACGGTTTAATGAATTCGTTCCTTAATTAATCTAAGGTTCTTAATTATATGTTTAAGAATTATAATTATATAGAAAGCCTTCAATGATGCATAATAATATAAAGATGGTTACAATCAACACTTCAAATCTAGGTCTGTGGTAAAGTGCCATTAGGGAAAAAATTAAAGATCAAGCTTCAAACTTTCGTAATACAAGGAAAATAAATTGTGTCCCAAGAAAAATGATCAATTTAGTGACTGTTTGACGACCAAGTAGATGTGTCTAGTTAAAGAGTATCGTATTGCATTTGTTGTATTACATAAAATGGATAACTATTTCCGATGAGAGTGAGTTCAAGTGAAAATCGTTTCCTTTGAATTCGGTTTCCAGCCAAACAATCTGCACTACTTGTCCCCGTCAGAGAAATTGAATACTAAATGCCTAGCTTTTATTGGTGTCCTCATAATATTCTTGGGAATAATTTTAATCTCTGTAATTCCAGTTTTCACTCTCCTTTTATAGTTGCTGGTGACATTGTTCGCAGCTTTACACTCACTTGTCCCTGAATCGATTGGATGCAGTGCATAAGGAGAGGCCCCAGTGAATGCCTATCATACAATGCCTATCGGTTCGAGTCGGATATGATTTTTAAATATAGACAAATTTTTTCCAACAAATATTTAACGCTAATATTGTCACGACCAGAAAATAGAAGTGACAATGCTCGAGGATTAAGACATCCCGCTAGGCATCAGGCTTTATTACAAATAAAAATCCAACTTTTTAGTAAATAGGAAAACGAACAATTGTCATCAAATCCAAATACTCGCAGTCGGAAAAACAACCGCCCTTATTTTTCAAGAAAGCAGTGATGATGCATGCAAGCCGAACCCTTTACTCCCGATCCCGAACCTTAGCTGAACCATCTGAAACACATACGACTAACGTGAGTTGATTAACCCAGTAAGTGGAACAAGTACAAATATATTCACAACAAAATTAAATATACGAGCATAATCACAGAAGATCCCTTAACCGACTAACACACATAGACTCCGGAGTCGAACATATTCATGACGGGATTCTCGGGGGCCCAGAAAGTACCCCTCCGTTCCCGCGTACGGGCCCAAAAGACAGAAGGGTATCCCCACGAGCCCAGATAATTTCTGCACTCCCTATCCATTTGATCACACGCACCTAGGGTTACCCAGTTCCCGTTTAAAACGATGCGTACGAACTATAGGGCCCAAAAGGTACAGAAATAATCCTGCATGACTGAACAGAACATGACCAGTATATTCACATATCCACATATTCACATCGAAACTTATACTCAAATCCGTACAGAATCATAAATAAACAGACGAGGTCAGATAATAAGCGTATACATAATCAACTTATCAAATTCGTACACAAAACAGGACCAAATCGGTTTCCCATGCATCACAAAAATCAGATCCGGACCGAGATCAATCAGATTAAATCAGAAACCTAAATTGAGCCATATGTGTTCAGAATCCTAAAATCCTCGATCTAAGACTTCCACTTACCTGACGTTGCTCCTAGGTTCTTAACCCTCCCCCGATCCTCCCGAGACTCAGTAAGTTCGTCCTCTTCACCTTTTTGGAAGACAGAATACGTGACTTGGGGCAGAAGTTACTCTATTCCAAGAAGAAAAACAGGATCAGGAGCTTACCCCTCTCGTACGGTGATTCTCGGAAGACCTCGTCGTCTCCTAGCCCCTCCTCCCGAGTCCGATTTCGCTCCTCACCTTCACAGAGAGAAGAATTTCGTGGCTATTATTTCTGTGGTAGAATGGACGGCCTAGGGGCCTATTTAACATAGTTTTCGGGCTAAAAACCCTAGCACAGCTAGGCTTTGTGGCAAATTACGTTTTGCTCCCTTTAACTTTAGGAGATTATCACTTTAGTTTCTCAATTCTTACAAATATATTTTCAAAGAAACTTTATATATATCTCTCGATTAAGTTAGAAGTTACATTAGATTTATGTTACTGTACTTCCATCCCCTAGCCTTCACTACTAAGAAACATTGTCGGCCTTGTTTGGATTCAATGAATTCCAAGAGACTTTTGCTTTGGCTTTGAATCTTTGACTTGTACCCAATATCGGTAATCGGCGCCCACGAGTTGGGTTTTCCCAATTTAACGTTCCACAGTCTAAATTCACTACTTCGATTGAGCTGGTCACGCGTATCTGTGACCCTCATCGTGTTTAATGCACCCGAATAGCCAATTTTTATGAGTTGAGGTAAGGTGCAATGGATCGATGCAAGAAAATAGAAGAATGATGCATCACAAAATCCTCTAAATTTTGTGTTATATTAAGTATAGAAAAGATTGATGGGTAAATCTGTGTAAGTTTATCGGGCACTCTTTTTCCGTGTCGCAATTTTTTTAATTAAATTTTAATGCGACAATGTTTAAACGAGATCAGTCATCGCAAACTCATACTAATAATATGAGAGAATTTCACACTTCATGTAAATGTAATATGAAATACTATTGTTACTAAATAAACTTTTTACCTAAATCTACTTCTCAAAAAAAGTTTACCTATCACAAAAATGTGCTTAAGTTAATCCATGAAATTTTGAATTGATTAATGATAAAAATTTGGGTTTTGAATTATTTAATAGGTGCATGTTCAACCATTCTTTTGAAATGGATTCAGATCTTTCAGAATTGATGAATTTGATGTTCAGATTAAGTACTCGTTTTTTCTATAACTGATTTCCTAGGAAATGTTTTTCTATATTTTAATTTGTAAGTTGAATATTTTTTATTCAAATACCATAGTTTTTAATATTTGGGAAAGTTCACTTTAGTGTGGTTTGAGTCTTTTTGATTTAGGTAGTACGTATTTTAAAACGCATCAAATGAGTGTATGAGGTGTGACGTTTTGACACTGTAGTGACATGAGCAGTTCCTCCCATGCTATCCGATCACCTAGCTTGCAACATCTAACTCATGGCGTCACGTGGATTGTCACCTTTATCCAAATAGTTGTTGACGTAGTATTTCAAATTTTTAACTAGATACTAAATTAATTTTTTTCCATTAAATTTTCAATATTGCTAAACAACTCAAATTTGAAATGTATGTCATGTGAACAATCACATGGCCGGAGGTATCAGTTCACGTGGCGATCCGTGTTGACGTGGCAAGTTAGGTGGCCAGGTAGCATAGGAGGAATTGTTCGTGTCACTAAAATGTCAAGATATCAAACTCCAGGCACTGGTTTGATGTATTTTCAACCACATACTACTTAACACAAAAAGTCTCAAATCACATGACATTAAAGTAAACTTTTTCTTAAATATTTATTGAAAAATGTTTGCCAACCTTATAAAAAATTTACCCATCTTGAATTTGAATTAGTTGGCTCGGTAGTTGGCCAGAGGTTTTATATACCGAAAACGTAATCTATTTGTATTTTAATAAAAAAATATTTTACCCGTTCGTTTGTAAAAATAATTTCCTAAAAATAACACAAATATTCCCAAATATGTGTATTTTAAAATTCGTACCTAATTTGTTGTGTTTTGTCGAATTTGGGCGAGTTTTTTCGAGAATCTCAACAATATCTTTAAACAAATATCTTGTTGGCTCAACCTAAACCTAAAGTTGAGAGACGAAATAAAACCACATCAAATGATATCCCCGGATCACGTGACACTACTTCGTACAAAAGAGAGGTCACGTGACCATAAAATGATGAGTGCAATAATTAACATATTTTTGTTTTCCAAATTCCAAACCATGGAAAAGTAGTTCAATAATTACCACTCAGACTAAAGTTGCCCCAAACATCCGTGCACCCACAAGTGGCCCTAGTACACTTTAGTTGTACAACAACATTTTCATCATTTACAAATAATCAATAATAAAGTTGTTCTAAAACAAAATAAGAAATATCTCATTCGCTTTTTTTGAAAATGCACAAGTAGAAAATACTTATTTTTTTAAAAGTAAATATCATTAATTGTCATAGAATATATATCATACTAATCTTATTATGATATTCCCTCTACCATGTGTTAAATACTATTAGTAGACTTTTTACACAACTTAGATCAAAGGCGTTGTTCTGAGTTGACCAGGTCTTGAGTTCGAATCTTTGATAATGTAATAGTGTTAAATATTTGTTGGGAGAACTCTGTCACCTTTCAAATGTACTATCTGACTGAAATCTGGATTAATCGGCTCAGTGACAATATAGCAAAATTGTAAAAAATTAAAATTAAAACTCTTAACGAACTTAAATTCAAATTAGTCGGTGGAGGAAATATTCAGATATAAGTAATTAAACAAATAAACAACATTTCCCCTTTCGTGCTCAACCTCCAAACCCCCTTTAAATACCTCCCGTGATCCCCTCTCTTCCGCTCGTCCCAAAACCAAAGAAACCAAAGAAAAACAACAACACAAACACCCTCCTTCTCCGAAACCCCAACGAGAAACAGGAGATTCAAACCTTGACTTGTAATATAATTCACAAACCCTAGAAATGGAGATAGGGAAGCGAGTACGAGACATAGTACGGATAATACTGTTCATGATAAAGAAAGGTATATCCAAGAGCAAACTCCTTCTCGACCTAAGCTTGCTCCTTAAACGAGGCAACAAGATCGCAAGTAAAGCCATCCACAACCTCATGTTCCACCCGAACAGCCGCCTCTACGACCAGTCGTTCCCCGCCCCCCCGCGAGAGTACGAGTTCAGCTGCAGCAACACCCCACAGTACTACCAGTTCCTCCCATGGAACGGCAAGCGCCGCCACCACAGCCACCACGCGGCCGCCAGCTTCTTCGGGTGCGCATTCCACGAGCCGAAGACGCTGGACGACGAAGCCGCTGCCACAGTTAACGCCGTGAAGCTGGCGTTAGAGATGCTGAAGGAGCCGGTGGAGGCGTCGCCGTACCTTCCGGGGTTCGGGAGGAGCCCGGCGGTGAGGCAGCTGAGGATAACGGACTCGCCGTTCCCGTTGAGGGACGCCGAGGAGGACGACAACGGGTACGTGGATAAGAAGGCCGAGGAGTTCATCCAGAAGTTCTATAAGGAGCTCAAGAAGCAGAAGAAGATTGTTGGCTGATGAAATATTTATATATCATTTTGTTTTTTTTTTTTGGTTTCTCAAGAAATTGAGTGTACGGTTGTTGTATTTTTGGGGTTTTGATTTGTTTAGACGAAATAATTAAGCGGTGTTAATTAAGCTAAGTACGGCTAATAATCCATGTACCCGGTGCAGATTACTTCTTGTTGTAATAGAAAACAAAGGGTAGCTGTAACGCTTTGTGTATCATGAGAAAATACTAGATCAATTGAAGAGCCTTAAATTTCACGGAACATTTAGAAAAATACCATCGTTATAATTTTTTAATTTGGTTTAGTTTATGTATTAAGAGGTTTGAATTTCTTTAAATATGTCTTAGATATCATTGAAAATTTTATTTTTAAATGCTCGATTCTGAATTCTTTTATCTACTACATCTTTCACTTTTATCTATTTTCTATTTTCTCCATCTTTCTTTTGCCGCTGAGCCGCCAGATCCCAGGGTGGGAATAAATGTTCTTGACAACTCTCGGAGACCTCGACTCGAAGCTTACAATTTTAATATTTTTTCCGACATATATTTCCAGCGTTAATTAAACGGCAAGAAAAGGTAGTAACCAATAACCACGTCTTCGTGGTTCTTTTAATTAAGAGATATGTTTATTTAAGTACCCTGTGATTTCACCCATTTTTATTTAAGTATTTTGTGGTTTTACTTTTTTCACTTTGGTGACGGAACTTCTCGAATTTGACATTTTTTTGTCACAAATACCTAACCAGAGTTAGTTTTTTCCTTGTTGTCATTTCTATGGTTATCCACGTCAGCTCCACGTCATATTTTCCATCCCATGTGGCACCGACGTGAAAAAGTTAAAAAATTCTCCACTTAAGGCTCCATGTTTTACGTTATATTTTTTTCCGTTTTGGCCGATTTGGGAGATTAAGATTTAAGATGAATCTTTTTTTAACCTTTCCATGTCAATAACCTATAGAAATATGACGTGGCGCTGACATGGCACTTACGTGGATAATAATAAAAATGCCAATTGGAAAATTACTAACCTTGGTTAAGAATTTATCACCAAAAGTGTCAAATTTGAAAACCTCCATCACCAAGGTGAAAAAAATAAAATCACATGGCACTTAAGTTAAAATGTGTGAAACTACAGGGTACTTAAGTAAACATATCCCTTTAATTAATTATTAGATACCTTAGACCATGTACATCAGGGGCCGAGCCGAGCCGAGCCGAGCCGAGCGCTCGGCCCAATATTTAATCATTTTTTTTTAAAAAGGGGGGGGCAATTGATTTCTGCTCGGCCGAGCGGATTGGCCAGCCAATCCCGCTCCCGAGCGGATTGGCTGGTTTTTTTTAATTATCTAACTATCTAGTTATTTTTACTTGGTATAATATTATTCGTAAAAATAGATTTATTCGGATAAGATTTTTGGGGTTAGCTTATCTTTAGCAATAAATTTAAAAAATAATTTAATTTTGTATCTCTATAAATAGAGTCAAATGTTAACATATTTTCATATACCATCTAAAATTTTCTCTTCTTTCACTACATAATCACAATTTATAAATTATTTTTATCTAATTTAGTATTCCAATTTTTACTTTTGTAATTTTATGACTTAATCACAATATTTAATCGTGTTATTGAAAATATAATTATTTTCGTAATATATAATTTTAATCTAAACAAATCAAAGTAGATAATATGTGGATGAGAGAGAAATTAATTATTTATTCTGTGAACTGGGTTGCTGATGTGGGTAGAAAATATGTAGGTGGATTGGATTGGATAAGAATTGGGTATGGAAGAGAGAGAAATTAATAATTTATTCTGTGACCTGGATTAGATGAGTTGCTGATGTGAGTAGTCTTAGGCAGTAAGAAATTAATAATCCCTAAAAAGCAGTGCTAGGAGATACTGGCTGCTTGGGTAAGGAATGTTTTTGTTCCTTGTACAACATGGCCGAAGATTCAGGGACGTCGTCTAATTTAGCGTCCACGAACACTTTTTGCTTTGACTTTTTCAAAATTTTGTTGCGGGTAAATTTTTTACGAAAATTATTTAGTACTTTGATAGAATGTGAAATTACAAGATATTAAAGTAAAATTTTCATATTTTATTATTTACATGTTTCCTTATTTGCATGAATATCCTTTTCATTATTTCTCTTGAAGTAGTCAGCTGGCTTAATTAAATTTGAATATAGCGAAGGAATTTACGTATTGGCCCATTTTCTTTTTAATTTAATCGATCAAACTTTGCTTGGAACTGGCAGCTTTTAGGAGCCTCACCGTTCAACTCCACTTTCTTGTCTTGTTGCTCTTCCACTAGTAAAAAGCAACTTATATTAGCTGTCCCATCTACAAAATACATACTTTATTTCTCTTTTGGGGTTTTTCAAAATGTTTATTTTAAAAATATTGGGAAATTTTGTTTGAAACTTCCCTAGTGTCCGGTTCTCCCATGGTTTACTTGCTTTTTGGGCTATTGAATTCATAGTCACACCCTAAAAAGTTGATTTACAACGATAAAGTATTGTTGAAGAGACGTTGTTTTCTATTAAATATTAATGCTGAAAACGACTGATTTTTTCTTTATAGGAAAAGTTTGAAAAGCTCGATAGAGTAGAAAGACATTGCAATATTAATGTATCCTCGCACACAAATTGAAATTGTTTCCGTTGTCAGTATTAATTGATCAGGTGCGTGTTAATTAGGGGTTAGTTTTCGTCTTATTACATTTACATAACTTTGCCGTAGGTATGAGGAAACCTTAAAAAATTGTGAAGGGGCAACCTAAATATTAAGGCAGGAGTTTATTGATAACATATTAATCCTTAGTTTACTAAGATTAATCCTTACGTTGTAACAGCTTAAATTGTTTAGTTCAAATTATTGCAAGTGTTCCTCTTTTATTATCTCGCTGAAATTAGTTGGTCCATATTTGAGGAGTATTGATTAATTCACATTTGAATTGGGCCGGGTTATAAAGTACGATAAAAAATTTCGTGCACTTTTTTTAAATCTCAAATATATTTTCAATGCTCGAATTCAAGACTTTTCATTAAACTAAGCCAAACTCCTCGCATGTTGATAGTACACATGTTAGCAACATACGTTTGGTGCTCTTTTCCTACTGTAAGTTTTCCATGAAGTTTTATTACGGTAGGGTTTTACCAAGACTGCGGTTTCAACTTATTTCGAGAGAATTCAACACCATTTTTTTATTTTGTTTACATATTTTAATAAAATATCAACTTCTTTACAAAACCATTTTTTTCCATATGTTCAATATTTAAAAAGGGTATTTCACTAAAGAATGTATGATTGTAGTATATACATAAATATAAATTACACTCTAATCTCCCATGTTTGCTTTTATGTGCTCCCAGGCTCCTCTATTTTGAAAAATCGATTATGTTATCCCTCTAGTTTGGCAAAAATTATACTTTCGGGTCCCTATGCCCAGAATATTCGATATTTTCTGGTGAATGTCCACCTGAAAAGACCAAAATATCCTTTCTACTAAAAAACTTGAAACTAAAATTTTTAGTATTTTAGTCTTTTCAGGTGGGCATTCACAGGATAATATCGAATATTTCGGGCATAGGAACCCGAAAGTATAATTTTCCCAAACTAGAGGGGTAACATAATCGATTTTTCAAAATAGAGGGGCCCGGGAGTACATAAAAGTAAACATGGGGGACTGGAGTGTAATTTTCCCTATTATATCTCCACGTGTCCAGCGAGTTGACATAATTATTAATAGAATGACTTTACAACTGTTTATAAAGCTCTAACTGAAAAGAGAAATTAGAAAAGAAGAGGAAATTGGTTAAATATAGTTACTCAAGTTGACTCCGATGGGGGGAACGGTAATGATTGAGAAATGCGTAACGTTCGATAAATACCTAACCTGAAGAGCAGACAACAGGGAAGAGCCGTGCTTGCTTCCTCTTAAATGGTCGTACTTCCTTCCTTCGCCACTAAGAAATAACAAAACACAATAATGTTTCTACATTCTTAAAAGGACTTGGGTCTTAATTGCTAAATATTAATTGTTGACTGCGATTTCCGAGGAAAGTTCACTATCGGCAAACTTTAATTAGATCCTACATTAGCCCGAGGAGCTATACCGCCATTTCCATTTCTTTCTGTAATATTTTTGTTCACTCTCGATCGATAAAGTGCCCATTAATTGATACTTTAACCTCCAACAGCTGTAACGGGGAATTTGTTCAAAATGGTTGATATTAAGGTTACTCTATCTATAAGCGTTAAATTTTATCGATATATTATTTTAATGTTTGAATTGGATACGAAGATTTTAACATGATATGAGAGTGAGTTTATTTCGTATGCCGTAGTTGTCCTCATACGATCTTTGTTTCATTGCACGTTAGCGAAATCAAGGATCGTCCAAAACTTCTATCGTCCAAACTTCTATTCGATAAACTTTGTTGAGAGTGCATAGATATTATCAAAAACTGCTTTAATTATTTATGAGTGTTGAACATATTCACCGACCTATTAGCTTACAATTTTGGGTTAAATATATAGACTTTAACAAGTATTAACTCCCGCGATACAGCGGTTAATAATGTAATGATAAGGTGAAATTATTTTAAGGAGATTATTTGCCACAGTATTCACGTGTTAACGAGGAACACAAGGTGCATTGTGAGTCGCTTCATATATACGATTAGATACGCTTGGTTGGATTTGCAAACATAATTCAATTAATTTTAATGATCAAGTACATTTTAAATTGATTAGTGAATTTTGGGGAGGATAGTTGAATTTTTTTGTCGTAATTATGATAATTTCTAGTAACAATATAATAACTCGGTAAAGTTAAACTAGTTAACGGCTTAACCACGTCTATATGGTTATTGTTCCTTGCGGGCAAGATATTTATATACCCTTTAATGAAAAGGCAAATAAGTTAAGATGTTTATCACTTTATTTCTCTTTCACTATGGACAAACTGCTACAAGCAACAGATTATTATGATTTATAAGACCCCCTACAGCAAAAAAAAATTATGAAACCCTAAAGCCAAAAGTTTAGGTGAAACGTTAGGTGGAAAAATGAAATTAAGGGGGTAATTGCGGGAGAAGTGTCGCTTAATAAACTAGAGGGTGGCCTTTTTAATTTCTTTCCATCGACATGCTTCGCGTGTAATTTGTACATGGGGCTCGAATTCAGTGAGGACTAAGATAGTCTTTACTGATAGGGATAAGGGCAATATTGGTATACCAGTATTAACAAAAAAGCTACAAATTAGGGAATATAGTTATAAAAATAATTAAAAATAAAATAAATACCATCCAATTACCTTAAATCACGTAACAACACTATCAGTGACACCAAAAAAAGTCAGAAAATAATACAATTTATGGAAATATAATTATTAAAATAATACAATTTATGGGAAAAAATTATGGGAATATTGGTATCCTTGTACTCTGATATTGGTTTTCTTATTCTCAGATATTGGTTTGCTTCTTCTATGATATTGGTTTCCTTTGACTTTGATATTGATGTCATTCTTCTATGATATTGATTTTCTTCTTCTCTGATATTGGTGTCCTTCTACTCTGATATTGATATCCTTCTTCTCGGGTATTGGTATCCTTGTACTCGGGTATTGGTTTCCTTCTTCTCGGATATTGGTTTCCTTCTTCTCGGATATTGGTTTCATTCTTTTCGAATATTGACTTCCTTCTATTCCGATATTGGTTTCATTCTACTCTGATATTGGTATCTTTCTTCTCCGATATTGTTTCCTTTTGCTCCGATATTAGTATTTTTCTGCTCTAATATTGGTTTCCTCCTGCTTTGAAATTGGTATTTCTCTACTCTGATATTGGTTTCCTTCTACTCTGATATTGGTATCCTTTATCATGCCACTCCAACGCTTAACTATTGTCACAACTCTGTTAGCTAATAACCACAAGTTTTTAACCAAAAAAAAGAGCTAATAACCACGAGTAAATTGAGCAAAGCTAAGTCACGATCATTTTGCTTAATCATTGTCACAACTTCGTTAGCTAATAATCACAAGTAAATAGAGCAAAGCTAAGCCATCAATTTGCTTGAAGTAACTTCCAAAATCAAGTTCCAATGGATTAGCCAAGCAAACACCCATCTTTTTTTTGAAAGGTAAAATATATATTGAATAAAAGGCTCCGAGAGTTGCATCCTATAACATTAAGTGTTCGAAAAAAAAGCTGCCAAGAGAGCAACTAAAAGCCCAGAAACAGAGATACCCAAGATTACAACAGAAGCCTAAAAAATACAAAAGAAGTGCAGAAACCAAAAAAAAAAGAACTGCAGAAGAGGAACCGCAACAAAGCTTAGAAGAGGAAAAGGAACTCCCAACAATAAAGTGAAGCAGACCTCAGAGACTGGTGACGATTCGCCCAGCAGCCACTTGACAAGAGACGAGGTTTGCCTTATCACAAGAACCATCAACAACCAGAAGTCACCTGCCATTCCGAAGAGTCACCAAAACCATGGTCAAGTCTTAGAACCGAACATCCGCAGCACATAGATCATTAAAAAATTACCCAATTTAACATCAATTCTACAAAACCAACTTCAAAGATCCCACCCAAAAAGCTCCCCACGGTCACCACCTAACTAGGTACCCCAAAAATTTCCAAAACGAGCCACCACAAAGAAAAAGATCGAATCTTGAACTACCCAACAACACGAACAACGACTGTCTTAACCAAAGGTCGCAACTTTACCTGATCACCGATCTTCCAGCGAGACATGTGTCGTCCCACGGCCTCGACGGTGCCGGAGCACTCGAGCCCGAGAATCTGGCTGGCGCCCTTAGGCGAGGGGTAGTGGCTCTTCCGCTGGGAGACATCGGCACGGTTAAGGGCAGTGGTGATGAGGACCTCGTCGTCCTTGATTTATGGGTCGTCCACCTCTTATAACTCCAGCACCTCGGGGTAGGGGTAGTAAATAGAGGATCGTTCCTATACATAATAACGATCGGTAGAAGAGATGGAGATGGAGAGGGGCGAGTGGTGGCAGACATGGAGAGGAGAGAAAGAGAGGCTTTTTTTTTGGAAAATAGTGAGAGCAAGATAAGGAAATGGTTGTAATCTCGTGGAACCCTAATGGGGTGTCCTTGGATATAAACTCGAAAATACCCCCGGCGGATTCTGGCCATCAGATCTATAAAAAAAAGAATTTGATCAAATCTAATGGCCCAAATTTAGTCAATATCATGGGAACGACTTTTATGTAGTCCCCACTGAATCCAAATCATGTACATGGGTTTACCTGTCATCGTTGTTTCCCCACGCAACAGCGATATTTGCCGTTCCATTATTTGGGGAATTAGAATTTTGGAAAATAATATATCAGATTTAGGGTTCAATATTTGTGATTTGACGTGGTGGGACCCTTGTATCTAGTGGCCCAGAGACAAATATACCCATTAATATCTGTTTTCTTATCTTTTCTTAATTTGCATTTTAGTGGCACTAATTGGTTTGTACCAACGAATGCTATATGTGTCATGCGTCTCTTCCTGTAATATTCAAGAGTGATGAAATTACTTATAACTAATATTTTTTTTTTAAAAAGACCTAGACCGGTTATATCGCCATTGGACCAAAAGTTTTTATAAAAAGAATTTATTAAATATTTTTAGTATTAAAATATCACATACTTCTAAATATTCTCTAATATTTTACAATATTTAAGTATCAAATAAACTAATCATTTTTGGGGAATTTGATTTAAAACGAACTATCCAACTCGGTAAACATGCTGGTTTGATAGACTGAACTAGTGGTCAATAATATTAACTACGGACCATATGAGTTGAACTAGTAGTCAACGACGTTGACTACCATTTCAACCGCTATGCAGATTTTTGTATTAAAATACTTGATATTGATGTCATGTTGCGGTCTTATCCGTTAGGCTATGGGTTATAATACAATGTTTACAATATTAAACCCTATTGCACAATAAACTTATTTGAAGATGTGTTGGAATTATTACATTGTTAGATGAAAGAACAGTCAATTTGTTTATAAATATGAAAAATTAATGTAATAAAATTTTAAGTTAGATAAGAATATTTTAATAATTTCTCAAAGCAGTGTCGAACAAAAGGATTAAACACCTAAGTTTTATATATATATATATAGTACCGAACACGTAATAAACGAGATCAGTTTATGCGTTCCGATGTTTTCTTCGTCTAATATACAAACAAAGTCCAGATTAGTTTCCCTCGTTAAAATATTATGGAATGATTAACTTGCTCGTGAAATGTACCAACATATCGTCGATCCATCACTTTCCCTCTTTGTATAGTCCAACTTTTCCAGTGCAATTTCGGTTTACTTTAAGACAATCATTATTTAGGCATGTCGATCCATGGATTTTCTCGATTATATAAAAGCAAAGTCTAGACAACGATACCAAATAAAAAATTAGTGGGTGAAAAGGCTGCCAAAGGGTAAAGCCGTCCAATAATTGATCTTCAATTGTGCACAAATTATCTCTCATATACATGCCAATATCAATATATGGCATTCTTCTTATGAGTTGATTGAGTCATTGTGAATATTCCAGAGTTGTTAGATGAGCCTGGTTATTGGTGTTTCGTATCTAAATTGGAAAATGATGAACAATGGGAGTTGGTTCCGTAACAAAATTGCACTCATTTGGATTCAAAATTGTTTTTAATGAATATAAAATATATTTGTAAAATGATATTATTTGGTGAAACGCCTCCTATATATAAATTGAACATGAGTTCGATTTTTATGAATATAAAAGATATTCGTAAAATAATATTATCAGGAAAATCACCTCCTAAAAATGTCTCGATAATATTTGATTTTAAATATTATAAATTTACAATATAAAATGAAAAGGCTGAGTTGGAAGAATGCTTGTTAAAGGCACATCTAAAACTCAATATTTTCAGGGCCACTCGTAGCAATTATATGGATAAGGGTAAGTACATTACTTTTCTTAAAATGAGAAACCCAATGGGAGTCCTAAGTGCTGTCATCGTTTGATTCTAAAACAATTATATGTAGTAAAGCAAATCTTATCAAATTTTTCTTAAAATACATTATAATCTTTACTTACCAAAATAATACATTAAAATTTTTATATCAAACTCTAAATTTTCAGCCTGTGATATTGGAGATTGAGTTGGTTATGATTAATACAACTTTCTTATCTGGTATACTCGTAACCAAACCTATCTAGTTGTTGCCTTTGTAATTTGATTTTCCTTCCTTCTTATCGTGATTAGATTAGCATGATTTGTGGAGCTACTTTGTAATCACTCGGCTATATATACCGAGTTGAACCGTGGAATCAAGTGAGCGGCTTAAGCATATCAATCTCTTCATGGTATCAGAGCAGTTTCGATCTGATGCGTAAATCCTACCAAAAATAAGCCTACATGCCGCCACATCTATTCCCACCAAAAATCAACCATGTCGCGGAACGGAGGCATTTCCATGACGGATATGGCCTCACCGTATTTCCTACAACCCTCGGACAACACGGGGCAAGTCAACGTGAGCGAGTTGCTCACCGAACGAAACTACAATGATTGGGTTGGAGAGATGACCAACTTTCTGCTGGCCAAAAATAAGCTGGACTTTGTCGACGGATCAATAGACAAACCGGAGGCGAGTTCGGCTGATCTTGCAAGCTGGATGCGTTGCGACGCGATGGTGAAAGGATGGCTTGCGATAGCCATCGACAAGGAGGTCAGAGGCAGCGTGCGCTACGCACAATCGGCACGAGAAGTGTGGGCAGACCTAAAAGAATGCTTTGGAAAAAGTAGTGCTCCGAGAGCATATGACCTACGTCGCTCCATATTGCTACTGCATCAATAAAAGATGTCTGTCTCAGCGTACTTTTCGAAACTGAAAAGCCTCTGGGATGAGATGGAGTGCAACTCTCCAATGGCGGATTGCATATGCTCAGCGAAGGCAAAGTATGCAACACCGTGAGAGCAAAAACAACTCTACATCTTCTTGATGGAACTCGATGAAGTCTATGGCACAATGAAGTCACAGATCCTAAGTACCAAGCCGACACCAAGTCTTGGAGAAGCATATCACCTCATACTAGAGGATGAACAAACCCGTCACATAGCAGCGATGAGACAACCAGTTGTTGAAGTCGCGGCTTTCCAGGCTGGAAGTTACAATAGATCGAACATAGATGCTGGCCAAAGTAGGCAGGGTAAGACCCTGAGAGACAAAACATGTTACACCCACTGTCAGAAGCCTGGTCACTCAAAAGATCAATGCTTCAAATTGGTCGGTTACCCTGATTGGTGGAAGAAAAGTGACGATCGGGATGGTGGCAGGAGAGATCGTTTTGAAGGTCCGTCTGTCTGCAAACCTGTCTGGACCGCTGTGCAAGTTGGGCCTGATGCCAGCCCTATTCCAGGGTGAAGCACTAAATAATACACGAGACTTCTCCACGTCTTGAAGCAAGGAGGAGACAACGCTGCCTTCACCGTTCAAGACTCTAAGGCTGAAGTTCACATGGCAGGTATGGTTAGAAACAATCGACCTTGGATCATTGACTCCGGGGCAACGGAGCATATAACCTGTGATGCGAGTTATTTTACAGGTCCTATCAAACCAGCCTCTAAGGCACCAGTCAAGATACCGACTGGTGAAACCATTCCGGTTGAAGGGATAGGGACAGTTCACCTTGCAAATGGGATTGTGCTATGGAATGCACATTCCAATATTTCAATGCAAATTAATTTTAGTTTGAAAATTAACTGAAGATATGAACTGTTCTTTAACTTTTAATGCAGACCTTTTTGTGTTGTAGGACCTACCTTCGAGGACTCTGATTGGAGCGGGTAAACACTGCGGGGGTTTGTATTTGCTCGATCCAGCATCAAGAGTAGGGGTGGAAATGCATGTTGACAAGGGGACGACAACAACCTGGCATGAAAGGCTAGGGCATCCCTCACGTGAGAAATTAAAATATGTGCATCAATTGTGTAAGACAATTCTGTTGGAACACAATTCCTTCTGCGATGCTTGTATACGGGCGAAGCAAACTCGCCTCTCTTTTCCAAATAGTTCAAAAAAATCATACGCTTGTTTTGGCTTAAACCATTGCGACATATGGGGTCCTTACAAGACTGCTTCTCTTTCAGGCTACTTTCTCTCAATTGTAGATGAGTATAGCCGCGGCGTATGAGTGTATCTAATGTGGTACAAATTAGATACTGCCAATTACATCAAGATGTTTTGCACCATGATAGAGACTCAATTTGGCAAAAAGGTGCAGCAACTACATACAGATAATATAGCAGAGTTCCGGTCACATGAGATGATGGAATTTTACCAACAAAAGGGAATGTTATTACAAAGTTCCTGCCCTTACACGCCTCAACAAAATGGTGTAGTGGAAAGAAAGTATCGATATATCCTGGAGACAGCCCGTGCACTTCTCTTCCACTCGTCAATGCCCACCTACTTTTGGGGGGAGAGCGTGCTCACAGCTGTCTATCTTATCAACCGCCTACCGACCAAGGCCACGAAGAATATGACACCATATGAGCTACTCTTTGGCAAACTGCCAACTTACAGTCACCTACGTTCTTTTGGGTGATTGGTGTACTCCCACGTCCCTAAACAACACCAAGATAAGTTTTAAAAAAGGGGTCGTAGGGGTGTTTTCGTGAGCTATCTGGCAGGCCAAAAAGGCTATCACGTGTTCGACTTAGCAACTCGTCGCATATATCACACCAGGGACGTGACATTTATTGAAGAAATCCACCCCTTCAAATGACACTCCCTACTTGTTGACATACGACCATCACAAGGTCCTGATTCAGCAGAGTATGATGATGAACTCTTGCTTGCTGAAGAAGAAACGACATGAATCACTCCTGGTGGGACTGTGAATATCGAACCACTGGCTGAAGTAGACAATACTGTCCAGCCACCAATAGACGATCAGGGATCCGAAGCACCTCGTCACAGATCCCGTTCTAAGCAGCCCCCACGACACTTGGAAGACTTTGAAATATGCTTGCCACCCTCCCTTGTACACCCGCAGTCTACCTCTCCTTCAGGAAACTCGGTGGTATATCCTTTATCACACTTTGTTTTGTATTCAAAGTTTTCGGACTCACATAAAATTTTTCTTGCTGCCATCACCCAAAGAGATGAGCCTCGCACTTACTCACAGGCTGTTAAACACGTCGAATGGCGGGATGCCATGGCTGCCGAGCTGCCGAGCTGCGTGCACTTGAGAAAAATGGCACCTGGACCCTCGAGCTCCTTCCACCTGGAAAGAAGACCATAGACTCGAAGTAGGTCTGCAAAATCAAGTACAAACCAGATGGTGATGTCGAACGCTACAAGGCGAGATTAGTTGCAAAGGGCTTCACACAAATTCTGGGCGTCGACTGCCATGACACCTTCTCACCCGTCGCCAAACTTGTCACGGTTCGATGTCTTTTAGCTGTCGCAGTACAAAAAGGATGGTTCATCACACAACTTAACATTAACAACGCCTTCCTACACGGGGATCTTCATGAAGTCGTATATATGAAGTTACCCGAGGGCTACTCCACATCCAATGATCAGCGAGTATGCAGTCTACGAAAGTCGCTCTATGGGCTCCGAAAAGCCTCTCGAAATTGGTACCAAAAATTCACCCAAGCTTTGTTATGTATTGGTTTTCAACAGTGCCACTCGGACAGCTCATTATTTCGGTTCGTCAAGGAAGGTTTTTTTTTTGCCTTAATCTATATTGATGACGTGATTTTAGCCGGTAATGCTAAAGCCAAGATCAAAGATATCACAGCCTTCCTAGACAGCCGATTTGGTATCAAAGATTTAGGAGCACTCAAATACTTCCTTGGCATTGAAGATGCACGCTCAGTTGATGCCTTAGTCCTCAGTCAATGTAAGTATATGATTGACATATGAAGGACAGTAAAAAATTAGGTGGTCATCCGAGCCCCTTTCCAATCAAGCAGAACTATCGCCTTATATCTACCCTAGGCAAGCCGGCCGCCAATGGGGCAAGATATCGGTGCCTCGTCGGTCGCCTCCTCTATCTTACTGTTACACGACCTAACATCACTTATGTGGTCAATGTTCTTAGTCAGTTCGTGACATGCCTGCAACAAGCGCACTTGAATGCTGCGAAGCGGGTGCTCCACTACCTTAAACAATCGCCTGGTCAAGGGATTCTCTTATCATGGGGAGGTTGCCTCATGATAAAGCGATCTCGGATAGGCTATTTCATACTCTTTGGTGGTTCGCCCATCTCCCGGCGTACCAAGAAATAGTCAATAGTTGCCCGATCCTCCGCTGAAGCCGAGTACCGTGCCATGGCCACCACGATCAGTGAAGTTATCTGGTTTCGCTGGTTACTCAATGAACTCAACGTCCTACAAGCTGCTCCGACTACTCTCTATTGCGATAATGAAGTTGCCTTACATATCGCAGCCAATCCGGTCTACCATGAGCGCACGAAGCACGTAGAAATAGATTGCTACTTTGTTCGTGAGTGAGTCCAGACAAATGAAATCCTTCCCCCCAAGATTACTTCCACTGGACAACTTGCCGACATCTTCACCAAGGCATTGGGACGCGACCGGTTCCACCTCCTACTTGGCAAGTTGGACATTACGAATCTCCATACTCTAACTTGAGGGGCGTATTGGAGATTTAGTTAGTTATGATTGATACAGCTTCCTTATCTGATATGCTCGTAACCTAACCTATCTAGTTGTTGCCTTTGTAATTTGATTTTCCTTCCTTCTTATCGTGATTAGATTAGCATGATTTGTGGAACTACTTTGTAATCACTTGGCTATATATACTGAGTTGAACCGTGGAATCAAGTAAGCGGATTAAGCATATCAATTTCTTCATGTGAATCTACCAGATAGAAGTTTTGCACGAGTTTTAAATATATTAAGATTCTATAACATGGTACTCGTGTGAACAAAAACAAACGAGAGATCAAACTTTGTTATGATGTTAGAATCTCCACAATCCATAAAGAAAAAACTATGGATGCAATATCGTGATAAACTAACTGGATTTTAGTAAATCTGAGAGCCAAAGTTTAATCCCACTTTAATTACAATTTACATGCTCGTGATCTCCATTTTTTTAATGGTAAATTTTATACCAAGTACATCTTGTCTAGAATTGAACTCAGAATTTCTGTCAAATTTTATACACCTTGTACCGGTAAACGAAATCTCGTGATCCCCACCCCCTTACAGGACAAGTTCATGCATCCTCGAAACTTCATATTTATATGTTGTTAGGTGATTTGGATATCGTTCTTTTGGAAGCAATCTCCTTTCTCCTTTCTATAATCTTGTCTTTGCTTAGTTCCTGATGACATTTGTTGTTCCAGTTCCCCCCACCAAAGGAATTAGGCCTTCCATAAGATAATGGCTCCCATCCACATACAAGGACCTAACTATGGGGTTCCACTACGTCAATGATCTAGTTACGTGGCAGATTTGCCAAATTGAGAAAGTTTATTATTATCTGGTTCATGAAAGGGTTCTGATACACCTCGACAAATATCTCCTTTTTTTTAAAGAATCTCGACGTTAATGAATCCTCGCATCGCTTACGAGACAATGTGCCTCGTAATCAATAATCTGGATAAAAGAGTGAATCACTTCCAAAATTTGAACTATAGTTTGTAATTTTATTATGTTGCTCAATTTATAATATATAACGATGAAGATATAATTATTTGTCATAATGACACTTTTTAATATCATACATACAGACTTCCTTTTTTTTTTTAGAAACATACATAGAGACTTCTTAGTATAGATATATCTTGAATGCCAAAATGACCTCTCTTTTTTTCAAACAAACAACCAACCAACCTGGTATGCAGCATTTTGCTTCTAGAAATGTATTAATGTAAAATAGTTCACCAGATCTACAAATGGCCCGTCTAGCTCAGTTGGTAGAGCGCAAGGCTCTTAACCTTGTGGTCGTGGGTTCGAGCCCCACGGTGGGCGTTATTATTTTTTTCACTAATTATACTGAGTGACTTAAAATGATGTCTAAATCAAAATGGTTGTGCATCTAATTATAAATTTAGCTCTTTGATGTATATCTACTTTCCCATGTTATTCATAATTGTTGGGAGCCGGATACTAAGTGGTGTAAATTGATCCTAAAAAAGTTTAAATTGTTTTATGTTACAGTGACTCCAAAATCAACTCAATTCCATGCTCCTACACCATCTCATAACGAGATGCAAGAACCATATCCCAATCTACTAACCAAATTCATCAAGACACAGATCATTTTATAGCGAACAAAACATAGAAATTTACACCCGCATTTACAAAACCTAACTACTTCCGTCGTCAACAGATTCTGGTCCCGTACGGCCGTACAGCATAACCGGAACTCTCAATGTTAGTAAGAACTCAAATCCGAATTAATCAAACTCGAACGCGAACGAGACTCCCGGAACTCCATCACTGCGTGGGCCCCCGTCTCAGCTAGGTCAGAAATCCCAATTCTCGTCTCTTTCCCTCTCTCCTCTCCTCTCCCACCACCAAAAGAAAACTAGCCAACCAACGCTCCTCATTAAGCCACGTCGCCAACGGTCCATTCTGATCTCGCCGTCAGTTAAAACCCGAATTCCCCGATATTCCATTTAATTATCCCTAAAAACCCAATATTCCCCTCCGCCCCCGTCCTCCTCATCCGAGCCCAACCTCCGTCCTCGCGGCCGCCGGTAGCTGAAGCCTCCTCCTCTCTCTCTCTCTCTCTACCCGGATCCGTTAATCCCAAGCACTATTACGTAATTTTCCATTTTCCTCAGCTTCAATTCCCCTCTTGATTGTGCTAATTACGACGCCGTTTCGGTGCGGTTGCTGTCTCCCAGCTGGTGTAATTGGAGGGTAACAGTTTTTATATGCGAGGGAGTGAGAAGTTTAATTCTTTTTTTTTTGTTTGGGATTAGGGTTTAGGAATTAGCGGTTTTGGGGGAGTCGTGGGATTGCGACCAGATGAGGAACGATGCCGGTGCTGCGTAGCGCATTGCGACGTGGTCGGGGTGGCATATCGGGTTCTAAGAGAGGGCGGCGGGCTGGTGCGGTGGAGGCTGCTCCGGTAGACTATAAGAAGAGGAACACTGACACTAGTAGAGGGAAGAAGAACAAGAGGAGGAACACGAGTAAGGCCGAGGAAGAGAAGCCGCGGGTGGTGGTCGAGGACAACGTAGCTGGTCGTGTCGTAGGCGGTGATAAGGAGAAGGAGGAGGAGGGAGTTGGGAAGAATCCAATGGATGAGTGTGATAGCGGTGGGAAGAGTAATGATAAGGGACAGGCCAAGGAGGATGAGGGAAGTATCGCCCCGATACCTGAGAAGGTTAGTTTTGTTTGTATGTCCATTGTTTTTCGTATTGGTTTTTGTGTACTCATTTCGATTATCTTGGTAATGGTTGTTTGTTGTTCTCGGATTGAGCGTAGAAACATAACCTTTGTTGTTTGAGTTGATTGTGTTGGTGGAACACCAAGTAGCCTTAGCTGTTATCACTCTCCGTAGCCTTGAGGTTTTTGCTTTTCATGATCGAAAGATACGCCTCTGAATCTGTAACAGAAAGGTTGATTCCTTTCCCTCACCTTGTAGATGCCATCACTCGTTATCCCCGGTGATTGAGTCCTATATCCACGGTTTCTTGAAAAGAAATAGTTGCCATCAGTGGAGAACTCTGATATTGGACTTGTAGCATGTAAATTGTGGGATGCCCCATTCTTCTCAGAAGTTGCATTTAATGTCCTCATCTTTTTCCACAGGTTACGGTTGGCAGTTCACCTGTTTATAAAGTAGAAAGAAAGTTGGGCAAGGGTGGTTTCGGTCAAGTTTATGTCGGTCGGCGTGTAAACTATGTGAATTCTAATGAGAGAATTGGCCCTGGAGCTCTTGAGGTATGCAACCCATTACAACTTTTCGATTTCGCAGCTTTGATGCTTGTTTATTGTTCTCTACATCTCACTTCCATGAATTTCAAATCATAGATGGCTCTGAAATTCGAGCACCGAAGCAGCAAAGGATGCAATTATGGACCGCCTTACGAGTGGCAAGTTTATGGGTGAGCTTTTTTTCTGTGTATGTCACCTTGTCTTGTTGGCAAGGGGAAAACTTGTCTGAAATATATCCCAAGTCTTGTTACTCTCTAGAATTGATGGTCTCTCCTGAGTCACTGACATATGAGATCAAACATATATCTGTAATTGGAACAGCTTCTTAGGTGGTAGTCATGGTGTTCCTCGAGTGCACTACAAGGGTCGGCAAGGTGACTATTATATCATGGCAAGTACCTTCGTTTTGGCTTATTGATTCTAGGTCACTGAAGCTCGATTTGTCATCATCTTTTAGCTTCCACTGCTTGGTTTTAAAGTGTTCTACCTTATAATTTATCTTATCAGGTGATGGATATTTTGGGCCCTAGCTTGTGGGATGTCTGGAATAATAACTCTCACACGTGAGTCAAATCTTCAATCTTCTTTTCTTATTCTTGCTGGTAGTTGAAGGTGTCTTACACATTGGATTTCTTCGGTTCAGGATGTCCACTGAAATGGTTGCATGTATTGCGATTGAAGCAATATCAATTCTGGAAAAGATCCACTCCAGAGGGTAAAATCTGCTGTTGCATAGTTCACTCCAATATATATGATATTGAATTGTAGTTTAAGTAGATAACAAGAAAGATTTCTGCAGATATGTCCATGGAGATGTGAAGCCTGAGAATTTCTTGATGGGTCAGCCTGGAACTCCCGATGAGAAAAAGTTGTTTCTTGTTGATCTTGGATTAGGTAATTGGAAAAAATATTGATTTTCTTTTTTTTTTTCCATTGAGGAAATGATCTTTATTCTACAGTTAGATTTTGTCTACTTATGCATGAGTAATCATTTGACAAAATATGACAAAATATTTGAATGGACAGCCACCAAATGGCGAGATGCTTCAACAGGTCTGCATGTTGATTATGACCAAAGGCCGGATGTATTCAGGTTGGAACACTATTATGTGTTGGTATCTTTATATGATTATAAAGGTTCTTATGCTATGTTTTATACATTTCTCGTGTAAAAAATAAAGCTTTTCTGACTAGCCTATTTTATCTATCAGAGGAACAGTACGGTATGCTGGTGTACATGCCCATTTGGGAAGAACATGTAGCAGAAGAGATGATTTAGAATCACTTGCTTACACACTAATTTTCCTTCTCCGTGGTCGGTTGCCTTGGCAAGGGTACCAGGTGTGTCCTCATCCTGAAACTTAATTTTATTTACTATGGTTTTTGTTGCTCATGGATGTATATCTGTCAATAATCTGGAAGTGATTTTTTTTAATCTCTAGTTCCCCTTATTTGACATGATTATTTTCATAGGGGGAGAATAAAGGATTTCTTGTTTGCAAGAAGAAGATGGGGACAGCTCCAGAAGCCCTCTGTTGCGTCTGTCCACAGCCTTTCAAACAATTTATTGAATATGTGGTCAATCTAAAGTTTGATGAGGAGCCTGATTATGCAAAGTATGTTTCTCTTTTTGATGGGATAGTTGGTCCAAATCCAGATATAAGGCCAATTAACACAGAAGGTGCTCAGAAGGTACCAGAACGTTTAGCTTTTCTTTTACTTTCTCTTACTATATGATTCCCTTGCATGCTAGTATATTTTGGATTTTGCATGGCATTCTGCTTTAACAGGTGTGCTTTTGAAGAATTTGAATCCCAAATAGATCTAATCCGGCGCTGTCATTTCCATGAAGCTTATTTGTCAAGTTGGTCATAAGAGGGGCCGGTCGACCTTGGAGGACAAAGATGATGAACAGCCTGGGAAGAAGGTTCGAATAGGAATGCCTGCAAGCCAGTGGATTAGTGTGTACACTTCCAGGAGACCTATGAAGCAAAGGTACGGGGTTTTGTACTCCCTTTAACACCCCCAACATTTTAATGAGTCATGTTTCAATGTTTCATGTCTTCTGTCCCCCTTCATCGTATCCATGAATCCCCTTGGTTTTCATAGGTACCATTACAATGTTGCTGATTCAAGGCTAGCACAACACATTGACAAAGGAACCGATGATGGCTTGTATATTAGTAGTGTAGCTTCCTGCCAAAATCTATGGGCCCTAACTATGGATGCCGGTACTGGTTTCACTGCACAAGTCTATGAACTCTCTCCATTTTTCCTTCACAAGGTACTTAAGCCTTGGTTAATCTCGCGAATTTTATTATTCATTACAACTCAAAATTTGGAAGGCTTGCTTACTTTTCTTTCCTTGTCAAGGAATGGATAATGGAGCACTGGGAAAAAAATTATTACATCAGTGCAATCGCTGGATCTGCGAATGGCAGTTCGCTAGTGGTAATGTCAAAGGGTTAGTCTGATTGGCTCAATTGCTTGCTGTATCATTTTCTTTGAAGGTTCTTGCAATAGTATCTTGTGGTGTATCCTTTTTCATTTTTCTCTACTATATCCTGTGGATCCAGGCACAGTTTACTTGCAACAGTCCTATAAAGTTAGCGACTCATTTCCCTTCAAATGGATAAACAAAAAATGGAAGGAGGGCTTCCATGTCACTGCGATGGCCACTTCGGGAAGTAGATGGGCAGTCGTCATGTCTCGTGGTGCTGGATTTGCACGCCAGGTCTTCAAATTTTCCAGATATCCCACTATGAATCTTGGCTAAAAGAGTAGCTTCATTTTCCTTTCACATTAAAAAACGATGTAAAACCAGCTTTACTTTCTATTGTTTTCAGGTTGTCGAGCTGGATTTCCTTTATCCTAGTGAGGGCATTCATCGACGTTGGGACTCTGGATATCGGATCACTGCAACTGCTGCAACTTTGGACCAGGCTGCTTTCATTCTTAGTGTGCCCAAAAGAAAACTTGTTGACGAAACGCAGGAGACTTTAAGAACAACTGCTTTTCCCAGTACGCATGTCAAGGTATATTATGTTTCCGGTTACGTACTTCCTTCTCCGTTATCTCCTCTACGGGACCTCAGGTTTACCGTTGATCTTGCAGGAAAAGTGGGTAAAGAATCTGTACCTCGCATCAATTTGCTATGGAAGAACGGTATCTTGATCTACCCGGTGTAACCATCTTGGCCGACTAAAAATTGAAGCTAATCCATATGATCAAATTTTGATAGTGGCAGATAGGGTCCACTTAGCAGTAACTTTGGCATTGGTCTTCATCATAGTCGCTTCATTTCTGTTCCAACGCTATCCTGTGGTTCAAACTCACCATGGGCTTATGTTAAAGCTTTGTACATGCTTCAGGAACTTCACCTTTATCAGGGTCTTGTATAATTACAATGGGATTGCATCAGTCATGTATTTCCGGCCTTTAAATTTCAATTCAGTTGGTGACCTTTGTTTTCTCCGCTCATGTCAATGAAGCTGACACGGAAAGGAGTACTGGTTTAGAGGAAGGAAGAAGGTACATTCAGATGCAATCTTCTCTTTCGTTTTCGAAGAAAAAGCGTTTCTAAACTTCACCAGTTGTGCTTGTTTCCTGTGAAGACATGCAGTAGTACATCAGCTAGAAGGAACATGTCATTCATGCATGGCTTAGAGTTAAGTTGCTGTTCTACCTCGGTATCGTCGAGTTCATAGCGCACCATGAAGATGCACATGCAGCTTGTCGCGTCGCGTATTCGCCTGTGGACGCCTGCGATATGTGCATCGCAGTAGATTGCCTGCGACATTCTTTCCTGCAGCACAGATCAAGAGGTCAACCTTTCGGAACCAACAGCCAGCATGGTGAAGTTTTAGTGCGAGCTACATCATCCAGTGTGAGAGAAGAACTGATTCGACAGCTGAAGAAAGTCGCAACATCATAGTACTTGGAAACCAAACATATGTAACGAACCTCAAATGGAAGAAGGCCGGAAAAAAGGTGACTCCGGAAACCAAAATAATTCAACGTCTGCAAGGTAAGCCGATATAACTCGAGAATCCTGACTAAACTAGAACGACATATTTCTGGTTTATACAAGTGCACCGTGGAGAATCCAAATTGTGGATTATGGTTATATACTTGAACAAGTGGGACTTCTTTCTCTATATATATTTGTTAACTAAAGAGGTTTGGGCCTGCCACCATGAAAAGCCTGATGGTCCACCGAAGCGAGAACTACTGATGGTTCATTCAAAGATAATATCCGACTCGAATCTGTATTTGTCCTGCTCGAGGTCTTGTAAGTCAGCTGTCAACTTTGGTCCAGGCTTACCCTTCTTTGATGGTCCTCTTTTTTTTTTTTGGAGCATCGATACGATAATTCTAAACTTTTAGAAATTAAATTCAAGGGATAAATTAATCAGTGTCATCATGTACTTGAGCTATTACCTATGGCTCTGCCTATATCTAAAAGCTCAGAATTGGCCAAAATCAAATGACTTGGACTGTAGTTATTGTTGATAATGGTACTGTGACTGCTGTCACATCTCGATTCAAAATGTTGAGGCCATCGACGGTGGGCTCGGACGTCAAGTGGACTTAAAACTCAAACCGGCACCAAAAGGGTGGCCCGTCAACTGAGACAAGTTGGCCACTAGCTATTTTTTCTGTCTGAGTTCAAGCCATTGTTTTAAAATCCGCCGTTGGACAGGTCGGATTTCGACCAACCACTAATATCGGATATTTTTTTGCAATAAATCGGAGAGCAGTTGGAACTGGTTCACCTAGTTGGATAGATCCGTTCATCTAGACCTGGCCATGAATTGAATCCGATTCGTGATTCGTTCGATTCAATTCGTAAAAAATTCGATTCGATTCGACAATAATTCGATTCGTCAAAAAATTCGATTCGAATTCGTCATGATAAGAATTGAATACGGTTCAAGTTTTTTGTAATTCGTCAAACCGGCGAATTCAATTCGAATTCGTAATTCGAATTCGAATTCGAATTCAGGGGGGGGGGGGGAATTTAAAAAAAAAAAGGGGGTGGGAATTAAAAAAAAGGGGGGGGGGGGGGAATTAAAAGGGAAGGGGGGGAGGGGAAATTTAAATTTCAAGGGCAAATTACCGTTTTTTCTTACCATTTTTTTTGTTACCGTTTTAATCCCTAGGTTACCATTTTTTTTACTGTTGGTACTTTTTAAATTTTTTTTATAAATTCAGAATTTCTTCCCAACTCTATAAATACCACCTCTTATTCTTCAAATTTTACACATTCCAATCTCAATTCTCTACTTCTCTTATTGAAAATTTGAGCTATATAAATTCTCCCTCAAGTTTACTAATTTGAGTTACTTCTCTTATTGTGATATATGGAGTGATCATTGGCAAACACATTCATATTTTGGTGTTACATGTCATTGGATTGATAATGAATGGAATATACAAAAAAGAATAATTGCATATAGAGTTTTTGATGATAGTCATAGTGGGAATAATTGTTATAAAATATTGCATATTATTTTACAAGAATATAATCTAGTTCAAAAAATATTTTCAATTTTTCTAGATAATGCAAGTTCTAATAATGTTATGGTTAAAGATTTAGAAATTTTTTGTACACGATTCGGAAGAAATTTTTTTCATATTAGATGTGCATGTCATATATTTAATCTTTGTACCCAAGATGGAATTAAAGCTTTAGACTCTACATTAGGACCAATTAAATAAGCACTTAATTTATTATGGGCTCGCCCAAAATTGCTAAAAGATTGGAAAAAATTTTGTAAATTAAACAACATGAAACCAAAACGTTTTCCACAAGATGTTCAACATCGTTGGAATTAATTCGAATTCGAATTCGATTATAATTCGATTCTAATTCGAAAATTCATAATTCGTATTCGATTCGTCTTATGAAGAATTGAATACGGTTTAATGTTTTGATGAATTTGAATTCGAATAAATTCGATTCGAATTCGTCCAAATTCGAACCGTGGTCAGGTCTACGTTCATCCAACTGGACTAGCCGGTTTAATTTAAAATGCCCAAAATTTATTTAACCTTTTAAAGAAATTATTGAATTTTGTTAGATTAAAATGATTAAATTAAAATTTTGATAATCGTAAATAACAAACTTCACAATAAAACTATAGGATATCTATAATTATTTGACATTTCAATACTAAATATAATTATTCAATAATATTTTACAACAAAACATCTAATCTGATCTGCGACCTAACTTGTCAAATCAGAAACCGAAAAAAAATATAGATCGCCTTTTGATCCATTTTTAAAAATAATGGTGAAAACCTTTGAATACGGTACAATCTGACTCTATAAATAAGAACAAAGAGGATAAAGTTTGATCTTCGAAACATTATCTCAATTTTCTTGCAACTTGCTTCCATTGTCAATTTTTTTTTGTGGGTGGAAGTTTTCATTGTAAAATAATGCAGAAAGAACAGCCTAGTCAAGCCGATACCGAACGCTAAAGTGGGTTGTGTTGTCTGGTAAGAGGGACCGCCTTGCAACGTTGGGTACCCGGAAAAATTAAATGATGAAGAAGACCTCTTGCAACTAGACCATAAATACCAACAACAAGTAGATCGAGCGTTTTTTCCATTTTAATGAGGTCTCGAGTTTAAGTCTTTCAGAACAAGTTAATGTTTAAATATTTGTTGAAAAATTTTACTATTTTTTAAAGGTCATATCCGATTTAAACATGAATTAATCGACTCAATTGATGAATACAAGATGGTAAAAAAAACTAGGGGCCAGAAATCAAAACAATTTGTCTAGGGTCAATATAGGCGTCCTACCCACATACACCCGCCGCAATTATCGGGTCAACTCTCTACATGACACAGAAAATAATCCCGCGACTTGCTTTTTCATGTTTGTATTTATCTGAATTTGTGTCGTTTAATGTTCTAGCAAATTAAAATAATTTATTGGTGACGAAATAATTTGTAATCCCATAAGTTGAATGATGTTCATTCGTTTTTTCTATTGGTCGAACGAACTAGATAGACCCACATATGGCTGGTGGAAAATAGCACCGGATGACATTTTCAATTTAAACCAGTCTGGACCTATAATTTTGACCATAGGTACTCATCTTTAATTTCCTCAACAGTTAATTTTGACCAATTGAAAAGACCTACCACTAACATCAGGATGGTCGGTAAATGCGTTTTACATTATTATGGCGAGTATAACATCTTCGGTACGGTGCAATCAAGTTGCGAATTTGTAATATATGTTGGAGCATAGCAACTTCTCGGGCAAAGCAAATATATAGTGATGAAATATTCAATGAAGAAAATATATATGTTTTTGGACATAATAATTTTTTCTGCTAATGATTCCGATACAAAATATGTATGTTTTTTGTTGGATTATGGAGCATGAATAGACTGGCTCACTAGTATTCGTGACTCAACTATTAGGACCGTAGTAAACCGTAGTAGACTTCCGTCCTTTTTTAAAATATAAATACCTGTTAATATTATTGTAATTGCGTATCTCTCAAAAAACTTTGCTTTTGCATTTTCCCCATAAACTAGGTTAACAAATTTGTGGTTATTCTCTCTTTTGTGTAATTGCATTTTAATTCTTAACGGTTTTGGTCAACTAGATATGTTTTTGGCACGTCCGGGCAGGGAATACTTTGGAGCTAGCCCAAGTATTAGAGACGCTAAATATAAAATTATAGCACGGACGTTCATATTGCCAAGTACAATGACAGATTGCCAAACAGTCCTATCTAAATCCACCTACGACATGCTTCATTAAAAGTTTTAAATTCGAACTATAAAAAAATAGTTTTACTGCATGTTATAATTTGACGTGTTCGAATTTGAATCAATCCATCATATAAATCATGTATGATTTCAGCAACAGTTGAGCATTATTTTATTGGGTGATTCAGTTAAGCACATGTAAGATGAAATTAATTAAGTACGTTTGAGCGACGCGGTTAACCGTTAGCCTACCTGAAGACCAATGTTGGCTTAATTTCAACCAAAGAGGACTCCAGGTCTTCAGGTACATTAATCAATTATTGGTTATATTGCTCACCTACTACTAAGAATCTGAATTCACCAATGCATAAATAAATTCTAAGCATGCATAAACCTTTAATTTTTTTTATTCTTCTTTCAAATTTAGGCTCATTTCTTTCGACATGGTTAACTATGGGTCATGAAATCAACTAACATATGTAATAAGTAGGTTGATCATGACTCAACTTAAGCTTAAGCGATCAACAAAATACTTGTAAATGTAATAGTGTTAAATAGTTGTTCCGTCAGTTTTGCCACTATTCAAAATTCATATTCTTCTCAAAATTTAAATTAATCAATACGATAGGTATTAGGTGGTTTTAAAAAAATGCTTAAGCAAAATATTTGAAAATTAGTGATCCCACCTATTGAGTTTTTTTTTTGAACGGTACCCATTGAGTAACTTATTGATAGTGCTGCTATATAGGTAAACTGTTCTATTGTCAGCCAAAAATCTTCGATCACAAATAATGGTTTTAGTTTAACGAACTTGAGGAAACCCCCTTTTTTTTATTAAATCTCCACTTGCGTTGACAATAATTCCGATGAAATCAAAGCACTTGTTAATTTGTCAAAAAGTTCAAGGTAGGAAATGAGGTCATTGAATTAATTAATATTGTCTAAATTAACAAATGGACAGCCACATCCATCACTACCTAACATTAGCTATAGGGACTAAATGACACCGCTAGTCCGGATTTGATATAATTTTCGAAATATGACTTTCTGCAAGATGTACTCTTATGATTTTTTTTCCTGTCTAAGCCTAATTGAAAGACTTCAAATTGACATTTTGATACAAATTCTTCCGTTCTAAATCAGATAGATTCATATCCGAAAGAGGTTGTCATTAAGTATTTTCCAAATTGACTCTCTATCCCTCTGTTATAGGTGTTCAAAAAATCTCGGTGATCGAATAAATAGTTCAACGAACGAATGAATCAGAACAAATTAGAAAGTGGAAAGATCTGTACAACTTATAATGTTCATCCCCACGTTGTGGAAATTTTCTTGTTCGTGGAGTTAATAATACCTACACCCACTTATATTGTAAAAGGGATTTAATTATTTTTTACTCTCACGTCTCATTATCTATAATTTGAGGTAAGATTACCCATTGGTCAATTATTTTGACACTTTGGTCCCTGAAATAATTTGAATTGGCTAATAACTACTTTGACTGATTCAGGATCAACGAATGAAGCGCAGGAAAATGTTGATCCTTTCCCACATATTAGGACTAATATTTCCTAGTCATTTGTTTCATCGCATGTTTGTGGTTTTTTAGATAGATGTATATTAATTTCAAAGATATACAAAGTCAAAATTAAATTAAGGTTGTTGAAAAATCAACTAGAAAGTCATTGTACATATTAAAAATAACAAAGAAACATCGTAAAAATAAAAATATATTACATACTTCCAAACAATGTACTTATGACGAACTGACGTATCAAGAGGGATACATATTGTGTGTGGTAAACCTCTCAAAAAAAAATATTGTGTGGAGTAATTACATACACACGCATATCAATATCCTATTCTTTTTTGGCTTCTTGTTTTTTATAAGTTTGTATTTATGGCTTATACGACTCGGAAACGGAGACCCAACTTCTATAAAAAGAATGATTCATTCGGATCATATTTTCTTTCGCTTTTTTGGATTAGTTTCTTCTTTCAATTCCAATTTGATGTCTTTTCCAAATGGGTGGGCGACTATGATGTCGTGCTTAAAGTCTTTGCTGTCTGGATACTAACATTTGAGATGTTTCAACTAAATTTATTTTAAGTTTACGATAGATATTTTAGATTGATAGATATTATTAATTACGGATAATCATACACCAAGACCATACTAGTTTACTCTTGAAATATAGATCAATATGAAAAAATATATGACAGTGACACATAATTGAAATTGTAGTCTAGTTTGGAAATTAATTAGTTCACGCCTGATGGGTTTGTTCCCTTGGCATGTATTTATTGGGCGTCACCAATAATAAAATTGAGATTTGATTAGTCACGATTTTTGTAGTTGTCAACGTCCAATACATATCTATCCATCCACACACGATGACATTCAGCTAATAATTAGATAAGAAGTTATTACAGCAATTGGTAGTTGATAGATATAATGTTTGGTAAATATAGTTTAAAAGTTGCCTTTAACTAGTAAAAGTATGAGTAGGGGCATTCAAAATTTTTTTTTTGGAAAATTATTTTCAATTCTCTCAAATTTGCTTAAATATACTCAAAAGTCTCTCCTGTCAGAAAATATACGCCATCGTCCCTCTTGTTTGATTTGATTATACTTTCAGGTCCCTTAATAATTTTTTTTATCATTGAAATAACAAAAATAACCCTAAAACAAAAAATGCTGACAACGTCTCTCCATCTACCTCAAACAAAACATCTTCTCCGATCAAAAAGATGAAAATAAGATCCAAAAAGCAACAATTAACCGAACAAGATCCAGAAAGTAATAATTAACCCTCTATAGATAAGAACAAATCTGATCGGGCACCCAACAGTAGACAAAGAAGTAGAGCTACAAGTTGAACTCCCCGACCCCGACGACGAAGCGTTAATGCCAGGACCAAGGACCGCCGGCGGCGTATCTCATCATCTGCCCTTTTTTTTTGCGAAAAAAAACTTCATTACTCAAAGAAACGAAAATGTTACAAGAAAAAAAAATGAAAAGGAAGAGAAGTCAAACACAGCCCGAATAGGAAACCGCAAAACAGCAAGCCTATCGCCATAAAGAAGAATTCGACCCTACAAACTTGAGGGATAGCAAGGCCGCTGAAGGAACCAATGATCTAAAGCGATCATTTCTTCTATTTCTTCGCGTTTCTCTTCCTAGCCCGCGGGGACAAGTTGGAGGAAGACGGGTAGGGGTACCCACAGCACGGGTAGTCAAGGGTGATAAATCAGCCGCGACGCATCAAAAGTCCACCTCATACTCCAACCAACGTAGATCCTTACTGGCATAGGTAGTCCCAGTCTTCTTCCTCGCTTGAAAGCGAGTGTTCTTGGCAGGTGGTAGATGAAAGTCCTCAAAGTCCGACTGTGAATTTGCCTCGTCCGCCCAATTGTTCTTCATCTTCTTCGTAATCGAACCCATGAACTTCAACGAGTCCGGAAGATCATCGCTGTCAGAAAAAATAACGATCCCATTGCCCTCTTGACCTGGGATAGGCATGTGATCTATAGCAGGTAAAGCAGAGGCGCTGCCCAAAATAGATGGGAACGGTCCCTGTATTATTGGGGTTCCCTTGCCAAGGAAATCCGGCTTCAAACCCTTATGCTTGGAGCCCTTAGAACCGAATGAGCGAGTAGGTAAACCCCCGCCCGCGGCAACATATGCCTCCTTCCTAGCCTCAGCCTTTGCCAAATCTTCAGGAGACAGTGATGCCAATAACTCAGCAGAGGAAGGGCCGTTCTTGTGCCCCTTTTTCTTGCCCGATACTGACCTAGACTTAGAACCCGATGAGTTAGTCACATGTGAAGCCGACATCAATGGCTCTATTATAATCGGGCTTGAAAATACCTGACCTGTATCTTGGGAGGGCGAAACTTCCTCAATCATTACACCACAAATCCCCTCCATGTTATTTGTGCTTGGCACTGGAGACTGCTCAGGAACTACATCAAGCACCATCAAGCCCTTCTCCAAAATTGCAATATCATGATTGCATCCCAAAATCTCAACATGCTGCACCAAATTCTCTAGAACAGTATTTCAAGCGAGAGTATCACACTCCTCTAATTCCTCAGAAAGACCAACTTCAAATTCTGAATTCTTTGTAATAAAAACAAGCCCACCCGATACAACCTCCAATTCTTCAGAATTTTCAGGTAAAACAAGATCCTCTTGATAAGCAAAATATTCTAACAGAGCTGTCATAGCCAGAGAAATACTCCCCTCGACTTCAAGAGCCGTGGGAGGAGGACATCCAACCGCACCCTCCACACCAATCTCTCCCTCCTCAAGTTCCAACTCCACAGACAATCCATCATGGAACTTGCGACAAGTAGACGTGGCATGTCCAAGCATCTTGCAGTGCTCACAAAATTTTGGCAAGTCCTCGTATACAACATCCACAAGACAACTACTATCATCCTGCTGTAAGCAAATTTGGCCCCAACGTGGCCTGGACATATCAATCTCAACAAGAATACGGATAGAAGCCCCATTGACCTTGTTCAACGCACCTGAGTTAACACGTATAGGATCACCCACTGATGCGGCAAGACCGAAAACAATGTCAGACACAATGTGTTCCATACTCAACCCCACCAACTGAACCCAAACCGAAAACAATGTCAGGCTCAATGTGTTCCATATCTCATCATCTGCCTTTGAATCCCCACGTTGCCTGATCACCCAGAATTTGGCAGAAATCAAAAGCAAGCACTAAAAGCACGTATCCAGTAACTAGCCAAAAATTTGAGCTTAATTTTTGAGAGATTAATTCCATCTAAAACAGTTCAAGATAAGGAGAACCAGAAGTGGTTCACCAAGACGGACGGGCGACGTACGGGACTCGGGAAGTCGAGCTGGCCACGCTTTGGTCATGCGACTGTCGGTGGCTCGAGAAGGAGATGATGGTGCCGGCTAGGTTTTTCTGGCAAAATTCCTAAAAATGAAACTGCCAATTTTAGGGATAGAATCTACTAATAAGGTCCGTTCATTTTGACAAAGAATTGTTGGTTGGGTTTGACGGAGATGTGGGCCATTGGAAATTGATGTTGTTTGATTTTGATTTAATGTTGAATTGATTACAGGAGAAAGGAGGAACGAAGGTGGAGGTAGGAGATGATGTCACTGGCCAGGAGAAAGAAGAAGAGATGATGTCAGCAGTTTTTTATTTTTTATTCTAAGGGTATTTTGGTCATTTTATTGACAAATTTTTTTTAAAAAAAAGCTGCTAACGTGCGACATGGACCCGAAAGTATAATAAAATCAAACAAGAGGGACGTCGGTGTGCATTTTACAAACAGGTGAGACTTTTGAGTATATTTAATCAACCCGATGGACTTGAGAGTAATTTTTCCTTCTTTTTTTATTATCTGGTATCCGAAATATTAGTATACTGTCTAATCCAGGTTTGAGCCGGATAAGACATTTGAAATGTGCTAAAACTTTTCCAATAAGTATTTTCAATGATTCAAACTCGAAACTTTTTTGTTAGGCTTAAACAGTATTATAAGTGCTTGTTGGTTCACAATAAATTGATGTTAATCTATATGTCTAGGTACACAAATTGATGTTAATATGTCATTCCCGCCTATAATATGGTGCTAAATTGGTAAATAACCTATGAAGCGCCGAAAAGAGCTACGCAAGGTATCTATTAGCATTTGGCATATGAAAAGCTCAAAAAGGCTATATGCTGCTTTTAGTTTTATTTCACCAAACAACTAGAATTCGTTTTCCGAATTCAAATAGTGGCTAGCGTAGAGTTAGGAAATTGGTCAGCGTCGCATGATTTTGCCGAAGTTAATTGGAGAAAATTAGTGTCGCGAATTTATTGGGCGGGTAAGTATTTAATAATCTTCTTCGAAATCTCCGAAAAGAAAAAAACTGGCGGCTGCTTTATTATTGTATCTTGACCATTTTACAGGCTATTATTGCTGTTTTATTTTTTTGAATGTAAATTTTTACACCTATTTATACCCAAAAGAAATTGAATTATATATCATTGTCAAATTATACTACATGTGTGATGTTATGGCAAATGCCCGTGGGATGGTTGTTTTCATCTCTAACGGTCTTTCCTGTTTTCCTGGAGAAATAATGCATATACTAACCAGTTATATAATCAATACATAAATATAAAAGCAAACACTCTGTCAATAATATATTAATTCACCCTTAGCTTAAAATAGTTGACTAAACTAAACCTTAAATTGAGTCTTCGTTGGTTTGATACGTTACTGATCCAAAAATGTGGCTGAAAGGACCCCATGTTGCAAAACAAATAAAAGGAAAAACAAATGTTACAAATATTCTACACACACATAAACTACTACAAGAATCATATAAAAAATAAAATCCTAGTCAAACGACAAAAAGAACTTAATTAAACGACTGAAGTATATTTTACTCTTTAAAACTCTACCCCACTCCCTATTTGTCTACTAAACATGGTGTATGTAAACTAATCACATATTCAGTGGAATGAGCATAATCATTCTGATAAAAAGAGTTACGTGATTGACAATTTCTTTTAGAAGTAAATTTTACATGAAAATAACACTAGTTAGTGATTGAACCTTAGACCTCGTCAACTCATTGTTACGCCTTCTGTCGTTGGGCTAAGTATCTTTTGACTTCGTGATTGACAATTAAATGACACATGTAAATTCTACCGGATAATATCATGTCACTAATTTTATAATATTTGATGTCATACCATTAATTTTATTTATATGACATACCATTGATTCCTAATTTACCGCATATTTGCTCCCAATTCAGACTTCAATGCGAATGCTATCGAGTTTGTAATCTTTTTTCAAAGTAGCGAATTGTCATAACACACATAAAATTAGCAATTTGACATACCAAGCTATAAAATTAATAACGTAATATGACAAATAGATAACTCAAATAATTGGTATTCGGAAAATCAACGTCATTCTCATGACTTTCCAAACATTCGCAGAATGGTGCCGAATGACACAGCACCCAAAAGAAACATCCGGTTATATTTAATCAATAAAATTTTGGTCAAAAATACACGATAAATTTAGAGCATGACGCTTCTAGAAGTCGTCTGCCACCAAATCTTCGGAAGTTTGACCATAATGACTCCGTCGGAAGTTTCCCGCCGTGTTCAGTTTCCAGTCGTCTGCAACATCAATAACCTGCGACTTTTCAACGCGGCGTCTAAGCCACGCTGCATTTATTAATATTGATTTACATATTTTATCAAGGGAAAGGTCACGTTTATTATATGTAGTTTGGCTATTTTTTATCAGTAACATGGTTTGGTTTTACTTTTGAAACAAGGGTATCCGCACAATTTTAACTACAAATGAAGATTGTACTGGTGTCATCAGATCAAAATATTTTAGCCATCTCAATTTTTTAAATCACTTTTACGGTGTTTTCTAGAACATGTGGTTTAATATTTTTAGTGATATTTTATCAATGCTTGAACGCCGAGTATTGGAGACTTCTCTCTTTTGAAAATTTTTAATCCAAAATGGGTAATAATTTACAACATTTCTCAAAATGAGTAACTTTTAATTTAAAAACCGTTTCAAAATTTTTGTTGTTGTTATAAACAACCGTTTCGTAATTTACTCACCAATATTTGTTATTGTTATAAATTGAACGATATTTGGAGTATCTTTGAATATATTTTTATTTCTCTAATTTATTTAATTCTTCATAAATAACTTTTCTCTTTCAATTCGTCATAAATAGCACTCCTCAGCCATTAAAATAACCCTCCTCTATTTTGGAAATTCGTTTTCATCTCGTTAATTAACTTGTATTTAATTTTTCCAATTTGCCAAAAATAACCCTCCCATTATCCATAAGTGGGCTTGCCCGGGATTTTGAAAATCTTTTCTGTCCCATTAACTGATTTACATTTAATTTGTTAACTTTACTAACCCTCCCATTTCCCCTAAATAAGTTGTTTGGTATACTGAGGGAGGTGACCGACTATCGAATCCCTCTCAAGTTTTTAATTTTTTAAAATAATCTGTGCATTCCAAGCGGCGGCCGTAGGGGAGACCGGATTGAGCGGGGACTAAAGAAAATTTGTCCATAGGTGGGGACTACATTTTTGGCCGTCAGATTTGATTATTTTTAAATCTGATGGTCAATAACCTATCAGGTGTTATTGGTTTGCATGTGAAGTGATATTGGTTTGCATGTGAAGTAATATTGGTTTAGAAGACGCTGGTTTACTTATGAAGTGATATTGGTTTACATGTGTTGTGTAGTGATATTGGTTTACATGTGTTGTGTAGTGATATTGGTTTGAGTTAGTCCCCATATTTGGGGACTACCCCAGTCCCCACCAAATCCACCCCCGCCGTAGGGAAGAGGCGATCTAGTGGATCCTCTCCTTATTATTTTTAAAAATTTAAATTAAAAGTTACCCATTTAGAAAAATGTCATAAGTTATTATCTATTTAAAAATTTTTAATTAATTTTTTTGCCAACAAAGGAAAAAATCGGAGTATTGTCCAAAACGTATCGTCAACTCCGGCCTCTAGATGTATTAACCAATACAACAAACAAGGTTCCCTCAAGGAGATCAAAGGGGATTGAATGACAAGGAGATGCAATATTGGCAAATCACTATTAACAAATCATTTGAATGATATTGGTTTCAATCTATTCTAATATTGGTATCATTGTATTCTAATATTGGTATGGTTCTTATCTAATATTGGTATCTTCCTACATATATTTAAAAATATTTCATCTTACATTATAAATGGACATGTATACCATTTGAATTGTATTGATTTCATTCTTTTCGGATATTGGTATCCGTGTTCTAGGATATTGGTTTTATTCTTCTCGAATATTGGTATCTTTGTTGTAAAATATTAGTTCATTTTTCTCCGATATTAGTATCCTTGTTCTAGGATATTAGTTTCATTCTTCTGTATTCCATCAAAACTCAGAGCCAACAACCCGCCGATCCGTTACCTCGACGACGACCCGCCATGTAAATCTCGTCCTCCTCTCGAGACGGCTCATCTCCACGGACATCTCGTTCGGGGCCTCGAGAGCCATAACCAAGCCGTCAAGGCCCCCGTCAGTCCTTCCCTTCTCTCCTCACTCCGTTCTCTCCGCTGCCCTGTGCGCCACGAGCGGGCGGGTGGGTCCGATCCAGTATCGGGTGTACCGTGCGGGTGGCGGGGCGACGTACTCGCCCCTGAACTCGAGTGGTGGCAACTTCAGCGAGAGACCCCCGAATGAGATGGCACCGCTGTTCCCGGGATGAGACTACCAGCACTGGCTCATCGTCATGGACAAGCCTGGCGGCGAGGGCGCCTCCAAGCAGCAGATGATCGACGCCTACGTCCAGACTCTCGCCATGATTCCTCCATCATCGAACCAATTAGAGGAAGATAATGAAGAACACTTCGACAAACTACAATCCAAAAATTGAATTAATCCAACAATCGAATCTAGCTAACACGATAAAAAAATCATCGAACCAATTGGAGCATCCAAGAAAAACCAAAATTATTTATTAAAAAAAAGAAACCATTTGAATGGTAGCGGTTGGAGCAAGGCTAGGACGCCGGGGAGAGGCCGGGAAGAGAGCGGGGAGCTTGAGGAGGAGGGTAGCGGGTGGGGCCATTGTTAGGGGTCAAGATCAACTGAGGTGGAGAAAGGCATCATCGCCTTGTTTATGTATTATTATTGTGAAACTTTAATGAGATGTCTTTGAATAAAAATTCGAAAATATCCCTGGTAAATTCTGGCCATTAGATTTATAAAAAAAGAATTTGACCAAATCTAATGGCCTAAATTTAGTCTATACTATGAGGATGATTTTTATGTAATCTCTGCTGAATCTAAATCCCAACAGAACACCGTAATTTTTTTGTTGGTAACGAAAACTCCGTAAAATTAGGTCTTAAAGATTGGGAGTAATGGAATCATGGTCCCACCGACTCAGGATTGATACCGTGTCGCTACTAAGAACGTCCAAAAAGAAAACGCAAAGGCTACCGTAGAAACAAAACGACGACGTCGCCTTCTACCTTCTCTTTGTTTATCATTTCCGGTTTCTTAGGGTTGAAAATTCCACATAGAGGTCCCGTTAGTAGCTTTCTCTCTGCTAGTTCCAGTTTACAGGTATATATAGGTGTCCTCCCGACACTAGAACGAAAATACACCACTCTCTTAGAGCAGAGATAGAGAAACCCTCTAAATTAACACAAAAAAAGGCTCATTGCCGAAAAAAGGTTCATCTCTCTCTCTCTGAGGGAGACAACCATAAGCCCAGTTGATCCGTTTCCTCATCCAAGAAAGGAAACCAGGTAAGTTTTGAAAAATTATGTTATTTCAAAAATGTAATCTGCTCAATTGAAATAAATTTGAGCAACGAATAAAATTTAAAATAATTTTTATTTTATCGTTATTAATGTAAATATTTTACATAATTTTGCTGATTCGCCACTATATTAGGCCATAATTGATATGACACAAAATGAAAAAGATGAAAAATCTTGAACTTTGTCTTTTCATAGGTTATTCTCTTTCTTGTTATTTTTTATTGGAGGACTATTAAATGTGAAATAATCCTTGGTGCAGTAATTTTTTCAATTTTACTATAATTTTCAACTTTTTCGAGCAAATATTGTATTTTTGAATGATCCTAGTTAGCTTCTTGATTTATACCATCCGTTGTTACAACACTCACCCGAAATCCAAGCTAACCCTTGTCTTGATTATTATGTTCATGTGGTAACAATCATGCAAGGCCTTTACAATAAACCAAAAATTGATGCGAATTATCATACAAATAGATCGATTAATATAAAGTTATTCTAATTTAAATAAAAACTCGAAAGACACCTGGTAGTTTTATCTGGGTCGTAAATTTAAATTAGTGAGTTCGTCGGATTATAGAAAAACAGCAATTTTTTTCTCGACCTCAAATCAGTGCTTATGTTGATGCATTCCGCGATCCAGGCGGGACCCAATTTTCTCCGACAAAACCAGAGAGAGAATTTGATCGTCGAGGGGACGCCATGGACGAGATAGAGAAGCTAGGGAGTAGGAGATTATCGTCCGGAGGAGGAGGTGGCGGGATAATGAGAAGCGTGAGCCGGAGCCTAAGCAACTGGGGCGTGGAGGACGTCTTCTCCGGCAGCGCGTCGAGGAGGACCGGCCACGCCGCCGACGACGAGGAGGCCCTGACGTGGGCCGCCATTGAGAAGCTTCCGACGTACGACCGCCTCAGGACCAGCATCATCACACACTTTGTGGAGGGAGACGGGGCCGGGAAGCTCAAGAAGGAGGTCGACGTCACCAAGCTCGGCGAGGCGGAGAGGCAGCAGTTCATTGACCGCCTCTTTAGGGTCGCCGAGGAGGATAACGAGGCCTTCTTGAAGAAGTTCCGGCAGAGAATCGACAAGTACGTTATTTACCGTTTAATTAATTTCCTTCTATTTGTATTTTATTTTTTTCCAAAACCACATCGTATATGATTTAACAGAGTAATTAATCTTACTGATTTTTATTTTAGACATGCATATAGTATAACTGATAATTTAGATTAACGATTTAAAAAATTGTTTTAATTTAACTAATTACGAATTTGAACTTTTGATGCATTAATGTTACCCAAATAATAGTTAGTTACAACAGATAGATATATGAATAGAAAATTTGTATTATTAATCTTATAGATATAGAGTTCTAATTTAAAGGGTAGTTCTTCTATATAGTGTTTTTATATCTGTTAGGTTTGGATTCAAGTACTTCTTAAATGAATCTAAATTTGTTTATCACTTAGACTAACTCCATTTAAATGTGCAAATATTTGTTAGAAAAAATTTTCAAATAATAAAAAATTATACCCAGAACTTGCATTAACCGAAGTAACAAATTTCATGGTTTCGGGTGATTTCAACCAAATAGATTGTTGAGATACTTTAAATATGTCAACAAAAACGGCTATGAAGATGGTGGTGGTGGTATTGTTGTGTGGGTGGCCAGATTAATTGCCTGAGATTGATTTACAACTGTCCCATCCCATGTCAGAATTTTCTTTTAGCTAATGAATGCGTGATTAGTCTGCTTGATACACGCCAGCCACTGCTGACTTTTCGGAGCTTCCTTCTTTTAATTTTGACTTTTAACTTCCAAGTGATAATGACTAAGCTGAACCTCCCTTGGTAGTTGGTCCTTTCATCCACGGTTCCAAAATAAAACAATAAAAAATCATTTATTTATATTTCAAGGCTGATCTGAACTTATTCTATCTTTTTTTTTAGGGGAACTTATTCTATCTTGACATCTGAAGTTTGGTCACTAAATATTAGTTAGAAAACTTTTTTTTATAAGTAAATGTATATTACTCCTCAAAAAGATCTCAAAGTAGCTTACAACCAGGAGTTACAATTTAATAAAATCAGATAGAACCTATGAAAGTAGAACCTACAAGATAAATTCTATCTAATTTCCTAGAAAACGTGAAACCAAGCTAAAGAACCACAAACACCATAAAAAACCTAGTTAGGAAAACTTTGAAATTTTTATAAATTATACTCAACTATAACCCGAAAGTAAGTGTCGAGATAACATGTAGTTTTTTAATTAAAAAAATATTTGTACCTTTTTTTGGTGGGAAAAAAATCTTTGTACCTGAAAAGGAGTAAAACGTTTTTTAAGCGATGTTGGCGGGGGATGGATGGCCGAGCACGTTCAGCCCTTTGAATTATGCAAAGATATGTATTTATTATTGAGGGGCATCCAAAAAAATTTCTGGGAAAATAAAATATGTTCAAAGAATCAATGTCCCTATGCCCTTTGAATTATGCAAAGATATGTATTTATTATTGAGGGGCATCCAAAAAAATTTCTGGGAAAATAAAATATGTTCAAAGAATCAATGTCCCTATCGTATAAAAATAAAAAACCATGAATAATATAATTGTCGGTGTCTGAGACAAAATTTAATTTCAAGAGTTAAATAGCTGGTCTTTTAAGTTGTCGTTATTGCATGTGAGGCTGTCCTATGCAGTGTAGCTGGATTGCTGAAGTAGACAGGAGTTAAACTTATCCTTTAATATTTAATGTTTCGTCATACTTAAATTACATTGAAAAAATGAAAGAAGAAGACAATTTGGATTTAGAAAAATCAACGAGACCTTTGAATTTGTAATCGTAATAACAAAATTACATATACAACAAAGAATTTAAAGTGATAGTTAGCTAGACTTTTTACAATTATAATTAAGCTCACTATGTTATAACAATCGGTATGAAAATTTCAATATGTCTCATCAAACGAATCTCATTGAACTAGTTTGTGTGAATTTTGACTTTGTCAATATATAATGTATCATCGTGTAAGAATAATAATATAAAAAAGATATACTCTAAAATTATTAGGCTAGAATCTCAAATCCAACCCAAAACGAGTTTTACACTTGTAAACTAACATAGTACACTTGTAATTAAAACTGCGGTAATATCAACTAGTTACGTAGTGAGCTTGTAAACTAACATGCACACGTGTGAGTCGTGACTCATCACCTACCTCCATTTATTTTGTTTAATATATATCTCTTTTTTTATGATAATTGATCTGTAATTTTTAATTTTCGCCTGCAGAGTTGGGATCAGGCTCCCAACGGTAGAAGTGAGATTCCAGAATCTGACAATTGAAGCAGACGGCTACATCGGAAGCCGAGCCCTTCCGACACTGCCAAACGTCACCCGAAACATCGGTGAATCGCTTCTTGGTCTGATCGGTATCACCCTCGCCAAAACCACAAAAGTTACAATTCTCAAAAATGCATCTGGAATTATTAAACCATCTAGGTAATTTAATTCAATTTATTTTAATTTAATCCCATGTACTTAATTCAATTAATCCCCTGTACTTAATCTAATTTCGTTATCTTTGCTAGAATGACGCTTCTATTGGGTCCACCGTCCTCCGGTAAAACGACCCTTTTGCTCGCACTAGCCGGGAAGCTGGACTCGGCACTGAAGGTAAATTTTTTTTTGGGTTGATGTTTCTATTCGAACACTCACTAGATCGACGTAAGTAACAAAATTTCGGTCATAATTATATTAAGGGAAAGATGGGTTGACTTTTTTATTATTTTTAAATATTGCAGGTCACAGGAGATATAACATATAATGGCCATAGGCTAAATGAGTTTGTACCTAGGAAAACGTCGGCCTACATTAGCCAAAACGACGTTCACATCGGAGAGATGACGGTGAAAGAAACTCTAGATTTCTCCGCCAGGTGCCAAGGCGTTGGGACTCGATACGGTAATTTAAAAAATTATGAAATAATTGATAATCTCGCGTAGGAAAATTAAATATTTGATTCTCTGAGTGGAAATTGTTTGGCGAAATTAATTTTTAAATGTAATTAATTGTGAAGATCTCCTAACCGAGCTTGCAAGAAGAGAAAAGGACGCTGGCATTTTCCCAGAGTCAGAGCTCGACCTTTTCATGAAGGTAAATGCTACAACTTTTTAAATAGTCTAATATTATCGGGTCATATATTTAGGGAATCAAGTCATTTATTACTTGTGTTAACACATGTTCTTCAATTTTATTTTATCTGTTACTTTCAGGCAACTGCAATGAAAGGAATTGAAAGCAGCCTCATGACAGACTACACCCTCAAGGTAATCTTTTTTTTTTAGAATAACCCTCAAGGTAATCTTAGTAGTGTGTAATTTTTATATATGTCAGGATTTTTTTTAATTAATTCTCACCACGTTTGGGAACCCATTTATAATAACCCGAGATTATAAATACATTTACAACACTATGTTGGTGAACTAATTTTCAAAAATTATTCATAGATTTTGCCAACTCATTTTATTATAATTTGACCACGTTAAATATATTTATTAATCGCCTATAATGTATATGGATACAGATATTAGGGCTTGACATATGCAAGGACACCATGGTGGGAGATGAGATGCGTCGTGGAATATCCGGTGGACAGCGAAAAAGAGTAACCACAGGTATAAATACACACCATAATTAGATTATTCCTTCTTTAATTAAATATCGTTGTCGAATTTATAATAACTATATTCTGGTATATATTTGTATTAAAGAGTGTCTATATGGTTTTATCAGATATTTAAAGAATTATTGATTTTTTATAAATATCGCGTTAATCGGTACATTCTGGATTGAAATCACATATTATCCGAACTTTCACTAAAACGGGTTATACAAATTTGGCTAGACCTTTGTGTTAGTTGGTGTGTTGCATCAATGATTTATCAAACTAAAGGCAACATAATAATACTCTGGACTCTCCCACATGGGCCACTTGGATATGCAGGGGTCCTCTTTTTTTTTTTCATTGAATTGATAATTAATTACCTGATGTGATCGTTTACGTGAATTTCCGACAGGGGAGATGATCGTGGGTCCCACAAAGACACTGTTCATGGACGAAATTTCGACGGGGCTGGACAGCTCGACGACGTACCAGATTGTGAAGTGCTTGCAGCAGATAGTGCACCTCAACGAGGCCACCATCCTCATGTCCCTCCTCCAGCCCGCCCCGGAGACGTTCAGCCTCTTCGACGACATCATCCTCCTCTCTGAGGGCCAGATCGTATACGAGGGGCCGCGTGAGCAAGTCGTCGAGTTCTTCGAGAAGTGCGGCTTCCGCTGCCCCGAAAGGAAAGGCACTGCTGATTTCTTGCAAGAGGTACGTTCGAATCGGTTATGATCGGTTAGTTACATCGCGTTTTGAGGGTTTGAACTTATTGCGAATTTGTGATACAATCTAGGTGACTTCAAAGAAAGACCAAGAACAATACTGGGTAGAGAAGAGCAGGCCATACCGGTACGTACCGGTGTCGGAATTCGCGGAGAAGTTCAAGAGATTCCATGTGGGGATGAGGATAGACAACGAGCTGTCCGTCCCGTACGACAGGTCCAGGGGGCACAAGGCGGCTCTGGTGTTCCAGAAGTACGCTGTGTCCAGCAGGGACCTCCTGAAAGCCTGTTGGGACAAGGAGTGGCTGCTCATACAGAGGAACTCCATAGTTTACGTGTCCAAGGCAATGCAGATCGTCATACTCGCGTTCCTCGCTGGTACGTTGTTCATCAAGCCGCGGATGCACACGAGGAACGTGGACGATGGCTCACTCTTCATTGGTGCAATGCTCTTCACTATTATCATAAACATGTTCAATGGATTCGCCGAGCTTGCTCTTATGATCCAGAGGCTCCCCGTGTTTTACAAGCAAAGGGACCTCTTGTTTCACCCTCCATGGACATTCACCCTTCCGACATTCCTGCTCAGGGTGCCCATATCCATCTTGGAGTCTTTTGTTTGGGTGATTGTCGCATATTGGTCCGTTGGCTTAGCACCCGAAGCGGATAGGTGAATAGAAATGTTCTTTCTTTTAGTATTGATCAAAAGGGTTTCTCAATATGTATTTGAACTAATAATGTTTTTGCAGGTTCTTCAAGCACTGGTTGTTAGTGTTCCTGACGCAACAAATGGCTGCCGCGATGTTCAGGTTCATCGCGGGAGCCTGCAGGACTATGGTCATTGCCAACACCGGAGGAGTTATTTCCCTCTTGCTTGTGTTCATGCTTGGAGGCTTCATGGTTCCTAAAGGTTAGCATTCAGGATTATGGTAGAGAGGGGACTAACGAGTTCATAAGCACTAACGAGTTCGATTATATCGTTGACAGGTCAAATTCCTAAGTGGTGGAAATGGGGCTACTGGGTGTCACCTTTGACATATGATTTCAATGCCATATCAGTGAACGAGTTTTTGGCTCCAAGGTGGCAGAACAAGCCGGTACGTGAGATTTAGACAGGATTAGAATAGCTAATGATACTCGATTAATAAGGCGGGATGAGTAATTCTCTTTTTATTGCAGTTCGATAATACTACATTAGGCAATGCGGTTCTCAACAGCTTCGACGTTCCTACCGAGAAGAAGTGGTATTGGATCGGAGTTGCTGCTCTTTTCGGATTTGCAGTCCTCTTCAATGTCCTCTTCACCCTTGTTCTTATGTACTTGGATGGTTGGTACCAGCAATATCTCTTCTACATTGTCTTCGAGAGCATTCGTCGTCGTTTCCTAATATGATGCTTTCTTTGAACAACAGCCCCTGGCAAGAAGCAGGCGATAATTACCGAAGAGAAAGCAAGGGAATTGGAGAATGCTGATATGGGGCTTCCAATAGCCTCGCGTTCTAATGATGGAAATTCTGCAAGTAAGAAGCCAAACGAGAGAAACTTGTGTGGTACTCGAGCCTCATTTTAAGATTTGCTTATATCCACTTGTACCTCATGTGTCACAGGAGAAATGGAACTCCAGAAAATGGCGAGCCGTGCGTCGGTTGATGATCCTAATGGTGTTGCTGCTAAGAGAGGAATGATTCTTCCTTTCACTCCCCTCGCCATGTCGTTCGACAGCGTGAACTACTACGTCGACATGCCTGCTGTAAGGACTAATTTGATTTTGGTTATAATCGTTTCCTCTCATGCAAACAAACCGATTTATTTGGACTACGATCGATATGGTTGAAACAGGAGATGAAAGAACAAGGTGTTGCAGAGAACAGGCTCCAACTACTAAGAGAAGTAACGGGTGCATTTAGGCCAGGAGTCCTAACAGCACTGATGGGAGTCAGTGGAGCTGGGAAGACCACTTTGATGGATGTCTTAGCGGGTAGAAAGACGGGCGGATACATCGAAGGCGACATCAGGATTTCCGGGTTCCCGAAGAAGCAAGAAACCTTTGCCAGAATTTCAGGATACTGTGAACAGACTGATATTCATTCACCTCAAGTCACTATCCATGAATCTTTGATCTACTCCGCTTTTCTCAGGCTCCCCAAGGATGTCAGCAACAAGGAAAAAATGGCAAGTTTGAGCAAACTACTTCACAAAGTTCGTAATCGAATTCCTAAACCGAGAGGGTTCTAAAAGTACATGTACCTTTTGATTGTGCAGATTTTTGTTGACGAGGTTATGGAATTGGTGGAGCTGAATGATCTCAAGGATGCTCTAGTTGGTCTGCCAGGGGTTACAGGGCTCTCCACTGAACAGAGGAAGAGGCTGACGATCGCGGTCGAGCTTGTTGCCAATCCCTCCATCATTTTCATGGACGAACCAACTTCGGGTCTCGACGCAAGGGCCGCCGCCATTGTGATGAGGACCGTAAGGAACACAGTTGATACAGGAAGAACAGTTGTCTGCACCATCCATCAGCCTAGCATTGACATATTCGAAGCCTTCGACGAGTTGCTGTTGATGAAGAGGGGAGGACAAGTGATATATTTCGGACCATTAGGCCGCCAGTCTCACAAGATCATCGAGTACTTTGAGGTAATCTATCTCGGACCGAAAACTTTTAACTGCTTGTTGAAACTATGCAGCAAACAAACTGAATTACACTGATAAACTACATGACCAGTCAATCGCTGGAGTCCCTAAAATACCGGAACAGTACAATCCAGCAACATGGATGTTGGAAGCGAGCTCGATATCGGCCGAGGTCCGGCTTGGAATGGACTTTGCAGAGCATTACAAATCATCATCCTTGCACCAGAGAAGCAAGGCTCTGGTGAAGGAACTAAGTACACCACCAGCTGGAGCAACAGACATTCACTTCAACACTCAGTACTCGCAGTCGATCTTCGGCCAGTTCAAGTCTTGCCTATGGAAGCAGTGGTGGACTTACTGGAGAAGCCCCGACTACAACCTCGTACGATTATCCTTCACCTTGATCGCTTCCCTCATAATCGGAAGCATATTCTGGAAAGTTGGCAAGAAAAGGTAATTTCCATGATTCAATCACGTTTCGGTATCTGATCAGTCTGGCAGTACGTGAAAAGCTTAATACGCGTTATTCATAATTCAGGGATAGCTCGGGTGACCTGACAATGGTCATTGGTGCCATGTACGCCTCCGTCTTGTTCGTCGGTATAAACAACTGCTCGACGGTGCAACCGATAGTAGCAACCGAAAGAACCGTCTTCTACAGAGAGCGAGCAGCCGGAATGTACTCTTCGTTGCCTTACGCCATTGCACAGGTAGGTTACCTATCTGCTTTCATCCTGCTAAATTACTTCTTCCTTCCTTGCAAGTTCCGATCAACTGACCCGATTTTCGTTGCTTCGCAGGTTGTCTGTGAGATACCGTACATACTCTTCCAGACCTCGTATTACACTCTTATAGTGTATGCAATGGTGTCCTTCGAATGGACAGTTGCAAAGTTCTTCTGGTTCTTCTTCATCAACTTCTTCACCTTCCTATACTTCACATACTACGGAATGATGACGGTTTCCCTCACCCCTAACCACCAAGTCGCGGCCATCTTCGCATCGGCTTTCTACGCGTTCTTCAACGTCTTCTCAGGCTTCTTCATCCCAAGACCCGTAAGTTCAACGAACTGCACCCCATTTATGCAACATCTTCGCATTCAACTCAAAACTTTAACGTAAAATTCTCGTATTTTTTTGCAGAAAATACCGAAGTGGTGGATCTGGTACTACTGGATCTGCCCGGTGGCGTGGACCGTGTATGGACTGATCGCTTCACAATATGGGGACGTCACAGACACAATTTCGGTGGCAGGAATGGGTACAACAAGGATACCAATCAAGGTCTACATAAAGGACCATTACGGGTACCACTCGGATTTCATGGCGGAGATTGCGGTGGTCCTCGTCGGGTTCGGGGCCTTCTTCGCCTTCTTGTACGCCTTCTGCATTAGGACCTTGAACTTCCAAACTAGATGAGGCCACCATTGTAAGAGTGGAAGCAATTTCTTCCTTGTCGGGTTCGAGTTAAGATGTATATACCAAGTCGTACCGGTGGAGTAGCACCATTTCCGGGTACTAGTAGCTGTATGTATGGGTATGGACTCTTTGTTACGATTGTCTTTCATAGATGTAAAGTCTGTGATATAATATACCACTTAATTTCGCGTTAACGTTTATGATTAATTTCGACTTGCATCTCAAAATTGCGCAAACTACGAGATATAAAGTGAACTTTTCCCAAAATTTTATAAGTGGGGAAGAACAACACCAAAATTCGGAAAATTGTTGCAAGGGTGAGAGAAATCTCGCTCTATTTATGGGCTAATTAGTTTCTGGGCTTGGTTATGGGGGCTCAGGTTTCCAAGCCCAAGCCCAAATGATATTCCATGGAGGAGGAGCGGGATCCATCTTGAATCATTTGGAAGGAAAAAGGTCAAGGTGGGACCCAGTCGAAGAATCTTGAGAAGATACGCCAGCTACCAACTTGCACTGACACGCCGTGGGCTGTGAAAGTTTTAGGCCCACACACAGACTTGCTTTAAATCAAGATTCCAGAAGTGAAAGTCATTTTTTATTCGAATGTTTTGTATTTCGATACGAGCGACTAATCTCGATTTAAGTCAATTTTTTGTTTTATAAACTAGTTCATTTTTTATCATTTAATTTAAGTATTTGTCGGTCAATAAATATCCAACTGGCCCCGGAGTTTTGTTTTATGTAGAACTTGCCTAAAATTTTAGCAACGGTATGTTCCCACAATAGAATTCAAAACTTTTTACCGAGCTAAATAGAAAAAAATAGTTAATCAATCTAACTACTTTGTGGCACCGGAGTGTTGAACCGGTCATTAAATTGTTTCTGTGAGAGTAACAAAGCTGAGATTCGAGAGGACTAATACGAGATATATAAACTTTCATGGACCGATTTGAACACTGATGCAAGTTGAGTGACCAAGGAGAGTTCGAACGCGTGGCGCTGGTAGTTGGGGCAACGGGCTACCAAACCAAAGGAAATCAGAGTAACAAGATGATGACGTCATCAATATCTACGTGGCTGTGTCTTGTTCTCTTGTTCACTCCGCGGCGTGTCCTAGCGTCCCCCTCCGACCTACGTGGAGACGCGATACTTACCCAACTTAAGAACGGGGGGAAAAGGGGTGGGTCATGTCAGAAAAAAGAAAGAAAGAAAGTGATGGATTGCGGCCAAGGAGCGGTTGGGCCGCGAGTGATTTTGTTGTTGTTGTTTTTTATCTAGTTTAATTATATTTGGTATAATATTATTCGATAAAAATATAAAAATTTGTATTTTTAAATTTCTTATAAATTGAACCTAATATTTTTAAAGGGTATAGAATTTATTTTTTAATTTTCTATAAAAATTTGTATAACTAATACATGTTTGTGGATGAGAGATAAATTATTTATTTATACTGTGACCTAGGTTAGGATGGGTTGTTGTTGTGAATATCAAATATTTAATTGGGTTGAGTTGGATATGAATGAGTGATAAATTAATTGTTTATTCTGTGATATAGATTGAGATGGGTTGTTGTTGTGGTTAGTCTTAGGGTCTCGATTAAAAAAATACCCCATTAATATTAATGGTCCCACCATAATTTTCAATTTTCTTATTTTTTCGGAAAAAACGTGATGATTCAGGTATGATTTGGTATACCAACAGTTACGAATTTACTAAATGATAATTTATTAATTTTATGTATATTCTATGGAGTTCACTTTCTATCTCCTATATTTTATTGAAAATGAATAGTATTACTCATTTATTTCCCAAGTTGAATATCCAATTTTTCTATAATCATTAACAGAAACCTAAAATTGGAGTGACCATTCAGTGACTATTTTTTCTAAAATCAAGCAAATATTTAATATTATAGAGAAATATCCGCATAAATAAAATTACGTCCAGTTCAAAGAGGTTTTAAAAATGGTAACCATATGAGAAAATTTCTCTTTCATTTTAAAAAAAATCAATAATCTAAATAACCACTAAAAAGATCAACATAAAATTATTTAAAATCTAATATAAAAAATCCTAAAAATGCAGCCGTATAAGCCTCCACGAGATGTGGCTTCCTACCGAATAAGGATGGCAAAAAGACTAGGGATGACAATTGGTAGGGTAGGGTATGGTAGGATATTGATAGGATTTTACTTATATGTTAATTTTTTTTAGATAGATTCATACCCTACACTCGATCCTACAAATTTTTAATTGTTAGATTCATATCCTACCCTCCTGGAGACACAGGGTCTGCATGGTCTGACTCTTTAATATTCTGCATTTTGATAATTTTTAATCAAAATTATTTTTTATATAAAATTTAAATAAATTCAAGACATTTACACATCAACATTCAATAGAAAATTGATGAAACATCAAATTTTACAATTTAATTTCAATAGTCCAAGATTTTTCTTTTAGAGTTTGAAGTACATAAACAATTCAACAAAAGAAAAATATAGCATGTCGGCTTCTAGTGATCCATCATTCACGACATCTTCTAAGCTACTTGTGAAATAACATAATAAATATGTTAAAATTAACCGTAAAGTATATTATATATATTATCAATACGGTCTAATTAGGGTCTAACTAGAGTTTAATTAAGATAGAGTCTAAAATAGGATAAAAATGTAAGGGTAGGGTCTGACCCACAGGGTCTAGCTATGGATTCATACCTTACCCTAGACCCTACCTCTCAACATGAACCCTTACCCATATCCTATCATAGATCCAGTCAAAGTCAACATACCCTAGACCCGTAGGGTAAGGGTAAGGTCCGACCCTCAGGGTAAGGTCCGACCCTCAGGGTATGGGTATTTCTGCCATCCCTAAAAAAGACCCAGACCTGGTGGATCGTACTCTTACCCTATCCCATGGATTTTAGGGTCTATGGGTCTTGGGTAGGGTATGGGTTTGAGTCTATCTATATAGATATAGTTTGGGTCTGGATAGAGTTTGTATGAATCGAGACCCTGACCCTACCCATAGACTCATTAATTAGACCCTACCGTAATTAGATCCTAGTTATACCATAGTTATATTCATATTTATATAGGCGCATATGTTACCTATTTATGTTATCCATTTGAACCACGCTTATTTAAATGATTTAGAGTTTATTCTCAACTTTTATTTGATATTATCATTTTATCACACTTATTTTTTTATTTTTTATTGTAAAGCATTGGGTCTATGGGTAGAGCATGGATCTTCGTTTGGACCCTAGGATCCGGGTCTGGGTCCTTATTCAAAATACCCATAGAATTGTGGGTAGGATTTAGATCTTATTTCTAAATCAAGGATCTGAGTTTGAATCCTATAGATTCTTACCCTATCCTACCCATTGTCACTCCCGAAATTAATTACCTTCTAACTAGGGATGGCAGAAATACTTATACCCTATGGGTCGGACCCTACCCTTACTCCATGGGTCAAGGGTCTGTTGACTTTGACTGGGTCTAGGGTAAGGTATGGGTATGGGTATGAGTCCACTTTTAGAGTAGGGGTCTAGGATAGGGTATGAATCCTATGAATTTATACCCTACCCTTTTACCCTACTTTGGACCCTACCATTGGTAGACCCTGATAGGACCCTACTATTGGTAGACCCTGATAAGATCCTAAATAGACCAATTTATCTCTATTTTTTATTTAAATTATCATAAATTTTTCAAATATTCTAAAATATGATTCATGTTATTGACTCTAAATTCGAGGTAAATATAATTTTAATTTTCTTTATTGATATACTAATAATTTCATGATAAATCTTTACATGTTAGTTATGATTTATTTACAATTTATATATAATTAAAATTTTGTGTTTAAAAAATTATCAAAATTATCTTGCATTTTAATTCGAGGTCGGACCCTGCAGATCCTGTAGACCCTGCAGGCCCTGAGGGTAAGGGTATGAGTCTAATAATTTATAGGTATGGGTATGGGTATGGGTATGGGTCCACTTTTAAAGTAGAGGTCTAGGATAGGGTATGAATCCTATGAATTTATACCCTACCCTTTTACCCTACTTTGGACCCTACCATTCGTAGACCCTGATAGGACCCTACCATTGGTAGACCCTGATAGGACCCTAAATAGACCAATTTATCTCTATTTTTATTTAAATTATCATAAATTTCTCAAATATTCTAAAATATGATTCATGTTATTGACTCCAAATTCGAGGTAAATATAATTTTAATTATTTTTATTGATATACTAATAATTTCATGATTAATCTTTACATGTTAGTTATGATTTATTTACAATTTATATATATAATTAAAATTTTATGTTTAAAAAATTATCAAAATTATCTTGCATTTTAATTCGAGGTCGGACCCTGCAGATCCTGTAGACCTTGCAGACTCTGAGGGTAAGGGTATGAGTCTAATAATTTATGGGTATGGGTATGGGTATGGGTATGGGTCCACTTTTAGAGTAGGGGTCTAGGATAGGGTATGAATCCTATGAATTTATACCCTACCCTTTTACCCTACTTTGGACCCTACCATTGGTAGACCCTGATAGGACCCTACCATTGGCAGACCCTGATAAGACCCTAAATAGACCAATTTATCTCTATTTTTTATTTAAATTATCATAAATTTCTCAAATATTCTAAAATATGATTCATGTTATTGACTCCAAATTCGAGGTAAATATAATTTTAATTTTCTTTATTGATATACTAATAATTTCATGATAAATCTTTACATGTTAGTTATGATTTATTTACAATTTATATATATAATTAAAATTTTGTGTTTAAAAAATTATCAAAATTATCTTGCATTTTAATTCGAAGTCGGACCCCGCAGATCCTGTAGACCCTGCAGACCCTGAGGGTAAGGATATGAGTCTAATAATAAAATTTTTCGAGGATCCAGGGGTAAGGTATGGATCCAACTTTCGAAACTATGATATAGGTAAGGTTCTACTGATACCCTACCCTACCCTACCCATCGCCATTCCTACTTCTAAGCGAATAAATGAATATATTTCTTTGGGATTGGATTCAGTGGGGACAAGACTTATCCCCATTGAAATAGATCAAGTAATTATACCTATAGACACGATTTTTTATGATTGTCAGATTTCTAGACACGATTTTTAATAAAATCTGATGATTCAAACGAAATCTCCTCCGTAGGAATGACTTTTATGTTGTCCCCGCTTAATCCAAAACCTATTTCTTCAGCCAGCAAAAGTCGCTGGCTTTAGTGGCCGAGAAAAGTTGGTCCCAGAATTATAATTAATTAATCAATGCACATTAATGGTTTTGCGTGAAAGATTTGGTCTCTTCGAGGAGGTTCATTCCCTCTAATCGATCTTCTCTGCTCTTAGGTAATCAAATTAGTACTAATAAAAATGGGTTCGGGTGGTAAGTAATTAGTATCAAGATAATTACTTGAGAATAATGGTGTTATATTACCATATCATATACACAATCTGGATATATGTTGAGATAAAAAAAAGCTCGGTTAACAAAAAAATAAAAATAAAAAGGACACGATAACCAAATATCTATTAAATAGTCCCGTGTATGAACATCTGATTAAGAATTAATCAAGTTTTCCTTGTCTAATTGTCCACGAATTAATGCAACTATGTAAGAGGTCACGATACTAAATTACACACAACTTCTCCTTTATACTATCTCATTCCGTATCGAGGAATGATTGTGGTGGTCTAATTTTACGTCGGAATTAATCCATTCATCCTTGGAAATACCTACGATACCTTTCGTGGACAAAAAGGCAGAGTATAAATGACTTTAATTGGCATACTGAACAAAAGAAACGACGGCGATTTATTGCAAGTAGACGAGGTTAGGGGGCAGTTGGTTTAATTGGCCTATAAACTATTCACCAAAAAAAAAATTGGCCTATAAACAAGAAGTCCCTGCCTCCTCCAGCCTCCAACCACCCTTTAAAAAAGACAAAGGAAAAAGTTCTATTTAGTACCATATAGTTTCAGACTTTCAGAATTAAGGCCATGTGATTTCAAATTGGGAATTTAGTACCCTTTCACACATTTTTTTCCGAGTAGGTCCACGGTAGCTGTCTGGCCAACTGAATTTGGCATGTCATATTTACGGTCTACATGACGTGCCATCTCATCCTTTTTTATCCATGCAATTGATGACGTGACAAGTCATAAAATTTAAAAATGGTGCCAAATTTTTGTATATTTTTCAAAATCATCAATTTTTAAAATTGATGACGTGTCAAATCATAAAATTTTTACAAATTCTTGTATATAAAAATTTGGCACCATGTTAAAATTTTATGACTTGCCACGTCATCAATTACATGGATAAAAAAGGATGAGATGACATGCCATGTAGACCGTAAATATGACATGGCAAATCCAATTGGCCGGGCGTACCCGTGAAAAAATGTGTAAACCACATGGTACTAAATTCCCAATTTGAAACTACATGGCCTTAATTCTGAAAGTCTGAAATTACAAGGTACTTAATAGGACTTTTCCCAAAGATAAATTAGGGGCCATGTACTCATTATATAATGAATCAATTTTTATATATCAATAACGTTTTCTAACAAAAATATATCAATCACGTTAAAAATTTGGGTTAAATATAAAGTTTTATTTACCATTGATCTTTTGATTTACCGTTTCACGAAATGTGAGAGAAAATGTTAAAACTTTTATTATAGAAATCTATAGTTTTAGTTTTTTTAGTATGTATAATGGTCTAGTTAAACATGTCTAATCATAGTTTTAAAATACAGATTTTGGTACGAGCCAAATTTTGTTTGTTTTTTGATTCGTCTGGTCCGACCGGTCAGACTGGACAATTTTTATTAATTTTTTATTATTATTCGAATAATATATAAATTAAATAGTCAAAATATAGGTTTCAAAATCTACATTTTAGAAATATCAACCAATTTATACTATATACAATTCATTTTTCTTTGCTGATTTAGAGAAATTGAGCATGTGATACGACTTTTTTGTTTTAATTTTTGCTGAATTAGATAAAATTTGGTCAGACCGGGCTGTTCGAGTCAAAAACTAGTGCGAACTGCCCGGTCCAACCAGATTTTGGGCGATCAAACTTGAGGCTATTTTTACCCCTAAAAACATACCGCTTTTATGAATGATTCGCTGTCCGACCAGTCGGAACGTATTTTTAAAAGCTATGTGTCTAACCATTCGTTCATTTGGTTGGTTAGATATGTTCGCTTACGTTTATAATAAAATTTCTGCCTCTTAAACAAATTCATGGGCTAAGAAACTAATAGAGATCAATCTAAAAAATGGAATGAAACTTATGGGATTTGCCATTAATTTGAAAATTAGAAATAAGAAACTAATAGAGATTAATGAAATTTGTCATAAAACTTATACACTATAAAAACCAACAAATACTTGAATCTAGCCGATATGACGGTGTTGTAACCTGATTTAAAAAAGAATGATTTAATTTCAAGGCGATAAAATTAAGTTGGGTGAACATAGGTTTCTCATTCTTTTTTTCTTCGATTAAATGGTTTCTCATTCTATTTGGCCAGGTGCACGAGTTGTCTTGCACTGTCCACCTTCCCAAAATGGAGGGAGGAATTAACGAGGTTGGAGTTTCTTAAATCTTCCCCGTTAGTGTTGTCATACGTGCTTTGTCATGGTAATTCAATTAAGAAAATTAAGAAAGAAACGTTTTGGAATAGAAAACCAAGTGAGGACGCAAGTTTTGTATTCGAAAATATCCATATTTGAATATTCATTAGATTGATTAACATAGATAAAAAATTGGGTCGACTAATTCAGAAAATTTTGAAAGACGACACAATTTTCTCTTTTTAACAAATATTTAATATTGTTATATTACTCAAAATATATTAGTTAACTGTCTCACTTAAATATTTGAATGTCTAAGTCAATCCGGATAATAACAAAATCAAGGTAAACAAGACCAAAAGAGAAAGGCGCCAATTGATGGCCTTTTCTCCCATGAGAAATATATACTTTTGTATCGATGGAGAATCTTATGTTTTTCAATATCAAATAACTTTTTTACATGCATGTGACAAGAAAAACTAAACTTGGCCCTGCAAAAATAGATGGCCAAAATTTAGAATTACAACATACTAAAATTTATATATGACATTTTTTTATCTTGACCTTTTTCTTTGCATGTAAATTCCAAATATTTTATTGAATGAAATCAGAGTTCTTGACATTTCAACAAATTTCTATTACTCAAGATTCCTCCTCACAATTTGTTCTTAAATAAACTCAATATTTTAACTTTTATTCTCAATCCACAAATATTCCTGGACTTAAATATTCCATTTTAATGAATATCCATTATCAGAAAATGACGGATACTACCACCAAAAACCAATCATCCCTAACAAAGGAACCGAGGACTTCACATCATTGAAAAGGCCAACCGACTCCTATCGCAATCAATAAACCATTGCTCCTATAACATTGCAATTCTTTTTTGAAACGTAGGAACAAGAAGAAATAATTATATCCTAAATAACGTAATACTTTATACTCAACATCCTAATTAAAAGTTTATGTCACTTATCATTATGATAGTTACTATTTAATGTTGAATCTACTGTTTGAAAATTGTGACCGCTGACTTAATTAAATAACATTTCACATTGTGTCATTGTTCAACCAATTTCCAACTACGAGGACTAATGGACAATCTCCGGCCACATATCCACAAAATTATGCGCTAAGATCCTAAAAAAATATTACCGTCATAAAACTGTTGCAATTTTATATCAGTATATCACATAGCTTAATTCACGTCTCTTAAATTTTATCATTAATATATTTTCATTGAAACTATCCGTATAAAAATATTCTCGAGTCCATTAATATAGATACTAATCATGTTAAATTATAACTAATTATAGTTAGTTCAAGCGAAAAAAGATTTGAAATAATTAAAGAGGTCTCATATTCAAACTGTACGATTAAAAAATGCACTACTCAGAGAACCACAACTTAATAGATGTAATAATACTCGATTTTATATCCTAAAAATTACAAAACAAAAGTACAAAAATTACAATCTGCAAACCGAATCTTAACACAACTTACCGACCAAAAAAATCTCAACACAACTTCATTATTAAAGCTGAAACCCAATGCCTCTAAATTTAATTAGAAACTTCTTATTACCTGCTCCAATTTTATCACTAAACATTTTAGCACCATAGAATTACATAAATTCCAAACAAGTCCCTCCCATCCCAGGTGCCTTTTCTTGTCCTGGTCACCCAAGGCCAGACACAAAGGAGGATGAATCAGAGGGGCCCCCCACAAGAAAAACAAACTAGGACACAGCTGTAATATTTGGGGGAAATCAGCTGCATACTTGTCATTTTGATGAGAGAGAAACAAAATACAGCCCATCATCAGATCATCTCCCAACAACCATTGTAGAGAGAGAAATGTAGAGAGAGGGACAAGGATTGTTGGGACACGTTCTTAAAGAGCAGCCATCTTCCCCTCCACCTTCCCTTTCTCCTCTACTCTGCCATCCCTCTGTTCTCTCTCTCTAGCCCGAGCCCATCCAAGCATTAGAGAGAGAGAGACAGAGGGAAAGTAGCCCCAAGAACAGCCCTTTTTTTTCTCGCTCGTAGAAAAAAAAAGCTGTCTTTCTAGAGAGAGAGAGAGGAAAGCCGGGGAATTTTTTGCCACCCAATTCTCGCCCGCCATGATCTCCTTGAACAAAACCATTTTTCTGGTAATTGGTCACCAAAAACCCTTCAAAATTTACTATTTATAAGTGTTTTGAAGTCCATTTCTTTGCCTTTTCTTCTCTCTCTCTCGACTCTTTTAGTACGATTTCTAGTCTTATTACCTCAAGATTGGTTCTTTATTGGCTCTTCGTTTGTTTTAGTCTGTTTTGGTTTCTGGGTAGGTGTTCTTTGAGCATTGTCTTTCTCCTAGATAAATTGACTAATAATAATAATTCGTTCTTGTAGAAGGAAAAATAATTAACAATTATTTGAGCTCGTGTGTGCGTTTTGTGCCTTGTTGGTGTATCGAACAGAAGAGCAGCCCGGGCATTGCAGGCTCCCCCAGCCCATTCTCTATTACACAACGCGGGTTAGTCCGTCGCGCTCCTTTCTCGTCGAGGATCGTAGCCGTTTATCCCAATAGGGACCGGAATGGCAGCATCTTGGTGGAGAACTCTGTCAAGGAAGTCGAACCTGAGACCCCTGTCGTTGAGTCGGACGACCACACTGTTGTATCCGGCGGGGTTCGGGACGTCTACGGGGAGGATGCTGCTACTGAAGACCACTTTGTCACCCCTTGGACTCTCTCTGTTGCCAGGTAAGTTGGAGAATAATGTTGCCGTGTGATATCTGCATCATGTCGATGATGAATCCGAGGATTATAGAGCTAGGCCGGCTTCTTTCTCTAGGATTAGTAGAGAATTCTTGCCATGTAAATTTGATTAGTAGAATTTAAATTGAATGTGGTTAGTTTCCGATTTCTGATTTTCCTGTACTGTCTTGCTAAAGTCCGTAGCTGAAGTAATGTAGGACCTTTCGTTTACGAGATCTTGATGCAGAATTTATTTTTCCTTGGAACCTTACACTTCAATATTTCGACCACTTTCTGTGCTGCAGTGGCTACACTTTGTTGCGGGATCCACACCACAACAAAGGCCTTGCCTTCAATGACAAGGAGAGGGATGCCCACTACTTGCGTGGCCTTCTTCCTCCTACAGTTGTCTCGCAAGATCTCCAGGTTTAGAATCCCTCCTTTTGATCTTTTCTTTTTCTTGTACTTGATTGGTTGGCTTATCTGATTCGGGATGAATAATCTTTTGCTGTTGTACTGGCCAGGTGAAGAAACTGATGCATATCATTCGCCAATACCAGCTTCCACTGCAAAAGTACATGGCTATGATGGATCTTCAGGTCCTAACAAAAATCTTTTGCAATCTGAATTCCTAATCTTTTCGGTGTTACCTGTAGTTCTCTTTACAAACTCCTGGATTCTTTCTTATTTGGCAATTTCATATTAATAGATGTATGGCTCTAATTACAGGAGAGAAATGAGAAACTTTTCTATAAGCTTCTGATAGATAATGTTGAAGAGATGCTTCCAATTGTCTACACTCCAACGGTGGGTGAAGCGTGCCAAAAGTATGGAAGCATTTTTGGTCGTCCTCAAGGTCTTTACATCAGTCTACGAGAAAAGTAAGGATCATAACACTGATGTGGCCGATATACAATACTTTCTTGCCATATGCTGAAGTTGACACTCAAATGTTGCAGGGGTAGAATTCTGGAGGTGCTAAGGAACTGGCCTGAAAAGAATATTCAAGTTATTGTTGTGACTGATGGTGAGAGGATACTGGGGCTTGGAGACCTAGGCTGCCAGGTGCTTTAACTTGATGCACTATTCTTGCTTTTCCGTGTTAATATGCATATTTTCCGATGCCATGTAGTTGTGGCAAGTTATATAAAGCTGATTAAATGAATTCACTTCAAGTGTCTCAGGGCATGGGAATACCTGTTGGGAAACTCTCTCTGTACACAGCACTTGGCGGAGTTCGTCCCTCAGCTGTAAGTACTGGTTGAACCATCATATTGCTGCTGTGCTGCATTTGTGAAAGCTACAACTGGCTCTAGTCCAAATGATGCCTGGAAAAGTTGATGTCGACTTAGGCTATTTTGTTGGATATTCTCAAATCTTCTATTGAATCTCCCACTTCTGCAGTGTTTGCCAATAACCATTGATGTCGGGACGAACAATGAGAAGTTGTTGAATGATGAGTTCTACATTGGGCTCAGGCAACGAAGAGCAACAGGGCAGGTGAAGCATATGCAGCTATAGGTTTTTTCCCCTGATCTACATGGTTTATATAATTTTATGTGGCTTTCAGCGAACTGAAATCTTGTCACCTCTGTTTGTTTCAGGAATACGCTGAACTGCTACATGAATTTATGACTGCAGTGAAGCAGAACTATGGCGAGAGAGTCCTTGTACAGGTACCCAGCCAACAAGCTGTGGTGCAACTTAATTATGCTCTCACCAATGAGTTTCGTATATTTAGCTTACCTCGGTCGGATATTTGACTCTAAACGACTGCATCTCTGCCCAAAATATTGCAGTTTGAAGATTTTGCAAACCATAACGCCTTTGAATTACTTGAAAAGTATTCTGCAACTCATCTTGTATTTAACGATGACATTCAGGTAAGTTCGCTTACATCTCTTATTATTAGATGAGTTCGACTTGTGGGGCTTGCTGTATGATGCCTTCTTCACTTCTTATTCGCTTCTTCCACCAATTTCCTTTGCATGCAGGGCACAGCTTCAGTGGTACTTGCAGGACTTGTTGCTGCATTGAAATTGGTTGGTGGATCCTTAGCTGACCACAGATTTTTGTTTCTTGGTGCTGGTGAGGTGAGTCAATTATGGTCCATACTAATGTGCCGTGCTCAATGTTTCTCGTGTTACCAGGAGGCTACTGAATTTTTTAGTTTTCTTGGGCCACCAGTAGTATTACGTGCACGCTATCTTTTCAGCGCATTTGTGTAAACAAATTTTCGCTTCCTTGATTTCTTTTGCGTCATATTCATTGCCATTGCCTACTCTGTAATCTCAGGCTGGCACTGGCATTGCAGAACTTATCGCCCTCGAAATTTCCAAACAGGTATCTGTAATCTCAGGCTGGTTCTGGAACCACCGCCTTTCTTAGGGTGCATTTATTCAGTTCTATGAAAAGTTTACTGAAGTACCGAATTATGCCTGTCTCATTGCGTAGACAAACATGCCAGTTGGAGAAACTCGAAAGAAGATCTGGTTGGTGGACTCCAAGGTAGTGGCATGACTTAGCTACAGCACCAGTTACTTTGTACCTTTTCTACTAAGATTGATTAAAGTTGCTACATATACATTCTTTTCCAGGGTTTGATTGTCAGTTCCCGGAAGGAGTCGCTTCAACATTTCAAGAAGCCTTGGGCTCATGAACATGAACCTATCAAGACCCTTCTTGATGCTGTCAACGTAGGATTTATCTCTCTTCTTCTCTCTGTCATTCACATTGTGTCCGGCTATATATTGTGTCTTATACCAGCGGATGAATTTACCGGTCCTCTCCTTTAATCTTTTTTTGCCAGGATATCAAGCCTACAGTCTTGATAGGAACTTCTGGAGTGGGAAGGACGTTCACTAAAGACGTTGTGGAGGCCATGGCCTCATTCAATGAGGTAAGCTGCTGTCCTCCCATTTCCAGTTTGCTTGTAGTGTCTATTTTGGATATCAATATTCGTCATGACTGTGTGCAGAGACCCATCATCCTTTCTCTCTCCAACCCAACTTCGCAGTCCGAGTGTACTGCTGAAGAAGCTTATACGTGGACCAAGGTAAGAGTTTTTTTTAAGGTTGCCAGTGGATGTCTAAATTGTGGTCCTCGATGCCGTCTTTCAGTGGTGCATTGGTCTTAACTGTACTCGAATTCACTCTTCATATTTTGCAGGGCCGGGCCATTTTTGCCAGCGGAAGCCCGTTTCCTCCTGTTGAATATGATGGAAAAGTTTATACCCCTGGCCAGGTAAGAAATGATTGGGAACATGTACAAGTTTGTTGGTTCAACTACTAGAGGAAAACGGAACTGATGTTGGTTTGTTTCTCTTCATTTCAGTCGAACAATGCTTACATTTTCCCAGGGCTTGGTCTTGGTTTGTTGATGTCCGGGACCATCCGGGTCCATGACGACATGCTTCTGGTAGCTTGTAAGTGCAGAGAAAGAAAAAAACATGACATATGCTTCACGTCGATTTTAGTTGTAAAGTTAAAAAATTCAACTAACCAAAGGAACGGTACCTGGACGAGACTAGCCATCAGCATTCAACTGTTAAGTTGTACATGTTTGAAGCTGCCTTCGGTACCTGACTTGCCTTTCTCATTGTCTGCTTGGCACAGCGGAAGCATTGGCCGCGCAGGTAACCCAAGAGAACTTCGACAAGGGGCTTATATATCCGCCATTCACAAACATCAGAAAGATATCTGCACATATTGCTGCAAAAGTTGCTGCTAAAGCTTACGAGCTCGGTAACGTTTTCCTTATCCACCTCGCTCAGGATCTATCGGTGAAACACCATTTGCATTTCAGGGCATCTAATCTTCCTTCTTTGTTCGTTTTTCGCGCACAGGTCTAGCCACTCGCCTTCCCCAACCGAATGATCTAGTGAAGTACGCCGAGAGTTGCATGTACAGCCCCGCCTACAGAAATTACCGATAAGTCGGTCGGCTTTCGCTTTCGCTTTCGTAGTACTGTATCTGCTCCAGTCACGAATTAACCGAAACAAAAACAGAGGGATCACCGGTACATCCCTGATATAATCAACAGTTGGTACTCTATATCTTGGCTACTTTAAGCCAATGTGGTGGTGGTTAAGAAGAAGAGAATCATCATATGGTAGGTGCCAGTGGAAGTAGAAATTTATAGCAATTGGAAGTGTTTTAATGGTCATTTCACTTCTTCTTTTTAATATTTTCAGTGGAAACCTTAAGCTTTGACCATATGATTCATGGAGTAATAAATTTCACACTTGCCTATAAAAAAAAGTTAAGATTTTTAATACTTGCATGTATCAAATTGGTGGATTCTAAAAATAGCAAGGACTAATTTGTTATTTGCTTGTTCGGTCCGTTAAAAGAGACGAGGATTTTGATTTTTACACGCGTCAAAGACTAGGGCCCGGGACAATATCTCTGCCCACTCTCTCTACGTGGGCCTAAATTGTTACATTCTATTCTATGCTTGCTAAAAATGAATTACGAAAAATATTTTAAGTCAACTTAAACGATCTTTTCGACAATATTTTTTTTAGAAATTGATCCATTTTGATTGTCTCATACTAGTCGATGGTAAGATTTTTCAATATTTAAACGGTTTATCATTCACGTTGCTTTAATTGGAATCTAAAAGTTGTTTTGTTGCATATTATATATACTTTTAGCTTGGTGAAAATTACTCCCTTTTTTCCATTTTTGCCCCTGCCACTTGTACTCTTATGGTGAAGATAAGGCTACATCCCATTTTTTTCTTTTCTCGGAGGATAGAGTATTGAGAGGGGGCGGGCTCTATGTTATCTTCTTGTTACATTTTTCCTATGTGGGGCTTGGAAGTGTCATCTTCTTAACTTCTGTTTAATTAGAGTTTTATCTTCCTAATTTAGAGCATGTTGACAAGAAATCAAAAGTTTGAGTATATTTGTTGCGGAAAATTTTATTATCATTCAATTAAATATCCAATTTAAATTTGAATTAGTTTGTACGAGCGTTCGTGTGAAAAGATGAGCTAGATAGTAGTACTTAATCGGGGTTGAATTCAGTGGGGACAAGACTTGCCCCCAATGAAATGGATCAAGTGATTTTGGTTATAGACACGATTTTTAATGAATGTCAGATCTGTAGACACGATTTTTAATAAAATCTGATGGTCCAAACGAAATCCCCTCCGTAGAGACGACTGTTATGTTGTCTCCACTCAATCCAAAACCTACTTAATCACATGCTTTGACCATCTCTGAGGTTTCCACGTAATTAATCAATAAAGATGTGCAGTTCTGACACGCGGCAGGTGCAGTGCTCCATGTTTAGCGTCTTTTCACGTGCCCGTACAGCATCGGTTTTCGGTCCTGCTTTGTTTTCGCTTTCAAATAGTAAATAAAAGTCCAAATAAATCAACATAATAATGAAATTGTTATAGTGTAATTAAATTTTGAGTTTGTATTATTGAAATTATAACAGTTAAATATTTGTTAGATTTAAAAAATTTACTCAATGTCTAATAGTCCGCTAAGTGAGTTGGTGTAAAAAAATAGCAAATAAAAGCTCGGCCAAAAAGATAATATAATTGAAAAAAGCAGAGATGAGATGATATTTTATTTTGTCAGCTTATCTTACTGTCGCCATTATCATATTGGCACTTAATTTTTAACCACAATTGCAAAGATACCCAAGGATATATTGGACACTGCGTCAATTAAACTTTTGGTGTTAAATAACCCTTTCGGATAATAACTTAGCAAGGATCAAACTTATTTTTGTCAAAACCTTCATCCATCAATAATGGTGTGCATTATTAATATGATTATTGATACTGAAAGAATATTCAATGTATAAAACCCTTCTGCTTTTGTCTGTTATTTTTTAATAGGATCTCTCCTCGTGTTTCAATTTATTTGCTTGGTGCAGATAGCTCCGACATGTATTTCTTTTCTAAATCGATTAATACGATTGAATCATATTGCGCTCTCCTTATTACCTGTGTTGAACAAACATTAATCTCAATCTATTTGTTATTTGGCAGTGTGTGCTTGGCCCTATTGTTGTATATATTTACAAATAAATTGTATTCTGTCTCTAGTGTATTTTATCATCTAGTAAGTTTGTCATTTAGCTATGTTATAATCCTACATTGACAGGATCGGATAAGAAAAGCTAAACATGTCTCTTCAAAACAGTCAAAAATTTGTAAACGAAAGGATGCCTCTTCGTGAGTTGCCGCCTTCAAGAACAACGGCACATTTTTGATAAGTGTTGCAATCTTTCGGTGCCACGACTATCTTCGAAGGATTAACTCCTGAGTATCTATAAATACTCATATGAGTTCGAGGGCAAGAACACTTGAAACCTTTCTCCCGAGTTCTTTCTTTCTTACTGTCTTTCTTGTTCAAATGTGCGAGTTCTTGCTTTAAGAAATTCGTGAGAGTGTAACTCCAAATTTTCTATATACATAAACTTTGTATTCTGGAAGGTTAATTCCTTGAGAACCATTTACACCATAGTGGGAAGAATTAATACATTTAAAGAAATCATCATTTTTTGGTGTGCTTAGCGTATACTTTCTTTACTCCATTACCAACAAATATACAACACCTATGCAATGCAATTTTAACACCATAAAATATAATATGATAATATATTTTTTTAAGCAAATTATTTTACCAAAAATTATACCTCATATTTAAATCTTGAATCTCTCAAATCATATATAGGCCAATTTCCATATAATATGATACTATGAACCAGAGAAATCGTCAGCGACCCATTTGTAGTATGTTTTTGTCGATATATAATTGAGCTCGTTTTATGCACATTGGATTTTACGCTAATGTTGCCTACACTCTATAATCTATGTCAACATATGTATTAGATATATAATATTTGGATAAAGAGGCTAGTACCACCAACAAAAAAATTGGATAAAAAGGTGACAACTTTCACTTTATGTAGAGTTGCAGACATCTTATCTGTGTGTGGACTCCTAATGGATTGTGGGATCCTTTCAAAGCGATGAAAAGTGAAGATTTCGATCCGGGAATAAAATTATTATAGCTTAATATAGAACTTAAATTCGAACATGAAAAAATATAATAATATTAAATATTTATTATTAACGATTGAGCAAATTTTGTGATAAATGGATTTAATAAAATTTTCACGCGGTTCTGAATTTTTTTTAATGAAGATTTTGATATCAATAAAAAGAGAAGAAAATGATAGTCATTTGGAAGTGATGATTGACGAGAACATCCCATCAACGCTTACCCTTTCGACGTGTGTGGTAATCCTTCCAGTTAGTCCCCACTCAAAAGTTAGGGTGGTCCTACGTGGCTTTATTATCTTGTGTGCGCTGTAATTATTATATTTTTAATGAGGTTATTATCCATTTATCCCAATCGCTCGATTTCTATTTTCCATTAATACCCTTTTGTTCCTGATTTGGCTGCTGTCTATTAAATAACGGATGATGACATATTGTAGTCCCGCATGTTAATAAAATTAGTGATATAGTATGTACAACATGTATAATTGTTAAAGCATTTGAAAATTTAGAAAGAAAACAATATGTCAAAGCTGGAATACACAAACTAATAAACCAGAGTACCAGACTTTAAGCAAAAACAAGCCAACTGTGAATATATTTTCTAGAGAAAAAAGAAATGGACTCTAAATTGGAAAGAAGCTTCCCAATGATTGCTTCATGTTACTGGTGCTTGCGGTGTTCAAGTAGCTTCCTATGTAATTTGGTTGGGAATTTCCGAGTAATTCTTTTACCTATTTTTGGACGGTGGAAGGAAATCGGAAGGAAGTGAGGACATGTACTCAGACTGTATATGTATTATCTAGTATTTTTGGTATAATATTTTAGTGTAATCATCTTCCGTGAATTCTTTTGAGATAATAATATTTTACTTAAAAAAATAGAAGAGAAAAAATTGCAGTTTATGGCTTACTACAATATCCAGACACTTACCATCTATGGAAGCAAAATACTCTCTGTATTTGCGTGTATGAGCAGGAGACACCACGTGTACTTCCATTCCATTTACATGGAAAACTTCAGTTTGGTGTTTCCTTCCATTTTCGGGAACGTCATTAGGATTAGGAGAAAGACAGCAATGTACATACACGATACATGTTATAATCTTCATATTTAATTTAAAAATATAAGAAAATAATTATATGAATTTTTTACAATTATAAACAGATTTATCACTTTTACGACAAACAATATGATAATCTTAATATATCATCGAAATTAATAATCTAGTTCGAATTGAACATAAACGTGAAGAATGAGAAAACTCTCAAATCAGTTATTACATATGAATTTCCATTGCTCAAATATGAGACATATATTTGAATTAGAACAATATTATCATTTATTTTCACACTTGGTGGTTGAAAATCACTGATATGTACGCACAAAAAAGGGGTTTTTGACACATAAGAATAAGAAGGGGGATTTGACTTTTTTTTTAAATAGTTCACACAACTCTCGTGTCATAATACACTGCCGTAATTAAAATCCGTGTAAATTTGTGGTCCAATAAATTTCAAATAAAGAGATGATTGGAAAATCCAACTACCTATACCTTAAAATTTTGGGTTAAATATAAAAAATTTTAATGTTTTATTTCGCTAATTACTAAAGATAACAAAATATAAAAAGAAAAACAATGAAATGAAATACTAATTTTGTTTTTTTTACCAACTGGTTTCGTGAGGCGGAAGGAGAACAAAACAAGACAAAACAAACACCCAGAAAAGAAGGGTTTATCCACACACAGACATCGCTGCCTTGAAGCATTATCCTATCTTCCTGGGGGCTGGCTTAGACCATGACCAGGGGCATACTCGTCATTCCACCCCACGAAATCCACCGCCGATCGCCCCGTCTCCCTCTCTCCCCACCCCCGCCTCCAGCGAAATCCCCAAATTACCCTTTACACACCACCTCCCCAAAATAAAATCCCCTTAATCCACTCCTCTCCATGCAAAATATTAGAACAAAAAAATAATAAAGACAAAACACAAGAGCACACTTTCTCTCTCTATCTCCTCTGTCTCTCTGTGGGTCCCATCGTGAGATGACGCGGCGGTGCTCCCATTGTAGCCACAACGGGCACAACACCCGCACGTGCCCCACGCGCGGCGGCGGGGCCCTGGCGTCATCGGCGTCCTCCTCCTCCCTCGCCGGCGCCGGCTCGCCGTCTGCCTCCGGCGGGGTGAAGCTCTTCGGGGTGAGGCTTACGGATGGGTCGTTCATCAAGAAGTCGGCGTCCATGGGCAACCTGTCGTCCGCCTTCCACCACCACTCGTCCAACCCGGACTCACCTTCCTCCGATCACCTCAAGGACCCCGCCGACGACGGCGTCTACCTCTCCGACGACACCAACGACCACGCCGGTTGTTCGTCCTCAACCGGGCCCCGCCGCGCCGGGGAGAGGAAGAAAGGTGATTTCTTTTTTATTGTTCTTCCTCCTTTTTTTATAAATAAAAGGAGAGGGATTTGGTCTTAAATGTTTAATCTTCGAGGTACCCATTATTTGTTCTCTGTTAATTTTGAGGAAAAATTACTTTTTTCTTTCTTTCTGATTTTTTCAAATTAAGGACCCTTGTAGTGTGCCTTTGGATATTGTTACATTGAAGATAGAATGAATATTTTATTTGGGACCACTGAGGCTGATATGTAGTTAATAATTAATTGCTAGCGAACCGGCCTTGGCACAATTAGGTACCGGGTTGTCTCCTTTTGCAACTTCTCGAATTTGAGAGCATACGGTTTTATGTCCGAGAATGGATTGTGATTGACGCGAATGTACTAATAGAATGGTGTTGGATAAGCTTGAAGTCTTCAATATCCTCATCTTGGGTGTTGACCCTTTTGTCCGTCTTGAAGAGGAAATGTTGTTTTTTAGTAAGTCTCTCAAGGAGCATAGTTGTTTGCTTCTCTGTGTCGTCGGGAGTGTTCTTATTCCAGTCCTCCAAGGTGACTTTCTTCTCACCTTGTTTCGTCTGGGAATGAGGCTGGACAAAGTTGATGCTCACTTCTGATTTATTTGAGGTCAATCTACCTAAGCTACTTGGTGGTGGGTGGAGGGTATCATCTGTTTTCGATTAGATTGTTGAGATTGTTGTAGATAAAGTACATCATTTGTTATGCCAAGCTGGATCATAATACCTTCATTTTGTCTCTGCAAGCCATATCTGTGTCCCTTATGAGTTGACAAGGATTTAAAAGTGGTCAGTGTGTCATCTGATTCTTATGAGATTGTGGATTTCAAGCAGCATTCACTTTGAACTATGGATTGGGATTCTAACTGATGATTCATGTTCACCTTCTATCACCGCTCATTCTTTGTCTTGTCACATATTGTGTTGAGCTGCTGCTAGTTGTAAATTAGCGCGAGAAATTCACCGTGCTTGTTATATCATTATCATCATTCTGTTAGTATTTTGAAAAATTCGATGATGGCACATCTTGATGTTGTTCTCATTCAAATGTTCGGGGAAGTTATTAATAAATGATCTTCTTTCCTGGAGTTTAGGTGTCCCATGGACAGAAGAGGAGCATCGGCTTTTCTTAATTGGTCTGCAAAAGTTGGGGAAAGGAGATTGGCGTGGCATAGCTCGCAACTTTGTGGTGTCTAGGACCCCAACCCAAGTTGCAAGTCATGCTCAGAAGCATTTTATCCGGCAGAGCAATGCTTCAAGGAGGAAGAGAAGATCCAGCCTGTTTGACATGGTTCCAGATATGGTTGGTTTTTCTCGTCTTCTGTCACATTTATGTCTGTGCTTTTAGTCTACGTCCATGGATCAACCATAAGCTGCCGATATTCATGCAGCACACTTATTAACTTATCGTGCATAAATGCTTGTACCCTATCAGGAAATTGGTCTCACCACACGTAATATGATTGCTTTATACACTCTGAAATGTGATATCCAGAGAAGTACAAGATTATGTTTTTATTTCTGTTTCTTGTCTGGTTATGGTGAACAATTCTTTCCTGTGAGGCTTCGCTCTTTGAAAGACATTCCGTATTCTTTTCATTGTTGTGCTTCTACTCTCGTCCATGAGAATGCTTGGACAGTGGACACTAGTATTTAGTCAATTGTCAAAAAAGAAGAAGTATTTGGTTATGCTATGTCGGTATTTTGCTTGGATAACACCTTGAGATGGGTGCTTTGTAGATTGATTTTGAGGCTCAATTGGCCATTTCTCCGGGATCAGCAGATCTTATAGGATGACTCGTCGGAAGTAGATATATATAGTTCAGTAACACATGCTGTGGAATAGGTCAAGTGATTCCTTCTCATCTGGTATGCTTCGCAGGTTAAAGATCCTCAGCCAGGGCAAGAAGAACGTGAGGTGCAATCATCACAAGCAAGAGAATCTGATAAAGCAGATGCAATACCCTCATTGGACCTTTCTCTCAAGTCTGAATATGAGCTCATGGAAACTGCATCTCCGGAGCCAGTGGCAGAACCCGACAAAAGCGAGATGGGGTCTAATGAGCCCGAAGAAAACTTTGCTGGTTCGAATGAATTCATGCCGATAATCCCGACCACGAGTGAATATCCTTCATTTATTCCTGGATTCTTCCCAGCTTATGTGCCAGTTCCCTATTCATTCTGGCCTGCGAACAATATTCCTCACCAAGAAGCAATGGTCCCGGAGACATCTCAACATCAGGTACTACGGCCCGTGCCCATCTTACCGAAGGAACCTGTTAATGTAGACGAACTTGTTGGCATCACTCACCTTAGTTTGGGAGAGTCCGAGAGGAGCCAGAGAGAGCCTTCACCACTCTCCCTCAAGCTAGTAGGAGAGCCCTCCAGGCAATCAGCATTTCATGCCAACGCCCCCGTCAACACGCCGGAACTGAGTAAGGGCAAGGGCAGCCCTATCCAGGCAGTTTAATTCTGCAGAAGGAAGCACTTATTTCCACCAGTACTCGGGTCGTTCTCTCTTTTACTTTGGTCAACTTTCTGTTTTAATCATGTTCTGTCCTCTTTAGTATCCTAGTTATTATAGTAAATATGTAGTCTGATGATGTCTGCTTCACATATATTCTTTCCTAATTGTAAACAGTTGAAATTATCAATAAATTTTCCTCTAGTCCTTCCAAGAATCCGTTTCGGCAAGTTCAAGGGGGCACAAACTTCTTAAGGCAAGTTACTGTCTGGTCTTGTTCTTAACATCTGATAAATTATGATTTTTCTTGCTTGATGCCACTGATTGTGCATCTTACAATATGATATCATCAGCAGAAACAAAATTTTTTTTTTTGACAATTAACTAGTCTGACTTTCACTGCACTGTACAAGAACACAAGATCCATGAAGAAGAAGTTGACGTTTCCCATCTCGAAGCGCTAGTTATTTGGCAGTGTCAACCCATGACTATCCGACTTGTGGGTTAACTTAGGTAGAGTTACTAGTTATGGTGACAGATGCAATCCGACTGGAGTTACTAGTTTGACAGTGTCTACCCATGACAAACCTTTTTTTTTCTTTATTAATAAAGGTTTGTAATTATATGAAAAAGAACTAATCTGACTTCGGCCATGGTAAGACCACAAAGTTGACAAAGCTCTTCCAAAAGAACGTGCGTTCCTCGGGACTCAAACTCAGAACTTCTTCTTGAGATAAAACAGTCTATTGCGAGCTCGTCTGCGTGGTCCAGGATTATATGTTGTGTGAAGCTTACTAGGACAGGAAGGAACGGGAGCAATGGACAAAGGCTGCCAATAGTGGAGCTGCTACTCTCAATAATTTGCACAAAAGAAAAGAGAATTGTGATTTTCACGGGGGATGAGCGGAATTGATGCCCCTAAGGAGAATATTAATGGCAACCTAAAGCTAGAACTCCAGTGTTATTGCATCTGTCACCACAAGCTCTCAGGATTATTCTCCCTACGTGCAATATTCTTGATCAAAAAACGGGTGTTTCTTCTCAGAAGGTCCACCGCGCACCTAATTCTCTCTCTCGTATTCCTCCCTGGCGTCTTCAATGAGAGCTTCTTCAGCTTTCTTGAGGTGTAAGTTAAGTTTTAAGTCGCTAGGGATTGCAGGGGAGGGACTAATCCTGCTCAATTCTATGTCCAAATGGAATTGAAGGGATAGAAAATAAATGTCATTTGTTCACGACAGGGATTATCATAGCATCCTAGCCAAACTTGAGACAAGATTTGGCTGGCTATAAACTTTTACACTAATAATTAGGTCTGCTAGAGTTTAAACTTTGGATTTCCGTCAAATCTTAATATGTCTTGTATCATTACTATAGAACCAGATACTTTGTTGATGCAAATCTTTTTTAATATGGCTCATGGAGGCTGAAACCATCACAATCAAGCTATGTGCTACTGATCAGTGTGCAGATAGTGAAGATTCCTATCAATATGGGAGAGATTGATTTACTCATCAAAAAAAAAAGGAGAGATTGATTGGGGAAGGGAATCACAATCTATTGCCTAAAATTTTAGGATCAAATCAATGTTGTGACCCTTCAAGTTCTGTTACCACATGGTCAAATCATAATTCAAAAAGTCTGAGTTAAGTGAAATTGTAAAAATAATAACATTTTTTTATCAAAATTTAAAACAAAAATATTTCTGAAAATGTAACTCGATATTTATAGTAAAATTATAATAACTTTTTACCGATTGATTTACCCATTTTAACTTATAATTTCATACAAACAAAGCAATACTCCAAAGAAGGAAGGAAAACATGCTACCACGACACGAAGGCCAAGATATCTGTATCGTGACAAGCTTGTCCTCATTCTCGTCACTTGGCTGTGGCAGAGGGGAGTAAAGGGCAAGCACTCCTCGAATCTAATATAATCTTTGTAAAAATGATTGAGCTCTTAGATTACCGGTAAAATTATTGTAGTTCAATTAAGAGTTTCGATTATGAGCCATTGAAAATATATGAATATATTAAATATTTTTAGGATAATTTTAATACTTTTTAAAATACTATTTAATTCATTATTAAATTAGTCAGTTTAATGAATAAATTTTGGGTGATATTAACACAAAGAATCTAATCTTTTGTAAAATTTGCGGCAGGGAGAGGGGAGAACCGACAGATCACTGTTGCCTGCCTTCTCTGCGATTCTTATGTCAATCATTTAATTGGGTTCTTTCTATTCTTGTACTGTTTAGCCTTTTCCTCTTCTGGTTACGTTAAGGATTCTCTATCCCCTATGGTTTGCCAATATTCTCCATCCACACCCACCTTTGGTGGATAACATTTTAACGAATTCTACCGCTTTTCTAGAGGTCGGTGGATTAATTTTTACCCCTTACAAAAATGACAAAATTTTGCTTGAGATAAAAACAAAGTCCAATACCCTATAGAATCCCGAGTTTAAGACAACATGCTTAAATTTAAACCGACCAAAAAAATATTCCCCAGCCACCAGTGTGTTAACTTATTACTGCTCCATGATTCTCTCTTCTTTCCCACATAGATTTGCTGTTTTCTGTCTTACGTTGGATGACGCAACGCAATATAATTCGTCCCTCCAGTGTTACTAATCCTTTCCCTTTCTTCCCGAGCATCATCACTAAACAAAATTAACTTCGGATCATATTTTGTTCGAATTTGATAACACAATTGTGTCAAATCTGGCATTAGCATGGCTTCGTCTAATTTACTGTTTGGATATTATGTGAATGTCACATGTTTTAATCTAAAAATACAAACAAACACCATTTATTAAAAATCAATTGATTCATACAACCTAGTTTAATTTCTTGTCATTTTTTTTACTAAATATTGAATTTAAATTAGCTAGATTTGATATATTACAATTAATTAATTTTAATATAGTTTAGAAACATTCTAAATAATTTCCCCAACAGTCTCGGCTAAGCCTAATATAAGGCACTACCAGAAGGTGTTAACGACTTTTGAAGAGTATCCATAACTTTTTGTTTAGTGAAGTCAATTCCTGCTTGGCACCAAGGTTAAAAAAAATTTCTGTTATCATTCAAAAAGACATATTCCATTTGTGGATATTCATATATCAATTGGTATAAAAAAAATACTATAGACTAGCTAGCTGGAAATTAAAAGCTGCTATGTTAGAATTGGGTCATATCACGTAGGGACCCACCAATGCTTAATTTGTTATTCCGTTCTTTTAAACATGGAGTTGAAAATTAATAGGAACATAATTCAGTGGAACAATAGCGATGAATTGTCAAATCCATTGCTTTTCTTTGACAGGTAAGTATCTAATTACTTACTATATATGTTGTATAATCTGTTGTTAGCAAATATTTAAAATCAGTGATGTTTATCGTTGAGGGGTTATAATTTGATATTCTGATCATTATTGGACAATTAAGTTCATATGATGCTTGAGTTATCCATATTAATCCGTGATATGGAAACAATCAATTTTTAACTGTGTTAAAACTTTCATATTCAACATCGTGTACAATAGACACGAAATTAATCTATTCTAATAACATATTAAAATTTCTATATTAACCCAAAATCTCAAAAGAATAAAATTATTCAATAATTATCAACAAATGCTCAATATTTCTAAGTAACAACACAATAATCTCAACGAACTGGTTACAAATTCTTAGGGGAGGGATATTGTGGAAAAGATGATTCGAGTAGGTAGGTATCCATTCTCCAGCCGGATACAAATAATTAAACCCATATATTCTGTACGTATCTGCTGATGAGTTTGATTAAAAGATTAGATGTAAAAAAGCTTGTCCGTACATCAATCGTAGGTCTTTTCGTGGAATCAAACATTTGTCTCCACTTTCGGTTGTCTTGGGTCTTTTTGGTGTTGCATGCGGTAATTATTAGGGTGTTTAGATACTAATCAACTATCCAATCTTCGATGGACTAGCTAGGCATACAGTACTGAAAATAAGTTTGGGAAAATATCCTTTTTTTGTTGTGGGGTAAATATGTTAATTTTTTTAATTACCAAGATTTTTTGAAAAATACAAATTTTTAATAATTTTATACAGTTTTTGATTTTTTACGAGTTAAATTATAAATCGGCTTAGCTATCCGAACAACTCACTTGCCTGAGAATCCAACGAGCTTGTGACGACGAATTGGGTTCAGATTGGGCAATTTGTAGCTTACATGAGACTAGTTATCTTATAGATTAGTATTACATTACTATTATGACATGGTACTATAATATTTTTGATTTTAATGGAATAAAGATGACAATAGATATGCCCGGATCCTACAATAAAGATGACAATAGATATGCCCTGATTACATGAGACTAGGAGTGAGTTCGGTGCGGTTTTGCAGTGTCGGTGTGAAAATTGACACCGCACTGCAACTTTTTTTTTGTAAAACCCACACCGTGCGGTTTTCGGTTTGGTCGAAAACTGCGGTGTTCGGGGTGGCGCGGTGTCGGGGTGGTGCGATGCAGGTTGCGGTTTGGATCACAAATTCGAACTTGGCCCATTTAAGTAGTCCCAAATTTGAAAAATGGCTAATTTCATCAATTTTTTGGGCAAAAACTAAGCCCACGAAATTTACAACAAGCCCACGCTTAAATATAGTAACAAATCATCACTAAACTTATATTAGATATAGTAACAAATCAATACTAAACCTATATTAAAACGACGTCATTTTATAGATGCGGTGCGGTGCAGTTTTGCGGGGTGAAAAAAATAAAAACCGACCCCGTACCGAAAGCATACGGTGCGGTGTGGTGCGGTTTGAAAATACCACTTTACCTTTGCGGTTTCAATTTTTTCGGTGTGGTTTGGTGCGGTTTGCGGTTTGTTTCGGTTTTAAGCTCACCCCTACATGAGACAGTTGTGGCGCTTGGTGTATTAGATTCGTCAATAATACAGGTGAATGCAGCTCCTTTGCCTCAGAATTTTGGGTGGTGTGGCGAGGTTTAAGCCTTGCCTGAAGAAGACGATACACCAAGATAGTGATTGAGACATACTCGACTCGGGTGGCAAGCTGTCTTGCCAAGGGCGTAGGACAGGAACATCTGCTCTTCGCTTTTGTGAATTCGTGTAGAAGCCTCATCAAACGTGATTGGCACGTCGAGGTCCAGTGGTGTTACCGGGAGGGTAACCACTCGCGGAATGGCTCTCCAATTATGCTTTACTTTTTTTCCTTGGTTTTCATGTTTCGAACCAGCCCCCTATTGGAAGTATTTAGCTATTGAATATGGACAATTTGGGGGTCGGTAGATGATCTGTATGTAAGATTCTCGTACTTATTTCAATCAACGGGCTGCTATCGCCCACCATTATCACAAAAAAAAGATATGCCCAGATCCAGACTTGATGAGTATGGATCTATTTACTTTTGACGGATCTATTTGTTACACTCGAATCCGCTTCTAAAATGAGGATCTAGACCTAAATCTATAAGACCCAAAATCACATTTACAATATCACACAAATACCTTGTGTTGAACAACACAAAATTGACAAATTCCGAACATGTATCACATGCATCATGAACTCGTAAATCTGTCCTGGATCCTCCCCAAATTCAGAGAGTTTGGAATTGGATACGGAGAATTAGGAACTGGATCCTACAACCCACCCGATCCATTTTCATTCTTGGCCACTAACAATGTGGAAGCTCACAAGTACCTAGCTAAATGCTAAATGCTGCACTAGCAAGTAGCCAAGGGACTGATATTGGTATGCAAATCATATATTTTTCATTCAGATGGAATTAGAACGCAAAAAATTCTTCAGATTTTGTCCACGTGTTTTTTTGTACACCGCGGTGATTGAATCATATATCTCATCATTTTTTTTCTATGTCTTGTGTCATTATACCAAATGCCCTTTGATATATTATGTGTACATGCACAATGCACATCTTCTTCTCTCTTCAACCTCTCTCTTTTGCAGAAAGTTAGTAATAAACACCTCCTTTCCTTGCAATGTGTTTGGATAGGGAAAGTTAGAGTAAAATTAAGGTGGGATGATGGCGAGTTATCTTGTTTGGTAAAGAAAAATGTAGAAAGCAAGCATGAGTCACGTAAAATTATATGGAATAATATTAGGTAATCAAAAAATTTAAAATAAAAGAGTTTTGGTTATTTCCAAGTTGGGGATTAAGGAGAGTAACCTTACATAAAAATATTAATACCAGTTATTATCTTACAATATTAACACTAAATCACTCTCAATCACATGGATTTGATTTTTTAAATATAGTTACTCAACCTTGCATCTTTTTGTTTATACCAATTGGGTCGATTAATCTAGGTTTGAGTGAGGTTGAACTTTTCAAAGGTGACAAAACTATCTCAACAAATATCTAACAAACGTATAAAAACAAGTATTTAACGCTGTTGTATTTTGAAGAACTCTAACTCAAGATATCTTGATTAAATTAGAACAATTCACTCAACAATTAATCTAAGTATTCGCTAGTTTCTCAACCTAATCTTATTCAACCTCATTTTATTTTATAAAACTTAGCCTTAAAATTTTATCCAAACATAGCTTTAGGCAACATCAATCAGGAAAAGGAAAAAAGAGAGAATAAAATTATACTCCCTCCGTGGCCTCCTATATAAAGAGCCATTGTCACATTGCATTTAATCTCAAGCTAGCCTTCCTATTTCACTCATTTCCCCATTATTCTTCTCTTTTTCCCTACTTTAAGCAACATATATTCCTGCCCTTTATCTTTCCTCTAAAATGGACAGAAACAAGTTGCACAGGCAGGTTGCACAGGCCAGGCAATCACTCTTGGATCAGGTCCATCTCTTGCACTAAATTGCAAATCCCTTTTTATTATTCAGCTTCATAATATACGAGATTACCACATTACTAGTTGCAAATATGATAAATTTGTTTACAAGTATGTAAAATTTATCTACCTGTTATATTGAGGATTTGAGCAAGACATGAAGATTTTAAGAACGGAAAATTTCAGGGATTTCTTGATAGAGAACAATTTCTCCAGCTCGAGGAACTCCAAGATGACGCCAACCCCAACTTCGTGGAGGAAATTGTCACATCCTACTACAGGGATTCCTCTAGGCTATTTCTCAACATCGAGCAAACAATGTGAGCTTCCACTCTACAATGTCACTTGTCCTATTATTGTAGTAGAACACTATTTTGGTTATTCTCTAATAAATATTTAATTGTAGGGAGAAGAATCCTCCTGATTTCATGAAGCTGGATGGGCTAATGCACCAGTTTACGGGAAGTAGCTCCAGGTAATTAAAATCGATCAAACAAGCTCGACACAATTGCAACAAAAAAATGTGGTAATATCGATATATCTTCTCAAACGAAGCTTATTGGACCAAATTTTTTACGGACTTTGACTTCACCTACATGAGATAAAACAAGGGTTGTGTTAGAACAACAATGAACACGAGATCAACATATTTTGATACCATATTAGAATCTCCATATCCAAGTAGGCCCGGGGTTTAAACCCTTGCAATTGTAATGATGTAGAAAATTAACCTTAATTTTTTTTATATAGCTGACCAAAAATCTTAAGACAACATGTACGTAGATTTGTTACAATTATAAATAATTCATCGTACTTGTAATTAGCAATGTTGTACTCTCTACCGTAATAACCATATAATACGCAATAAATACTTGTTTCGTTTGCAAGTATCATAGTATATTCTTTCTTGGATTTAACCCAAGCAATCATGTTTAATATTATTTTTTTTCTTTTTTGGTGTGCAGTATTGGAGCCACAAAGGTAAAAGCTGAGTGCAATCTCCTCAGGGAATATTGCAGGGCAGGAAATGGAGAAGGGTATTTAATCCTCCACTTTATTTTGATCCCCGATCTCCTTTCATGGGAGGGACCAAATATATTATTAGTTACACCTGTTTTCCTCATTTATGTCCTCATGACATGGATCTTATTATATGATATATCACCAAAAAAATCTTATTATATGGTAGCTCTACATTATCTTTTTCAGAAATAATCTAATTTTCCAAAAAATAGGACCATGCATGTAACCATTTTAATAAAATTTCCTATTAATGTCTCCCGAACAGATGCATGAGGACATTCCAACAGCTGAAGAAGGAACATGCAACACTTAGGAAGAGGCTTGGGACCTATTTTCAGGTGCTTAATTTCCTCCCAGTTTATCTCGAAATTTAATTATGTTCTCCAGATTTTTAAAAAGCACATATTAAATCTTCCTTTTTCCAATGGTTGTTCATATATTTTTGCAGCTTGCGAGGCAGGTTGGGCCTTTTGAGTCAGCCTGTCGGCCCAAGTAGGAAGGCAGACACAAACAATTTGGACCTTAGCCCATCCAAAATTAGCTGCTCGAGGGTTTAGGGATATATCAGTAGAGTTCCTGGAGGGCTTTTGTACTCGTGTCTAAGGATAATGTAGTTTTTTTTTTCCGGGATTCGAACTCTAAAACTTTTGGTCAAGCCACAACTCTAGACCCTTTGGTATTCTTGTTTTTCGTGGCCAATGAATAATGCTGAGAGCGGATTTTGACATATCATTTATCGATCACCTAAAATCTAAAATAAAATTTAAAATACGTTTCAAATATTATTAAGAAAATCGTTCATTTATAATACATACACTAGTTTTCAATTTTTGATACAAATTTCTCAAAGGGAAATGGTTGCTTGAATAAGAGATTTCGTACGATAATGACATCTAAATCTCAAAGGTTTAGCATTTATTGTTTCCCCCAATTTGTCATTGTCTTAGTCTCTTAGATGGCCCAATATTTATAGACGAGATGATGAAATTTCTGAACCTTTTATCTGATTTCCTACCAAGTTCCGAGGGATATAAAAATGAGAATTTATTTGTAATTGGAAATTTTTGATCCAGTAGATTCCCATGAACACTGCATTAACCACAAATCCAATTAATTTTAAGCAGAAAATAGCTACTAAATGCAATACATATAACCAGGGATTGGGAAGAGCCTCACCCAAAATATTAGATTTATTAGGATCTAGAGTTAACTCCTGAGATCTTAAGATTTTACAATTCACCATGGGCAAAACGAGTCAGAGCTTGTGCAAGATCTAGAGTCGAGCAGGATCTGTGAGATCTGAGTGATAACTCCTAAGATCCTGAGATCTACGAGTTAATTCTTAAGATCCTGAGATCCGAGTTAGAGCGATGGATGTTTCTCAGCGCTTCCAGAAGAGAGAGAATGATAAGGAATTATCCTTCGTTTAACATTTTAATACTATATGTTATTCAAATAACTATACTTTTTTTACTGTATATGCCAAAACACAAAAATCTATTATACTTTGTTTAACATTTTTTAATAATATTTGTTATTCAGATAACTATTGATCGACTAAAATGCTTAAAATGACACGATTGTTGCTGAGCCCAGAAATTAATAATCAAATTTATATTAATTAATATCTCTGAGATTAATAATTTTAGAGTTATTTAAATCTATATTTTCATCCTACCAATTTTTTGCCACTTATTTCTTTTACATCAATTTTGATGTTTATTTTATTTTATTTATTGCTCGTCAATCACATTATGTAATCTATAGATACATAGTGGATTACCATTAAAAAACGTATTGAACTGGGATTTTTGTGTGTAAATTTATGAAAAAAAATTGGTCAATTAGTAAAAAGTTTATGGAAAGATTATTAATCTTAGTTATTTCTATAATTTTGTCTATTTAGTGGATCTTATGATTCGTGTTACGATTCTACGATCTACACTTTTTCTATGCCCGAACGATCTTTAGTGAGATCCCGATTTTGACAAGGCTATAGGACCGAGACTAGGTCTGTTACTTAAAAGTTTTTCACAGTTATGGAAGCAGATATCTCACATTTATTAAAAAAATGGATACCGGTAGTCATAAATGGTAAGAACAAAAGAAATAAAATATGTAAACTGGGGAGTACGACATATGTAAACTTATCCCGGTAAATGTAGATGACATCAATATAGTTTATTTAAAAAATTCAAATTGTCGATGACACGGTTTCACTTAAAATAGTTAGTGTAGCAGTTACAATTTTAAACGAATGGTTTTATCAGATTGACAATTCTGAAGCAAATATTCATAATCATTCTGAAGCAGATATTCGTAGTCTCAAATATTCTAAGATCATAATAATTCATGAGTATTTTTAGATCTATTACTATTTTTTTTCAGGGAGATAACTTATATTTGAGAGTAGTTATAAAATAGACACCGACCACGAACCCCGCCCACATCGTTGATTATTTTTTATTTTTACTGTTTTGGTCAATTTGGTACACGCTCCTAATTTCCAATTAGTGAAAAAAATAATTAGATCTCATTGGCAAAATTCAATTATTCCTTCTTTTGGACGGATGATCGGTCGTCGGGACTGGGAGGGCATCGCCTCTTCTAACAAGCCTCTTAAAAGTTAAAACGAATAAAAGAAAAAGGTCACAGCTTCTTCTCTCTTTCGATCTCATACTAACTCGAAACTCTTAACTTCTTCCCTCTTCCGACCAGACATCGCCCTCGTTCTCCTCTCCCTCTCTCTGGTACTTGCTTTCAAACCCTAGCTTATAGTGCAAGCAAGTGAGGAACCCAATAAAGTTCCATCTTTTTGGGGTACCCATTAGGGTTCCTTGCAAGTTTTGGGAATAGGGTATCTCTCTCTAGTTAAATTTCACTGCTTTGAGATTTGGGATTGCCCAATTTTGATAAAGGTTCAATCTTTGGTATAGTTTTTCTTTTGCTCTTCTACTTGGTTTTGTTGGGAGTTAGCTTGTGTTCTTGGGAGTTAGATAATTTGGGAGGTGGGTTTGGTTCTTCCTACCTTTTGATATATTAGATTTTGGGTTGCCCTAGAAAGTTTTGAACTTTGTTTGTGGGTTGTTATTGCATTGTTTTGGTTGGTTTCCTAATGGCCTCCTATAGGCCATTCCCTCCTCCTCCTCCTCCACAATCCACATTCCCCCCTCAACCGCCGCCACCACCTTCCAGCCAAAACCCGCTTCCGCCGCCGCCCCAGAGGCCGAGCCAGTTCTCCCAGAACTACCCTGCGATGGCCCCCCCGCCTCTGCAGAACTACCCTCCTCACCAGCCACATTACCCTGCTCCGCGGGGAGGCTCCCACCATCAGCAGTACCCTTATCAGCAGCAACCTCCGCCGCCTCCACCTCCCGAGTCTTTGTACCCGCCGCCACCTCCTCCGCCACCACAACAGCAGCAGCCACCCCCACCTCCCCCTCCGTCGTCAATGTACTATCCGGGTTTGCAGTATTCGAGTTATGGACACCAGGGAATGCAGCCACCTCCTCCTCCGCCTCCTTCATCGCCTCCACCTAACTCTTCGGTTCTGCCTCCGCCGCCGCCACCCCCTAGCTCCCCGCCGCCTCCTCCTCCACCGAAGGAGAGCGGGGCAGGAAGAGACAGAGAACGAGTTAGGGATAGAGATCATGTAGTCCCTAGGGAGAGGAGGGATCATGGGGAAGGGTTTTCTCGACAACATCATCAACATAAGCCTCCTGCACTGCCTATGCCTGGGAAGAAGGTGAATGTGCCTCCAGGGAGGGTGGAGACTGAGGAGGAGAGACGGTTGCGTAAGAAGAGGGAGTATGAGAAGCAGAGGCAAGAGGAGAAGCAAAAACAGCATTTTAAGGAGAAGGCTGCCCTAATGATGGCTTCTAATAAGGGCCACGGTTCCATCGTTGGGTCCCGAATGGGTGATCGGAGGGCTTCTCCCTTGCTTACCGGGGAGAGGATTGAGAATAGGTTGAAGAAGCCAACGACGTTCCTCTGCAAATTGAAGTGAGTATTTTGTATTAAATGCTGTCCCGGTGTTGGTTTTATTTTTCCTAGCGAGCATGGCGTGGATACTAAATACCGTAACCACTTTGTAGTTTTTCGGCACAACTTTCTAAGAGTTGCTCTAATTTGCTCATGTTGACTTTTTCGGTAAAGCTGCGATGCTCTTGAAATTTTATTTTCGACTATTACTAATATCTCCTTTGCTCTTGCTGAAGATTTCGTAATGAGCTTCCTGATCCAAGTGCGCAACCGAAGCTTATGTCCCTGAAGAGAGATAAAGATCGGTATACCAATTTAGAATTTAGATGCAAGTTCTTAATATACTGTCAGAACAAATGCAGCGATTTTGAAACATCTGTTATGCAGGTTTACAAGATACACAATCACATCTCTGGAAAAAACGTACAAGCCGCAACTCTATGTTGAGCCAGATCTGGGGGTACCTCTTGATCTGCTTGATCTCAGTGTATACAAGTATGGTTTCCCAAACCCTTATGTTTATCGTTTAATTAAATGCTCAACAAGAATTTGATTATCACCTGCCTCCTTCCTCTCCGTCCCTGCAAACGCAGTCGTCCGAGTGTTCGGCTGCCCCTTGATCCTGAAGATGAGGAGCTCCTGCGTGATGATGAAGTTGTTACCCCTGTAAAGAGAGAGGGTATAAAAAGAAAAGAACGACCAACGGACAAAGGTGTTTCTTGGTTGGTAAAAACACAGTACATATCTCCTCTTAGCGTGGAATCAACCAAACAGGTAGCTAGTCAAGCACTTGTCTGTAGCATACTTTTAATTAGATGATGCTAGATTTTGAAGTAACAAATGAATGATTTTCGTAGTCTCTAACTGAAAAGCAAGCAAAAGACCTGCGAGAAATGAAGGGAGGTCGCAGCCTTCTGGGGGATCGGAATGACAGGTGCAAACTTATATTTAATGAACTAAATTATGAGATATTTCTGAAAACTGTGATTAACGCCTTGCCTTTTCAGGGAGAGGCAAATCAAGGAAATCGAGGCAACGTTTCGGGCATGCAAGCAAATTCCTGTGCACGCAACCAACAAAAGTTTGAAAGCTGTTGAGGTCATGCCTCTGCTACCAGATTTCGATAGGTACGATCCTACTTGCTGATTTCGTGATATCCTCTTAAGTTTGCATGGTACGCTGTCATTGGAGGAGAGGAGCACTGGTATAGCTTGTACTTTCTGCCCAATTGTATATGGGTTTACCTTAGGTTTCTTTTCATCAGAGTGCCAGTGGTTTGATGTTTGGACATTGAAGTTGCTTGTTAATATAATGAATCAGGTACGAAGATAAATTTGTCACGGTAACATTTGATAATGCACCTACTGCTGCTTCAGCAAGCTATAGCAAGTTAAGTCGGCCTGTTCGTGACAGCTGTGAATCAAAGGTAAGAGGTCAAATGAATGTTTGGGCTGTTTTCTCACAAGTCTAATTGCAACAGAAAGTGATAAGTGGACGTTAGCATTTATGGCATTTAAGCTATGTTTTTGTTATAGCTAGTTGAATTCCATGTTCAGTAGAGTTGCAGCATGAAATATGTCCCTTATAGTTGAATTCCATGTTCAGTAGAGTCGGCCTGTTCAGTAGAGTTGCAGCATGAAATATGTTCAGTAGAGTTCGTTTTGCCTCATGTTCACTGTGGCTCTCATTTCATGAGCTCATTGTTTGGACTGTTATTGCAGGCTGTTATGAAAGCTTGTGTGACAACGGGCTCAGACTCTGCCAATCCTGAGCAGTTCTTGGCGTACATGGTCCCTGTTCCCAATGAGGTAGATGCTTCAGCATTGCTCGAGTTAGCTTCTGCTTATTCGAATTTGGATTCTCTTACTCCACCTGCAATCATTTTCAACTTTAAGCTCGTGCGTGTGGTCATGGTTGCTCCTAATTCACCTGCTTGCTGTTATGGTGGCAGCTTTCAAAAGACATTTATGATGAAAGCGAGGATATATCATATTCCTGGATTCGTGAATACCACTGGGATGTGAGTGATCTCAATTTTCCCGCCGCTACTTGTGCAATCCCCATCTTGACCACTTGTAGTGAATGTTTTCCATCTGGACAGGTGCGAGGTGATGATGCCAATGATCCTACAACATTTCTTGTCTCCTTTGATGAAGCTCAAGCTCGTTATCTGGTATCAAGTTGAAAAATCTTACCGTGGTCGACCTTCACAAATGATCTTCAGGATGAATGCGAATAAAGTTATTGATCTTTTGCACTGTTTACCGATGTTTTGCAGCCTCTTCCCACTAAGATCAGTTTAAAGAATAAGAGAGCTAGAGAGGGAAGAGCAGGTGACGAAGTCGAACATTCCCCCGCCCCGGCCAGAGTGACATTGAGGAATAGACCAACAGCTGCTACTTTTGAACTGAAGGCTTTTGGGGTATGGCAATTGTTTCTTTCTGCATCTTTTAGCTTGTTAGGCAATTGAACATATTCTATATGATGCATGGTCGCATGTTGCTTTCAGGCTAATTCAAACAAGGGTGGTGCTTCGAGTTCAAGAATGGGTAAGATGGACGATGATGACGACGACGATGACGACGGCCTGGGCAGACATCACAGGGTCCTTCACAGGGATACCGACCATTCTAGCGGTGCTGAAGATGACATGTCCGAATAACTTATCCAAGGAAGACGCTGCGGAGGACCGAGTAAACACCCGAATACTTGCACAAGATGATCAATAAGCCTGCAGCAGCAGCAAAGGTTCCCCACAATTTTCGTTGCCAACCATCCAACCATTTAGAAACCCATAGCAGACTGTAACTCATAGCCAAATAGAGTGTACAAGATACAACGGAATATGTACAGCAGTTGAGACATGCTGTAGAATGTTTTAAGGTTAAACATTATAGTAGATTTTAGATTCTCCATTTCATTAAATTTAAGTGGGAGCTGATCAATTGATCGTTTTAGTTGTTTTTCTTTTGCTCCATAGAATTGTGTTGAATCTTCTGCTTCCATAGAAATTTGTAACAAATTTCTTGTTTCAGTTTGGTTTGTGTTGGGAGTTTAATAGAGCCATCCACTTTTTCTGAAGGTTACACACTTTTCCTAACCGTAAAATAGCCATACTTCCCAAGAATCCAATATATAAGTTCATCAACTCAATGACATGGTTGAGTTGGATAATGTTATCGACACGACGAACGCATCATATACGAAGACGAGAGGGCGTACAACTAGGACGACTGTTGTGTTAGTTGTGGTATGCGAACTGCCCCTCTCGAGAAGAAGCTCAGTCTGTCACAAGTGGAGACCCCCTGATGCAATTGATGCCCTGGTTGGAGAATCAACAGCAAGAAACATGTAAGAAGTAGGTCTAGCCACATTGTGAACAACTGAACATGCATGTTGATACAAGTTATTATGGCATCATTTCAAGCTACTGGAGATGGAACTGCAGAGTGCTGACCACGCATGACGGCACTTCACTGCTTCTAGACGAACAGCCCTCTTCGGGTCGTCAAGGGCTTTCAAGGTGGCTTGTATCACCTGACATTTGCCAGAGAAATGATTTCGAATATATCATCAGCAGAGTGATGATGATAGATTGGAACAGAAGATAAAGCGGTAGAAAAACAAAGAACAGACCTGGATCCGCATGGGGTAGATCGTTGTGTATGGCAGATTTGACATTGCGCCTAGACATTGAACTGCAGTTTCCCGAACGACCTGAACGTGTTCCAGGACACCACTCATTATCCTAAACTTGAGTATTAGTTCTAACATGAAGCAGAATGACTCGTTTTACTCTTCCCTTGTTTCATTTCATCAGCACACCTCGTTTCATATTCATCAGTATTCTCGAACTCACATTTCACCATTCAATTTTCCTCCGGACAGAGCGAGAAACAAAGACTATGTTGGTGACATTGACACTGGAGTGGAATTCAATGCATAATAATGAAACATAACAATAATCATAATCACGGTATACAGTTTGTTTGTACTCGGAGAGATTTTACCATCATGTGAGGGTAGCTAACAAGCCCGATCACACCATCTACAATAATGCGAGCATTCTCGACAGCGGCTTCTTGTCCTGCTTATAATTTCAAACTATTCATATTACTGAACTAAAAAGAAAATGCTGCAGAAATGAGTAAAGATTGCAAGCTGTGGGTGGAGGATTTACAATCTATTACCATTTCTATCTGTCAGTATCCCGGACAAGACTAGCAGTAGACTGTATATAATGTCTTTGTCCACAAAGTCCTCGCGCAATAACTTTAAGGAATCAACCAACATTGGGATTAACTGGAACAAGCCATAGAATTGACCTTCGCAAATAAGTAGGAGGAATGCGCAGATCAACAAATTATAACTCTATGGTGCTTGCGTTTTTAAACAAACCTTCTTCGCATCATTCAAGACAGCAGTCAGTGGAGTCTCGGAAATAACATGTGCAAAGGCTCTGCAGAACATGGATCTGTCAAAAGAATGCATTTTCACTTATTGACTGAGGACAGACCGAAGAGCACTGATCAGAACAAGGACTACGCATGGATATTCAAGGTCAGAATTTTTCCAAGGCACGCCAAAAACATAGTGTGTTAGAAGATGAGCATACCTCATGACTGGTGAATCAGACTTGATTATCAAAGACTGAAGGATGGGCATCACAGTAGAGAAAAATCGTTGCTTATATAGTGGCCGTAACACAGAATGGGATTTTCGGTTCAAACAAATTTCAGAATCACTCAGAAGTATTTGAAATGCATCTGCTGCACTTTTCACCACAGACAGATGCATACCATGCTTGACACTATTGTCCGACGAGTGTGCTTCCAAGGGCAAGCAATTTCTTCCATTTGACAATATGCACTCTAGGAAGACCATGGTTATGTCTCGAACTCTTTCATGACCCCGCATAAGCAAACCTTTACCAATCCATGCTAATCCAACAATTGCATGGGTTTGAAGCAATTCATTTTTTCCACTACAGAATATGCTTGCAAGATTCATACTGTTCCCGTTGCTCGTGACGTCCAATCTTTCAATTGGACCCAGATACATACTCCAAAACGTTAAGTCAAACAATATCTCCATAGCTTCTTCAAGGGTAAAGTTAACCAAAACCTGATTTTGACCGGACTTGGGCTCCAATTTGTTTACCAAAGAGCCTAATGCCTGAGCTGCAATAGTATGACCCTGCATGAAAGTGCACATAAAAAAGCGCAGTACCAGCCTTATGTTTGGAACTTGTGTTTGGGGACGAAGTGCTATGATCACCGAGGAAAACAAAGATTGAACCCATTCATCTCTGCTGATCTTTAGATGCATCTCTTCAGTAAGATCTATTGCTCGTAATCCCACGGGGAAGCTGGATAAAGACTCCTTGAGGGATGGGGACATCCTTGCAAAAAGGACATTATATGCCTTGTAAACTATAGCGTTCTGGCGTTCTACTGAGAAAGAAGCCACGGCAAGCTTCATCAATTTCATTGTTGCATCCAGAACATCCTGTAAATTGAAAGCTGCAGTTAGATTATCCCTTTCAAATGAGTTCCAAGGTCTATAACCATTTAACACCTGTACCTTATCCAGGTTTTTAGGTTTGTAATATCTAAAATGCTACAATTGACATAAAATAGAACTAGGACAAAATCAAAATGGATGATTACTTTCTCATGAAGCTGAACAGAAAAGTTCTCGCAGTTTTCAACTTTGTTCCATATGTTAACCACAAGTTGCAATAGGACTTCTTCCAGACCTCCATTTTGCTGAAACCTGTGAGGGATGAGGAGCAAAGTTTGTTGTTAGAGGGAGATCATTGCCAACCACATAAAGACACCAGCACAGCAACTGCAACTGGAAAAAACTGATGGATGCGCAACATCAAATACACCAATTGTCCTTCTAGAACAATTGTCTTTCGAAATTATTCCTCATTTTAGAGATGGAATATCTTGTGAATTTAGAGCTAGGCCAACTAAGAAATGTGGTAGTTTTGGACTAAGAAAAGTTTCCTCCTGCTGAAGAAAATTAAGACAAATCTCATAGCTGCAAGCAAAGTGGTTATTAGATTGCTAGCTTTCAAGCACGTTCAGTGCCAAAACATAGAGCAAATTAGCGGCAATGAGCATTGGAAAGTGTGTTGTGGTGCACTGTAAAAATCATGAGCTGTTACTCAAGAGGAAAAAAGAGGCTAAAAAGATTGTAGAACTTCATACCTGGGAACCAATTTATCAGAATAGCATTCTAAAAGCTGGAGCAGTGCTTTACTCGACTTGGTGTTACCATGGATCTGGTCCAACAGAAAAGCAAGTAGTATCACAAGACTAGAAATGCATAAGGCATGCTAACACTCCATAAAGCAAATAGTATATCATTGGGGCCTACGTACAAAAAGCTCCTCAAGATTGGTAAGTATAACTTCCTCCAGAACTTGAACGATTTTCAGCATGTAATTCAGCCCACTTGCACCGATGTTGGATACCACTTCCAGCTTGAGTGAAAATGGCATGGAGAACTTGCCCGATGATATAAATGAAAGAACCGCCTCAAGGACTATAGAGTTGTAGCTCATTGCCTTCTCAGAGTCATTACACGCATGAATAAATGAGCCAATATTCATCAGTGCTTTCAATGCCAGTTTCCATGAAGGCTTCTTGTAATCCACAGAAATAATTGCGACGAGCGTCACCAGAATATTATCGAATGTCAACTTGGGTATCAATGAGTAGCCTCCAGGAAATGTAGCCAGAATTTGCAAACCCTTCACTGCATAACAATTCAACAGTAAACAGGGGCTTTTCAGGACTTCTCACTAGGAAGAAAGCAACTTAAAGGACATGTCTATTTGTAACGCATAGTCCTGAATCTCTAAAGCAGTCGAAGATATGTAAACAAAGGTTGTCTTTGTAGATGATAAAATTCCAGGGACTAAAAGTCCAAAAAAAAAACTGATATCTCATGCAACAGAATTCAAGAATTACTTCAGCAAGCATAGGTAAGCCCTGGAGACGAAGATCCACAGCAATCACAGCAAAGAACAAGATATTCATGACGATACATGTAACAATGAAACAATGAAATCTCCAAGCTCAGTAAACCTTGCAACATGTATAGAATTACGGCTCATACCTCCAAGATATATATCGACATCCTCTGCAGATTCCTGACAAGTAGTTGACAAGTTTGACTGGAAAATCTTGCATAAAGAAGCATGAAAGCGCTGAAGCAAGATGCACCAAGTCATACCAGTGGAGATCCCAACAGGTTTGAGATCTCCAGAACCTGTGCACAAATCTCTGCAGGCTCTAAGAAGCTCAGTGCAAAGGAGAAGAGGTCCACATGGGGCTCTTCTCAAAATCACACCATTGTCAATAGAGTACCCCAAAGTCTCCATCAAGCTTGGAAGAAAACTTTCAAATGCTCGATTGCATGAGGCAACAGAAGCCTTTGCTGAAACATAAAGGATTTGACAAACAACTTGGAGTTCCTTCTTAGCTTGCATAGGGAGTTCATTGTAACTCATAGGACTTTTAATCTTCACTAAAATCGTCCTCATCTCTTCATCTTCAAAAATTAAGTTTAAGAACAAATTTGTGTTCTGGATAATAACACTTTCCAAAAGCATCAGAGCTTCCCGAACTATTTCATTTTCCTCCGAACATGATCCATCCAGAGATTCTGGGGTGAAGAAGGATGAAACCAGTTCGTTTCCCGAAGTACGTAGGGCACCTTTCAAGGAAAACCAGATAATTCCAGCGTGTTTTGCCATTCTCTCAGCTCCATACTTCAACGAGCAGTAGTTCAGGAACTTCAAGGAATCAATCTATAACAGCATATTGCAACTTTAATAACAATTCATAGGCAGTGGTTTTTGTCAAATAATACATTTTCCCAAGATCTTCATAACCAAGTAAGCGGAACGAACCTTGGCTGATTGCAAAGATGATGAAAGTTTATCAAGAAGCAATGGAATAACGAATGGCTCAAAAAGTGGAGTGGCTGAAAATGCAAGCTGCAACAGAGAAAGGACGAGGGATAGGTATATTAGAGCTTTATACATATATATCAACTAGAAGAAGCACTGGCTGTATACCATATCTGCTGAACAAACGACATGCCCAGTGCGCAAAAAATGATGAAATTAATCACAGTCGAACATAATCATTTTGCTGATGCCTTAGTTAAATCATTTTCCAACTCTTATAAGGCAGTTGGCTCACCTATCTGGACTTCTTAGATTCCCACTCATGAAATACTAAGAAAAATTTCCTCCACAAAACTTTAGGAAACTCAATTATCTCCTCTAAGCCATACAGATCTTGAGCAGTTTACTACGAAGTACAAGGTATTAGGATAGGGAACAGATTGGCCATCTCTCATACAACTTAAGTAAACTCTTACTTTTAAGGCATTAAATAATCTACATGAATCCTGAACTAAACAACTACTTTCTAGTCGCTCCGCGAGCGTAACCCTCGCCTCAAACTAGATCCACTCAGCTAAAAACAAACAAGGCCATTTCAGTGTGGCAAAGGAAACTTCTAAGCAACAATGCTGCGAGAAATATCTTCTAAAGAAGCAAAAGTTCCAGGTAAATACTGCACGTACCATAAGTGCTCTTGACAATTCATCCCTTTTCGCAACTGCCTCTTCTGGTATTGCCTGCATATAGAAGCACAAAATACAAGCAATTCAGAATTTCAGAACTTGCAAGCAATCTAAAGAGGGACGCTATTCTGTCAAATGGTTCCAGCAGGACTAGAGTCTGTCTATCCCAAAATGCGCATTAAGCCTCCAACTTGCACAATTCTCTTGCTTTTTACAATTATAAACAAGATGCTTGTATGCCTAGTGCCTACGGAAACAGCCAATCACAAACTCACAAGTGGTGTGAGCAGCCATTGTTTTTTTCCCTTGTTAAGGAATCATACCTCAGTAAGGCAGAAAAGTCCACTAAATATTCAAGCAAGGGGAGTACTGGCGTACATGAGTAAAATGTATAGGGAAGTAGCAGCCCAAGGTTTCAATAAGGTCACCAGCGTAACTCGAAATCGGACCACAAGGATCTGGGAAAACTTGGACCAGAATCTCCACGATGTGAAATGTCAGCATTAGGCATTGGGGATCCTTTTCATCATCAATAGCTGCACAGATTCCAGATACAAGTAGTTCACCCTGGTATTAAGGACAACAATTGATGTCAGCATCGATCCGGGAAAAATCACAGGGAATCTCCTTATTGAAGAGATTAATTTTGCAAGGTTACTTAAAAGTTATAATGAAAAAAGTGAATGTAATAAGAGCATTAATACATACCAAAGGAGCAAGAGGTCCAGCATATTTTTCTAGCAGGCATTGCAGAAGTTCAAAACAAAGCTGCATAAAGAACGACAGGCAGAAACCCGAATTTTTAGAAGAAAAATCACAAAGATAATGTGTAAAATATAACTTCTAGGCCAGATATAACATGTAGTATATCATGTAGAGCACAGCCCACCTTCCTGTCATGCTGTCCTAAAGACTGAACATGCAAGTTTTCCAAGTATGACTTTGCAACGGCTTTTGCGTCAGTGGCAGAAACCACACCTCTAGTTTTCCGCCTCAATAGAACCAAACAGCCAACAAGAGCACCCCTTAAAGCTCTCCAATCTGCCTGATGCGAACATCATAATCATCAACATAATTTGGAGAATCAATCAAATAACAGAACACTATTTTTTGCTCCATCTCACAAACTTTTAATGCGGTGTTTGTAATGCAAACCCATATCTGAAATGAAAATCAAACAACTTAAGTTACACAAACCATATCAAAAGTAAGCTCACCAAACGTTCGGTGAAGAACGATATCAGCGTGTGGACTGTTGCGTCGTCTAGAGGCTTGGATGAAATGTGTGCAAGCACTTCCCCGAGCAGGAGTATCCCTGGACAAACCAAACACGAACATGTCAACATACACACACGGAAGAGTGCGACAAGAGCGGAAAAAGCGAAGAAAAACCTCTGGCACGGAGAATGTAATCGGTAGTAGTCAAGTACATCTCCAGCTCCTTAACCTACATTGATATTCCAACACAACAACAATAACCAGAGGAACGATTCCACCAAAAGGGTATCAACAAAACCAAGGAAACAGAGTAAAGATTGAAACTTTACCAAAGATTCTATGGTTAAAGTGTCGTTCTTCAATGAGGTGACAATCTCATCCAAACTCGAGGCCTGTGATCACCACCCAACACAATTCAGACACAGAATCAACACTATATCCTCATCCTAGAGAGAGAGAGAGAGAGAGAGAGAGAGAGAGAGAGGAGGGGTTTAGGAACCTGGAGAGTCGAGGAGCGAGACGCGTCGACGAAGGACTCGATGTGTTGACTCAGTGGCTGACTCGCCATTTTTTCCGTTAGGGTTTAGAAGGACCAAAGGTAGGAAGGGGTTTTAGTAGTTTAGTAGCGTAGAAGCCAACTGGATTGGAAGGGAAATACTGTTTTTCGCTTCCCAGTTAATATGAATTACCGTTTACGACAGACATGCGTAGAAATTATGTGGGAGTGTGAGACTTGGCTGACCATACTATTTCACGGATGACCGGTCGTCTGAGAATGGCTGATTTTAAAAACTCGTCTGCCTACACAATTTGTTTGTTGGATAAGAAATTTAAACTTTGGATTGATAGAAGTGGAGATGCTAAGTCATAACAAGTTGATTATCAACCTGCGATTCTTCCTTTCCGGAAAAAAAAAAACCCTACCATTGTACAAGACAATGGGTTGCCCTAAACGATGCAAATCAAGCTGAAATTTGCACAGATTTTAATTTAGCCAACATGTGATACGTGAGTACAACAACAAGCCAGAAGTCTAACTCACGTTGATATCATGTTAGACACTCCATATTCAAGTCAAAACTTTAATGCTTGGTTGATTTTCTACCACACTTCCAACTAACACTAATAGCCCATTCATATGGTCAGCGAGGAAATCATATTCTTCTCTTCTATCATGCCAAAGCCAAATATCATCAAGCAAGTTTTGGATAATTAACCGCGCCAGGGAATTAGCATATGCTCTAACAATAGGGTTGGAGACAGATTCTTAACAAGTACTTTGGAAGAGAAGAAGCTTGTGACAGACGGGCCATCATCCCCCGAAGCCTGTCCAAAACTGTGCTTTTCCATACAAGAGTAGGAAAGCAACGAAACCCTCTTCTAACTTCTAAAGCTGTCCCATACAACAACATGCCTACAACCAAACTTGGAACCATCAGGAAGGCTCTTTTAATTAGTATCTCATTTCGAACCATCGCCGGATGGACCTTCCTCGTCACAGGAAACTTCATCAAGCATGTCCATGAATCCTCTCTTGGCAGTCCCCTGCAAAGAAGAGGCGGTCGGACGAAGTCCATATGTTGATGCTGCTTCAAACTTTGTCCACAACTCTTTCTTCAGGGTACTCTCTCCGGGATGCTTCCCTCTCCTCATCGTGCTTGCAGGTTCCTTCCAAACAGGAGTGCTTTCCACGATAGTGCTGCATTCTGCTGCAATGGAAACAGCATTTAGACTACATAGAAAGCTAAATTATGTCTTTAGTTTTAACTTAAGAATGCTCAGAAGAGAGAATAGTATAACACCTGTATTAGTTAACTTGATATTTTCAAGAGCTTCCTGGACATGTTTCAAACTCTGAACTGGTTGCTCATTGATGACTGGAGAACTGTTGGGTAAGGGATGATGATCCATGGTAACATCATTCAATACATGATCTATTGGTTCCGGAAGAAAACGGGCCTTGAGAGCTGAAATTAGCCACTCCGGTGATGCCTCGATCTTTTCCTTTCCTGTTGCAGGCATATAAGCCCGTCTTATCCCCACAAGCTCTGGATACATCAAACCCAAATCGTCGGAACTGCCACCAGAAGAAGAATCGGAGACACTATATCTCATTCCCGCGGGAAATGGAGTGCACTTCCTGGCCTTATAATCAAACTTATGAAACAAAATCGAGGCAGGCTCAGGCAATACAGAGGATTCGGGAGGGGGCAACTTCGGGCATGGTGTCATTACAACCACAGAATCCAACGGCTTGCCTGGAGTTTGGTCCATTGCTGCGCCTTCTAGAAGATCGTCATTTGCTTCTTCGGAGATAGCAAGGAACGATGGTACCTCGACATCGGGATTCAAGGTAAACCTTTTCACTGCCAATTTCGGAAAGCCTTGGTGCCTGAGATGCATCGACTTCGATAAAGGAAGAGGCGTGAGCAAAAAGAGTTGCCTACCGTGCTCGACTTTGCCATTTTCTCTCCACGACACGAGGGGAGAAGGAGAAACCAGCGAGTCCATTATCGAATCTTGTCCGTGGGGACTGCCGTCCACACTTTGATCTGCAAAACATTGTTCCGACTGACCCCCCGTCCCCGAAGGAGGACGAGAAATCGCCTCCTGGAACCTGGGGACCCACGGCTGCAAAGAGGAAACCACATCGGACAAGAAACGCGCGAAACGTTCGATCTCCACTCTCGCTTCTCCGCTTCCGCCCTTCGAATCAACTGCTTGAGCAACCAGCTCATCAATCTGTACAGTTATTCGCCAGCAATTAGTATAGTCTCTCGAAACCCTAATTAATCAAACCAAACCCCCAAATGAAATGAAAAACAAAAAAAAAACCGGATCGGAGTTAGCGAGATTGGTGACCTGGCGAGTGAGAGAGGAGAGATTGGACCGGATATCCGAGAGTTGGTCCAGGAGGCGGTCTTCGTTTACATTGCCTCCTCTTGGTGAAGAAACGGCGCCGTCTTCACCTCGTTTGGCCCCGATGGGATTCCGCGTTGCCTCTCTCTTCGAAGGCCTCCCGACGTGGCGGTTCTTGTTGTTGGAGACATCTGTGAGTGGTTTCCTAAACGACGACGTCGTCGTCGTCCTCGGCTCCTTATCTTCCTTGCTCTCCATCTCTCCCCTCGTTTGGCCTTCCGATTTTGAAATGAGGTCGCTGGGCGGGCAAAAGGAAAATTAAGGGCATAAATGGGCCGAGTTTGGGCTGGGCGCGAGAAAAGTTATGACCGTCACAAGTTACGTAGACGAAATATGTTGTTCAAATACAATTAGTTAAGTAAATGATAACATAAATATATTTTTTTAAACGAACATAGATCATATATTCAAATAGGAAAATCTGTGAAGAGCAAAACATCAAGATCAGCAGGATGGGAGATAGCCCAATCCGGATCAAGAGCGAGAAGTCTACATTGACGATTAAGCCAATCTGCAACCTGATCAACCGACCTAGGGATACAAACAATTGAACAAAAAGGTAAAAGAGCAAGGGAACGTCTAAACTCTATTACAAGTAGTTCAACATCCCATGCTAAAATCGGGTCGGGGTGAGTTAGAAAAATACAAGCAATCCGACAATCTGACTTAATAATATAGTGGTCATCATTTGAAAGTGATCGGAGACAAAAGAGATGGCCAACTGAATAGATCAGAGTTCTGCTTCCAAAGGTGATGAAGCGAACAAAAGTTGTGAATGACCTCTAACAATGAGGCCTTGAGAGTCTCTAGCGATGCAGGCTAACCCGGCTCTTGAATGAAGGTGCATCCAGGAGGCATCTCAATTGAGCTTCAAGTCGCCTGCTAAAGGGGCCGCCCATAAAGAGGTAAGACGAATATCATCAGGCCTGGGGGTATTTACCTGCAAAATGTCGTTGCAGAACTCAGAGGCATGATAAGCAGTCAATCTTGGAACAATCTTCACACTTTTAAATAACAGTTTGTTCCTAGTCCCCCAAATATGCCAGCAAACAATTAAGGCAAGAGACACCAAAGGGACAATGCCAGCAAATAATTATTGGTACGATCATATATCACTAACATGCCAACAAACATTCGGCATTCGCTTCATCTACTTCCAAGGTGTAGGCTTAGTCTTGTTTCACGTTTACAAAATGCTGCGGACTGGCTTTACAAGCAAGCTAGATTAGGTCTCCTACCTTGTAATTGGCTTGTTCATCATCCTCTCCAACTGGATGTCTAGTTATACTCTGATTTTCCCATGTAATTAATATTATTTTTTTGAAAAAATATATATTTATTCCTCATGAAAAGTACATAGTACAGAGGTGGGAGCGTACAGTTGCACGACGCATAACCGGAAAAGCCCCAAGTAACTAAGCAATTACAGAGAATTGCAGGTTAAAGCATCACCCTCCAGGACATCCCCTCGAAACCAAAGTGAGAAACCCGCCATTACCTCGAAAACAGCCAGACCAACTGCACCACTCTGTGAAGCATCTAACAATTGACCGTAGCAAGCAACCAAAGAAAATATATTTGGATGTGTGTTTTCCCCTTAAAAAATATATATACATCTCTAACATACCGAATTTTATGAGAATTCTGAATTGTGTATTTGTCAATGAACTCGGTCTACTTGTACGCACGTCTCCCGAGCTCGGTCATTTTCATTCAAACTGAAAATTATTGTTAATTATGAACCAATCTAGGAAAATTAATATACCAAATATTCCGTCTCCATTTTTTTATACGTATATTCCGTCTCCATTGTATGGCAAATTCTTGTATGGTTTGCCTTGAGCCCTTCCTTTTTTTTCCTACGTTTGAATGGTGTACTGTAGCGGGAGGCCCATTTAAGACGGTATAAAAGTAAATGGGCCGGGTTTGGGCTGGAGAACAGCACCGGTCCACGTCGATGAACCTGGACGCGATTACCGCCGATATTAAAACCCGGGTGCCGACACGACTCTACGATGATTCTCTATGATCCGGCCCTCTTAACTCATCATGGATGCCACGTGGAATTGGACCAGAATGGAAATAAGCCAACCAATTAAGGAAAACCTAAAAACTAAAAAGTTGAATATATCCAAATATTCACCATTATGCCATATTTGAATTCTACCATTTGTATTTGGTCTTAAACGAATCGAATAATTAACCGAATTCACAAAGGATGATTCTGAATTATTAATTTGTCCGACCGAATTAACGCGAGTAATATCATACCATAAACACTGGTTAGATTATTCAAATTTTGAGTCAGATATAACCGCAAAATAATCCCATAGCACTCCTACTTTCACACGGACATCATATTTTACACTCCCAACAAAGATGGGAAGCCAAAGCCAGTTACTGTCGGAAGTGACGATCCCGCAGCAGAAGAGCCTCTTCCCGGCCGTCCTGTCACCGCCGGCGGCCCTCCCTCCGCCTTCGCTCCCCGGCTTTGTTTCCGCCGTGAAAGAGAACAAGCCTTACCTGGAGTCGGTGCTCCGGAAGGCCGGGGCGGTGCTGTTCCGGGGGTTCCCGGTGGGGACGGCGGCGGAGTTCAACGCGGTGGTGGAGGCGTTCGGGTGGGAGGAGCTGCCGTACGTGGGTGGGGTAGCCCCGAGGACCAACGTCGTCGGGAGGGTCTTCACCGCCAACGAGTCCCCTCCCGATCAGAAGATCCCCTTCCATCACGAGATGGCCCAGGTCAGAGTCAGACCCCTCCCTACCCTTCTAATTTTTCCTTTTATGATCGCTAAGAAAAATCTTAAATAATTAGTCTTAGTTTGATTTAAGCAATTCAGCGACTGTGAAAAGAAAAGGAAATTAGTGACTACAATTGAAAATGGGTTAAAGTTCAGTGACTAGGAGAATTTTATGAATATTTCGAGTTCAGACAATTAAAAATGCATAAGTTTTAGATATCAATTTAGAGGGCTTTGTTACAGTAAGAGTTCTAACCGTGTCAAATTTGAATTAATTGATCCACGAATAACGGTAGTTAAACATAATCTTGAATGATGAATTTTAGATATAAAAACTTTGTTAACATCGTTTATGCAATTACAAAATTTACAATGACGAATTTGATTTTAAAGACGCCTCTATCCATTGAATCGGACCAAATTCCGAGGGGAAGAGATAATTTGACACGTATGATTGACGTTTTCAAGTAGCCAATTGACACAAAATTCCAACTGCTCCATGCGCAACACATTTGTCCTCCGGCTAGACGTTTGTCAGGGGACAGTTCACCTTACCTACAATTTTTTTTTAAAATTTTTGTATTAAATTCGAGTACTGGCGGATTCTATTCTAGGACGGTTCTTCCTATGATGTCTTTTACGGGTTTCATGAGTTGAATCTGTCAAGAGTCGGTCTCATTTACATGTTCTGGTTGGCCGATGAGTTAGTTGTCTTTTTGGCGGGCGCAGGTTCCGGAATTCCCAGCCAAACTGTTCTTCTTCTGTGAAGTGGAACCAAGAAGTGGAGGGGAAACTCCCATTGTCCTCAGCCATCTCATCTACGAGAGAATGAAGGAGAAGTACCCGGATTTCGTCGATAGGCTGGAGGAGCACGGCCTAATGTATACCCGAGTGTCGGGAGAAGATGATGATCCCTCGTCGCCAATTGGCCGTGGATGGAAATCGACGTTCCTGACCAACGACAAGGGCGTGGCTGAGGAAAGGTAGGAATAGTTCTCGGTTGATATATATATAGTTCTGCAGAATTCAACTTTTCTGATGGGATTCTTTCTCTGCAGAGCTGCTAAGCTGGGGATGAAACTGGAGTGGTTGGAGGACGGAGTGAAGACAATCATGGGACCTATCCCCGCGATCAAGCTCGACAAGTCAAGAAACCGGAAGATTTGGTTCAACAGCATGGTTGCTGCCTACATGGGCTGGAAAGATGCGCGGAATGATCCAATCAGGGCAGTGACTTTCGGCGATGGCAAGCCCCTGCCCGGTGAGATCATCCACGAGTGCCTTAAGATCCTCGAAGAAGAGAGCGTCGCCATTCCTTGGCAGAAAGGCGACGTCCTCCTGATAGACAATTGGGCTGTTCTTCATGCCCGAAAGTCATTCGATCCGCCTCGCCGTGTCTTGGCATCACTTTGCAAGTAATCTCGGTATTCAAAGCCGAGGTTTTAGCCTTTTAGGCCTGGACAATGTGAATTTGGAACCACATGTTTTATACCAACCAGTGTTCAATATGTGTATCTATTGGAGATTTACGATGAAACTACTACTTTTAATGTATTTCGGAACGGATTGATCCAGTGATCCGTTTGCAAGGCCGGTGCCAAATTGGTCTGAATCCACGAACAAAACTCAATCGATAGCTAGCTTGCTGCGAATTGACCTTCTGCTTCACATGGAGTATTTGTTCTTGCAACTACCAGTGCGTTGATAAATTTGTTCTGGGCTTATTAGCCCATTTGGAAAACATAGGTAATTGGTTGTTGGCCTGATACATAACCATTTTATGGCCCAAGGACCAGCAAATCGCTGTTGTTTTCACCCTAAACTAAAATGAAAATTACTAAATTGTTGTAACATAAAAACTAATTGGAAAAAGTGCATTTTAGTACTCTGGAGTATCTCAGTTTTAGTTTTTGGGCCCTGTGCATTAAATTAAGGAATTCAATCCATGTGGTATCACCTCATGTTCTTTTTTTTTGAAAGGAGAAACTTAATGCCATACCATTAATCATTAGAGTCATACAAGAGACGTTCTTTAAGCTCAAAAGGAGGATTATGTACTAAATCCTCAAGATCGAAGGAAAGAAAAATAACTTTAGCTATCCAATCTACTACCCTATTAGCAACTCTAGGAATATGTACAAGTTTACACAAAGGTAAACTCAAAAGAGTAGATTGGATCTCCAAAGCCTTGTCCTCAATAGCCCATTCCATTTGCGTGCCCGTAAATTTGGTGAGGAAGTCCACCGCATTCAAGCAATCCGATTCAATGATGGACCTGCAAGAAGCAAAGTGCTGCTTTACAAGAGAAGCAGCCTCACCGATGGCATCAAGTTCAACCTCAAGTGCTGATGAAGAAAGAGTAGCACGAGTACTGAAGTTTATCACATTCCCCAGACGGTCTCGTGCAAGAGCAGCAATGCCAGCTTCCCCCGACATAGAGTTCCAGGCGGCATCCATTTAAGTTTGAAAGAGTTCACTTCAGGGGGACGCCAGCATTCGTTGCTACTTAAAGTCGGGGATAAAACTCTCTCCCTCAGGCACGAGAACTCACGACGCTTATTCACACTCTTGGTCTAAGTCACCATTGGAGTTGGAAGCTTTCCTTCAAAGAGGCATTCATTCCTAGATAGCCAAATCTGCCAGGAAGTGAAGGCAACCTATTGTATCAAGTCCTCTCTGTTAGCTTCATCCAGGGCCTTAAAAGTGTTTGTGAGCCATGTCTTGACATCCAAGGCTGAAGATCTTTCAGGAACGAACCCCGTGGGAGACAAGAACCAAGTGGCTTTGGCATGAGGGCATTCTAAAAGCATATGGAGGACATCTTCCATCTCCTCATTGCAAATTCTGCAACTTTGATCATCAATGATGTGGCGTTTCACCAGATTTTGTCCCGTGGGAATAGAGTTTGTAGCAGTCTTCCATAAGAAGGTTTTAATCTTAGGGAGAGCTTTAAGTTTCCACAGCCTGCGCCATAAAAAATCATGGGATGAGTTAGTACTACTCAGATTTCCTTTGATAGAATGATAGCCCATGCGAACTGAGAACTTCCCTGACTTGGCAGGGAGCCAAATAGGTTGGTCCCTGCCAAGGGCCTTCCGAGGGGTTATCTTTGAGATCTCGTTTATCTCCTGTTGTGCAAACAGGCTCTGTAATATGCCAGGATCCCATTGCTCCCCACCTGGAATCATCAAGTCTGAAACAAAGGTAGCACATGGTGAAGTAGGTCTCTCCGATTGGATCATTTTATTGGGCATGTTGACCAACCAGGCATCATTCCAAATATTTATGCTCTCACCATCACGCATTTTCCACAACAAGTGTGGCTTGATGATTTTTAGTCCGTGAAGCATGCTACTCCAGGTCCAGGAAGGCGACTGACCTTTCCTTGCCTGCAAAAAAGATGAGTTAGGAAAGTAAATACTCTTGAGGAGTTTGAAACAAAGAGAATCTTGGTCGTTCAATAGTCTCTATGCATGTTTTGCCAACAAAGCACTATTGAATGCCTCCATACTCCTAAATCCCATCCCCCCACACACTTAGGCTTAGTCAAGTTTTCCCAACTCATCCAATGAATCTTCCCCGTCTCAACATCACCCGACCACCATAACTTAGCCATTAAACTATCCATCTTCCTACACATTGACTTAGAAAACTTAACACATTGTATCACATAATTTGGGATCGAAGCCAAGACTGATTTGATCATAACTTCTCTCCCCGCATTTGACAGCAGCTGTTGTTTCCAAGACATAGATCTATTCTACATAGATGTATAGATATAATTAACAGCTTAGTTTTTAGATCTACCCCAAAAGGACGGTAACTCCAGATACTTATTATGATCATTCATAGAACTCATTTCAAGCACATTCAAAATCAGCAACTTAATGCCATTATCAAGGCCAGAATTAAATCTAACGCTCGATTTCCCAAAATTAATAGGCTGGCCGGAGACAAGCATAAACTTTGTCAATAAACTCTTGAAAGTAGTGGCCTCTCTCACATCAGCAACACCTGTAAGAAGCGTGTCATCAGCAAACATAATATTTATAATAGTAGGACATCTCCTCGTAAGCTTGAGACCCCTGATCTGCCCAATAGACTTGTACCAATTAATATAGTGGGATAGGGAGTCAGCAATTAGGAGAAAAAGAAAAAGTGGGTCTCCCTGTCTTATCACCTCATGTTCCGAGCAACTGTCGGGGGCTACCCGGCCAATTGGACACGAAACGATGTCATTTGATAACGTACGTGACAAAAACTATTATAAGTGAGTGAGATAAGTTGATGATAACAATCACCCAAAATACATTGCATTCCACTATAAAAAAACTCAAAAAAACTCTTAAAAAATCATAAATCTACCTCACTCACCCATTCAACTCAATTGATTAATCCTAAACCAAAAAAAAAATCTATCTACCCATCCCATTTGTTAGATTTATTCTACATGCTCTCTTTTTTTGGTGGTTCGATAAATTTACTATCTTAGTTTTTTTGGGTTGAAATTTACTATCTTAGTTCATTATGTTATTTCTCCGCATAACAATCTCTTTTATGGGTTCACGATGCTATTTTCCTGTTCGTTGCTTGATTAATCAGTGAAATTATTTTTTTACTGGTTGAGTTTTATTGTTAGGATGATGTTAGTATGTTTTATTGTGATTTTGGAGTTAAAAGTGATGGAGAAGTATTTTGATAGTCTCACGTAACATTTGAGATGAAAATTGATATCATGAACTAATATGTTTGATTTTTAAAATCCGGGGTTAATAAACTAAGGATTGAACTTCCAAGTATATTATAACAAACATTAGAGACTTCTGAGTATTTTCAATAAAAAAAAAAGGACGGAGAAAGATAAAGTAAAAAATAGTGCTATCTTTAAGGAAGGTTTTCTTTAAGGTAAATTTTACGCCATGACAATGCCGGTGTTTAAACTCTAGATCTCCTATATATTTACGATGTCTTATGCCGTTGGACTACAAGCGCTGAGAAAGGTTATAATTACAAAGAAAAAGGTTACCTAATTGAATTAGTCTCTTAATCCTTATATAGTAGAAAAAACATTTAAGGTAGTTTAATTGATAATAGAAAACAAATAAGGAACGGAGTTAAGGAGAGATACACCTTCTAAAAAAAAGGAGAAATACGAAAACATACTAAAAGAAGTTTTTTTATAAGTACACATACTAAAAGAAGTTCATGATTCAATTTTTTGTATGCGTAACTAATGGTGTCAAATATAATTTTTTTTTCAATATTTTTAAAACCGACCTGCAAGGTGATCCAGAATTCTTAAAATTTTTGGTTCACCCGGTTCGACTGATCGGATCGCCAGTCAGACCAAAACTTCGAGTTTATATTAATATAATTAAATAATATTTAATAAATTTAATTTAACAATAAAATATCAAATACGTTCAAATATTTAGCAACTTTATTATACAATTTATCTAAACAAAGTATTCAAGCATGAATTAAACAAGTCTAGAAGAACAAAAAGATGATTATATAAATTTTCATGTTCAACATATTAGTCCAATTTGTTTGACTTAGTTAAAATATTAACAAGAAGTGTTAAAAAGATAAGTTTGTTCTGACCCAAACGTGATGTACACGCTCCGAGCGTGGAGTTGAGGTTTTGTTTCTAAATTAAATCAGATAAAATAGAAAAATAAATACTAATTTTTCTGATCCGAGTGAACCGGGTCACCGGAAGTATCTAACCGGGTGGTCCGACTGAATTTTGGCCAGTCGAACTACATTCTGGATTTTAGGCAAAAATTGACCCAGATTTGGTCCCAGGTAGTGATCCGACCGGTCAGACTGCGATCGGACAGTGATTTTTAAAACATTGCTTATTTTTAAATGGAACGTAGGTAGGTAAGTTTAATTAAAAATAGGAAAACAAATAAGGAAGGTAATTTAGAAACAGGAAAACATATAAGGTAGGTAATTAAGTTTAATAAATGCACCCAATAATTAACATTCAATATCAGTAAATTGTCATATTCCAAAAATCTTATCCGAGACTGATATGAGTTCACTTGGGCTGCTTATAAATAGAATAGAAACCAACATTCATTGAAAAAACAAGAAGAAATGGATCAGATGGGAACCAACCATTTCCAAGAAACAAAAATCCCACAACAGAAGTACTACGACGACGTCCCGTTACCATACGTCGTCACCCCGAAACAGCCATCTTCTTCGCTTCCCGATTTCTTGGAAGCCATAAGGTCCGAGAAACCCTACTTGGAGTCTCTTCTCCATAAGTCAGGAGCCCTTCTATTTAGGGGATTCCAAGTCAACACTCCCTCCGATTTCAACGACGTCGTCGAGGCTTTCGGGTACGAGGAGCTGCCCTACGTCGGAGGGGAGGCTGTCCGGTCCCAGGTTGTCGGCCGAGTGTACACCGCCAATGAATCCCCGCTTCATCTCGACGTCACCCACCACCATGAGATGTCATATGTTAGTACGCTATATTAAGTACCCCTCTCTTCGTTTTTTACCACTTGAATCGTTTCTAATACGTAAATCTGTCATGCATTTTTAGTCATGTTGATCATGTTTTTAAATGATTCGGAGATTCGTCCGAGATTTCTCTCTTGTCTTGTGTCAATTGGTTTGATCAGAGCTGTCGGCTGGACTAGTTTTTTTCAAAATATATTATTAAATGCAAAAAATATTAAAATATCAAATAGTTATAAATATTATCTATTTTTTGCAAACATTATAATTTACAAGTATTAAAATGATAGTATTAATCACTTTTAATCTAATAAAATTTAATAGTTGTCTAGCCCACTCTCGGTCCAACCAGGCAAACCAGGATAGGTCTGATGATTGTATCAGTTAAACAATCATCTGAATTTAGGTGGAAATCGAAGTCGAACCACATTTCTTAAAACCTTGATATTAATAAAATTTCTAATGATAATTAATTTTTGACGTGATTAATTAGTAGTACCAATCACCCGTCTCTTTGATTACAGCTCTCCGAATTCCCCTCCAAGTTGTTCTTCTACTGTGATGTAGAACCAGTTGTTGGGGGAGAAACACCTCTAGTGTTAAGCCACCTAGTGTACGAAAGAATGAAAGAGATGTATCCAGACTTCGTTCAGAGGTTGGAGGAGGTTGGCCTCACATACACCAAACAACTTGAGGAAGAGGACGACCCTTCTCACCCAACTGGCCGGGGATGGAAGTCCCGATTTTCCACCAACGATAAGAACGTTGCTGATGAAAGGTTCGTCGACGACTCATTCAATCACAATCTGTTAGTTAACTACTATCATTTTTTGCCGCGCTAATGCTTCATCGTAGGTTTTTCCACTGGTTTTTCTGCGACGGGATTTTAGCAAGGCCTCTGAGCTGCGAGTGAAATTTCGTATACATTGTGTTCATTTGAGTTTCTCTTTTAGCTATCCGCATGTGAGAATAACTTGAGAGTTTTTCGATTATTTTGTGCTCATAGACTATTTTTCTCTTGTTTTGTGTGTGTGTATATATATTTTGTTCTATTCATAAAAAAAAAGCTATTGCTAATTGTAGTGGGTCATTGGAATGTTTTTATTAATTTGAGAGGTGAACTATGGAAGTGAAACCACATTTATCTTGTATTCTTTATCAATATATCTCTCTTGTATCTTTACATTACTATTTGTTCACGTATCCAAATATTTACATTTTCATTTTCGTTGTCCTAATATTAATCTCGACAGAGCTGCCAGCGTCGGACTAAAGCTGGAATGGTTAGAAGATGGACGGGTAAGAACGATTCGGGGCCCAATGTCAGCGATCACAGTCGACGAATCAAGAAATCGGCGAATTTGGTTCAACAGCATGGTAGTGTTATACGAATTTGCAAAAGGTAAAGAAGGAACAAGCATCACATTTGGAGATGGACGCCCATTGCCTGAAGATATCATCTACGGATGCAAGAGGATCTTTGAGGAGGAAAATGTGTTGTTTCCCTGGCACAAAGGCGACGTTTTGTTGGTCGACAATTTCGCCGCTCTCCATGCCAGGAGGGCGGGTCAGCCGCCTCGCCGAGTGCTTGCTTCACTTTGCAAGTAGCGGTCGCATCCATGATGAGCATTGTTACATGTTTACTTAGGTTGGATGATATGATGATTTACAACGATTTTTCACAAGTATGATTTGATATAACCGGTCTTTAAAATTTTATGTTTTTTTTTCAATTGGTAATAGATTCTACAAGGTAATTTTATCTATCTTAAATTTTATTTAAAGATCAATCCTTCTAATATTTTCATTGGTATGTATGGATAGAACTTTCAAAAGATGACAAACTCTCCCAACAATTATTTAACACTGCTGCATTCCCAATTACGTAAACTCGAAACATGATTAATCTAAAATAATACCCTTACTAGTTGATCTAAGTATTTGTTGTTGCATTTCGGTTAAGTTAGAACAACTCACTACCAATTTTAAACTAAGTATTTATTAGTACATAAAAATTTAGAAAAATTTTCAACTTACTATCTTATGGTATGATCTTTAGTACCCTATAATTTAACACAGATAAAACAAATCCAACTTTCTAAAATATTTCACTTAAAAAGAATCCGGCAAGCTTCTTCTACTGCCCGATTATCTGGTATGCCACATCATCTTTTTGCTGATGATGTAGTCTTTCAAAACAACCTTTTGTCTCCACGTGGAAATTGACGTGGCAAATGAAAATTTTTAAATAATCCCAATATGTTAATGATGTTTCAAAATAATCACCTTTGACATGAACAAACAGCTTGTCCAATCCAACAACCCAAACTATCTCCTAACCGATCTAATCCCGCCGCTGCCCCCTTCTCAGACAAATCCGCCAACAGCCCAAACCCATCGCAATTTCTGTAGCACAAAACTCCGGCGGCAAGGTACACTGTCAACCCCGCACCCTGGGTGAGCAGGTTTCCGCGTTCTCTAAGTAAAAGAAATCGAAAAAAGTTCAACTTATTTTATGTGTTTTTACAATGTACAAAATTAAAAATTGGTCATACCAAGTTGTTGTCGGGTTATGGAGCATGTTTGGTACTCGGAGAAGGCGTTGGATGATCGAGTAAAAACCACGCATGAGTTCGAGGAATCGCCAAGTGAATGGCATGTGAAAGACGGAGCTTGTGAAGGGCCTAGCGGCCGCCAAAGGCCTAGCGACCGCTAGGAGGGAGAAACATAAAAGTTGGAATCTGAGAACCTAGCGACCGCTAGGGGGATGGCGATCGCTAGGTACGGCTGACAGTTGTTGAGAATCCCACATCGATTAAAACACGAGTGGGGGGCAAGTTTATAAGTGTGAAAAATCCACCAACCCATTGCCTTAAGGTTTTGGGTTGGATATGGAGATTTTAACATGGTATCAGAGCGGGTTGATCCCGTGCCCATTGTTGAACTCGCACGACCCCCATTTCTCGCACGTTGGTGAAGTCAAAGCCCGTGCCGCACTTTGGTGAAGTCAAAGCCAGTGCAATCTTCGACCCGTGGTGGGTCTCGTTTGAGGGGGCGTGTTGAGAATCCCACATCGATTAAAACACGAGTGGGGGGCAAGTTTATAAGTGTGAAAAATCCACCAACCCATTGCCTTAAGGTTTTGGGTTGGATATGGAGATTCTAACAACAATCTTAATTTTTATTTCCTGTTTTGTTTGTTTCGTGATCCTCACTCTTTCTAGGTTGTTCTTCTATGCGTCAAAAAGTGTAGTGACGCACAAAAAATCTAGTAAAAAATCTGTGGCTTGGCACGTCCCTAGACGTAGACATTCTTGCCGAACTGGGTGACCAAATCGCTCGTGTTCTTCATTTTAATTTTATTTTTTGTGATTGCTGGACTATTATTGTTTCCCAACGGTTGTACCAAAGTAGACTTTTTCCAAAAAAAATAATTATTGATATTGATGCCGGAGATCTTATTCGTCCAACAGAAAATGACGCGCGAGCAGATATTTTGAAAACGGGTTAAGTTATTATTTGTTTGGTACCGCGAAAGCGATCTTTAACTAATCAATAGGATATGGTCCCCTGCTGGATAATTTTTTACCCAAAAGAGTTGTACACAATGATAAAGCGAGCGAGAGAGGGAGAAAATAAAGGATGTATTGGCGGTGGTTGAAGCTGGAATTTTTTCTTGAATTACTAAGAATTCTTTATGTTAAAGTATAGATTTATTGAATATACAATAGATCTAGTATAAAGCAAATTAAGTGACTATTTCAAAGTTAAGTGAGGGCATATATATTCTCATATTTTGATACTTAAAGAATCGAATATTTTAAATTCAAACACTTTAGAGGCCCACTTACAACACTAATTTGGAAAGGTGAGAGAAGAAACTCGTACCCGGAGAAACTCGCTGAGTTGGCGGGTCAAGACCTCTTTCTATTTCTTGATTCTCTTGCCCCATGATCTGTAGGTCTTCTCTAATTAGGGGCGTGGGCGGGAGTGGGGGGACTTGTAGGGCTTGGCTCCGTTTCCTCCGGGTCTTTGACCTGGGTTGTTTCATTTTTTTGGGCCCCGGCCTTTGTAATTATTTTCCCTCTTCAATATATTACTTAACAAAAAAAAAAGAGATTGCTCAACGGAAAAATTCCCAGAGGAGGAGAAAACACGAGCAAACGTATTAGATCAGATGGGAACCAACCATTTCCAAGAAATAAAAATCCCACAACATAAGTACTACGACGACGTTCCGTTTCCGTACATTGTCACCCCGAAACGGCCATCTTCTTTGGTTCCCGATCTCGTGGAAGCCATAAAGTCCAAGAAACCCTACTTGGAGTTTCTTCTCCACAAGTTCGGAGCCCTTCTCTTGAGGGGATTCAACACTTTCTCCCAGTTCAACGACATCGTGGAGGCTTTCGGGTACGAGGAGCTGCCCTACATCGGAGGAGAGGCTCTCCGGTAGCAGGTCGTCGGCTGAGTGAACACCGCCAATGAATCTCCGCTTCATATCGACGTGGGATTCCACCATGAGATGTCCTATGTTAGTTGTCTCCTATTTTTTACCACTTGAACCGAGCTTATCGTACATATCTTTCATGCATTTTTTTAGTGATACTTTGTCTCTTTAATTTTCAGCTTTCTGAATTCCCCTCCAAGTTGTTCTTCTTCTGTGAAGTTGAACCATCTGTTGGGGAAGAAACTCCTCTGGTCTTAAGCCATGTAGTGTACGAAAGGATGAAAGAGAAGTATACAGACTTCGTCCAGAGGTTGGAGGAAGTTGGCCTCACTTATAGTAAAGTGCTCGAGGAAGAGGACGATCCTTCTAACCCAGGTGGCCGTGGATGGAAGTCCCAATTCTCCACTGATGATAAGAAAGTCACCGAGGAAAGGTCTGTCCACGACTCTTCTTTATGTCTTTATGTCATTAAGTCAATTGTCCATTAGTAAGTTAGTGGTTGGAAAGCCAGCCTCACGCGATCCCCTCCACTTTAGGTACAACGCAACCCGAGCTTTTGTTCGGGTCGCGTTGTTCAACTCTATTTTTGTTATCTCTCTGTTGTTATTTGTTTTCCCTTCCGCTATCTAACATTAATCGTAACATAGCGGTCGGAGTTGGAGTAAAGCTGGAATGGATAGAAGATGGGCGGGTCCGAATGATTCGGGGCCCAATGCCAGCGATCAGAGTCGACGAATCTAGAAACCGATGAATTTGGTTCAATAGCATGGTAGTGATATACGAATTGGCTGAAGAAAAAAAGGAACAACAAGCATCACATTTGGAGATGGAGGCCCATTGCCCGAAGAATATATCGTCTACGGATGCAAGCGGATCCTTGAAGAGGAAAAAGCGTTGTTTCCCTGGCGTAAAGATGACGTTTTATTGGTGGAAAATTTTGCCGCTCTTCATGAGAGGAAGGTGTGTGCTCCGCCTCGCCGAGTGCTTGCTTCACTTTGCAAGTAGTGTCCACATCCATAATAAGAATTATTAGGAGTATGATTTGGTATAATTATTAACTGATAGTGAAATCAGATTGATGCACGAAGAGCTTGCTGAGGTACTTTGGGATCTCAGGGACGACACAGACGAAACAGCAAAACTACGGTGATCAACTTGATACTTTACCCAGACACGCAGGGGTGAATTTAGAAGACTTAAAGAACCACGACATCAAAGTGAAGTTTGTCCATGCGTGCCTCCTTGTGCGTGTCAACTGTTGCGATTACACTGGATTAAATAGAACTCGTTAGCTAATCATTTGTAACACACTTCTAACGAGATAGATTTGGCGGTTATTGGATTTTGTGAGCTTCCTCATGAGCTCTATTGGCATCTTCCTCGTTTCTTAACCAAATCGATTCGCTCCACTTCCATTTTATCACATTTTCTATTTCTAATATGGTATCAGAGCACTAGGCAAGGTTTACCTAGTGAAGATCCTGGATTTCTCAACAAGAAGAAGCTTCTGCGAAGCTCTTATGGTGGGAACTCCATCAAGAGGAGATCGCCCAATTGCGACTCCAAATTCTTAGATTTTGACCTCAGAACTTCATTTTTCTGGAAATACTCAAGAAAACTCACTTTATTACTTTCATCTTAGTGAGAACCCGACATCTGTGCTCGTAACTCCATTGTTGAACAACTCTAACTACCATAGCTAGAGTAAGGCTATTCAACGTACTTTAATGTCTAAAAAGAAGTGGCCTCTAGTGAATGGATCTGTTGTAGTTCCTGGAATAGACTATATGGAATGGGAAGGATGCAATAGTATGATAATCTCGTGGCTTATGGCTTCTATAGCAGAAAGTAAGGTTCTTGAACTGAGGGTTGGCACATGAAATCAAAACAATCTATTATATGAAGCGGGGGAATTAAAAGATAAGGTGGATAATAAATTGCAAGAAAGTAAATAAAATCGAGAACGTAAATAAAAGAGTTATAAATTCAATGGAGACAAACGAGCACGATACCATATAGATTAACTACCTATGTCAAGATTATGGTTCTTATTAAGTTCCAACTAGTACCCGGAGTGTTTCAATGCATCCTCCTAATGCTTTCGCTCATTAGAGAGATAAAACTAAGATAGCAAAGGTCTAAGTTATTAATTAACGCTTTCGCTCATCAATTAAACCTAGAACTATACTAATTCAAATTATGATGATTTCTCCTAGCAGGTTATTCTTACGATATCAAGACGTCTCATTAATACCTAAGAACATGTTAATTGGTTTTATCCACTAATTCGAGTGCCTCTCGGTCCACTCTCATCAACTATAATCATAACCTAAGTGATCAAGTTAGGTTAGGCATTAAGTTCACCAATTAATAACTAATGCACAAAATATTCGAACCATAAATCAACATAGGCAATCAATCACATGCTAGGGCATCGTACTCTAAGGAAATCTACTCGCTAAACATAATGATGAAGCAAGAGATATTAATAAAGAATATTACAACAAAAAGCATAAGTAAGGGAAAGAGGGGGCTTAGTCGTTTGAGCAAGCCTTGCCAATCTCCTCCACAAAGCTAAGCAAAATTCTGACTTTATTGATCTCCCAAAAGCTATCTCAATATTGCAGTAGAAAGTATGAAATAAACCTAAGAGACTATGGCCTTTATATAGCCAAACGCCTAGTTAGAAAATAGGAAAACCTAGAGGAGTTCACCTAAACTAGAAGTCTTGCTAGCCAAGTAATGCAATAAATAATATAATTATAGTCCTAGGGCCGAAACAGGAGGCCAAAAGTTGAATATAATTAAAACGGGTCAAAATCCAAACTAAATAAGAAGTAAATTTCCTTCAGCCTCGCAGAACCTAACGACCGCCATGTACCTAGCGGCCGCTAGGGGTCGATTTCCAGCATCTTCTGTCAGGCCCCCACCTAGCGATCGCTAAGGGGTCAGCGCCCGCCAGGTCAGGTAAGATCATTCTCTTTTTTTCTCGTCCTTCCGTCGTTGCTCCATTTGTTCATAAACTGTTCCAATTTCTTGCCAAAACATACGACACACAGTAGACAACCATCCCATGACATGATCACAGAAAAATGACATAAGACTTAGCTGGACACGACAAAAATGAATGAAAACATAACTAAACTCATACAAAATATACGACAACACATGAGCATTTACACACTCATTAGAGCATTATATATCAATGATTATTTCACGACCTTTCATAATTTGTGAGAACAATTTGTTCAATACAGGCATGTACAGCTGTGTAAGTGTATTGATAAAGAGAAAGGCTCTTCTGATTGTGAATCAGTGAAATCTACAAGATTGGCTCTACAGCTTGATCAAGTGATTAAGTTTTTTATAGGATTGAATGAGAATTGTGATAATGTAAGGTCGCAGATTATGCTCATTGATCCTCTTTCTACGATGAGCAGAACTCTGTATTTGGCTTTGCAATATGAACAACAATTGATGGAGAATGGGAATGTTATTGTGATTGCAAGTTCGGTCAAAGCTAAGGAACATGTAGTTGCTCCTGCTGCAACTAGAGGTTTCAAGAATTTTGGCAATAACAAGAGTAATTGAAATGACAAGAAGCTAATATTTACCTACTTTGGGAAAGAATGACACACTATGAAAAAATGCTACAGGAAACATGATTTTCCAACAAACTTCAAGTTCACTAGAAGGTCACAAAATAACTCTGGAAGTAGACACTCATTTGCTGGTTCAATTCAAGCTATTGATAACTCAAGTTCACTCAAGAATTCTGGAAGTGAAAGTCTGCAATTGATGCAGCAAGGACTTGAGAAATTGGGTTTGACTACTGATCAATTTACTAATCTCATTGTATTGGTTCAACAATCCTCTGTAACTAAGAGTTCAGTTCTTAGTTGCTTCACCAAGACCATACATACATCCACAATTCAAGCTACATCTTCTTCTCAGGTTCCTAGTCAGTCTTTTTCAACCTACACAAGTCAATTTTCTCCTTTTCTCTATAAGGTTTATTCCAGTTTAAGTACTCCTAGCACCTTGATCTTGGATTCAGGAGCTTTAGATCACACAGCCTGCTCCAAACAATAATTCATTGATAGCCAACCTGTTACAAATATTGTCATTACTCTTCCAAACTCCCAACAAGCAGTTTCCACACACATTGGTGCTGTCAAATTATCTCCTAAACTCTATCTGTTCAGAGTTCTTAAGCCTTTCCTTCACCTTCAATCTCTTATCAGTCAGTAAGTTGGTATCTTATTTTCCCTTTCAGTTCAGTTTTAAACATCGTGTTTGTGTGATTCAGGACCTTATCAATGCGAGGGTGATTGGTAGTGCTGTGGAACAACAAGGCCTCTACATCCTAAACCATACCCAACCAACTTCACCATCCCTGAAATAATACTTACCAACTATAGCCTCTACATATACCAACACAAACATCAACCTCTGGCACTACAGACTGGGGCACATTCCATCAACAAGATTGCTTCAAGTCGGCCAGAAGGATTCAGAAATAAGGTCCAAGGGACTCACACATTGTAAGATTTGTCATTTCTCACAACATAAGAGACTTATTTTTCCTGTTAGTGATTCAGTTGCTGATAATTATTTTGATCTAGTTCATATTGACATTTGGGGAAAATATCATAAGCCTTTACATGATGGATATTCGTACTTCCTGACTTTAGTTTATGATCATTCTCGATCCATATCTGTTTATCTGATGAAAGATAAGTCTGTAGTTTGCACTTTAATAGAGAAGTTTACTGCTATGGTTGAAACCGAGTTTGAAACAAAAATCAAGCGCATTATAACATATCAGGGCAAGGAATTTAGATGCTGGATTTTTATAGTGCTAAAGGAATTATTCATGTACACACCACAACAAAATGCTCTAGTTAAAAGAAAGCATCAAGATATACTCAATATGACTCGAGCTCTCATAATGCAAGTTCAGCTTTCATTATGTTTTTAAAGTGATGTTGTGGCTCATGTAGTATATTTGATCAATAGATTTCCCTCTACTACTCTCAATATCAATACACCCTATAAAATTTTACATCAGAAACCACCTCTCTATAGACATTTACGGGTCTTTGGTTGCTTATGCTATGCTACTACTATTCTAGCTCATAGGCATAAGCTGTCTCCTCGAGCTCAACAATATATTTTCTTGGGAATTCCAGATGGGATCAAAGGATATAAGCTTTATAATCTAGCTTCTCATGGGATTGTGATCTCCAGAAATGTGATTTTCTATGAAGATATATTTTCCTTCACTCAGATTAATGGTTCTACAGACTTGTACAATCAATAAGTTGTTCATCCACCTACACCTCGTGTGCATCAGACATCTGATGCAGCTTTTAATACTCCCTTGTCCTCTTTTCCTTCCCATGCCTTACCTCAACCTCAACCTCAACCTCACCCTTCCTCATTGTCTTCTCTTATTGCTATCCCACCTTCTCCTTCCCATATCACTTCATCACCTAGCTTGCCTCCACAACCATCTCCTCCTCTCAGGCGATCCACTAGACAAAAGACTCTACCTGCTTACCTTATAGACTATAACCATACTGTTCCACAGCACACTACCAATATCAATCACTCTCAAGATCTATTAGGTCAGTCTCTTGAGTCTAGCTCTTCTGTTTCTTGTCATGTTTCCACTCCATATCCTATTCAATCATATTTTACTCTAGCTCATCTTAATCATATTTATAAAGCTTATAGTATGTATGTAACTTATCAATCGAAACCAGAAACCTATGAACAGGTTGTGAAAGAGGATTGTTGGATTGATGCAATGGCATTGGAGCTTCAAGTTCTTGCGCGCAATGGCATTGGAGCTTCAAGTTCTTACGCAAAATCATACTTTAAAGCCAGTTCCCTTACCTCTTGGTAAGAAAACCATTGGGAGCAAATGGGTTTTTAAGATCAAATACAAGGCATATGATACTATTGAAAGATATAAGGCCAGATTGGTGGCTAAAGGCTACACCCAGTCTTACAGCAACTGGACGTCAATAACGCATTTTTACATGGAGAATTGACAGAGGAAGTATACATGACCATTCCAGAGGGTCTGCATATTTCTTCGTCGGATCATCACAAGGTTTGTAAGTAAAAGAAGTCATTATATAGGCTTAAGCAAGCCAGTCGTCAATGGTTTACCCAGTTAACCTCTATCTTGCTCATTTTTTGCTACATTCAGTCCAAGAATGATCATTGCCTATTCACACAACAATCTGCTACTTGTTTCACTATTCTACTTATCTATGTAGATGATATTATTATAGCAGGCAACTCTCTGGATGCTATTACTGTAACTAAGTGCCATTTAGAACAGACTTTAAAGTTGAAGGACTTGGGAGAATTAAAGTGCTTTATTGGACTGGAGGTAGCCAGGACATTTACTAGTATGCATATTTCCCAAAAGAAGTATGCACTAGAGATTCTTAAAGATGCAGGTCATCTAGGATGCAAGCATAGAAGATCACCAATTGAGGTTAATACCAAGCTCTCTGAACTATGTGATGATTCATGGACTTTACTTGATGATTTGGCTTATGACTCCGATGGGAAACCTATTACTAAAATCATAGTTGATGGCAAATAAGCGGTGGAAGATTCAGTTCACTATAAGCATCTTGTTAAGAAGCTATTGTACCTCATGTTGGAGAATTGGTTTATTAACCAAGGAAGAGATGGCCCAATACAAGTGAGTGTATTGGGCTTTGGCCCAAGTATTTAATTAGAGGGAGAATCCTAATTAAATATAATAACTAAGTAATTAATGGGCAACTTTGAGCTAATTTAATTGAAGGTGACACCAATTGATTTTGGGTATTTGTGAGATCAATACGAAACTCATTGATAGATCTTCGTAACGATATATAACACTTGCAAAAATCCAATTATCGGGGTGAATGAAAATTAGTTTTAAAGTGGTATGGTTATTATTGAAATAAGCACAATCCCACATTGGTTAGCGCATCATGCTGAGATAAGTTTATAAGGGATTAGAAGTCTAGCATGGGTAAACTGGTGGAGAAGGGAGAGGCTTCTCGCACCGTCCGTCTGTCCTTCTGGCCAGCTCGGCTCGGCTCGGCTCGGCTCGGCACACACGCACGCACGCGCGCACGCGCCCCACCCCGTCTCGGACGGGGCCGGGTCAGGCCGGGCTCCGATGCGGGTTGCGGGTTGCGGAATTGTGAGTTTGTGGGAATTATTCCAGGTTCTAGGGCCTTATCTATTTAGAGCTGGGCCAGACTTGTTGTAGCAATCCTAGGCCCAAAAAGTCCTCTGGGCTTCTTGGGCTTCCGTTTGGACAAGCCCACGCTCTGGAACCTTCTTCTCTTTCCAGGTGGCTTTGAATTTAAATTTTGAATTTAAAATTCATGCCAATAAATGTGATAACAGCCAAATAAATATGGAATTTTTATGGGTCTTGTAACAGCCCATTTATTGGGTGGGTTAATGGCCTTATTAAATCCAGATTTGATTGTTGGAGGTCCTAGGTCCCCTATAAAAGGAGCCCTCCTCCTTCATTCCAAATCACTCCAGCTCTTCACCTCTTTAGAGTTCTCTACTTCTCCCTCCTTAGCATAGCATTTGTCACTTTTATTGTGTCGGAGTTCTAAGGCTACGAAAGGTGTGCTATAGTGCTTCCTATAGTACTCGTGGTTGGGCGTTGTACCTTGGGAGCTCTATTACCTACGGAGGCCTGAAGCATATCGGCGGGTAATAAGAGTTTAAGGGCACACGGTTAAACTGTGGCCTCGTCCAGGATTCAATCCGAAGTCCTAACTTGAAGACGAAGGTGTTACACACTTACCTACAAGTGTGATCGTGAGCACCCTCTAAACTCCTCTCTTTTTATGCTTACGATTTATATTTACGTGCTCATACCATAATTTACTAATATTTGTTCTAACAATCTTAAACTCTTATTAGCTTTTAAATATTAGTAAATTGGTTCGTAGATCATATTCTTGTCGGAAAAAAGGTTTCTGTTCCATTTGCCTCCTAATTGCAATCTGTGTCGAAATCTGTTTAGTTCTAGATTTAATTTGCAAAGAAGATTGGAAAGGCAAGCTACAGTAATAAATGGGAAAAAAAATTAACTTCGGCCTTAATAGTATTCTGTACCTTTTTAATCTGGTCTTCACCTTTGCTGTGATACAATCATTTTGAAACTGAAATAGGTAACGCATAATTTAAAAGAGATTCGCCTACGTACTGTAATCATTTCTTCGATAACGATTAATTGTCTACTGGGTTGTTCATGCAATTAAAAATTTCACGTTACAGTTTTGAGTTTTAATTGTATTTGCTCACTGGAAAGATAATTAATTTAATAGAGTTATCGTTACAATTTATTTCACCAATTGAATACAATCTTGTAGTTCGGGGTAAGTATTTACCTGTTACGAACGTTACTGACCATTCAAAGTGCAGAATATTGTGGGGGTTCGAATCAATTAATTACTAGTTTCATTGGTATTGTTGAAACTGATTTTCTTACTAAATTCTATATTTTTTAGATGGCTGATAACAACTCTCCCCCACTCAACAACTCCGGTGCGACGAACACCAATAACGATAACGATAACTTGAACGAGGAGGTTCCTGTTGTGAGGGCTAGCGGCGCTGAGGCCGTGATGCCGGGTCATAGACACCCAATGCCACTGCCGTACTCTCATCTTGAGAAACCGGAAAAGTTCAAGAGTGAAAATTTCAAGAGATGGCAACAAAAAATGTTGTTCTACTTGACCGCCTTGAACTTTAGCCAGTATGTCAAGGAGGAGAAACCCAAAGAGAATGTCAGTGATCCGCATCAAACCGCGATCCACAACGCATGGGTACATGAAGATTACCTATGTCGCAACTATATATTGGGTTCTCTCGACGATTCACTTTACGGCGTGTACTATACCAAAGAAACGTCTAAAGATCTTTGGGAATTGTTGGAGCATAAATATAAAGTTGACGACGCCAGTGCAAAGAAATTTGTGGCCGGGCGCTTCCATGACTATCGGATGATCGATGGAAAGAGCGTTGTGGAATAATGCGAAGAGCTGCAATTGATCTTCCATGATCTTGCAACCGAGGAAATGGCCATCAATGATGCCCTTCAAGTGGCGATGGTGATTGATAAATTACCACCATCTTGGAAGGACTTTAAGATGTACCTCAAGCACAAGAGGAAGAAGATGACTCTCGAGGACCTTATCCGAAGATTGCGCATCGAGCAAGACAACCGAAAGGTTGATAAGAAACTAAGTGGCATGGTTGCTAAGGCCAATGTGGTCGAGACCGGGGGGAGCTCCCGTGGGAACAAGCAGAAACGCTCAAATAATTCTAAGGGAGATGCTCAGAACAAGAGCTTTACCGGTACCTACTTTATTTACAACAAGACCGGCCATCGTGCCAAAGATTGCTACAAATGTCTAGCCGCGGAGGGCAAGAAGACAGTAGGACCAAGCAAGGGCAATAAGAAGAAGCCCACCAATGCTAACATTGCGGAGGCTAGCTTGAGCTCCAACCTCGATGAGATGAATCTCACGGCCGTTGTGTCCGAGGTGAACCTCGTGGGTGGGAACTCGAAGGAATGGTGGGTGGACATGGGGGCTACCCACCACATTTGTGCCAACAAATGGATGTTCAAGATCTATCAACCGGTCGATGATGAGAACTGCTACATTGGAAATTCTGCAGTCTCGAAGGTTGAAGGCAAAGAGACGGTCATGTTGAAGATGACCTCGGGCAAGGAGCTCACCTTGACCGATGTGCTGCATGTACCCGAGATACGGAAGAATCTCATCTCCGGAGTGGTGCTCAATAAGAGGGGCTTTTGGCTCGTGTTTGAGTCTGACAAGGTCATCATGTCCAAGGGGGGGATGTTCGTTGGCAAGGGCTATTGACCAATAATCTGTTCGAGATGAGTGTAATGACTTTAGCTCCCAAGGCTAAGTCTAATGATAAGATTGATGTGGGTGCCGCCAATAAGGCTAGCATGAGCAATGATGTAATGAATGTTTCCGAGAAGGCTAATAAAAAAGTAAAGGTTGCTTATTCTCGCGTGTCATTACATTTATGGCATGGTAGACTAGGTCATGTGAATTATAAGTCTTTGCAAAGGCTAATATCACTTAACCTACTACCGAAATTCAACATCGATCACAAACATAAGTGCGAGACTTGTGTTGAGGCCAAATATGCCAAAACATCTTCCCACTCGATTGAGCGAAGCACGGAACTGTTGGATTTAATCCACACCGATGTATGTGATTTAAAATACGTACAAACACGTGGCGGTAAAAATTATTTTATAACTTTTATCGACGATTGTACGAGGTATTGCTATGTCTACTTGATGAGAAGTAAAGACGAAGCAATAGACATGTTCATTCACTATAAGAATGAAGTTGAGAACCAACTTGGCAAGAAGATCAAAAATCTTTTAAGTGACCGAGGTGGTGAATATGAATCTCCATTTGCACAAGTTTGTGCCAAGAATAGAATCGTTCATCAAACCACGGTGCCTTATTCTCCCGGGCAAAATGGAATTGCGGAAAGGAAGAATAGGACGCTTAAGGAAATGATGAATGCGATGCTTATTAGTTCCGGATTGCCAAGGAATTTGTGTGGGGAACCTGTGCTTTCGGCCAACTATGTGCTGAACAGGGTACCACACAAAAAGTTGGATAAAACACCTTACAAATTATGGAAAGGTCATGCGCCTAGCTATAAATTCCTAAGGGTTTGGGGATATCTTGCTAAGGTTTTGATCCCACCTCCTAAAAGGACAAGGATAGGACCAAGACGGTGGATTGTGTGTTTATCGGTTATGCACAAGATAGTGCTGCATATCGATTCTTGGTACACAAGTCAGATAACTCTGATGTCCACGTAAATACTATCATAGAAGCTAGGGACGCTTCATTCTTTGAGAAAATCTTTCCTCACAAAGCCCGAACTGGTGTTGACCATCAAGTTGACCAAAGTGGGAGCAATGTGGGGGAAGAGGAACCTCAAGATGAAGTTGAAGAGCCTAGACGTGGGAAAAGGGCTAGAAAAGAAAAGTCCTTCGGATCAGATTTCCTAACATATCTGTTAGAAAAGGATCCAGTAACCTACAAAGAAGCAATGTCTTCTACAGACTCTGCTCTTTGGAAGGAAGTGGTGAATAGTGAGATAGAGTCTATCTTACATAATCATACTTGAGAACTAGTAGATCTACCTCCGGGTAGTAAACCACTAGGCCATAAGTGGATCTTCAAAAGGAAGATGAAGCCTGATGGTACAGTGGATAAGTACAAGGCAAGACTTGTTGTTAAAGGCTACAAGCAAACTGAGGGTGTTGATTATTTTGACACATATGCTTCTGTCTCCAGGAAAATGTCTATTAGGTTAGTCATAGCCTTGGCGGCTTTGTTTAACCTAGAGATCCATCAAATGGATATAAAGACGGCCTTCCTTAATGGAGATTTGGAAGAGGAGATTTACATGAAATAACCCGAAGGGTTTGTGGTTCCAAGTAAAGAACATAAGGTGTGTAAACTTGTAAAATCCTTGTATGGACTAAAACAAGCACCTAAACAATAGCACGAAAAGTTTGATAGTGTAATGCTATCTAACGAATTTCAGATAAACCAATGTGATAAATGTGTCTACGTGAAAGGAGATGATAATGACTATGTGATAGTTTGTCTTTACGTAGATGACATGTTGATCGTGGGTAATAATGATAATATCAAAATTACCAAGAGAATGTTGTCGCAAAATTTCGACATGAAAGACTTGGGACAAGCTGATGTAATACTTGGAATGAAAATCACCAAGACTTCAGAAGGTTACGCGCTTTCCCAAGGTCACTATGTCGAAAAGATACTTGACAAATTTGATAAGGATAGCAATGTAATTGCGAGAACTCCTATGAAAGTGGTGGCAAGTCTCTGTAAGAATCGTGGAGAGAGTGTGAGACAACTTGATTATTCTAGAGTTATAGGCAGTCTAATGTATCTCATGGACTGTACTAGACCAGATATTGCAAACTCGGTAAACAGATTATCGAGATATACGAGTAGTCCCAATTATGAACATTGGAAAGCGATAGTTAGAGTCCTTAGATACCTAAGGTACACTGCTAACTATAGATTATACTATACGAGACATCCTGCCATTCTGGAAGGGTATTCAGACGCGAACTGGATCTCGTACTCCAAGAATATAAAATCCACGAGTGGATACGTATTTACAATTAGAGGAGCAGCGGTCTCGTGGAGATCATGCAAACAAACTTGCATTGCTAGATCAACTATGGAATATGAATTCATAGCGTTAGATCTAGCAGCTGAAGAGGCGGATTGGCTCCAAAGTTTCTTGGAGGATATCCCGATGTGGTCAAAACCAGTGCCTCCCATTAGCGTGCACTGTGATAGTCAATCAGCTATCGGAAGAGCACAAAACAATGTGTATAATGGAAAGTCTAGACACATACGTCGTAGACATAAATCTGTAAAAATGTTATTAAGAACGGGTGTGATATCTTTAGACTATGTAAAGTCAAAAAAGAACATCGTGGATCCATTAACTAAAGGTCTAACGAGAGACCAAGTTGAGGTATCATCGAGGGGAATGGGGTTAAAGCCCACGAAATGATCTAAACCCATGATGGCAATCCAACCTGGATCGTAAATCCCGATCTGCAGATTCAAAGGGACAACCGAATTGTGAGGCTAGGGTCGAACAAAGCACTCGAGAAATTGAGTTCCTTTCCTATTCCTATGATGAAAGAGTGATAGACCTGTCCATGTGAAGGTTAAGCTTTAAACTTTTAATGATCCTTATACTTCAAGTATATATAAGTGGGGTGTGGCAGGATACTCCTTATAAGAGATCACCTATATCGAATGTGAAGGGGCCGCTTCTATGAGATGAGTTAAGGGCTAAATTTCTAGAGCGTTCGATAAAGTTTCCAAGGCAGTCCAGGGCCAAAATGGATAACAACGAAAGAACCAAGTAGTGGTTTGAGAAGGAGTTGTGTGAGTACCTTTGTCTTGGTATACATAAAAAATGCCGAACAATTCAAGATATCACGTCCACTGGTTGGCAAGTATATCTGAAGGTATTTCACTAAGAAAGGTTCAAGGTTTTCAACCACCTTTCCTGATGCAACAAATTCTCGCAGAACTCCAAGTTGCATGTAGCATTGGTAGGCTCATGTCATACAAGCCATTTTGCATTCATGTGGGGGATTGTTGGAGAATTGGTTTATTAACCAAGGAAGAGATGGCCCAATACAAGTGAGTGTATTGGGCTTTGGCCCAAGTATTTAATTAGAGAGAGAATCCTAATTAAATATAATAACTAAGTAATTAGTGAGCAACTTTGAGCTAATTTAATTGAAGGTCACACCAATTGATTTTGGGTGTTTGTGAGATCAATACGAAGCTCGTTGATAGATCTTCGTAACAATATATAACACTTGCAAAAATCAAATTCTCGGGGTGAATGAAAATTGGCTTTAAAGTGGTATGGTTGTTATTGAAATAAGTACAATCCCACATTGGTTAGCGCACCATGCTGAGACAAGTTTATAAGGGATTAGAAGTCCAGCATAGGTAAACTGGTGGAGAAGGGAGAGGCTTTTCGCGCCGTTCGTCCGTCCGTCCGGCCGGCTTGGCTCGACTTGGCACGCACGTATGCACGCGCCCCGCCCCGTCCCGGGCCTGGCTGGGCTCGGGTGCGGGTTGCGGGATTGTGGGTTTGTGGGAATTGTTCCAGGTTCCAGGGCCTTATCTTTTTAGAGCTGGGCCGGACTTGTTGTAGCGATCCTAGGCCCAAAAAGTCCTCTGGGCTTCTTGGGCTTCCGTTTGGACAAGCCCACGCTCTGGAACCTTCTTCTCCTTCCAGGTGGCTTTGAATTTAAATTTTGAATTTAAAATTCATGCCAATAAATGGGATAACAGCCAAATAAATATGGGATTTTTATGGGTCTTGTAACAGCCCATTTATTGGGTGGGTTAATGGCCTTATTAAATCCAGATTTGATTGTTGGAGGTCCTAGGTCCCCTATAAAAGGAGTCCTCCTCCTTCATTCCAAATCATTCCAGCTCTTCACCTCTTCAGAGCTCTCTACTTCTCCCTCCCTAGCATAGCATTTCTCACTTTCATTGTGTCGGAGTTCTAAGGCTACGAAAGGTGTGCTATAGTGCTTCCTATAGTACTCGTGGTTTGGCGTTGTACCTTGGGAGCTCTATTACCCACGGAGGCCTGAAGCATATAGGCGGGTAATAAGAGTTTAAGGGCACACGGTTAAACTGTGGCCTCGTCCAGGATTCAATCCAAAGTCCTAACTTGAAGACGAAGGTGTTACACACTTACCTACAAATGTGATCGTGAGCACTCTCTAAACTCCTCTCTTTATATGCTTACGATTTATATTTACATGCTCATACCATAATTTACTAATATTTGTTCTAACACCTCACAGCAACTCGGCCTGACATCAATTTTGTTGTGCAGCAGTTAAGTCAATTTCTCACCAATCCTCGTGATAAACATCTCCTGGTTGCTTATCATGTGCTTACATACATCAAATATGCCCCGGGACTGGGATTGTATTATTCTATGCGAGGTGATGGTCAACTCAAGGCCTATTCATATAGTAATTGGGCTAATAGTGAAGATTCTAGGAGGTCTGTCACAGGGTATTTTGTCTATCTGAGGAATTCACTCATCTCTTGGAGAGTAAAGAAGTAAGATACTATGTCTTGTTCATCATCTGAGGCAGAGTATAGATCTATGTCTTAGACAGCTTAAGAAGTTCAATGATTAAATTATATTCTCACTGATTTGGGTGTGGTCTCTACATCTCTAGCTTTGCTCAATTGTGATAACAAGTCGGTTATACACATAGCAGAGAACCCAATTTTTCACGAGAGAACAAAACACATCGAGATTGATTGCCATCTAGTCCGAGAGAAGGTTCAACTTGGCCTCATCAAGCTTTTCCACATGAAGACTCAATTTCAACTTGATGATTTGTTTACCGAAGGTCTCACTATACAACGTTTTAAATTTCTTGTTAGTAAGTTGGGATTGTTAGATATGCACAGTCCAACTTGGGGGTGGTTATTAATTGATAGTGAAATCAGATTGACGCACGAAGAGCTTGCTGAGGTACTTTGGGATCTCGGGGACGACATAGACGAAATAGCAGAACCACGGTGATCAACTTGATATTTTATCCAGACACGCAGGAGTGAATTTAGAAGACTTAAAGAACCACAGGATCAAAGTGAAATTTGTCCACACACATTCCTGCTCCTGCATGCCAGCTGTTGCGAGTACACTGGATTAAATAGTACTCATCAGCTAATCATTTGTAACACACTTCTAACAATATAGATTTGACGGTTATTGGATTTTGTGAGCTTCCTCATGAGCTCTAATGACATCTTCCTCATTTCTTAACCAAATCGACTCGTTCCACTTCCATTTTATCACATTTTTTATTTCTAATAATATTTGATTGTTTAAATTCATTTATTTTCAATTCTTAACTCAATTCCCAATCTCTTTAATTCTTTTACCACCTCCTCCTAATCTGTAATTTTGTACGCTATTGTGTAAGAGCCCTTCCTGCTCAAAGCGTCTGCTACAACTTTGGCCTTATCAGGAGAGGTACATGAGAAAGATGTCGTGTGGGTTATGGTAGATCGAGCGACTAAGAGTGCCCACTTTTTAACATACAAGATGGGTATGTCCACGGAATAAATGGCTGAACTCTACAAATGATTGCATGGTGATCCTAAGGTCTACTTTATATATCCTAACTTTATTTAAAGATCAATACTTTATTTGTTCCTATTCTATCTTTAAACTTGATGAGTGTGGAAATACTCTATCATTCATGTATGTTTTAGTGTCGATTTTTTTATTGTTTCTAGTATTTTTGTGTGTTATGTATCGTTGTATTGTTATATATTGTGCTTTGAACGTTTTAGTGTAGTTCTTGTGATTTTTATTACATTTCGTTCATGTTTATTACTAGGAGACTATGTGGTGATGCGAGGAGGATATTGGTGCACTTTGTAGCGTGTCATAGGCGATCGGATCAGCCGGGACAATTGGCGTTTTACGAGACCCAAGAAAGCGTGGAGCAAAACTGACTCCTTGCGACTCAAATATCGATAACTTTCTCATCCAAAGTCCAATGGAGGCAAGCAAGGTGGCGTTGGAAAGAAGACATCCGGAGTTACAACTTTGTCTTCATGGGCTTCTTCAAATTCGGAGTCCAAGTAGGAGGAAAATCACGTCCACAGTTGACCTTCGAATCTGCCAATAAATCTGACGAGTGGGCCGAATTTTAGGATTTATTTTGGGCCCATTTTTGGTCATGAATAGTGAATTTCGTGGCTGGCACTTTCTAAGATAAAAACTTGTATAAATAGCTTCCTTGGCTTATTTTGGAAGCCAACTTTTAGCCTTAGACTTTTAGATATTTTGCTAAAAACACTCACCTACTCTCATCTTCCATCTTTGTGGAGAAAATTTTAGCTCTCCATTGTAAAAGCTTGTGTAGAGAACTTGAAGGAGATATTTTGGGAGCTTGAAGATCATCTTGAGCTTTCTTTATCTTTCTCTTTTATGTTTATGCTTTGCTTGCTTTGTTCAATGGATGTGTTATGTTATTTGGTGAATATGTGTGAGTAGTTAATTAGTGAGTTTGATGCCTTGATGGCACCTACTTAGCCAATGGTTTAGGGGGTTAATATGCCTAGGTATGTGCACTAGTTAATGAGCTTAATGCTTAATCTCATTTGATCATCTTGATTATGAACATGGTTAATGTTAATCGCCGAGAAGAGTTAGGATTAACAGACCATTTAACTAGTTGAGTAGAAACCTATTGATGAGAGATCACCTTAGGTGACTAGTTGTCCAAAGGATGGTGATTATAGTTGGTGATTAGTTAGATTAGATGGCTAATTTGTCACGAGAGTGTGGTTAGTTCATCTAAGTCTAGTTAAGAATCGATTTAGACTAATTTATCGCGAGAGCGTTGATTAGTTGCCTTCGAAATATCCGGACCATATCATGAACTTAATAAACCCCATAAGTCATTTGGTTGTTTAGGTTGTCATTGGTACCAAGTTCACTCTTGTTTTAAGTGTTTAAATCATCACCTTGTTTAGATGCAATTTTATTTCAAGTAGCATACTGTGTTTGGAATTGACAACTCCATTTCTTATAGTCCTAAACTAGTGGTAGAGTCGAGTTTGCAGCCTAGCTTAGTCCTTGTGGGACGACAATCCCTTACTTACTCATTAATGCAAGAGGGGTGAAAAACCTTCCTTTCAAAACTCAATTTAGATGGGTTTGGTTCTTGATCAAAAAGGTTTGGTTTGCACTATATGGAGTTATATTATGGAGAATTTGTTTAAAGAGAAACGGCATCATTTTCCGAGGAGAAAAATACACAGTGGAACTTCTTAATCATACCATTCAAATCTGAGCCATAAATAATTTCGGTGGTTAAATTCAATAGCGGACCTCGGACATCAAGATCTTCTATTGTTCATAGAGTCTTTTAGGCGAGATTCTTGATGTATTTATTTGGACTTTTGTCCACACTTGGTATAAATATTCTGAAGTATATTTATAAATTTAATCCATTTAAAAAAAATTCAAATATTTTCAATTGATGTACCATTAAATTATTTGAATTATGCTACCACGTCAGCATCATCAATTGGGATTTGGGAGGTTCCCAAATTGAAAATTGTACTTTTTTACACGTTTAATTTGTATTGATAATGCCAAAGATGTACCGCCTGTCCAGAAAATTACTTCTGACAAGCAGCCTAAAATATGCTCAAGACAAACATAAAGGCTGAACTACCCACGTCGATATAGTCTAAAAAACGAATTAACATAAGAATTTTTAATGAATATTGATGCCGGATTATTCAGTCCCAAAAAAATGACGTGTCGGTCGGAAAACGTGTTAGGTTATGATTTGTTTCGGAATGCGAAGGCGAAGCTTTAACTAATAAATGCACCCAATAATTAACGTTCAATAACAGTAAATTGTCATATTCTAAAAATCTTGTCAGAGACTCATATGAGTTCACTTGGACTGCTTATAAATAGAATAGAAGCCAACATTCAATGAAAAAAAAAGAAGAAATGGATCAGATGGGAACCAACCATTTCCAAGAAACAAAAATCCCACAACAGAAGTACTTCGACGACGTGCCGTTACCATACGTCGTCACCCCGAAACAGCCATTTTCTTCGCTTCCCGATTTCGTGGAAGCCATAAGGTCCGAGAAACCCTACTTGGAGTCTCTTCTCCACAAGTCAGGAGCCCTTCTATTTAGGGGATTCCAAGTCAACACTCCCTCCGATTTCAACGACGTCGTCGAGGCTTTCGGGTATGAGGAGCTTCCCTACATCGGAGGAGAGGCTGTCCGGTCCCAGGTCGTTGGTCGAGTGTACACTGCAAATGAATCCCCGCTTCATTTCGACCTCACCCACCACCATGAGATGTCATATGTTAGTACGCTATATTACATTTATTCTTCCTTTTTTTTACCACTTGAACTGCTATGCATTTTTAGTCATAGTAATCATGTTTTTAAAAAATTCGGAAGTCAACGTGAGATTTTTTCTATTTTTCAGAACAATTGGTCTCGTCGATCCAACTGTTGGTTGGGCTAGAATTTTTTTAATATATATTATTCAATATTAAAATATCAAATAGTTATAAATATTGTTTAATTTTATGCAAAATTATCATTTACAATCATTAAAATCATAATTTAATAACTTTTAATTTAATAAGATTGTAAAAATATGCTTGGTCCAACTAGGCACACTAGGATAGGTCTAACCAATTCCACTAGTTGAACTAACATCCGAATTTAGGTGAAAAATGATCGTGGTTCATCGTAGGTCATGATCAAACTGTATTTTTTGATGTAAATAACATGTCTAATTCATAATTAATTCTTGACGTGATTAATTAGTAGTACCAATCAATCGTCTCTTTGATTACAGCTCTCCGAATTCCCCTCCAAGTTGTTCTTCTACTGTGATGTAGAACCGGTTGTTGGGGGAGAAACACCTCTAGTGTTAAGCCACCTAGTGTACGAAAGAATGAAAGAGATGTATCCAGACTTCGTTCAGAGGTTGGAGGAGATTGGCCTCACTTACACTAAACAACTCGAGGAAGAGGACGACCCTTCTCACCCAATTGGCCGGGGATGGAAGTCCCGGTTTTCCACCAACGATAAGAACGTTGCTGATGAAAGGTTCGTTGACGACTCCTCCAAATCACAATTTGTTAGTAAACTACTATCGTTTTTCGCCGCGCTAATACTTGATCGTAGGTATTTCCACTGATTTTTCTGCGACGAAATTTTAACAAGTGAACGGCAGATGGAATTTCGTACATACTGTATTTATTTGAGTTTCTCTTTTGACTATCTGCATGTGAGAATAACTTGAGAATTTTCCGGCTATTTTGTGCTCATAGACTATTTTTCTCTTGTTTATATTATATATATATATTCTATTCATTAAAAAAAAGCTATTGCTAATTGTAGTGAGTCATTGGACTGTTTTTATTAATTTGAGAGGTAAACTGTGGAAGTGAAACCACATCTATCGTGTATTCTCTATTACTATATCTTTCATGTATCTTTCCATTACTATTTGTTCACGTATCCAAACATTTTCATTTTCGTTGTCCTAATATTAATCTCAACAGAGCTTCCAGTGTTGGACTAAAGCTGGAATGGTTAGGAGATGGACGAGTAAAGACGATTCGGGGCCCAATGTCAGCGATCAGAGTCGACAAATCAAGAAATCGGCGGATTTGGTTCAACAGCATGGTAGTGTTATACGAATTTGCAAAAGGTAAAGAAGGAACAAGCATGACATTTGGAGATGGAAGCCCATTGCCTGAAGATATCATCTACGGATGCAAGAGGATCTTCGAAGAGGAAAATGTGTTGTTTCCCTGGCGCAAAGGCGACGTTTTGTTGATCGACAATTTCGCGACTCTTCATGGTAGGAAGGCTGGTCAGCCGCCTCGCCGAGTGCTTGCCTCACTTTGCAAGTAGCGTGCACATCCATGATGAGCATTGTTACGTGTTTACTTGCTTGGATGATATGATATTTACAACGCTTTTTTATTTGGTATAATCAATCGTTAAGATTTTCTGTTTTTTCAATTTTAATGGATTCTACAAAGTTAATTGGAGTGATGGGAGCGACCACTAGTATTCAGCAAGGGCCATGTCTCTCAAATGGTTGAAGAAGGCCTGATTCTCTATCTACGCTACTGTTGTGTGGGGCTTTGGTTACTCTTCAACAAAGTCATCTTTAACGAAACTGGTATCGATTTTGAACTTCTTCTACATTCGGTGTTTTACGACGTCCAAGAATGGCTAACATGGTCTAATGTGTCCGTATGCTTTCGAAGTCCTGGGCATCTTTCTTGAATCAAATGGATGAGGGAAGCTTATGCAGAGGCAGTGCTCTGTTTTGTGTTGGGGCGGGGGGGCTTTCCTCCCTCTTGGGGGCTGAATTTCTATTTTTCTAGTAGCTGTTTAGTCCCCTGCAGATACATTCTTATTCTTTTTAATATATCTTCACTTTAAAGATCTACAAAGTTGATTTTATCTATCTTAAGTTTTATTTAAAGATCAATCCTTAGAATATTTTCAATTAATATGCATGGATAATCGTAAAATTACTCAAATTATTTGGGACGCGCTACCATGTCAGCATCATCAATTGGAAGGTGCAATTTGGAAAGCTGAATTTTTTTTACCATAAGATGGACCATCTGTACAGAACGTTGCTTCTAACAAGTAGCAGCCTAAATAATATGCTATTTAAAATGGCATAACCAATCAGCGTTGTCCGATGGATACATAAGATTATAATGCAACCCCTAAAAATGAATTAACATAAGATTTTTATTTGTTAGTTAATAGTAACCGGTATCTAAAAACTCACTATAAAGTGTTATGAAACAAGAATGAGAGAATAAACTCCATTCATAATCAGGTCCAATGCTTCAATATAAAGTTTTTTTTTGTTTATACCATTTGGTATCTGAACTTAATGGCCGACTAGTCTAAATTCGAGTCGGTAAGACTTTTGAAAGGTGGCAAACTCTTTCTAATGACTCAAACTCGAGATGTAATGGTAGTGGGGTTAAGCTAGCAGTTTATAGGCATGTTGGCAGATGGTTATCCCTCCTGACTGCCCGCTGTGTGGGTCAGGTTAGTTATAGGCTCACCGTTCCCTGGGCTATTAGCTGGTGTACGTCCCTCTTGACTGCCCCCAGCTAGAGGTTAGTTGGAAGTAACTTATGCATCCCATTGGCCTATTGATCACTCAAAGATCCCTATTGACGACCCATTTTGTGGATTAGTTAGAGGTTATTTTATTTATTTTTTGTTTTTTAATGTATAATAAAGGTTCGCGATTTATTTTAAAAAAATTCGAGATGTGATTGAATAATGTTCTTACTAGTTGATCCAAGTGTATGTTGGTACATCTCGGTTAAGTTAGAACAACTTTGTATCAAAAAATTTTAAAATTTGAATTTAGTACCTTATGATATGAGTGGTTTCACTTTAGTATCCTTGATTTAATACGCATAAAACGAGTTCAAATTTTTTAAATATTTTCACTTAAAAAAATCGGGCAACCTTCTACAACTGCCCGACCATTTGGTATACCACATCATCTTTCTACTGATGATGTAGTCATAACAACCTTTCGTTTCCACGTGGAAATTGAGTGGCAAATAAAATTGTTTTAGATAATCCCAATATTTTAAAGATGTTTCAAAATAAACACCTTTGACACAAACAAACAGCTTGTCCATTCCAACAATCCAACTACCTCCTAGCTGATCCAATCCCGCCGCCGCCCCCTTCTCTGACAAATCCGCCAACAGCCCAAACCCATCGCAACTTCTGTAACACAAAACTCCGCCGGCAAGGTACATCGTCAGCCCCGCACGCTGGGTGAGCAGGTTTCCGAGTTCTCTGAGTAAAAGAAATCGAAAAAAGTTTCAACTTATTTTATGTATTTTAAATCACAATGTACTAAATTAAAAATTGGTCATACCAAATAGTACCAAAGTAGACTTTTGCCAAAAAAATAATTGATATTGATGCCGGAGATATTATTCGTCCAAAAGAAAATGATGTGCAGGCAGATACTTTGAAAACGGGTTAAGTTAATTTTGGTACTGCGAAAACGATCTTTAACTAATTAATAGGATATGGTCCCCTTCTAGTTAATTTTTTACCCAAAAGAGTGTACACAATACACAATGATAAAGCGAGCGAGAGAGGGAGCAAATAAAGGATGTATTGGCGTTGGCTGAGGCTGAGGCTGGTAATTTTTATTTTGAAATTACTAAGAATTATTTATGTTAAGTATAAATTAATTGAATATACATTAGATCTTGTATAAAGCAAATCGGGTGACTATTTCATCTTTAAGTGAGGGCGTATATATATTATCACACTCTTGTTTTTTATTTTAAGTTATCTGGATACTCAATGAATAGAATAATTTAAATTAGGACCCGTTGGAGGGCCACTCGCAACACCAATTTGGATAGGTGAGAAAAGAAACTTATACCACAGAGAGATTGCTCAACGGAAAAACTCAACACGAGCAAAAGTATTAGATTAGATGGGAGCCGACCATTTCCAAGAAACAAAAATCCCACAACAGAAGTACTACGACGACGTCCCGTTTCCGTACGTCGTCACCCCGAAACCACCGCAATCTTCTTCGGTTCCCGATCTCGTGGAAGCCATAAAGTCCGAGAAACTCTACTTGGAATCTCTGCTCCACAAGTCAGGAGCCCTTCTCTTGAGGGGATTCCAAGTCAACACTCCCTCCGAGTTCAACGACGTCGTCGAGGCTTTCGGGTACGAGGAGCTACCCTACGTCGGAGGAGAGGCTCTCCGGTCGCAGGTCGTCGGCCGAGTGTATTGGAGATTGCGTTGGTTACCATTCATATCTCATTCCTTATCTGATAGTCGTACCAACCTTATCTGATCCTTTCCTTTTGTGTTTGATTTCGTATTCCTATTTTCTAGCGATTAGCTTAGCATGATTCAAGGAACGTGATCGTTCCCTACTGTACTACCGAGGCGATATATGCCGGGTCATGTATCTGGAATAAAATATGCGGCACAGTTATATTGATTTTTTCATGGTATCAGAGCAGTTTTGATCTGATGCATAAATCCCACTCCAAATAAGCCTACCCGCGGCTACACCTATTCTCCACCAAAATCGACCATGACACAAAACAGAGGCATCTCCATGACGGATATGGCTTCACCATATTTTCTACATCCCTCAGATAACCCGGGGCAAGTTAATGTGAGCGAGTTGCTCACCGAAAAAAATTACAGTGATTGGGTTGGAGAGATGACCAACTTTCTGCTGGCCAAGAACAAGTTGGGCTTCGTCGACGGATCAATAGAAAAGCCAGAGGCAAGCTCGACTGATTACGGAAGCTGGATGCGTTGCGATGCGATGGTGAAAGGCTGGCTCGGAATAGCGATCGATAAAGAAGTTCGAGGCAGCGTGCGCTACGCAAAGTCAGCACGTGAAATATGGGCTGACTTAAAGGAGCGTTTTGGCAAGAGTAGTGCCCCAAGAGCGTACGGTCTACGTCGTTCTATATCGCTACTACGCCAAGAAAAGATGTCCGTCTCAGCATACTTTTCGAAACTGAAAAGTCTATGGGACGAGATGGAGTGCAACTCCCCAATGGCGGATTGCACCTGTTCAGAGAAGGCGAAATATGCAACAGCGCGAGAGCAGGAGCAACTTTACATCTTTTTAATGCGGCTCGACGACGTCTTTGGTACAATCAAGTCTCAAATCTTAAGCACCAAACCAACGCCGAGCCTTGGAGAAGCGTATCATCTGATACTCGAGGATGAACAAACTCGCCAGATATAGACAATGAGAATACCATCTGTTGAGGCCACGGCTTTCCAGGCTGAGAGTTATAACCTAACAGACCGAGATGGAGGGCAGCGAAGACCCGGAAAGGCACCAAAAGATAAGACACGCTATAACCACTGCAGGAAACTTGGCCATTCCAAAGACCAATGTTTCGAGTTGGTTGGCTATCCTGACTGGTGAAAAAGGAGTGATGACCTAGACAGCGGGAGGAGAGATCATTTTGAAGCTCCTACTAACCACAAACAACCCTCAAGTGTCGCACTCGTTGGCTCCGAGTCAAGTCCCATACCGGGCTTAAGCACGGAACAGTATACAAGACTCCTCCAAGTTTTGAAGCAAGGAGGAGAAAATAATGCCTTCACCGTACAAGACTCCAAAGCGGAAGTCCACATGGCAGGTATGATTAAAGGCCATCGCCCCTGGATCATTGATTCTGGGGTGACGGAACATATAACTTGCGATGTGAGCTCTTTTGCAGGTCCTATTAGGCTGGCCTCCAAGGCGCCAGTGAAAATACCGACGGGAGAGACCATACCCGTTGAAGGCATTGGGACAATCCATCTCCCGAACGGAATAATGGTGCAGAATGTTTTACACATTCTGATATTCAAATGCAACTTGATTTCTGTTCGAAAATTGACTACGGACATGAATTGCTCCTTAACTTTTGTTGCGAATCTTTGTGTATTGCAGGACCTACCTTCGAGGACCCTGATTGGAGCGGGTAGGCACTGCGGCGGATTATATTTTCTTAATCCAATGTCAAAGGTTGGGGTGGCAATGCATATTGACAAAGGGACGACGACAACTTGGCATGAACGGCTAGGACAACTTAGAATGTGTGCATCGTCTCTGTAAGACAATTCCATTAGAACACACTCCTTTTTGTGATGCATGTATACGGGCAAAGCAAACCCATCCTTCATTCCTGATGAGTTCAATAAAGTCAGAAACTTGTTTTGCTTTGATTCATTGTGATATTTGGGGTCCTTACAAGACCACCTCACTCACTGGTGCACATTATTTTTTCTTCATTGTGGACGATTATAGCAGAGGTGTTTAGGTTTATCTAATGCGGTATAAATTGGAAGCTGCTAATTACATCAAGATGTTCTATAATATGATAGAAACCCAATTTGGAAAAAGGGTGCAATGACTTCGGGCAGACAACGGGGCTGAATTTCATTCACAGGAGATGGTGCAATTTTATCAACAAAAGGGCATTCTATTACAAAGCTCGTGTCCCTACACGTCCCAACAAAATGGCATCGTGGAAAGAAAGCATAGGTACCTAGAAACAGCCCGTGCTCTTCTTTTCCACTCGTCTATGCCCATATATTTTTGGGGGGAAAGCATACTCATAGCGGTCTATCTTATCAACCGTCTACCAACCAAGGCAACCGGAAACAAGACACCATATGAGCTAATTTTTTAGAAACCACCGACATACAACCATCTCCATTCTTTTGGGTGCTTAGTGTATGGTCATGTCCATAAACAACATCGTGATAAGTTTCAGGAGAAAAGTCGCAAAGGAGTTTTTGTGGGCTATCCGGAAGGCCAGAAAGGATATCGCATTTTTGACCTAGAAAGTTGTCGCATATACCACACATGAGATGTCACATTTGTTGAAGAAGTTCATCCTTTTACAAAGAAAACCCCATCTGAAGAAACACGACCATCTCAAGGGCCTGACTCAGCCGAATATGATGACGAGTTGTTGCTTATCAAAGAAGGAACAACAGGAACTGATACAGTCGAGGTTGAAAATATTGCACCCGCAGTTGGGATAGAGCCCGTGCTTCAGCCCACGGATGGTCAATCTTCTGAAGCACCTCGTCGTAGCCTATAGACTAAACAGCCTCCACGACACTTGGAAGAGTTTGAAACATGATTGCCACCCTCCCTTTTGCATCCGCATCCTACCTCTCCATCCGAGAACTCGGTGGTATATCCTATCTCATACTTTGTTTCCTATTCAAAATTTTCCAACTCACATAAGGCATTTCTTACTACCATCACACTTCGTGATGAGCCTCGTACTTACTCACAGGCTGTCAAACATGTCGAGTGGCAAAATACCATGGCAAATGAGCTTCGCGCACTTGAGGCAAATGGCACCTGAACTCTCGAGCCACTTCCCACAGGCAAGAAGGCGATAGACTCAAAATGGGTCTACAAAATTAAGTACAAACCCGATGGTGATGTCAAATGCTACAAGGCACGTTTGGTGGCCAAAGGCTTCACCCAAATTCCTGGTGTCGATTTCCATGACACATTTGCACCCGTGGCCAAGCTTGTCACTGTTCGCTGTCTACTAGCTGTTGCTGTACAGAAGGGTTGGTTCATCACTCAACTCGACGTCAACAATGCTTTCTTACATGGGGATCTTCTTGAAGCTGTCTATATGAAGCTACCAGAAGGTTATTATACGCCGCATGATTCGCGAGTATGTCGGCTCTGAAAATTACTCTACGGTCTTCGACAAGCCTTGCGCAATTGGTATCATAAATTCACCCAGGCCCTTTTACACATCGGTTTCTAACCATGTCATTCAGATAGTTCATTATTTTGATTTGCCAAGGATGGGATACTCCTCTTTGCTCTCATATATGTTGATGATGTGATTTTAGCTGGCAATGCTAACACTAAGATCAAAGATGTTACAACCTTTTTGGACAACCAGTTCGGCATTAAGGACTTGGGGGCACTAAGTATTTCCTTAGTATAGAGGCCGCCCGTTCAGCCGATGGTTTGGTGCTCAGTCAACAAAAATACACAATTGAAATCCTCAAGGACAGTGGAAAATTGACCGGCCAACCAAGTGCCTTTCCCATTGAGCAGAACCACCACCTCACGACCACTCCAGACAAGCCGTTTATTGACGGTGCACGATACCGCCAACTTGTTGGTCGTCTCTTATACCTTACCGTCATGCGACCTGATATAACTTATGTGGTCAATGTCCTCAGCCAGTTTGTGACATGTCCTCAACAGGCACACATCGATGCAGCTGTACGACTTCTTCATTATCTTAAACAGTCACCTGGCCAGGGTATTTTCTTGCCTTCTACTGGTTCTCCCGCCTTGACGGCGTATTGTGATGCTGATTGGGGCAGTTGTCTCATGACACACCGCTCCCGAACAGGGTACTTCATATTTTTTGGTAGTTCTCCCATTTCTTGGCGTACCAAGAAGTAATCAGTTGTTGCCCGATCATCCGCTGAAGCTGAGTACCGCGCTATGGCTACTACCGTCAGTGAAGTTATATGGCTTCGCTGGTTGCTTAGTGAGCTCTACGTTCTGCAAGCTGCACCGACGCCTCTCTATTGTGACAATGAAGCTGCCTTACACATTGCGGCCAATCCAGTTTACCACGAGAGCACAAAGCACGTCGAGATGGACTGCTACTTTATGCGTGAGCGAGTTCAGACCAACGAAATCGCACCTCGCAAGATTAGTTCGTCTAGATAGCTCGCTGACATCTTTACCAAGGCGTTGGGACGACACCATTTTTATTTCTTGCTTGCCAAGTTGGACATTACGAATCTCCATGTGCCAACTTGAGGGGGCGTATTGGAGATTGCGTTGGTTACGATTCATATCTCATTCCTTATAGTCGTACCAACCTTATCCGATCCTTTCCTTTTGTGTTTGATTTCGTATTCCTATTTTCTAGCGATTAGCTTAGCATGATTCAAGGAACGTGATCGTTCCCTACTGTACTACCGAGGCTATATATGCCGGGTCATGTATCTGGAATAAAATATGCGGCACAGTTATATTGATTTCTTCAGAGTGTACACCGCCAATGAATCTCCGCTTCATATCGACGTGGGATTCCACCATGAGATGTCTTATGTCCGTTCTCTCCTCGTTTTTTACTACTTGAACCCGAGCTATCGTGTAAATCTTTCGTGCATTATTAGTGAAACTTTGTGTCTTTAATTTTCAGCTTTCAGAATTCCCCTCCAAGTTGTTCTTCTTCTGTGAAGTGGAACCAGCTGTCGGGGGAGAAACTCCTCTGGTCTTAAGCCACGTAGTGTACGAAAGGATGAAAGAGAAGTATCCAGACTTCGTCCAGAGGTTGGAGGAAGTTGGCCTCACTTACAGTAAAGTGCTCGAGGAAGAGGACGACCCTTCTAACCCAGGTGGCCGGGGATGGAAGTTCCAATTCTCCACCGACAATAAGAAAGTCGCCGAGGAAAGGTCCATCCACGGTTCTTCTTATGTACTCTACCTTTTCTATCTCTCTGTTGTTATTTGTTTTTGTTTCTGCTACCTAACATTGATCGCAACAGAGCGGCCAGGGTTGGAGTAAAGCTGGAATGGATAGAAGATGGGCGGGTCCAGACGATCCGGGGCCCAATGCCAGCGATCAGAGAATCGAGGAAATGACAGATTTGGTTCAACAGCATGGTAGTGATATACGAATTGGCTAAAGATAAAAAAGGAACAAGCATCACATTCGGAGATGGAAGCCCATTGCCCGAAGAATATATTGTCTACGGATGCAAGAGGATCCTTGAAGAGGAAACTGTGGCCTTTCCCTGGCGCAAAGGCGACGTTTAATTGATCGACAATTTGGCCGGTCTTCATGGGAGGAAGGCGTGTGAGCCGCCTCGCCGAGTGCTTGCTTCACTTTGCAAGTAGTGTGCCTGCTCACATGAGTATGATTTGGTATAATCCAACGCTAAAAATTTATGATTTTTCAATATATAATTGATCTTATTGGCTTATTTTATCTATCCTAATTTTTTATTTAAAAATCAATACTTCAAATATTTTAAATTGATATGTACGAGTTACCATAAAACTATTTGAGTTATGCCACCACGTCATATCATTAACTTTTTTACAATGCCAAAGATGTAGCGTCTGTCCAAAAAATTACTTCTGACAAGCAGCCTAAAATATGCTCAAGACAAAACATAAAGGCTGAACTACCCACGTTGATATTGTCTAAAAAACGAATTAACATAAGAATTTTTAATGAATATTGATGCCGGATTTCTTATTCAGTCCAAAAAAAATGACGTGTCGGTTGGAAAACGTGTTAGGTTATGATTCGTTTCGGAATGCGAAATCGAACCTTTAACTAATTTATAACATCCCACAAAAAAAATTATAACATGCCCTCATAAATTCGAAATCGTCACTAAAATTTAAAAAAATTAATTAATTTTCTCTATGCAAAAGCTATTGTGTATTCAATAAATTCATACCTTTACTTCAATATTTTTAGTTATTTACAAAATAAAAGTATATACTCCAACGTCTTTTTTCTGGTCTTAACCACCGCCTATACACTGGCTCTCAGTTTACGCCTTTATGTATCTAAACATTGAACTTATCAAAAATATGTATCTAAACATTTATTCCAAGTCGAAAAAAAAATTAAAAGTGTAAAAATTTCAGAAGGAATATTTAATACGGTTGATTTGAAACTTGAGATTTTTTTTTAAATAGACAAAAACTCCTTTCCAGTATATTTTAATTATTTTTTTGTTATTCTTTACACCCTTGTTAGATACCACAAACAAAGAGAAATCCACATTAATATCACTAGAAAATAAAAATTTTGATAATTTAAATCATTGACATCATAAATATTTATAATACCTTGCATCGTTAGATTACAATTTTTTTTTGGAAGGATTACAATCTCTTTGGCTACCAAAAGAGTTGTATACAATACACAATGATAAAGCTAGCGGGAGAGGGAGAAAATAAAGGATGTATTGGCGGTGGCTGAGGCTTTTTTTTTAATTACTAAGATTTTTTATGTTAAAGTACAAATTTATTGAATACACATTCGATCTTGTATCAAGCAAATTGAGTGACAATTTCAAATTTAAGTGATGGCATGTATATTCTCACTTTCTTGATTTTTATTCCAAATTATATGGATTTTATTTATGGTCGAGTGGCGCGAAAAATTTTCATCATCAAGAATTTGTTCTTATTTTAGAGTCCAGGAGAGATTTTGTATAGCTTTAAATGTTTAACATGTACAGCTTAAAGTAGGAGTTCCCCTATAACTGGTGGCTGCCGTTCTTGAAAAGGCGTTTGTAAATATGCAAGGTGCTAATATACTACTCATTTATTTTTAAAAATGGATATTATCAATTAAATTCGAACAAGTTGGAGGCCTTTTACAAGACAAATTTGGATAGGTGAGAGAAGAAACACATACCACAAAGAGATTACTGAACGGAAAAAATCCCAGAGAAGGAGAAAACACGGGCAGAAGTATTAGATTCAGATGGGAACCAACCATTTCCAAGAAACCAAAATCCCACAACAGAAGTACTACGACGACGTCCCGTTTCCGTACGTTGTCACCCCGAAACGGTCATCTTCTTCGGTTCCCGATCTCGTGGAAGCCATAAAGTCGGAGAAACTCTACTTGGAGTCTCTTCTCCACAAGTCAGGAGCCCTTCTCTTGAGGGGATTCCAAGTCAACACTCCCTCTGAGTTCAACGACTTCGTCGAGGCTTTCGGGTACGAGGAGCTACCCTACGTCGGAGGAGAGGCTCTCCGGTCGCGGGTCGTCGGCCGAGTGTACACCGCCAATGAATCTCCTCTTCATATCGACGTGGGATTCCACCATGAGATGTCCTATGTTAGTTATCTCCTCGTTTTTTACCACTTGAACCAAGCTTATCGTATAAATCTTTCATGCATTTTTTAGTGATAACTTTTGTGTCATTAATATTCAGCTTTCTGAATTTCCCTCCAAGTTGTTCTTCTTCTGTGAAGTTGAACCAACTGTCGGGGGAGAAACTCCTCTGGTGCTAAGCCACCTTGTGTACGAAAGGATGAAAGAGAAGTATCCAGACTTCGTCCGGAGGTTGGAGGAAGTTGGCCTCACTTATAGTAAAGTGCTCGAGGAAGAGGACGACCCTTCTAACCCGGGTGGCCGGGGATGGAAGTCCCAATTCTCCACTGACGATAAGAAAGTCGCTGAGGAAAGGTCCGCCCACGACTCTTCTTTATGTTTTATGTGATTAAGTCAATTGTCCATTAGTAAATTAGTGGTTGCCTCGGGCGGTCCCCTCCACTTTAGGTATAACGCAACCCGAATTTTCGTTCGGGTCGTGTTTTTTCCAACTCTATTTTTTTTCTCTCTGTTATTTATTTTCGCTTCTGCTATCTAACATTGATCGCAACAGAGCGGCTAGAGTTGGAGTAAAGTTGGAATGGATAGAAGATGGGCAGGTACGGACGGTTCGGGGCCCAATGCCAGCAATCAGAATCGACGAATTGAGAAACCGACGGATTTGGTTCAACAGCATGGTAGTGATATACGAATTGGCTAAAGATAGAAAAGGAACGAGCATCACATTTGGAGATGGAGGCCCATTGCCCGAAGAATATATTGTCTACGGATGCAAGAGGATCCTTGAAGAGGAAAAAGTGTTCTTTCCTTGGCGCAAAGGCGACGTTCTATTGGTGGACAATTTCGCCGCTCTTCATGGGAGGAAGGCGTGTGCTCCGCCTCGCCGAGTGCTTGCTTCACTTTGCAAGTAGTGTGCCCTGTGCACATCCAACATGAGCATTGATTTGGTATAATCGATCGTTTATAATTTATGATTTTTCAATTCATTTTTAATTGATATGTATTAGATTACCATTAAATTATTCGAATTACGATACCACGTCAGCATCATCAATTGGGATTTGCGAGGTGCCCAATTTGAAAATTGTACTTTTTTACAAGTTTAATTTGTATTGATAATGCCAAAGATACCTTCTCAAAAAGATAATGCCAAAGATGCACCGCCTGTCCAAAACATTACTTATGACAAAGCAGCCTAAAATATGCTCAAGACAAGCATATAGGCTGAACTACATTGATATTGTCTAAAAAACGAATCAACATAAGAAATTTTAATGGATATTGATGCCGGATTTCTTATTCGGTCCAAAAGAAAATGACGCGTCGGTTGGAAAACGTGTTAGGTTATGATTTGTTTCAGAATGCGAAAGCGAACCTGTAACTAATTTATAATATGGCCTCACATACATTCGAAATAGGCACTAAAATTTTACAAAAAACTCAATTTTCTCTATACAAGAGTTAATATGTAGTCAATAAATTTACACTTCTACATCAATATTTTTAGTTATTTACAATTAAAAAAGTATACAATCCAACATTTTTTCCTGGTATCAGCCACCGCCAATACACCCCTTATTTTCTTACACACTCGCTGGCTCTCTTTGTGTATCTAATCATTTACTAAATCTATTAATCTTTTACAATAAATATTTAACACATTAGACTCGAAACTCAATTTTTTAATTAAAAAATTCACCAAAGTTTATTTTAAGTATTTTTTGGTTATTATAACACCCTTGATGTATACCACAAACGAAGAGAAACGACATTTTTAATACCACTAGAAAACAAAATTATGAAAAGGTAAAAGAAATTAGGAAATCCCACTAGAAAACACTTTAAGGCCCAACAAGCGCCATATACATACAATAATGTGGATAAGCGAGAAAAGAAATTCACACAACAAAGAGATTGTACAAAAAGAAATAGATCAGATGGGAACCGACCATTTCCAAGAAACAAAAATCCCACAACAGAGGTACTACGACGACGTTCCGTTTCCGTACGTCGTCACACCGGAACGGCCATCTTCTTCGGTTCCCGATCTCGTGGAAGCCATAAAGTCCGAGAAACTCTACTTGGAGTCTCTGCTCCACAAGTCAGGAGCCCTTCTCTTGAGGGGATTCCAAGTCAACACTCCCTCCGATTTCAACGGCGTCGTCGAGGCTTTCGGGTACGAGGAGCTCCCCTACGTCGGAGGAGAGGCTTTGCGGTCCCAAGTCGTCGGCCGAGTGTACACTGCCAATGAGTCTCCACTCCATATCGACGTCGGATTCCACCATGAGATGTCTTATGTTAGTATCCAGTATTAATTATTTGCGTCTCATTTAAGTTCGAGTCGGTTATAAATTTTGGTTAATATGATTTATCTCTTTTCAGCTTGCTGAATTCCCCTCCAAGTTGTTTTTCTTCTGCGAAATAGAACCGGCTGTTGGGGGAGAAACTCCTCTAGTTTCAAGCCACGTAGTGTACAAGAGGATGAAAGAGATGTATCCAGATTTTGTCCAGAGGTTGGAGGAGGTTGGCCTCACTTCCACTAGAGTGCTCGAGGAAGAAGATGATCCTTCTAACCCAGCTGGCCGAGGATGGAAGTCCCAGTTTTCCACCGACGATGAGAAAGTTGCTGAGGAAAGGTACAGATATGCGTTATCAAATCCTCATTATTAGGTGCCAGTAATTGCTGTGCATTGTTTTTTCCGGACTATCTCATATTCGGATACGCACTAAAATAAATAAGTCCACAATTTATGTTGTCTGTATTCTCAATTTCAGTGTCGAATTATTTTTAAACTGTAACTTTTATTCAGATGCAAAATGACGTCATAGATACAAAATACGCACTCAATGCGAACAGTTGCACAAGAGAGTAACACCAAGTTACAGAAGTTACTTCTTGATATGTATCAGATTTCTGATTTTGTTTACAATCTACATAATCAATTTCTTAAAGTGTGTTGATTTGGAGATTAACATGGTACGAGAGCAGTTTGATCTCATGTTTGTTATTATGTTCATACAACTCGTGTTTCATCATACATTTACGAAATTAAAGTCTGTGCAAACTTCGACCCGATAAATTTTGTTTGAAACGGCACGTTGAAATGGTGAATTTATTTATAGGCGTAAAATACCATAAATTTTAGGTTGATACAAACATTTTAACATGTAGGGATGTGCTAAACTATTTGGAGTGTCTAACATGCTATCTGAACTCCGGAGGTTAATCATAACAGGGCTACCGGCGTCGGAGTAAAGCTGGAATGGCTAGAGAACGGCCGGGTACGTACAATCAGGGGTCCATTTCCGGCGATCAGAGTCGACGAGTCACGAAACCGGCCGATCTGGTTCAACAGCATGGCGGTGTTCTACGAAGCGGCAGAGAAGAGGAAGGGAATGTTGGACGTCACGTTTGGGGACGGCAAGCCATTGCCAAGAGACATCGTCTACGATTGCAAGAGGGTCCTTGAAGAGGAAAGTGTGGTGTTTCCGTGGCACAAAGGCGACGTTTTATTGGTCGACAATTTGGCTGCTCTTCATGGCCGGAAGGCGTGTGAGCCGCCTCGCCGAGTGCTTGCTTCACTCTGTAAGTAGTACACATAGTATTTTAGTAGTGCTCGATTCTTAATATTATACTATAACTTATAGTATTTTATGGATGGGTTTAAGACGAAAATAAGTTGAGATACAAATCCATGATGATTATTTACTTCTTAATTGATCTTATTGTATATTTGTATTTGTAGTGATTTAAGACTTTAATTGGAATTGGATGAAATTGGGATTGAGACTCCTTAAAAAGCTCTAAAATTGTCCCTACAGCGACAATTTCAACTGGACTACAGGGGAAATGAAACTAGATCTAAAAAAATCGCTAAGATTGATATTTTGGATATTTTACGTTATTTTTTCGGAAAAATGAAGAGTGTGGGTAAATTTACTTTTATTTAGGGGTCAATTATAAAAATATTATATACAAATATAGGTCCCTCCCTGCATGTAAACGTCAAAACAGGCCAAGATTCTTGTAGTAGGACCAGTTGTCTGATTAGCGTAGAGTCGCCCTCCCAATTGTATGAGACTAATTAATGGATTGGTTACTCCAGTAATTTTATGATGATATTTTTATACGAAGCGATAATGTTTCCACGGTTGATTTTTTTTAAGAGAGAAAATTAATAAATAAGCCAAAACATCCAAGATAAATGTGGTCATAAATCAAAGCCATGTATATGATCTATCATAAATTAAGTCAAGTCAAGAGTAATTAAAATGATGATTGGTCCTTTGAGGTTTGAACTATTCGCACATTGTACTTAGTTGAACAGATTGACATTACATTATTAATATTCTCTCTCTCTCTTATTTTGTTGATACATGGCAACTGGATCAGTGATCCTTATAATGTATATGCTTTTAGAAAAATATAAAATAGCATGTGGGAGACTATTCTAATTGCGTACACAGTAACTCAATCTTTTTCTATAATTTCCTTTCCCTCCCTAATAAACGATGATCTTAACATTTTGTCTTCTTGTTCAATCAATTCAAGGCCACTAAGCCAACAAAAAATTCACGTGAACACCTTGGTGGCGTCGGCATTATGAAATATTTAAATCCCTAGATCTAACCAATACAATATACACAACAAAGAACAATTAAGAAAAAATTTATTAATTGAACCGGTCTCAAATTCGAATCATTAAAAATTCAACAACAATGTTCCATACTTGTTAAGAAAATTTTACTACGATTAATAGGCCTAGTGATTGTTTAGGTATTAATTAGTAAAAGAAATCAATACAATACATGGGGCATATATAAAATTGTCTATTGATCTTCTTATACGAGTAATTAAAAACCAACAAGCATTTACATGATCTAGAGTTCTAGTACAACCCTTATCGAAATCAAATTAAAAAATTGGGCATAAACCCACACCTCGAAGCTCATAAAAACCGCAAACTTTTATAGAAAGAGATCGATCACAAACATGGGAACCGACAGTTTCGTAAAAATAGAAATCCCAAGACAGAAGTACAACGATGGGATCCCCTTACCATACGTCGTCACCCCGAAACAGCCATCTTCTTCGCTTCCCGATCTCGTGGAATCCATGAAGTCAGAGAAACCCTACTTGGAGTCTCTTCTCCACATGTCGGGAGCCCTTCTCTTGCGGGGATTCCAAGTCAACGCTCCCTCCGAGTTCAACGACGTCGTCGAGGCTTTCGGGTACGAGGAGCTGCCGTACGTCGGAGGAGAGGCTCTCCGATCTGAGGTCGTCGGTCGGGTGCACACCGCCAATGAGTCTCCGCTTCATATCGACGTGGGATTCCACTATGAGATGTCTTATGTTAGTATCCAATATTGGTTATCTGCTTTATTCTTTGTTAATTTTAATTAATTAATTTCCAATATTTTAATTTGTTTTGTAAATAAAAAGAAAATTGATTAGTCCACGAAGGCAAGTCGATTTTTTTTTTCACTTTTCCTGTAGTCAACTCAAAATTCGAGAATTTTAAATTAATCTTGAGTTTTGTATGTTATATATTAGTCTAGCTATAGTTTGTAGTTATTTGTTGGACATGTAGAATACTTACAAAGTTGCAGCTAAGATTTTTTCAAGAAATTGTAATTAAATTGGAAGAGATTCGTTGTGATTACATGTTATAAATTACATCTAATATAAGAAAAATGAATTTGAAATAATCAATAGAGAAGATTCAGGAGAAAATGATGAGAAAATTCTTATATCAAGTCCTATTACAAAAGATATTGCCTCTTATTTATATGTTACAAAATAGAAGTACATATGATCCACTAAATATACATGATGGAGATTATAATTTTTTTATAAGTAGATGTATTGTTAACTCCAAAAAAAATTCAAGTTACATCATATTTGTCAGAGAGTAGCAACTTAAATTGAAAATAATATTATAACAAAGTGCCTTACAAGCACAATAACACATCTATAGATCCATAAATTTTGATTGAACTTTACCAATAGAGCTCATTTAAATAAACCAGCGTCGAGAAGTTGTGTTAAAAAAGAGTAATAATTTATGCGTCTCTTTACAGCTTAAAGAGTTCCCCTCCAAGTTGTTCTTCTTCTGCGAAGTGGAACCAGCCACCGGAGGAGAAACTCCGGTGGTGTTAAGCCACGTAGTGTACAAAAGGATGAAAGAAATGTATCCAGATTTCGTCCAGACATTGGAGGAGGTTGGCCTCACTTACACTAAAGAAATCGACCAAGAGGATGATCCTTCTTGCCATGCTGGCCGCGGATGGAAGTCCCAATTTTTCACCGGCGATAAAAAAACTGCTGAGGAAAGGTAATTTGCCGACGTACCCGCAATTATAAATTTCAGATAATCTATATCCGAATATCAAATATTTCAATATATTCGGAGAAAAATATTTGTTTGGTAAATTTATGGTATTTATCATGGTTTTAAAAAATGCAGTCCGACCGGTGGTCCGACCAGTTGGACCGCGAAACGGGCACAAGACCGGGTCATTTTTAGGCTCTCGGTGGACCGGGGTCTGTACTAACCAGACCAAATCTAGTCAGACCAGCCAATTTTGAGATCTATCCTGACCGATCGAACCCGGTTAGTACAAAAATGGGCGAAATTGACTTTTTTGGTAGTTTTCGAGGAAAAAATTGATTTGATAAATTTATAAAATAATAAATAAATAAATAAAAGTAGATTTATAGAGTGGAGAGATAAAAAATTAAGTCTACTTTTTTGCATGGAAAATAAGTATATTTTAACCTACATATATATATTATTTAAAATATTTTTTGTCTAACCGGTGGTCCGACCGGCCAACCCTGAAAACGGTAGAAATTTCGGGTCGTAACTCCGGACCAGGTTTTAAAACCATGGTATTTATAGTCGATTAGTGTAAAATCTTATTTTAAGTGTGATTCTTATTTCTTTTAATGCTTGAGCTCAACATTCAAAGTTCCTTATTACCTTTTCCGTCAATTATGCACGAATACATTATACTAATAGTATCGTTAAGTACTAAATTTGCCTAAAAATTTATCAAAAGTTTTCATGAACTAGTTACTGTCGGTCTTTGCTCCTCTTAGCAATCCAGGAGTGTCTTTCTTTATGCATAGTGTACCTTTATGGAGTAAACTAACAGAATCTTTACTTGCGAGGGAAAGGGCCGCCAAATTTGGAGTGAAGCTGGAATGGCTAGAGAATGGCCGGGCACGAACAATCCGGGGTCCGTTTCCGGCAACCAGACTCGACGAGTCGAGAAGTCGAATGATCTGGTTCAACAGCTTGACGGATATATACGTATTGGCCGAGAACAGAGAGGGAACAGAGATCACATTTGGAGATGGCGAGCCATTGCCAAGAGACATTGTCTACGAATGCAAGAGGATCCTCGATGAGGAAAGCGTGGCGTTTTCTTGGCGCAGAGGTGACATCTTTGTAGTCGATAACTTGGCTGTTCAACACGGCAGGAAGGCGTGCCATCCGCCTCGCCGAGTGCTTGCTTCAATCTGCAGGTAGTAGCTGTCTAGCTAGGGCCATGTTCTGGTTTATTACATCTTGGTTTAATAAAGAACAATCTTTCTTTGTCATGTCATGTTTGAAGTATCTATGGACTGAAAGTACAAAGTATCCGAAGATAATCTAGGTTCGTATCGAATATGATGTTAATCTGTGTTGGAATCAGATAGACCATCTATTGAAACATTGTACTTTGATATATACGTTCATAATACTAACCAATTCTTTGAATCTTAAACAGGTAGCACATGATTTTCACTTCTGCCATATATTCTTTGGTATTTGTAGCCGTCGTTCTCTTTATTGCAACTTCCTAGAAGATCATAGTTAACAACAGCATACCAACTCATGTATGGTCTGATGGATACGGTGTCAGTCCTTAAGCATGAGGTGGGAGGATCAAATCCCATGACCGTCTAAGATCCGAAATTGTGGAAACAATTTAAACCTCACCAAAAAAAAAATAGTTAACAACAGCATTACAGAAAATCAGGATATTGTCTGCCGTTTGGGCCTTTTGCGTTAGGCCCATTCACTTAAACCGGGGAGACTGAGAAGCCTTGGAGGCAGGCTTCTACTCCTGTCTTCTTTTATCTACTTATTATTAACAGTATTGTTGAATTGCTTAATCCATTAACAATCAGAATTACGTGTTGAGTTGGAATTTTGTGTAAAAATAATTTAATGAATTATAGGGTTAAAGACATTGAATTATTCTAAATACCCGTTTGGGATCTTGAGCTATGAAAATGAATACAAAGGTATCATCATAACAAACCATGATATTTATGTTGTAATTTTATAACCCAAGAGTTCTGAATTCAAGATAAACCAAATGTCTTTTAGGCGAGAAACATCTTGTTTCCCCCTGCAACTTTTGATCCCATTATTGTGCCTATGCAACCAAATAGTACTCGGTGTAGACGAATTAACGAAAGTATAGGTTCAAGACAAAAATATTAATTGGTGTAAAAACTAAAAATGTAATTATTACAAAAAATTGATTCAATTAAGGTGGGCTTATGTTGCACGAACTGGATCTGGATCTGCCAGAGCTCTTAGGGTCGGGCCGGGCCGAGCAAATTTGGGTCTTTGTTTATTAACCGTTTTAACGGGCTGCTTTCTTGTGGGTCAGGAGCTTTCCAACTTTGAACTTGCCAAATCCCATCAACCTTGGGCAAATAAAAGTAAAAATTCCCATCAACGAAATTAATTTGATAAGCTTGTTGTATCTTTGGTGGAAAAAAAATCTTAGATGTTATGCCCCACCAAGGATCAATGTATGCTAGAAGCAAAAAATTGATAAGCTTGTTTCCGCAATTTCGTAATCATTTTATATATGAAAAACTAAACGTTGTGGGTATAGTCATTCCTGATCTACTTAATTGATAGTTGGAAAGGGAGGTAAGATATTATACATAAAGACAAAAAAAATTAATAGTAGCATGATTTAGGCCAGCTTGACATTTTATAAATAGTTAAGAGTGTTAGTTAATATTGGACGACCAGCCAAGCAATAAAAGGTGAAGAAGTAGATCTAGATTAATTAAGAGGAATCGAATTCGTACTCTTAGAAATGGAGTATTGTTAAATAATTGTTGGGAGAGTTTTCATCGTTCAAAAATTTCACTATCGCTCGAATTTTGATTAGTCGGTCAATTGAGTCTGGATATCACTTTCCGTCACTATACCATCTTATATTTTTCAAATCTAACTCAAAATCTTAAAGAAATGAATAAATAAATTTTTTCAATTATAAATAAGATAATCATTCTTTAACCTCGCAATGTCGCAATCTCGACAAAAATTGATAGAGCATGACTTAGAGCTGATTGATATTTAATATGTAGTTAGAGTAGTTAATATTGCTCGTACCTAGAAAAAATAGTTAATATTGCAAAAGGGACAGTGCAATAACTTGTTCTTCCTTTGCGATTTTTTTTGGTCAGGCTTTCCTTTGAGACCTTACAGAGATGAGCTGCGTCAAAGCTAACTTTATTGTCCTTTATGACCTATTTCTTGCACGTCTATTCTTCAAAATCCTTGGAATCTTAATTACGTGGTCCATTTTCCTTTTCTATTTGCCTAGCTCCTTGCATGTTTTTAGAGGTTTTACATCGAGTATTTGAGCATATTCATGTTAATTACGGAATAAAACTTCTATATATTCATATACACATTATAATTCCTGTGAGAAAGTTGTTAAATAAAGGAAACGACAATAACTACGGATTAGGTTTTAATAAGTAAATTTGTGAAAAAAGGAAGCACCAAAATTTTCAGTTTTTCTTTTTCTTAACCTCTTATTCATTGTGAAACTATATGGCCCAACATAAAAATTACTCTCTCAATATTATTATTTTTAATTAGTAGCAATTTAACCGAAGATTTTTAAAAAATTCAAAGTCTTGTACTTTACCCTTTTGTATATGCGCAAGTAATTGGATTTTAAGTATGCCAACTGTTTTTTACGGCGGCTGGTCCTTTCACATTTGTCACCTCTGGTCATGAGCATTAATGCCTGCCCTATTTTATTTCGTATCATTTTAAAGCTATACTTTTACAAATTAAAAAGAAAGTTCCAATTTCCATGTGAGCCATTCTTGGCTAAATAGGAAGATGCTCTTCCAACAACCTGAAAAGAGATGGAGCATTATTTGGTAAATATTTGTGCAGGGTTTCTGGCATTGGTCTGCCTACAAAATAATGTTGGTAAAACAGTAATAATAAACTAGGCTTTTCTTAGCTAACGAGTATTATTTGCTTGCAGGACCACTTATTTGATATTAAAAAAAGGAAATGCACCTTCTCTTCAACATTTTGAAAAATGGGGAAACAATGAAACGGACACACTGCAAGCAATAACAAGTCACCGTTCTATTTGACTCAAATTTAGAATATGTTACGGAAAAAGGAGCGACAAAATAGTAAATTTCGTGAGTGTCTAATTAATAAGTGGGATCATGGTGCATCATAATATCCAAATAATGTAAGCATTGCATCGTCAATTTAAAGTGGGATCAATGCGTAATCCTTCTTGACCAATGTTAATCATCAGAAATCGACTTTTTTATAAAGATTGTTATCCTAATCTCTGCTTTCAAGACACCCACATAATTACAATCGTCACAGTCGACATTGTCCCACCAAATCAACTAATTTTAATTATTTAGCTGCAGACAATAACTATTGGAGATCCCGCAGCCATAAATTTATGTTTTCCTGGACCGAGAATATGGACGGGAAAGAAAGTACGAAAATGGGAATTTAGTAACTGAATATATTCATCTAATAATTAATTGAAGCCAAAGACTATTGTAGCGGAGGAATATGAAAAGGGTTTTGGTGATAACATCTAGTTTTTGCAATATGATGAGTCAAAAAAATCAATCTAGCATAAAGATAAACATTTTACAGAAAATTTGATGATATAGTTATATAATAGTCAAAAATATTGTGATGGGAAATATTTTTTAGGATAAGATGGGAAATATGAGAGGGACCCAAAAATGGTAGATTGGATACATGGGCGGCGAGTGGAACAAATTTAAAGGTGGCAAAAAGACATATAAAGCTCTGAAGCGCTGGACGTGGAGGAGCTAGTCACAAGGGCAATCAATGGTGTGGATTGGAAATTTGCCGTGATGAAGAAAGCCAAAATTGTATGAGAATGTGAGCATATATTAGTTGGTAAATCAGGTGTGGAATGTTTGTTAAGAAAATTTTGTTACTATTCAAAAATTTTAATTGACTCGAATATATATTAATCGGTTAATCAATTATTTGAATACGATGTGATTTATAAAAAAATTTCCGTATGTTTTGATGTAGAATATAGATAAGGAGTGTTTCTGGTAGGGCAATAGTTACAACCACTGAAAAGCCAAAGTTTTTAGGATATGTATCAACATATATTTGATGATGGTAGTGTGTGGTTATGATTGCCAATGAATGTGGCGGCTCACAACATTTTTATTTTTTAAAATAAAACGTGTACAAAAAATAGAGGCTTCGTGCTTTCCCATGTAAAGGATGTGATGTCAATTGAGTTCGAATCAGCAAATCTTGAATATCTCACGTGCTTAGAGTTAGATCATACAGGTGTTTAGTAATGTTATGGTGATCATTCTGTTACAGATAATAATATTTAAATTATTAATTTTTTGATAAAATTTAGAAAAGAAAAAACAAATTTCGTATGATCTATCTTACAAATCATAAAATAATAAATATTTAATATACCAAATTATACCTGTGGAGTGAAAGTAGCAAAATTCTCCCCGTGTTTAAAGCAAATACAAAAATGTGGCGAAACAGAGGATGGTGACGAGTGACGAGGACGAGTGATGTGGAAACCATGAACAAATTTGACGCATAAGTATATGGTTTAAATATAATCTCCAACTCTAGGCCACTCAAAAACAATATTAATCTCCAAGTTTAGTTTTTTTACATCGCATGTGGTGCGTCTCTTTATTACTGATTCCGGAAACAAACTCATATATAGTTTGTCTACCTTATGGACGACATTTTTAGACCATTTATTAACCATTTCGCATACTATTTTTCTCTTTATTTACAACTTCAATAAACCGTACATTTTATCAAAAAATATATAGTTTTTAATAATAAATATCAGTATTTTGTTCAAATATATAAACAAATTCAATGAAAGTTTACGTAGCGCCGACAGTTAATACGAAGGCTCCATGATTAGCAAGGCCGAAATAAGAACAGTAGGTTTGTCCGGGCCCAAACCCGCGATTTCGTGGACCCCACACAGTCCCTAATCACCCACGCCCCAATGCCTAAAACACATCAAAGTCCGCCAATCAAACGGTCGGGAATGTCCTATCAATTTGATGATCTAGCGAAAGGACTCCCAATTGCTCCACGATGATTATATTTTCACTGTTATAAAGGACTGACGTGGGAGAAGAAAGATAGGATTAAGGCTTTGAAGAATTAATCAACATATTATGGCATTTACCGTTAAAAAATAGCAAGAAGCAGATATTTTTTAAGGTACTTGATAACCGAACAACAATTGAATTAACTACTCGAGAATAAAGATGTTTAAGCCTTTTAAAACATTCTCAAAAGGTATTTTATTATTGATGTCAAAATTTATTGGTTAAACTAAAATTAATATTTTATTAGTCGACATAAATATTCTTTAGTATTCAATTATTTGGTTAGCTTTATTTTTTGTGTCTCCATTGAGAAAAAAAAGACTCTCGGTACAAGGACAGACATCGATTGAGACGAATGAAATTTCCCTCTTATGAACTTTGTAGGGAAAAAACTGTAATTTTCATAAGTAATATTCTTCCAATTTCCATAAAAAAATAATTATATTCTCCCAATGCATAATGACAAAGCATCATCACAACCTATCTGAGGAGAGCCAAACCATGTGATATGACATTTGCTTCACGAGCTGTTTGGCTTTTTTTTAAATATGGATTTGCGGATTTTTATTCAAGTACGTATCTGGATCTTTCATACGTAGGACGAGTCTGAGAGTGGTAGTGCAAAGAAACACTACGCCTAAAAAAAGGTACAAAGAAACACTGAGATTTTTTATAACAATTTTTATCCGAATAACTACTTAACCTACTAATTTATTTTTGAGTAGAGTAAATTTTTGTGTAATATACATTTTTTAATAAAGATTTAATTATCAAAAAAGAAACACTTCAATGGGGGCTGAAATTAACCTGAAATTGTCAGTTGAAAGAACCCATATCTTTTAATCGTTAGCGTGTTCGTTTCCATCTATCTCCATTGGCCAAATAACTAAATGCACTTTAAGACGACGTATAAATATATCATTGGCTCTTTACGAATTCCAAAAAGAAGGCACTAAATTGAAATAAATAAGGGAGGTCAGGTGCAGGCTCCCAAATAATTTGCCGCCGACTAATGCAGTTGAAGGCCGAGCATGTTGGGTGGTCGGCGGCCAAAACTGATTCCCTCCCTATCCCCCCCAGTTTTATTATATGATAAATTCGAAAAAACATTCAATGGTTAGTGCAAGTATGAATAATATATCAAACTGTTAAAATTTTGAGCAATAATTTTACAATGATTTCTATTGTTTGATTTTTAAAAAATTATGATTGAAATATTGACACTTCGCCAAAAAAAGCATATAATTTAGTGGCAAAATGTGTGTACTACATCAAAAAAATAGCAAGTGTAAAATAATTAGAAAAAATTACTTTCAAGTCCCTCGGATTTGCTTAAATATACTCAAAAGTCTTCCTATTTGAAAAATGATCTTGTTGTCCCTCTAGTTTGATTTTATTATATTTTTAGGTCCCTAAATGAGTTTTTTTCTTTTTTTGTCAATGAAATGACAAAAATACCCTTAGAACAAAAAATAAAAAACGTGCTGACATCATCTCTTCTTCTACCTCATACCATGTGACAACATCTCGATCTTAGAATATCAAGAAACAATTTTGTTTCCAATAGACAAGGAAACCCGCCGATCGATCCTAGCTACAAATTTGGAATTTCTTGGTTTTGGGCCCGACATCATCATCCTCGCTCCTTGGCCGACATCACCATCCTCGCTCCTTGGCCGTCGCGATGGATCTGACGGCTTCCTCTTCAGGCCCGATTCTATTTTTTTCTATCTCAAACATCCAAGCTTTGCGACATCTACAACCGTAGATTCATCAGATCAGAACCCCCACTGTACCTTCATCAGAGAGTTGCCCCTTCGACAACCGCGAGAAGGTTCGGAAGGAAGAGGAGCGGAGAACGAAAACCACTCAATATGTTTGAAGGGTTAAGGATATTCAATCTGGCAAATGAGGCGTCGGAGCGGAGCGAGAGGAGGGAGAAATCGAAGGAGAGGAGTAAGAAGAGGGCGAAGGAGGTTGTTAGGGTTGTGACAGCGGAGGGGAAGGGGGTTAAGGTTCTGTGGTATCTGGAGTAGAAGGGGAGGAAGGGAGGAGAAGGGAGATGATAGGGTTATGGATGACGAGCGAAGAATAGGAGCTGCCGACAGGCTCCGATCTAGACTTTTTTTTCTTATACTGTTGTCATTTTCCAGGTGTCCTGCGGTTTTATAGATCTGATGGCCATTGGAAGGAGGAACGGAGGAAGAAGAAGTATGATGTTAGCGGGTTTTTATTTTTTTGTGCTAGGGATATTTTGGATATTTCATTGACAAAATTGAAAAAAAATTGCTAACGTGCGCCAGTGACTCGAAAGTATAATAAAATAAAACTAGATGGACAACAAGATCATTTTTCAAACAGGGGGACTTTTGAGTATATTTAAACAAATCCGAGGAACTTGAGAGTAATTTTCCAAAAAATTATTGTCACCTCGAACAAAAGAGTTATCGTAAAATTACTACTTTACCCTTTTTCGTGGACCCACTCTTCTTTAGTGTGGACCCCACATCGTTGTTCCCACTTGGACTTAAAGACTACTGACACGTGTACGCAACTCCGGAGATCATGAAGTAGCTGCCAGGAAAGCAAAATACCAAACGAAGCCTTATGCGGCTATCGGCTACAGAGCGTACACTCATTACAAATAGGGTGGGGCCCGGAACGTAAATATAAATAAGGTTTCGTTTGGCAGTCTCCAAACCCAGGGACAGGGGGGCAGACCAGACCAGCCGACCATGGTTCCTCCCACACGGACACGGTTACCTAAACCCGAGGCAACGATGAGTGAATCTTTTCTAGTAACACACGACATCGTTCTGCGTTTAGAATAGAGAGTAACTATGGAGAAAATAGAAATAAAGCCCACTAAATCTGTCTACTATATACATACACGATTATAATGTTACCAACGAATATTTATAAGAAAAAGACACCGCTGTAATATAATTTTAACATAACTCGTATACCCTAGCCGAATGACCGATATCGTGAGCAAGTGTAGTTCATTAGGCTCCATAACCCAACATTTTGGTCGGTTAATTAATTAACTTGGAATCCCTCTTTTGCAATCGGTTCCCGATCCCAGTTGTTCTCACAATTAAAGAGCAATAAGGTGCCACAATAATTAGTTACGAAATAACATTTATAGTTTTTAATCGACATAATTTCATAGTCATTCGATTTGAATACTACATAAAAAATATATTTGTTCCACAAATACAATACTTTAAATAATTTCTCTTTTTTCTCTCTCTTGCCCTTTCCCTTGGAAGAAGGTCCAAGAACGAGGGGCAACGGATAGGATCAGGATCGCTAGTTTGTTGTCCGTTTCTGGTCGTGCAAGAACTGGGCGAGTTGAGTCCGGAGGAAACAGGACTATGGGCCAAGTATTAACTGTAGTGACCCTGTTGATTTAATTTCATTTTTCAAAATAAAAAATTAAACCTGCACTTGTTTTTGGAAAATTGGTACAACAAATATTTTTCATTTTTTGACTAAAGTGTACGATAATTATAATTTAGTTAAATTTTTGGTGCGTAATATGACGGCCGTATACTTTTTACATAATTTAATTAAGGATAAATTACGCTCAGGCCCCTGGTGTTTGATATATTTAAGGCTCGGCCCCCTGTATTTCGGTAATCGATTAAAAACTCTCTGAAGTTTGGTTTTATTATACTCTCAGGCCCCTCAGTGACGTCAGCGGTCTAAAAATTATTATTTTATTACTGAAATGACCATTATACCCTTGGTCCGGTCAACTAAAACCTCCAGTCATCTTCTCCGGCGAACAAATTTTTTTCGCCGACCAAAAATCAAAAAAGAAAATTCACCGCCGGAGCGCCAGTAGGAGAGAAAAATTGAGAAGGCCACTGTCGTAGTTCCCCTCTCTCTCCCATCCTCGAGAATCGACGTCGACTAGAGACCTGCCGTCGTTCCCCTCCGTCTCCCATTCTCGAGAACCTGTCGTCGACCAGAGAACCCCGCCGTCGTCCTCTCCTTTAACCGCTACCAGCTCTCCGTTTTCGGAGCCACGGTCGCCGACCTCTGTACCTGAAACCAACAAATCGAAATCACCAAACCTAACAAATCGAAATCACCAAACCCAACAAATCGAAATCGATTTCTTGAAGAGCTTGCGAAATCCAACATTGCTCGGTGTTGGAGACGAAGAACCCAATTAATTTCCTGCGAAGATGGGTTTTGGACATGGAGACGAGAAATCAATTAAATTGCTTGAAATTGCCAAAATTGTGTGTGACTTTGGACGAAGAGGAGGAGAGAGAACCGGGACGAAGAGGAGAGGAGACGAGTAGGAGACAGAAGATGGACGAAGAGGAGAGAGAGCAAGGACGAAGAGCTCACAGGCGTGAGAGGAAGCAGGTCACTGGCGTCGTTTCAAATTTTTGGGTGGGTCGACCGGCGTTGTTTTAGCTTTTTCCAGTGAGAGATAATATATTTTTATTTTTAAAATTTTTTGTAAGGGCATATGAGTCATTTCCATGAGAAAAATGATCGATGACGTCAGCGATGGGCCTGAGAGTATAATAAAACCAAACCCCATGGAGTTTTTAATCGATTACCGAAATACAAGGGGACGAGCCTTAAATATACAAAATACCAGGAGTCTTAGAGTAATTTGCCCTTTAATTAACTAACGTTGCCTTTGTAGACTTGTTCATTTAGGCCATTGTACATTTGCTATTATTAATGGTATGCACGCGTCAGGAAATTATATCTGGATTTATAAATCAGTTTGCAGGAATTACCATTCAGTTGTCGTGGTAACTAAGACTACTTGCATTGGTGCATTGGTTAGCACGGTCGAACGCTCACCGTATCAGGACAAAGAAGAAATTAAAAAAATAGAAAAGGAGCGCTTTTTGAGCGATCCGCTCGGTCAGCCGAGCGACGATCGCGAGCAATTTTTTTTTAATTTAATATTAATGACACGTGGCACAATATAATTCGTTCAAATAGATACTAGTAGATATTATTTGTTTGGTTATCATAATTAATATTATCTTTGATAAAAATAAAATCTGAAAATTAATAATTTTCAATTCTCTATAAATAGAGCACAATATTGACATATTTTGATACACAATCTAAACTTCTTTCCTTTCTATTGCTTAGTTATATTATTTCTATTATGGATCTGAATAATCATAATTCCCCAATTTATCCACCATTTTAAATTATAGATATTTATTGCAATTTATATGTAAACGTAAATTAAATTATAGATAATATGTGGATGAGAGAGAAATTAATTATTTATTTGGTGAGCAGATTGAATGAGATCATCAATAAAGATGGTGAAAGATTGGTTTGAATTGAATAATAATTTGATGAGAGAAAAATTAATTCTTTATTGCGTGCGGATTGGATCCGCTCACAATGTGGGTAGTCTAATAGCATCAATAAACTCCACTTTACCTATTAGAAAAATCAGTGTGAATGAATTGAAATGAAATTTTCCTCAAAATTGAACAAAAGATTTAGACCAGTGAACTGAATTTCAATATTTTTCATTAAAAATTTTAATACGAATTTGTTTTCGTACAACTTTTTATGTGAGTATCTGATTTTTTTTTTTTGGATAAGTGTGAGTATCTGATATTTTTAAAAGCTGAACTTAAAATTTCATTAAAAATATATTTTGTAACCACTCAGACGGGACTGTTGGCACACTTTGCCGCTACTTCCTCCTATTTTGGCGGGTAGAGATGACTTCACACTCCCACCGACCTTTTGATCGTATGAATCTTTGAATTGTACCTTATTTTCTTTTTGGTCCCTTATAACGAAAGGGAACCCAATTTATACATCGTGCAAGAGAAAAAAGAGACGCAACCTTTTGTGTCTTGACGCAGTTTTTAACCCTTATGTTATGACCGTGCGAGATTCGCAGCATTAGTATCATTTTCAATCAGATTTTGGCGCGGCAGATAATGGGTCACATCGGTTGCTAGATGTGGGAAAATTTAATTTGGACGTTTACCTAAGTTCGAAAATATTGATTTTGAGTTGTCTGAAATAGTAACAAATTTGAACTTACTTGTTACAAAAATATGATCCAAAAAGGGTATATCATAAAAATCATACTTTACCTTAGACCGTACCATTAAAAGTTGACCAACGGGATAAAGTTAGGTCCGACCCATAAAATATGAGTATTTTTTTCATCCATAACTTAAAAAAATTATTGTGTTGGAATCTTACGAATGTACAAGAGAATTGGTAAACTTAATTTGAATTAAATTCGCTGAATCCATCCCACGCGTGCGGGTTTGGTAAACTTAATTTGTCTGTTGACGGGACCTCCGGCGACGGGAAATCCACGGCGGGTTTTGTGCGATCAAGATACCAACATTCTTTGCATTTGGTAGCTGGGACAGATTTGGCATTATATATTTCTTTTTTTCTCTTAAAAAATATGCTCTATTCAAATATTTACTTAAAACTAATCCTGATGTGAGTTAAATCCGAATAATTGCATAAAGTTATTACGGCAATGGATCACGTAAATATCAATGAGGCAATGGTCCTACTTCAATTTATATTTTTATAAATATATTCACCGCAACAACAGAATTTTTTTGTTCAATCACAAATTTTCTAACAATTTTCAGCACAACTATATAACATTCGTGGATATTTGATATTTCTAATCAAATTCAAACAATCCATCACCACATCACATACTATTTAATGCTTAACTTTTATTAACCTAAATTTACTTGAAAGATTCCCTCGTTTAGTTTGTGTCCAAATTGGACAAACTTTACTTCAAATGTAACATACTATATATGTAATTTCATATAATTATTTTTAGGGCCACCTTCATATAGTTATTCACATGGGATGAAAATATAAGGTTGGAAGAGCACGTAGCAATCAACACCTAACAATTAGGATACTAAGTAATTCAAACTAAAATAATACGTCACATTGCCGCCGGTCCTGTAAATGTTGTGCAAGGGCAATTCAGACGAATAATTACAATTTACTTCAGGAAACAAATTTTTTATGCGTTATAACATAAGCCAATAAAAATTAAAGGTTATTTCGAAAATCAAAACTTAATTCCCGAATCCATGTCAGATCCTGCTTATCTGGACACGGATCTCGAAAGAAATTGCGAGATATCCAAAGGCAATAAATTCATTACCTTTCATTATACATAATGTAATTCTGGTTTTTCTCTTGGGGAAGAGTAATTATTAATTCTGGCTACAGTGTGCAGATAATTGAGCGAAGCTGGGGAGCAGACGAGACAAGATCATGGGATCTGTACCTTTTTATTGCACCTCTCTCTGTCCTCCCAGTTTTATTTTGTTTTTTATTCGTTTATTTATGATTATCTTTTGAGGGTTAATCAGTTCCATCTTAGTTGGTTAAAGTTAGATAATTACTACTTTCAAATTTAAAGTATGGAATATTGACAACATTTTTCCATCATTAAAATACTAATAAGTAATAATTGCTTGGATCGACTTGTTATAGCTAACTACAAAAATTTCGAATGGATGAGTTATAGCTAGTAGTGAAATGATACTCGAATGACAGCTAGCTAATAAGCATTGAGGCACATGTAACATGTTATTATATTCCCCTTATTATTTTGGCTCGTTAGAATCATATTTTGATATGAACTTTGACATTCATTTTAGTTGATGTTTTTTTATTCAAAATATTTTTAATAAAACTGAGGTCACTGTTAAGTAAATTTCTATTCAAAAAAACTTTATCACATTTTAAAATTTTGTCTCGACTAGAACATAAAATAATTGGTCCAAATAGTATTATGCCTAAAACGATCCAATGTAGATTACTAAATTTTGGGCAACCTTTTTTTCCAATTGCATATTCTTTTTGACCGAAAGGACGGGCATTGATATGCCCTAAGCTTCCCCACTTGCAAGGAGTTTGGGAATAAAATATCACAATCACTAATGACTCTGAAAACATTTAATTACTGAGTGGTTAACCAGAGCATCACACTAATCACAATTCATTGCTCCATTACTTACCTTTTATCGCCAATGCTGGTGGGTGTTTTTCACGTAAAGTAAATGATATTTTAAGAGGATAATGTAGGGCGTACTATAAGCTGCCAAAATAGTATTGGTAATATTTATTTTTAACCCAAAATTTTAAAATAAAAAATTATTTAAAAAAATATATAAATAAATTAACCATACTTATAAAGTTTGGAGAGACTTTAACATTGTTTAGATGCCATCTTCATGCGAGAGCAATAACGAACCACCTGTCAATCTGTTCTAATACTATAATAAAATTTAATATATAACCCAAACTTTTGAAATAATGAGTTTATATATTTTCAATACTTATTTATAAAGTTCATCAAACTTTCAACTATCATTTCGACATTATTTTACTAGTACAACCACTCGGAGCATTTATACATGACCGAGAAAAGAATATGAATCCAATTCTTAGGTTTTTGTTAGAACTTGTCCCGAAGATATTCAGGCCAGAATTATAGATGGTTTAATTAATTAATTCTTTAGGTTATGATATTCTAAGTCATGACTAAACCAACTTATCCAAAACAAGTGGCTTAAAATTAAATAATGTAAGTGCTGAGTCACTTTCCTTCTCAACTACATTTTATTAATCTACAAAAAATTCCATAAATTGATAAATTGCATAACGAAACGGACCCAATAACAGATCAATAATGTCTTATTTGTAGAATATTTTGTTAAATTGAATAATGAAACACAAGAGTACCCAAATTAAAGGATACGAAGCTTAATGAAGCTTTAATTGCGTGTGGGGAGAGAGAGAGAGAGAATTAAAAAGGAGGTGTCTTTACTGTTACGTATTCTTTCCTCTGCTTCCTCAGTTGAACAACCAACCGAACCCCTCATTCCGCTCTCTCTCTCTAAAAGCCCAATTTTTTTTTTTATATCGGTCGGTATTCGAATATTATTATGTTGATTAATTCAAATTCAAATTAGGTGATATTTTTGAAAGATGACAAAATTATTCCTATAAATATTTAACACAGATGTATTTCATAGAACTCAAACTCAAATTCGAGATTTCCTTTTTAGGAGAACTTTTAATTAAACATAAAAAACATCTTTTTAGATAGAGATTGGTTCCTTATATTCCGTTTTTCTTTCCTGTTTTTGGAGTCTTATAGAGACCAGCATCTAACTAAAACCCAAATACCCATTTATCTTTCCCCAAAAAAAAAAACCCATTTCTCTTTTTCATTTCCCCCTTCCTTTAAATTTCCATCTCTCTCTCTCTCTCGTCTTCTCAGGGAACCCGCTCAATTTCTTGCCCCCACGGCCCCACCCAACAAAAGAAAGAAACCATAAAAAAAAAACTTGCCTTTGTTTATATACATACCCCTATAAAATCTACCCCTTGCTTTCCACTACCCACAGCATAATAATAATAATAAATTTATCGTCTGTACGTTCTGGGGTGTCTCCAATTCGGTGAAAGTTGGTAGCTTTTTTAGCTTCCCGTCTCGCTTCGGCTTTAAAGTTGAAGATTTGAAACGCTATGTGGGGTGTTTGAGGCCTTCATCTCAAGAGTGGAAAAAAAGGGTATTATGTTTGGTAAAGTTTGATTCTTTAATGGTTAAAGTATGTTTTTTTAATTAAAAAACTACGTAAAGGCAGTCTCTTATTTTGGTTCTTCCTCCTGCTATAGGTTGGGTTCTTCTATCTTGTCCTGAGATGGAGGGTTGTTGTCCTAAGCCTAAGCCTAAGCTTTTAGATTTGATCCCAAGTGAAAGAGAATGGCTTGTCGTCAAGGGAGAAGAAGCTGAGAATAATGGTGGTGGATCCTCCTTAGAGTCGTCTCACCACAAGCTTGAGCTAAGGCTTGGTCCACCTGGCGGTGAAGAACAACACTACTGGTCGTCATCATCTCACCTCAACAGAGAAGAAAAGGGTTCGGTTTGGTTCGATCAACAAGAGAAGGGAAAAGTAGGGTCTTCAATTTTTCAGTCCCCTGCTCAGAGGTTGCCTCCTGCTGTTGTTATGGGAAAGGAATCATCTCAGCCCTGTTACACTAAAGTGCTTCCAGACCTGCACCAGAAGAACTCTACTCAGAAAAGGTGCTTCACCCTTTTAATTTACCCTTTTACCCCCTCCCCCCTCTCTCTCTCTCTCTTGGTGCCAGAGGAGGATATTCATTCATTCTCTCTCTTTTGGTAATATTTAATATTTGCTTCTGTTTAATCTTTCAGCTTTTTAGGTTTAGCAGTGATTATGAAAGTTCATTATTTTGACGACCATTTACTATTTGGGTTAATTTGGAAAACTTTAGTTACTAGGCTTTGATTATGCTAATTTTTTATAATTAAAACTCCTGTCTCCTTCAGTTGTTAAGATGGTTATTACTTGTGGTAGCTGCCGTTGTTTTATTTTAATGTTGGAACAACGTTAATTTCAACTCTGGATTTTTTTTTCCTGTGAAACAGAAATGCACCTGGACCAGTTGTGGGTTGGCCACCCATTAGATCATTCAGGAAGAACCTTGCAAGCAGCAGCTCTTCGAAACCGGCTGTTCCCGAGACCCGAAATGGGGATCCAAACAAGAACGTTTCATGTGAAAACCCAGCTGAAACCAGCAACAGAAAGGGGTTGTTCAAGAAGATCAACATGGATGGTATTCCTATTGGCAGGAAAGTGGACCTCAATGCCTACGACAGCTACGAGAAGCTCGCCTCTGCCGTCGACGAACTCTTCAGAGGCCTTCTTGCAGGTCATTTGCTAACTTATTATAACTAGTCCACAATGACTCTTTTCCATGTTATAAATCTTAAACCTGCTTAACACTTCATTAGCATCGGCGTGGCGTGCTATAATTTATATCAAAGAAAACCACGAGTTCGAGCCATGTTAATGAAGCACATATTGCTCGATTCTGCCAATAACTCGCATAGTATGACAAGAATATAGTAGTGTGTCTAGTTGCCTTGTGTTGCTCCGATGATCATGTTTATCGTCTTATTTTCGAGTTCCATGCACAAGTTGTTGTTTATTACACTAAAGTAATGGTGTGAGTGTACTCTACTGTCCACTAAACAGACACAACCATCTCATACTTTTGTCGTTTGCTTCGGTTGTTTAGCTCAAAGAGATTCATGTGCTGGTGGAATCAAGAACAAGGGGGTGGAAGAGAAAGCCATCACAGGGTTGCTGGATGGAAGTGGAGAATATACTCTTGTTTATGAGGATAATGAAGGAGACAGGATGCTCGTTGGGGATGTCCCTTGGCAGTAAGAATGCAAATTTTTTTGGATTATTATTCCTTTGATCATACTATATTATTCTTAATCCTTGCACACTAAGTTATGCATTGTGTCGTATGGGGCGACGCAAATACAGCTTTATTAGATTCCTAATGTTTTGAGAACTGTGATAATCCTCGCTTAATACACTAACACTGCTCAACATTTTCATGGATTTATAACCTCTCTCGAGATTAACTATCAATAATCTGTATTTTGTTTTCTTTCTTGCAGCATGTTTGTGTCCACTGTGAAGAGGTTGCGCGTATTGAAGAGCTCCGAAGTGTCCGCCTTAAGCCGTGAGTACTCGTTAATTAATCAATATTTCGACAACTAAATCGTCATGTTGATTTGTTAATAAGACATGTTTTACACTGCAGTGAGTGGCTGCAAGGCAAGAGTCCAATGAAGGTGACCAAGAAAATTTTGGACTAGTAGAGATTGTCTCCAATTGAACTCAAGATTGAAGGAGAAGGCAAAAAAACCAAATGTCTTATTTAACATTTTGTTTTCTTGTTTTGTGTGGAACTTGTTGCAGCTCAAAAAATGTAAATCCTTGTCTTTTTTTTTACATTTTAAAACTTTCAACATTCTGCCTTCTAACATGTCCCCTTAACCGTTAACGCCTAATGGAAGTAGTTATTCGGAGATAGATGCGTTGAGGTTATTCTCATGTGGTGTTTAACTTTGTTCATATTTTGAAATGTTAATTATATAAATTTTACCCATAAAAAAGTTGAGATCTTAAAGCTTGTCCTTTGGGGACAAAATTCAGAATTATATTTCAAGACCAAGTTTTAAATTGCCGAAACATATCCGGTAAATCTAGGAGTTTCAAGTAGTTGAATTGAAAAGAGTAGGCCCAAATCTAAAACCCTAGCAAAAAGAGGACCTGTGATGGTGGTTTTTTTTAATGTTAAGAGTTTGCACCGTTTTTTCAATAGTATTTGTTTACATTCGTGAAATTCGAACGAAAGATATTTTTACATTCTACCTGTGATGACGATAGTCTCCTTCCCCGACCATTGGTCGTCAATAGTGGGAGTCCTAATCTAACTTTAGTTTGGCATCCATCCTCTATCATGTTCGATGTGCCTTTTAGCTTCCCATTTTTAAATTACAAGAATTTGGCCAAATGTGGAAATTGGGATCACAATCAAATTTGTAGACCAAACTGATGAAGGGTCCTTTTCGTTAGGAGCGGCCATCCATCAAACGCCTTGCCAAGTTTCTCTCCAATGGCACGAACCAAGTGGAATTGTTCCAATCGGTATAAAGTTTTCTCTAGTTTCTTCGGGCTCATAAACGATGACAATTGCCCTATAAGAATTTGCTTTCTTATGGTTTCGGTGGGTTCTCTAAACCAGTTACTGTCTATGAGTCGGCTTATTTTTCAACAAACACATGGCTCTTCCGTATTGAGAACTTAAATTAGAGGACTCGAGTCTGAACTACAAGAATAGGCATAAAAAAAGTTCGACCAAAGACTCAACATATTTAACAAGTTGGACGAGTGAATATACGCATTGGGTCCACTCATAGGCCAAATGGACAGTCGGTGGCATTGCATAGAAAGAAATGAATGTTGAACTTTTCATGCGCATAAAGAGTGGTTCTATTTGGTCGAAATGACATGTGATCCATAATATTTTAATCCATATCCGAGTCAGGTATGACCGTGAATTCTCTCGCTTGAAGCAATGCAATGCTTCAGCCGTTTTATTAGTTTCACCAAAAGAATTGGCTACCATATCCTCTAACATGTCCTGCTTCAACGCATTAGATACATTCCCTCTAACATGTCAGGTGATGCCTGATTAAATAGCCTTGCCATGAATCTCATGCACAAAAAATTGAGTACGCGAAACTCGAGATTCTACGCTTCTCGAATGCCTACACGGAGCGGAGAGAAATATGGCTTATCGACTCGATGAGACCCCAACCTCAACGATACTTCGAATGTGACGCGGCAAGAAGGGCAACTCGAATGCCGGAGCCATCATTGGCAAGCTCAATGCCAATGGTTTTGGATACCCCCTCTCCGACCAACTCGTTCAGGGTATTCTCCAGACACTTCTTGAACTCGCCATAGTGTTCGTATAGTCCACCGTCCAAGGCTATCACGGTTCTTTGTGTATCAGCATCTTTCACCGTGTCCCTTCCCATTTTCTTCAACATGCCCACGATCCCGGCTGCAGCAAGACGGGCCCCGCGAATGGCAACAATGTTGCAAACCTCAACCACTATTTGCCTTGCTTCCAATTATGTATCCGATATCTGAGAAAAAGAGTGTATAAAGGATGAGTTTCTCGTCACTGATTACACAATAAAGCAATGATGGACATAATTACCGAAACACAAGGAAGAAGCTTGCAACTGTGGCAAAAAGAGAAACTTTTCCATTTCTACGCTGTCCAAAATGAAGATATTCAATAGCCATTAATGATTACAACATTATCTACGTACCAATTTTGACTGCTAATTTGAGCATAAAACAGAAATAACATGGATTAGCTCTCACATGATTTTTCCGGTTAAAGATCATCGAGACTAGATAAATGTGGATTGACAACAACACCCTATTACAAACCAAAATCATGGACCCTCCCGAAAATCAAACTAGTAATAGAGCCAACATCGTGGATAAAGATCATACGGTCTCAGTATGTGGTTGTGGATTGACAAAAACATGGTCGACTCGTTATACACAATTTGGATGAACAAATCTAAAAACAAACCATGGACTCTCCCACGAATACAACAATTACTAGAGCCAACTCATACAGATTCGAGACATAAACTCGTGACCGTGATCATCTACACTCCAAACCAAAATTCACAAACCACTAGCCCTTTTTTTCCCGGGTAAAGCCCCTTCCCTCCCTCCCCCCCTCCCTTTACTTTCCCCACAGATGGGACCCCGAGACATATAGGCCAGAGGCCTTAACATTAGTCATCAGCCAATTCCAAATTAGCTTGCTAATCACGACCTAAACACACATCATTGGTTAAATAACAAACATTGGCACGAATTCGAAAAGAGAGAGCAAAACGAAGAAAGGGTACCCAGTAGGCACATTATCAACATAGGTGATGCTCATCTTGAGCTTGCTGCCACCTTCAGAGGCAAGGCCGGCGTGCATCTCCACAACCATAGCATCAGACACCAGATGAAATGACGAATTTTTTATACTTATAAAGTTGTTTATAACATCCGATCAGATGAAACAACAATAACTCATATGTCATATAAGAGTAATTAGTTCTAATATCATAAATATATTATCAACCATATGATAATTTTAATATGTCTAATCAAACGAAGGTTATCAAGTCAAAATTTGTATGCCTCTGACTTTGTCGATGAACGACATGAAATCCGTTGCTCAAACGAACATACATGCAAAGTCAAGATTTTTGTAAAGGGCCAACGTCATTGGAGCTTAGAATTGAATTGAAAAGGGGCCCGATAAGTTTCCGGGCTTCGTTGCTCAAACGAACAAAGTTGTGGACCCAATAGTTTGGGCCGGTATCAGATCATCGAGCCAGCCCAAGTGATTCACTTCGTCCGGTCATAGCTCAAGGAGACCGTATTATTCAGGAAAAACTTAAAAAAGAGAAAAAATCCGTGCTATAATTGTGAGGAGGCAAATAATTGCTCGAGTTTCATTTCATCCATGTCCTGAGGTATCAGCTGATATTTTTTGTTCACTGATATATCATCTAATCAAATATAAACGATAAACAGTATCGTAAAAGTGAGAAATCGATTCAAGTAATAAATGATTTGAGTTATCTTAATTAAAATTTCTAGATGGTGTGATTTGTATCATAGAAAAGATGCCATGCATTAGATATTTATATTTTTTTATAAGTAATCTATCATTCACTTCAAAAAACCAACCAAGAACAATTAAACCAAAATATTAGTTATCTATATTTACTTATACTTCCCCTCGAGTACGGGAAAACTTGGCGCCCATCTTACAAAAGCAGAAAATATAATGTGAAATTCTTGTATATCGTTTTGCTGAAAAACACAGTATTCGAATATGATGATCTAGTTACTCCAAATTCAAGAATATTATATTTCAAAGTACCACTCCTTCGTCCCATGAATTTTCATGTTTGATGGACAAGTGGCTCAACTTTAACCAAGGACGTCATATAATTGCAATCCCTTGATTTTAACACTTCTATTTTTTGAAGAAAAAAAACTCATTTCCTTTGGGGTGAAAAAAAACACAAAAAATAGGACTCTACTGGAAAGAGAGAAAAAATATATATAATTGGAGGTGTAGTTGCCAGTTGGCGCCTTAATTTAAGGTTTTTAAATTGCAACGTCTCGTTTTCTTTACTGTTAGAAGAATCATATTTCAAATATCATAAAAGAAGCAAAGTTTCAGATCTGGTAAAACCGGCTGTAGGTGGCGCCTCTGTTTCCTGATTCCCTCTCCCCTGACATTACACTCTCCTTATTGTAATTTATAAGTTATAACATACATATATCCAAGTCTCAAGATCTCCTTTCAAATTTCAAAACTGGATGTTATTTAATCCTGTTAATTTCAAACTTGAAAAAAGATTTTAAAAGATTATATATATTTTTTGTTGATACCATCTCATATCCAAAAATTCACAGTTCATCTAATTTAGATTCGAGTAGGATAAAATCTTTGAATGCAGACAAAATTCTCATAACAAATATTTAATACTCGAACTCGATACCTCTTAATTAAGCTGCAATAATTTTATTGTCGAGCTTGATTATATTGCTTTTAAAAAATTATGCAACACATCACCGTAACAACTGGCAGCTCTGCCCTCTCAATAATATTAATAATAGTATCTGAAACAAGAAAATAAAAATAAAATCCCATTATATTCAGAAGCTGCACTGAGGCTGTGCTGAGGTCATCTATTGGCCATTCAATATTTTGTACATAGTTTTTTTTTTGTTTGAGAGCATTCAATATTGTGCATTGATGCCCCAGGAAATTTAAAAATAAGGGAAAATTAAATGACTTTCCATTTACCCATTTTCCCTTCTCTCCTCATTAATGGCTATCATTATCATTTTTTCACCCAAAGAAGATTCAAATTCTGGAAATAGGCAAAAGCCAGCCCATTAGCAGAAGGATCCTCCTTTTGATTTGAGCCTTCAAAACTGAAAGATTTTCTTGGCAGAGGTAACTGAGCCTCCTCAAGAAAGATCTCTTTCTCTTATTATACCTATTTATCAGAACACTGCTTTTTCCCCTTTTACTTGCCTATCTTTTCCTTTTGGCTTATTCTCTGTGGCACATATAGGCATATATCTCCACTGTTTAAAAGTCCAACCTGTTGTGGGTTTCTGAAATTATGCATCCTCATTGCACTATCCGCAATTAGAGTCGAACACTATCGAACTCCCGTTGTACTATCTTTAGTTAACACAATTGGAAGAAAAAAGGTTACTTGCTACTATTAAAGCTCATAAAGGTTTTGAAAGGGAGTTCTAACTAAAAAAGTAAATAGATTCACGAGAAAAAGATTGGACAGTGGGGCTTTTAATTTGTACAAGTACACATTGCTCCAGAAACTAATTAAGAGAATTTTAAGACCCAGGGAGCATTTGTGGTGGGGTGAAGAAGGTGGGTTATTTTTATTTACTTACTGCCATTTATTTTTTTTTAATCTTTTTGGAAAATTTAACTCTTGAAACTCTCCCTTTGTCTCTTAACTCCTTGTTTGTGTCCCACCCGAGTGAGATTTTGAACTTTTTGCAGATATAAATAATAAGCTAGGAGGTAGTTTATTTTTTCTCACATGAGCCCATCTCTGTGTCTTTCTGTGACATGTTTTTGTCTTGTAATGCCAACTTCTTCACGAGGGCCATGTCAGTTTTTTTTTTCCTTTCAAAAGTAACTCCAATCAAATCTATAAACCCCTCTCTTATATTTTAAGGTATTTCCAACTCTTCCCTCCCTGCAAAGATTCTAACTTTATTGGCTTCTTCTTCTTCTTCTCCTCCTCCACCTCTCTCCCACTTGTGTTCTTCTCCTCAGTTCTTGAAACACTACAAACCTCATAATAGCTGAGAAGAAGCAAGTTACCCTCTTCACATTTTCTTGTTTAGGTTCCAAAGACTCCAACTTTAAGTTGAGAGAAGCGCAAAGTTTCCATCTTTAACATGGGGAAGGCTACAAGGTGGCTGAAGGGTTTTCTGGGGATGAAGGAGGACAAAGAGAAGGAAAGGGAGAGTCTTGACGCTTTAAGCTCTGTTTCGAGTGAAAGAAGGGAGAAGAAAAGATGGAGTTTCGGGAAGCCGGCTCGAAACAGCAATGTGGCTCCTCCACTTCCTGTTAATGTCCCCGGAAGCATCAAGGACGCTGCCTGGCTGAGATCCTATCTCGCCGACACCGATAGGGAGCAGAGCAAGCACGCAATTGCGGTGGCTGAAGCGACGGCCAAGGCAGCTGATGCGGCCGTTGCTGCCGTGCAGGCGGCCGTGGCGGTGGTGAGGCTCACCAGCCAAGGAAGAGGAGGGACTAATGTGATATCCGGCAGTGGTGTTGGTGGTGGCGGAGGGAGGGAAAGGTCGGCTGCTGTTAAAATTCAAACTGTTTTCAGGGGCTTTTTGGTAAGTGCACTATTAGATAAAAATTAAACAATGTGTTACATTTAATATAATTTCTAAGGTGGGTGTTGACTTTTCCCCAAGAGGGGATGTTCATTTTTGGGGAAATAGTACATTTCTAGGATTTGTTGGTACTACTCTTAGTACTTTAAATTGTATTGGGTCATGGTACAAATGTTTGACCCTGATCCTAAATAGGTGCTAGTGTTTAATGCTTAATGACTGGTGATTATACGAACGGATGTTCTTGAAATGGCTGATATTCTTGTAGTAACTCAATGGATGTGTTTGCCACTTTTCGTAGATTCTACGCTTATGTCTCCTCTTAGAATGTGGAATACCTTCAAATCTTAGTCATGTCTCTTAATTTGTTTATTGTCTCTATGGTTTTAATGGAACAGTTAAATCTATAAACTTGGTCAATGCTAGGTAGACATTCTGTTTTTTTTTCTCCTACCGGGTCCCCACTTTGGCCCTACCTGAAGTTCAGCCGGAAGAATTTGAATTTGAAAAAGTTCTTGATCAAGTGGATGAACTGAACCCTAATGATTGGTGGTGGTCCTTATGGTCTATTTCTGTTAATATTGACGTTTCAAATTTGCAGAGTTTGGTCTACTTGTCCAGAACTGGTAGTTTGGTTTGTACTCATTAGCATGTGTAGTGTTCTTGTGCAATTAGTCACATTATTTTGCTCTAACAGTGTTTGGGGTCTAATTCTGACAGGCTCGGAAGGCACTTCGGGCGTTGAAGGGGCTCGTGAAGTTACAGGCACTTGTTCGAGGCTATCTGGTCCGGAAGAGGGCTGCTGCTACTCTGCATAGTATGCAGGCATTGATCAGAGCTCAAACCAGTGTTCGCACGGAGCGAGCTCGCCGGTCGTTCAACAAAGAGAACCGATACCAACCCGAAACCAGGGCCAGAAAATCGATCGTAAGGAACACCCGACTGAGTCGTAGAAATTTGAGTTGAGAATGTATTTCCTGAACCAGGTTTCTGATCTCTGTTTCTTGTTGTTTCAGGAGCATTACGAAGATGCGAGAAGCGAATTTCACAGCAAAAGGCTTTCGACGTCCTATGAGCTGAGCATGTTCGATGAGAGCCCTAAGATAGTCGAAATTGATACGTACAAGCCACTGGCAAAGTCTCGTAGGATGCCTGTTGCGGTACTATCAGAATGCGGGGAAGATTGCCACTACCACACGAACTCGTCACCACTTCCATGCCCAATGCCATCCCGAATCTCGGTCCCTGACTGCAGAAACTACCAGGACTTCGACTGGTACTTGACCGGTGAAGAATGCAGGTTCTCCACCGCGCAGAGCACTCCTCGATTTGCCAACTCCATCCGCTCCAACGCACCCGCAACCCCAGCCAAGAGCGTCTGTGGAGACGGGTACTTCAGGCCTTACTCAAACTGCCCCAGCTACATGGCCAACACTCAATCCTTTAGGGCCAAACTGAGGTCCCATAGTGCCCCGAAACAGAGGCCCGAGCCGCTGCCGAAGAAGCGGCTTTCGCTTAACGAGATCATGGCTTCCAGGAGCAGCATTAGCAGCATCAAAATGCAGAGGCCAAGCTTCCAGGGCGATCAGGATTTAGATCTCTAAAGACACCTTTTTTTGTGTCTTGTGTTACAATTTCTCTTCACATTTTATATTCCAAACCAAGCGTTCTCTTCACTGGTTGTAAATTTCTTGCAACGAATGGAATGAGCTTTTTTCTTTACATCAATTTGGTCATGAAGCTAATTTTTTCCTTTTTTATTTTTTACGAATATGAATATGCGAGTAACAACAGATCACAGTATTAACGTTGAAATACGACAACAAAATTTGCATCTGAGTTTATATAATTCATGCCATTGTTATCAACTTTGATCTCAATTTGTTTGGCTGATTTATTTATTAGTTAAGTGAATCTCAAATTTCAAATCATGCTCTAAACGAATCTCCCTGTCTCTTAAGAACCATAACATTTTTTATAATTTATAACTCTTATATTCAGAGTTATAAAATATGTTAGAAAATATGTATTTTGTTCGTAAGATTTGAACCGAGCTCAAAATCGAAAAGATGAGAGGAGAGGAGAGGAGAGAGGGGGCAAAATCTGAAATTGTAAAAAAAATCAATGATTTGTAGACCCGATTCCAATTGGATAAACCGTTTATTGGGAGCTGGGAAGATATAGCTTGCTTGCATCACCCCACCATCATCTTAATCTTGCTCGTGGCAGAACATAATTATTGAGGGGCAATTTTGAAAATTGGGCCTAACCCGGGAACCCTTTTTGACCAGAATCATTATGTCTTGTGTAACGTAAGCTAGTTAGTTATCCATCTGATTTTTAGGAATAAATTCACTCAAGTATCATATTTTTTACACATTTTTTATTAAGTACTTTGTGGTTTCACTTTCACGTGGCAAAGATGGTTACTTAATTAGGTATTTTCGGTGACAAACTCCTAATCAGAGTTATTTTTTTCATGTTGACATTTTCATGGTTATCCACGTCAACACCATGTCATATTTCTCTATCCTAGATCGCTTTGGTCTAGAAAAGTAAAAAAATCTCTACTTTTTTTTAAAGGTAAATCTTTACACCACGCCAAGACTTGAACCTTGGACCTCTTTGAAATTGACAACGCCTTGTGCCGCTAGGCTACATGCCCTTTGGAAAAGAAAAAAAAACTCCACTTAAGGTTCCACATTTTACGAAATAGTCATATTTCGTTCCATGTTAGCACTTGCATGAATAATCATCGAAATGTCAACTTAAAAAAGACTGGAGTTTGTCATCCAAAGTGGTAAATTTGAAAACTTATGTAATTAACAGTGTCAAATTTGGAAACCTCCATCACCAAAGTGAAAAAGTGAAACTACATAGTACTTAAGTAAATGCGTGAAATTATAAGGTATTTAAGTAAACTTATCCTTTTTTAATCCTTAGTATTAGACATTTGCTAACTAACTAATTCCGATTCGTATCCGATAAAATATTTAGAATGAACAAAATTTTTAGATATTTTTAATAATTCGAACTTAAATTCGTTCATTCTAATTTACTTAGAAATTATATTAAGTGGTCCTTGGTTAAATCAATTAGATGCATCATCATCGTCATCTATTTGTCTCCAGACATTTCGTTCCGCGTGCGGGAAGATAAGATCCCTCCAATGGTCATGTCTCACGGACAACGTGTTGGGATCCCGACATTGACCTCTTCTTGTTCATTTAATTGCATTTAAGTCCCCATTTGCAACTTACTTTGGCCTACTAATACTATTATTGGATGAGTTTGTAGCTTCCTTTTTGCCCCTTTCATTTGAAATTCTTTGATGAAAATGTCGGATTGAACTTAAATAATAAATTCCCTCAACAAAAAAAAAACTTAAGTAATAGACAATAAAAAATATAACAAGATGAAGAAATATATCTTGATAGTTGATACTTTAATGGTGCAATTTTTTAATTTAAAACTATCTAATATCTACCAAATTGATCGACTAATAAAAAAATTTATCCGGACATATTTGAATTGTGGCAAAATTACTGTTGCATTTTTAAGGTTTCGAGAATTACAAAAATTTTAAGTGATACAGATGCGTACTAACTATTTCTCTATAAATTGCAATTAAAAAATCAATGATTTGAGTAAAAAAAGTATTGTTATGGTTGGAGAGAAAGTAAGCATGAAGTGATTTACTATTGAGAAGAAAGGAGGCAAGATTTAAAATGTGATGAGGTTTGGAGAATAATATTAACGCAAATTCAAACAAAAAGAAATATATTTTTGGATCCTCAAGTTGGCCATTCTTCATTTTTTTTCCCAGGAATCTGATCGGATAAAACAAGGGAGTGTATGTGACATTATTATTGGTAGAGGTAGCCAACTTCTCGTCATCATACTTCATATATACTTATTTAATATTAATTTACAGAGATATAGCTCATAGGTACTCTCAAAAGAATTTTATAATCTTTATGATAAAAAAGGAATATTAAACTCGTCCAAATTCAGATCCTCGAGTTAAAAAAAGAACAAGTCTAAGGAGTTGTTAATGCAGCCTAGAAGTAGTAGCCGGTGCCTTGTAATTCGCAAGTTTAGAAAAAAACTTGGAATTCCGAAAAAAGTGCTGTTGCTATTTGAATGGACCAGTATTTCAAAATTCAAAGGTTAATTCAATGAGGCAGTTAGTTCAGTTAACCGTTTCTTAAGGTTAAATATTTGTTGAAAAAATTTTATTAATTTTTTTACCAAGTTGGATCTTGGAATATCGGCTTATTAAAAATGCTCGGATATTTAATGATATAAACTTCAAAAGATACAGGAGTTGATTAAGAGCAATGGACTAGGATTTATTGACGATGTCTTATTTTCAAACACTACGAGTCTAAAAAATATTATGAACAGAATCCCTAAAAAGAGTACGATAATATTTTACTCCGAATATACAAAATTTGACTAAAAAATTTCAAAGGGTAATTATGTCGAGTCAAATTCTGCATTAATCGCTAATACGAATTTCCACCCTTTTTGTTTTCTATGGCACACTTAAACAGGGAAAGGAACATCTTTTTGACCATCTTGGAATGGCGGTATGGACGTTGTTACCGGAGGATTGTGGACGCTATGGAAACTTTAGCAGACGTGACACAAAGAACTTCCCAAAAACCAATAACCAGTTTCTTCGATTTCTACACTAAACATATTAAATGTTAAGCCAATGAATTATGGTTTTGAATTGAGTTGGAACAATATAAAAATTATTTCTGGAGGGAATTTTATTTGGATTATCAGATTTTATTAAAAATTATGTCTACAGATGTGACAGTCATAAAAAATCGTGTCTATAGATCCAAAATTTTGATCTATTTCAGTAGAAATAAATCTCAACTAAATCCAACCCCATGAATTATTAGCCGACAAAGTGTCATGGACTTGGACGATTTTGCTCTATGTTGTTGGATGATGAGTAACTTTTTAATTGTATTTATCAAGAAAAAAAATTAAAAATAGCAAATAATTATACTTATTATACTCGTTACAGCTTTTAAGTACATGTTGCCTAAAAAAATAAAATCGTGTTAATACATACCAATAAGTTACCCACGGTACTTACCATATGCCAACTTCTTTGATCAATTTTATAAATTTCGGAATTTGCCCATCTTTTATTAAAAATAAAATTTCCGCTATACTGTTAGCCTCCGTATAGAATCCATTTGTGTCATTGGACGATGAGTTACTGTAGGATGTTTCTTAAGGTAAAATTTTTAGACCAGAATACATATTTTCAGGGTTTGAACTATGATATCTGTAAAATCGTACCACGTTTTATGCTGATGATAAAATTATTGGATGAGCTAATATATTTGAGATTTGTATTGGGAGTCAAATACTATATTCTTTAACAGAATATGACTTTTGTCTTTTCTATTTTTAACCTTCTTAAAAATACAAATCATTTGCCACTTATACCTAGGTTCAAGATAAAACCGAGCAGACATGATACAAGAAGAGTTGGATCATACAAAACAAAGCATCTACATATATACGCAGGTTCAAGATGGACGCTGAGCTCTGTTGTTTACAACATATTCGGGATTAAGATTCATGATTTTTGGAAAACGCTATCGTTGAGGTATACGATTAGATCAACTATCTGTTTTAGTTTAATCAATGTATTTTGAATTTCAGTATTTGTGAACACAACACTGCTAAATATTTATTAAAAGTGCTTTATACTTTTTAAAGATCTAATTGATGTCAAATTTGGACTACTCGTTCGAGTGATGATCCAGTATGAGATGGTATAAAAAAACAACACTATTCTCGGTAGTGTAACTCATGTAAACATTTTTGGTTGCATCTATATAACACTTATGGTATAATTGTTTATTTTCCTCCATTAGGCTAATAAAAAATTAATCTAGTTATAATACAAACAAACATGGTTATAACCCGAAAATGAAAAAAATAATACTAATTACATACAGAAAATATAAAAAAAGTCTTACAAACTTGGGTAGGATATAAAAAATATCCTTGCCCGTTTTATTTTGTTTTGGGTCAATTTATAATTGAATACATTCTATTCTCGGCGTATAATGGGCCGCCTCGATGGGCTTAAGAAGTAGAGGAAAACGAAGCCCAAATTCTCTATTTGGGCCACATTCAAATTTTCCAATCGAAATGATATCCGCCGAATCTTTCCGTTGATAGCCTTTATTAAATAAAAGTAAAGATTGAATCTTTGAGTGGGTTCCCAACGGTCACTTTGAAAATCCCAATTCAAAATCCCCACTCCACTGTCGTAACGGTCACATCATCCTCATTCTCTCTCTCTCTCTCTCTCTCTCTCTCTGGTTCATCCTCATTCTAACAAGTTCAAACCCTAAAGACTCAATCTTTTACTTTCTCTCTGGAGCTTCCGAAATCTGCCATTGAAAGCATAAAGAAAGAAGGACTTGGAAGAGAAATGGAGAGTCCAAGAAAAACCCTCACGGTTCCTAAAGGTAAAGTCTTGATCTTTTACTTGTAATTTTCTCTCTATAGTTTCAAGAACGGTTTGGTTCAGAGTTAAGCGAATAGGAAAGTCGATGAATTTTCCGAATTCGATTGGTTTTGCAGGCAATAAGTATGAGAACGACCAAGAAGCGGGACGGAGCCCGAATATGAAAACCCCTAAGAGAGGACACGGTCTTTTCTTTAAAGGTAAATTTTCGAATTTGGATTTGGGTTAGGGTTTTGTTCTGGTTTGTGTTGAGAGGGATTAAAGAAAGTTTCCGTCTTTATGTTGTTTTAGGTGAATGTGAGAGTGACCAAGAAATGGGTGCCCGGAATGTGACTGTGGAAAATCCTAAGAGGTCGTCGCCCGCAGCTACGAAGCACTTCATGGTTCCGACGATATCAGCAGTGTCCAAGGCTAGCCCGGCTAGGAAGAAGGTACTAGGCGAAAGGAATGAAGCTGCTGAGACCCATCTGGTGAAGACTCCGTTGCCTCGATCCAGGTCGTTCTCTCGTGATCGATTCGGGGTAAATGAGAACACTGACTCCGTGGTTGATGGAATGTCGGTAAAGGGTCGTGCTTCAATGGACTCTTCTACCCCTAGGCCGAAATTTCTCCGGTACAACCCTGAAAGACGTAAGGAGGTGGTTCTTAGAAGGGAAAACAAAGTCAAAGAATGCAAGAAAGATGGTGCTTTTGGTCCCTTGGAGAGTGGTTATGTCTCTGATGATATGCGTTATGACCCGGTAAGGAACTATTTGTCTCCAAGGCCTAAGTTCCTTTGGTATGATCCAAATAGAAGCAGGGAGAGAACTCTTAGAAGGGAAACTGAGGCTAAAGATCCTTCTGATTGTGATAATGTGACTGATTTGGGTTACTCTAGTGGTTCTTTGAGTTCTCAAGATTTAGGGATAGAGAGGGAAGAGGTGGAAGAGAGTGATGAGAGTGGTGGGGAAGACAAGGAAGTTAGTGAGAGTGATAGGGAAGTCACAGAGCTTGATCAGAGTAACAAGGAAGTCGATGAGAGTGATGGGGAAGGGAAGGAGGTTGATGAGAGTGGGGGGGAAGACAAGGAAGTTAGTGAGAGTGATAGGGATAGAGATCCTTCTGATTCTGATAATGTGACTGATTTGGGTTACTCTAGTGGTTCTTTGAGTTCTCAAGATTTAGGGATAGAGAGGGAAGAGGTGGAAGAGAGTGATGAGAGTGGTGGGGAAGACAAGGAAGTTAGTGAGAGTGATAGGGAAGTCACAGAGCTTGATCAGAGTAACAAGGAAGTCGATGAGAGTGATGGGGAAGGGAAGGAGGTTGATGAGAGTGGCGGGGAAGACAAGGAAGTTAGTGAGAGTGATAGGGAAGTCACAGAGCTCGATCAGAGTAACAAGGAATTCGATGAGAGTGATGGGGAAGGGAAGGAGGTTGATGAGAGTGGCGGGGAAGACAAGGAAGTTAGTGAGAGTGATAGGGAAGTCACAGAGCTCGATCAGAGTAACAAGGAAGTCGATGAGAGTGAGAAGAAAAGCAACAAGGCTGAAGAAGGAAACATGGATCGAACAAATTGTTTGGAAGCCCATAATGACAATGCTGGTGAAGTAGATTTTGTTGATTCCGGAAGTGTTGTGTGTGAAGAGAGCGATGGTGGTGGTGAAGTAAATGAAGATGTTGATGAGAGCGATTTGGAAATTGAGGAGGCTGAGGTGGAAAAAGGATGGTGCTTGAGAGGGGCATTGAAGTTTGTGCTTCTACTGTTTGCTTTGGCAGTTTCAAGTTCTCTGATCTTGAACACAAATTCTTCTTATCCACCTACATCACTTGAATTGGAGAGGAATGTAGAAAGAGAAGGAGGTCAAATAACCTTTGCTGAAAATGATCAAATGGCACTTATTTGGCCTTTAAATCTGGAAGTTCCTGGAATGAGTTTTACTAAGGCAGTAGATGGGCAGGATATGGATGATGGAGAAATGCACAGTGAAGGGATAGATGATGCTGTTGAAGATGAGAATTTCTCCAGGGATCTTATTGGTGGAGAAAGCGATGAGGTCAGGCTATATGTTGAGCTAGAAGAAAGCGGAAAAGAATTGGGTAGTCTGCTCGAGTTATGTAATGTAGAAAGTCTTGATCTTGAGGGTCTCGTAGTGCCTGAGACATGCCACATTTCTGCTACTGTATTGAACGAGAGTGAAGGTGTTGAATCTCCTCAGCATTTGGCTCAGAAAAATACTGTTGGTGCTGATGAAGGCATACAACTTGTCGCCAGTGACTTGGAGAGTGCAACTGATATTTCTGAAGGAGCTTCTGAAGTTGCCATTGAAGAGACTCCTGAGTTGCTGGCTGTTGAACTGCAGGAAATTGAACTACCGTCTCCTACGTATGGACCGGAGAGTGCAAATGTTCTTATGGAGCCTATCAAAGAGCAGATTGTTGACTCCGAGGTGGTGGAGAGGATCGAGAATCCTTCTGATGTGAATGCAAATCCTGAGATTCTAAGTGGAGTGGCTGAAGTGGAAGTTCTCGAAGTGCCATTCACGATGGATGTTATTCCTGGTCATGAGATGAAACTAGAAGGTGTTGCCGATGATATGGAGAGCGCAAATGCTGATCTTGATGAGCATATTGAAGATGACATGGTGGATGCTGAATTAGGAATAATTAGGAGTACTATCATTTGTGGGATTTCTGCTCTTTCTTTAGCTGCTGGATCTCTGTTTTGGGCTCTAAGAGTCAAGAGCAAGAGAACGACTAAAAAAGAAACCATCCAAGTTGAGGAGCCTTCTGTAGAGAATAAGCAGAATTTGGAGCATGTTGTACCGACTTTGGCTGCTACCAAGACTCCGTTCGATTTGATGGAGAAATACAGCCGGGCACCATCAGTGGAGTTGCTGAGCGAGTTTGCTGTGGGAGAGATGAGTTCTCTGAGAACCTGTGGTATGAAAAGCAGGATCGTTGAAGCAGATGAAGTCAGCAGCCATTCAGTGCCCTTTGGAAAGGCAATGACCAGGAAGGCCTATTCGGTTCCTGTCCAAGTGCAGCCGGCTATCTCAGCGATTTCCAGCACCGAGAACAGAAGTGTGACTAATTGGGTAAGATTTTTTGGTTTGTTCATGTTTGATGTGTGCATAGACAAATCTAGACTTGTACCAACAATTCCAGAGGATTGAAATCAACAAGATAGAACATGTGCAATGAAGTTAAACTATCTTGATTTCCCTGTTATTAATGGACACTTTTGTGTTCAACAGGAGGAGAGCAGTGAAGTGGAATCCTCCAAAAAGAAGAAGTTAACTACTCCAGCTAGTAGAAGAACAAGCCGAGTACGCAGTGAGGTAATTTCACAACTCAACTTAGTACTACAACTCCATCCGGATTAAGCCACAATGCATCTGTGATCTTCTTTTTAACCCTTTATATCTGTGTGCCAGGATGAAGGCAGCGAAGTGTTGTCCATGAACACCACCGAAACTCCTACTACGTTGAGGCGATCAAGCAGACTACGCAGTCGTGGAATCATCTCTCCTTGATGCTGCTTATCATAATACAGAACGAATTAAGGCTAATGAACCTCTTAGAAGGGAAAACAAGCTCTCAGTTGTTTCATGGTAGAAGAAGTCTTTAGGTGTAGACTGACCTGATTGATAATTGAGATTGTATTGTGCTAGTAGTCTTTCTTCCATTTTTAACATCATTTTGTTTGATCTTGTACTCTTCTTGGAGATCATAGCATTACCTGGTATATGCTTAAAACATTGGTTTCCCTTAGAACTGAACCTTGTCTGGTTAATCAGATCACCTGTCCTATATTCTGACTCCATTCTGGTCTCCCTTTCCCCCTTTATATCCTGTACAATGACTAGGATTTCAATGACTGATAATGATAGTGTTCTTAAAATTTATGGCATGCTGCTATAATGGATGTCTTGTGGATTCCAGTCTGAGCTTATAGAAATTACAGTGACAAAGGGTAGAGATAAAGAAAATTTTATGGTCTAGCTGCGCATCCAAACCAAAATTTTGAGACAATAGGTTGGTAAATTTTTAATACTTATGATGAACACACACATTAGCGACTAGCAATAGTGTGCTAGCTTCAAAAGAATGGTTTAAGAGAGAGTATCTAATTTCTTAGGGTGAAAAGGTACTGAATGTGCACTATCGATTGTTTGGTGCTCCTTAACCAAAGACTTAACACCCTAGACATCTACCATGGGAAATTTGATAAACTATGTATATGATATACAATTGAAATTTATTGACCTTATCTGCATGCACCATTTTTGCTACACTTCAGTAATCTCATTCTAATCATTCTCGTACAAATATCATCAGACTTGGATTCATTAAGAAGGTATTGTGTTCAAGCCTTACGAATGAAAAAAAAATCATCAGGAGAGTCGGCCTTAAACAGATGCCCAACATTGCTCGACTATGAATACCAGAGGTTCACCGAAAAAAGAATCACATTCTACAAAAGAGAGGAAAAAAGTAGCTCCATAAATGTCACATATCAAAACTTCTTTTGAACAGGCACTAGGGGAGGCCTAGTACTGTTCAACAAACTGCCTCTCCTACTTGGGAATGATAAATATGTCACTGAACCTCTCGAGATCTTCTTTGAGATAATGGCCTTAGGTAGAGTGTATGGCTTATGTACATCAACAAACCCATTTCCATAGCTCCTTGATGCCTTTAATTTCCTTCTGTAAGGAACTTCTTTCTTCACTAAATCTTCTGTGCATGACACATTCAATAGAGATGTGAAAGACTGTGACTTGCCATTGTAGAACTTGGATAACCCTCTTCTGCAAATTAATGGAGAAATTAGAACTTTAGTTATGATCATAAGCAATATGGAGCTCGGTGGGATTAACGTGAGAGTTTTTCGGTTGCTTTGCGTTCTTGTACCTTTTTTCTCTTGGTTTTTAATATATATTGCTCTATACATAAAAAAAAAAGATCATAAGGAATATGGAGAACTATATAAAGGCATATAGCAAGTAAGTTCCTTACTTGATGGGAAGATTGGCCATGAGGTCAGCCAATTCGAACAAAGTACTATTCGATTCGGACGACGAAGATGAACAAGATGAAGGTGAAGATGCATCATCCGTCATATCAGACGACGAAGAAGTTGATCCGTTGCTAATAATACTCGAATTATCTTGAGAAGATGAGATGTATATGTCATCATCACCTTCCACGATCTCCCATTTATCCTCATATTTTGCATGGCAATTAGGTGGCAAGAATGGAGATTTGATCACCTGTTGTTGTTTGGCTTCGGCCATTTATTGGATGGAAAAATGATCGGAGAAGAAGAGGATTAAATATTGAACTACTGAATAATGATACATACGTTGTTGGAGTTGAGAAACTTGTGGTATATATATAGTGATTCATATGTTTTGTGGAAAACGTACGTGGATTAGGTAGGTAATAGGTTGAGCAGGTGACATGGAGTTTCCATCCTTCCAAATTAAGTTGTTTTTTATTTATATAATTGGCTGACTAGATGTTGTTTGTTTCTAGAACCGAATTAATTTGATGAGATGTTGTTCTAATTTAACAGGGGTTTGGATTGGGTACGGAGCGAAGAAATCATTCCGAACGGTTTGGAGTAAAAGGGGGTTCGCGCTGGCAAGCGCAATTATGTGATAATGGCAAGCGCAGTTATGTGATAATGACAAGTGCAGTTATGTGATAATGACATGTGTATTTGTGACAGCGGCAAGTCCCATTTATAATAATGGCGCGTGTGACATTTTTCATTTTGGTCCCTATATTTTAGCATTTTTGTAAAAAAAGTCATACTGGCATGCGCAGTTATGTGATACTGACATGCACTGTTATGTGATACTGGCATGTTGAGTTATGTCATAATGACATTTGTTTCAGACCTGTGTTTGCGCGTAGTTTTTTTTATTTTGGTCCCTATTTTTTAACATTTTTGCAAAAAAGCCTCCCGTGTCTTCATTCCGAACGGTTCAAAATCTGGGCATTCCGTACCCAATCCATCCCCATTTAACAGATATCTCGAGTTCGAGTTTTAAAAGTACAATTATGTTTGAATTTGGTAAAAGAAGATTAACGACTTTGTATGATCTGATTCAATTAAAATTTAGATTAATTGACTTATTCGGCCCAAAAGACTCATCATTTTTAGGATTTGTAAAGATTATTGGAAGAGAGACACTTGGTGCAAATCGCATGGACAATCTATGCACTTGAGATGCTGTGTATTTTTTAATGTCATTTTCACAAGTCATCTCTTTTGACATAATTTTCTCGCTCGGCCTTATCCTTAGATTCGATTTTATCTTCTCTTATGGTTTAAATTCCTTCAACATTTCTCTACTACATTGAGAGGATAAGCTTTAATAGCTTGGAAGCCATCCATATTGAGTCGCTATCAAACACCATAAAAGACTTTATTTAATTCGGCAAGTTCCTACTACCACATATATCTCGAGTCAAGCATGTGTTATATATATATATATATATATATAATGGTATTTTTTTTAAGAGTGAAGCGATGTCGGACAGTATTTAAAGAGCAGATCTTTCAAATAATATATTTTTTTATTCTTAATATTTTAACCAATGATATTTTTAAGAGAATCTAAATTATTTATCATTTGAATAGAATTAGAATATTTAGAATACGTTTTATTAGACCACTGGCTTCTATGGCCTTAAACCTATATTAAACCGAGTCAAATTATAAGACTCGGTCTTACTATTAAAGTCTTACAATTCATACATCATAAACATTTCCTCTCCAAAGATAGAAATATTTCATAATAATTTATTATTTTAATTTTAGAGAAGGCATGAAAAATATATTGTTAGACATGTGGACATCTCAATGTTGGATGGGAGTACGCTGTATATATTATATACAGCACCAAGATCCAACATGATTAATAAATTATAAGTGCTTAATGATCGGAGAAGCCACAAGGATCAATAGTTTAGTAGCTTGATGAATAAGTTGAACGGAGAAAATTAAAAATTGAAAAGAAAACTTTTAATATCTAGTGCTCAGAGATTGACTCGATTTAGTACTGCTCTCGCGATCCATATCAAAACAGTGTTTTATCCCCTAGATATCGAGTCATTTGTTGCGCCTCAACAAATTTTGGGGAGAATTAGTTGTTGGAGAAAATCACACATTGGAAGTGGATGGTTGTTGGACTTAATTCATAAGTGTAAAAAAATTTATTTGTTCATTGCCTTAAGATTTTGGGTTGGATACAGAGAGTTTAACATGGTGACAAAGCAAATTGCTCATACGAGACCCGAGGATTGTTGTGCTACACGACCTCCTTTGAAAGTACAAGAGGCACTATTAAACCCGTGTAAACCTTAACCCAATAGACTTTGTTTGATGGGGCATGTTGGAGAGAATATCAAATCGAAAATTGCATGAGTGGTGAGTCTTTTATAAGTATGAAAATTCACCTACTCATTGCTTTATGATTTTTAGTTGGATATCAAGATTCTAATATTGTATCAGAGCAAATTGCTCATACGAGACACATGATACATTGTATTCGCATGACTCTTTTTGAAAGTACGAAAAACTAATTCAAGTCCATTCAAACTTTAGCCTAATAAAATTTAACCTAAACTAGCTCCGATTTTTTTTAATTATGTTGCTTCATCAGTGGGTGGCATTGAAAGAGACCGGTGGAAAGGAGCTTCTATCTCTTAAACCATTACCAGGACGCCACTATCTCATTAATCATATCTTAATTAGGTGACCGAACATCGTACAAGAAATATATTAAGTGGCGACACATGATTTCTAATTGTAAGAAACATGTAACATTTATTTCGTAGTGTACCTAATTTATTTGGACTTTCCCATCCCCAACGTTGACCAATCATCAATAGTAGATTAAGTATTTTTCAAAAAAAAAAGGTAGAAGGAAGATTCTACCACAAAAATTAAACATGAAGAAAGAAAAAAATCAAACGAATTCTTTGGAAAAAATGGTAGTGTTAATAATGGTCAAAGGTGAAAATTTAATTAAAATCGCTTCTTCAATCATACAAATCTAGAAACAAAGAATCTGGACACTATGGGAGACCAAGGCTGACTTTATTAAATACAACTGAAAAATAAAAAATCAAACATTTCCATCAAAAAGGAAATTGAAAAGTATATAATTTTGTGGTAGGATTTTATTCATTGACGGGCAAGGATGAACTAAGCAGGCAATGTGGGACAGGAAAGAGGAAGTTGCCACGAAATTGTGCGAGCAATAATTATAAGAGAAATCCATCAAAAATTTTGAAAAGGAATTGGACACTTGTTGTCATCCAACATAGATAACTTTTAGTCGAAAATGACTGAATTCTATTTTAGGGTATATAGTTCGGTTAAAATTTAAATTTTTTGTAAATGAATACAATTTTTTAACACACTCAAACTCCTTATTGCTAATATAAGATCATTTGATGGGATATATAATATAACATCATCGATCACCGCCCATCTCACCGATTTAAGGATAGGATTTGGCATCAACTGCCTACCTTTCTTATCCTTGTTGTGTAAGAGGGTACAACTTTTAATTGCTTTCATCCAACTACTTTAATAATTAGTTGTACGACGTTTGGATAGGCCAACCCAAAAGGTCCCGCTGTGCTATTTTTATAAATAGGAAATTATATCTTGTAGTTTGTAATAGTTTACCTAGTGACAAAAGTTTATTTTATTTAACTCTTGGCATCTTGATTTTGACCAATTTATTAGAAAAAATAATTTTTATAAAATCAAGCATTCAAAACATCATAAAATAGAAATGAATATTTATTATTCCTATCTTGTTTCTCTCCTCTTGCCCTCTCATAATCTGTTGTTTGTTTGTTTGTACTATATAGTATTCGATCCACAAGGTCGACTGATCTAGGTTTGATCGGGTAAAATTTTTGAAAGATAACAAAACTTTTCTAATAAATATTTAACACTAGTGCATACCAAAGACTCAAACTTGAGATTTTGTTAAGTTTCTAACTCTCTTTAACTTTGTGCTTGTTTATCCAGGTTAAGGCATCGCAATACCAACAAAATCATTCTTTTTGATGTACGTCAATAGTCTCATGAGTTTTTTTTTTCTCATTTTTCCCTTGCTATTTTGAATTGTTTAATGTTTTGATTTCTTAAAATCCATGTATATATTTGTCAAAAAATTGGTCAAAGTTAAAATGTCAATAGGTTGTTAATTAGAGTATATATCTCTATCCATTTTGAACTATTAAATAGTGCACAAAATAACATTTAGTCTAACGACACACGTTAATAAATGATGGCAATATTGCAGATAAATTAAACAGTACAAATCATGGCAGTATTGCTGATACCAAGAAGTCCTTGGGCCAAATACAAAGTTATTTTGAATCTAGTCGGTTAATTTGGCCCATTTATTTGTGCCACCATCTCACCTCAACCTCCCTCTAACCCATTCAACCCTTGATTTCCCTCAAGTAATCGGAATTCGGGATGTATACAGATACTTAAGACAACTATACAAACCCAAATAATCGAACGAAGCAACTTCATTTTTTTATCAAATTTTAGCGCTGATACATTTTTGCATCGGAACTGTTCGTGTTTCCCGGTAATTGGGATATGGGAAAGATGATTGTTGGGGAATTCAATTGTAGAGATTGAATCACAACTGCCCATCTTCCCCGGTGAATTGTTGTGGCAGAGAATTTTTTCAATCTTTAGTGTATTATACACACGTCCCTGCCATTTTCACTTCAACCCAAATTAACCCAAAGAAAAATACACAAAACCCATATGCATTTACCCAAAAAGAAATAGAACCAAATTAAAAAGATTTCGGAAAATAGAGATATGACGAACATGGAAATTTTGGCCTACACAGAGAGAGTGGAGTGTACGAGAAGGCGAAGTAGGATTCCTTTTCCTTAAAAAAAAGTAGGGTTCCTGATTGGACCTGTTCGTGTTGCTAACTTTTATTTTTTTATACGAAAAACGACTACAAAATATATTGATCAAGTTGGAAAGTCAGAGTACAAAAGAGCATCCAACTCAAAAGGATGATGAATTAGCCAATTACACGGAAGAGTGTCTAATCTAGTACATTTGTAAATCCAATCCGCAATGAAATTTTGTAACCTAGAAATTAGATTAAGTCTACATCTTGGTAACGAGTAGAGTAATAGGCGAATATTTTTGACAAGAGCATCAAATTTTCAAGAAAGTTGTGCATTGGATCATTAATGAAGTTGACCGCAAGTAAGCAGTCAGATTCCACCAATGTATCAACCTCAATAAACAACTTCCGGATCAGGTTGAGCGAAAGAGCAATGGCCTTGAGCTCCGCCTCCAAAGGTAACTCCGCCAAGACGAGATCAGTCTGACATGCAATAGCTAGGCCTTTGTAATTTCGAGCTATCACGGCAATTCCGGACATAGAAGAGCTCTCTGTCTATGAAGCGTCGCAACTGAACTTCAGGATCCCCTGTGAAGGTGCCATCCAAGAAGCTTGTAGAGGTTCAGCAGAGAGCTGACTCTTCGTAGCGATACCTGTCACCTGCAAAAATTTATTGCAGAAATGAGAGGCTTGAGTAACCGTGTTTAAGGGGTCAATTTTTGATCCCTCAAACAAAAAATTATTCCTTGTCAACCAGATACTCCAACATAATTGATAGACAAGGCGATAATGAAGGAGTCAGAGTTAGAAGAAAGAGAGTTCATAAGAAAAGAGAGCCAGCCGCCAAACGTAATATGTACATTAACATCAAAAGTGGATCCAAGAGGACTACAATGCCAAGTAGCCCTAGCATGGGAGCAACCAAATATCAAGTGAATAATAGTTTCAGGTGCTTCAAAACAAATTGGGCAAGTAGGAGAAGAAGCCAAGTTCCTCCTATGAAGGTTGGCCGTAGTAGCCAGCCCATTTCTTGCCAGGCGCCAGACAAAATTACAGATTTTTGGAGGGATTTTAAGTTTCCAAATTCACCTCCAGATACCAGGGTCAAACGGTGTAGAATTGTGAGACAGGGTTCTTACCGCTTCTCGATGCTTATTGAGGATATGGTACCCTCTTTTAACAGTAAAGATACCTGCATCATGGTGTTTCTAAATGATCTTATCAGAGGATCCCAACCTACATAAGATCATGTTAGTAATAGCCTGTTGTTCCAAAGGACTAAAGAAAGTCTGAATTAAGTCCAAGTTCTAGCTTCTAGAAGCTGGATTAATCAAGTCAGACACAAGATGTAAGAAGGGGGGAGAATGTGTCCTGGAAGCCAATCTGGAAGTAGGCAAAGCTGGAAGCCACGGATCAAGCCAGATCCTAGTAGACTTGCCATCGCCAATCGTATATAGAAGTCCATCTAACAGGGCATCTCTCCCCTTGAGTAGGCTGTTCCAAAGCCACGATGGCTTAAAGCCCTTGGTAGCTGAAAAAATATCAGTGTCGTGAAAATATAATCCCTTAAGGATCCTGAAACACAAAGACTCTTGATTAGAAAATAGTCTCCACACTTGTTTAGCCAAAAGAGAGATATTAAATAAATGTAAATCTTTGAAACCCAAACCTCCCTCGGATTTGGAGCAAGTGAGCTTGTCCCAACTCAACCAATGCACCTTCTTGCCATCTCCCTCTCTAGACCACCAGAATCTGGCCATGAGGTTGTTTAGCTTCGCACAGAAGGCCGAGGGAAGGAGGAAGCATTGCATAGTATAGCTTGGAATTGCTGACCAAACTGACTTGATGAGGACTTCTCTCCCTGACAAAGAAAGAAGTTTCTGTTTCCAACTAAGAATTTTTTCCACATTCGTTCGTAAAGAAAGTTGAGAGCATCCTTCTTTGATCTACCCCAGATGGAGGGTAGACCTAAATACATATCATCAATTGGCATTTGAATCATGCCAAGAATGGACATAATCAGCTGAGCATTCACTGGATTTTCCTCTTTGAAGAAGTAAATAGAGAATTTTTGGAAGTTGATCAGCTGCCCAGAAATGTCAGAAAAAATAACCAAGAGATGTTTAAGATTTCGAGCCTCGACCTCCGTAGCCTTACCAAAGAGTAAAGTATCATCAGTGAATAGAACATGAGTAAGAGGAGGGCAAAATCTGTTCAGAGGGAAACCATGAATAACAGTTGAAGACTTGGCATGATTGACATAGTGAGAAAAAGTATCTGAAATGAAAAGGAAGAAGAAGGGAGATAGAGGGTCTCCATATCTGATACCTCTACTAGCTTTGAATCAAGGAAGTGGTTGTCCATTAAAAAGGAGACTAAAAATCGTCGAAGAGATGCAGCTCATAATACACTGAAAGTCCATTAACGCAGTGTTGCTAACTTTTATTTTAGTTATATATAGGGAAGGGGAAATAGGATTTTATGTTTTCTTCGGATAATTGTTAGGGACAAATTTTCTCACGCAAGTTTCACCACACTATTTTCAAGCCTCCGCCCAAACGTAAAATTTGGTTTTATGGGCTTCACTTGTGAGAAGGCTCAGGCCTATATGCAGATCCAAACATTCCCAAAACACTCCCATCTTGTTTATTACTAGCAGCAAAAAGATTGAAAATTTTAGTTTAGTGCTATGGAGTTTCAGGTACTCGTACTGAAATTTGGTAAACCATGATCACTGACGTGGCTAATGTCCGAAAACATATGTTACTAAACACTTCAATCTTCAGACAATAAAAACATCAGATCAAGAAGCAATAGCAGAAAAAACGGAGGAGGATAAATTGAAGCTATGCAAATATCACAAAATAAAACAAAATCTCTGTGCCCAGTGCCCACACCATTGTTTTGTTTCCCACCAAAAAACCAGTATCGCCAGACAATGGCTAGAAGCAAAACCCAAACAAGAAATCCACAAGAGGCAACGACGAGGCATAGATTAGGTCTAGAGGCCCTGCTCAATGAGGTAATCACCCAACCTCTCCACAACCATGTTGCACTGTTCCGGAGTCAACGGCTCGTCGTAGATCCCGATCACGAGTGCTTGCCCGGTTTTCTTCACACAGATTCCACCAGAGCCCTGCCAAACCAATGGTGAAACAAACATTCCTGGACGTCCGGATCACTTAGAAGCTAACATTTATGAGACTATGTACGGTTATACGCGGAATTCATTTGAAATCGATACGTAAATGTCCGTGTTTAGCGAGAAATGATTCCCGTGATCACGCGGGGAACCATTTCATGTGCTAGACAGATGACAACTGATCGGTAGAGCGGCCGCCTCTTGATTAAAGCTCAACAAAACCGATGTGCAGTTGTGTTCTAACGATCGTTTAACACGTCCGATTGTCTGCAGAAAAGACTTCGAGGAAAGTGATGGTGGTCCGACCATCAGTACCTTAAAGGTTGATCATTGTTAAGCTGGCACTTGAAAGTTGAAATGCCTCGGCAAATAAATCAGTTGTAACCGAAATAAGCGAAACAGGGGCGATATACATTGAAATGGATATCTCTGAATCGGAAAGTGGATTAAAAAAAGAGAGGACAATATTCTAGCTTAATCGGAGGTTAAGAATTCGAAACCGCATAACCAAAAGTCGGATCAACAACCAGAATGTATATGAAAATCCAATCTTAAAACGTAAATCGATCAGGAACGAGGGGGGAGAGGAGTACCTTTTTTCCGTGGATGACAGCACCGGCCTCCCCCTGGATGACCATGTACTTGGTCCCCCCGAGGTGCAAGCCGGTGGGAGCAAGCGATCCCGGCTCATCGAAATCCTTCATGATCGGCGTGATCTCCTCCGCCGCGTTGAACTACACACACAACTCACCAACTAATTTACACTAAACACACAAAGACGTACAAATGCAGGCACACAAACGTCGTGATCGCGTATAAATAGCATAATTTTAAAATACAGGTTTTGGTACAGGCCAGATTTTGTCCGTTTTTCGGTTCGTCCGGATAGTTTTTATTAATTTTTTTACTATTATTTGGATAATATGTAAACTAAATAGTCAAAATATAGGTTTCAAAATTCACATTTTAGAAATATCAAACAATTTATAACATATAAAGTCTATTTTACTTTGTTGATTTAGAGAAATTGAGCATATGATACGACATTTTTGTTTTAATTTTTGCTGATTTGAATAAAATCCAGCCAGACCGGATAGTTTGAGTCAAAACCCAGTATGAACCATTCAGTCCGACCGGATGCCATTTTTACTCCTAAAATAGACTATTCTTTTGACCGATTCATGGTCCGACCGGTTAGACTGAATTTTTTTTAACTATGATAGATCTTCGAAAACAAAACAAACCGAATTGCGCTCATCAAACTCGAAAGAAAAAAAAAGAGATCACCGGTGACGGTTACTAAGATTAAGCTAGTCCCGATCAGAGACTATATATAACACGTGCATGAAAATGTAAACACGTATCCGTATTTAAAAAGCGGAAATGCTGAGATCGGAGACCTGAGGGAAGGCGGAGCTCTGGGCCCAGACGCCCGTCGTGACCGACGACGGCAGCGGAGGAGAGATGGTGGCCGTCGATCTCGCACATGAGGTGCTCGTCCACGTACGTCTGCCACGACATTTTTACTCTCTCTTTATCTCTCCGAGATCGGATGATCGTCGATGTGATTAAATGTATTTGATTTGTGTTTGCGTTGAGATCCTTGTTCTTCTTCTCCTCCTCTCGATTTCGTTTTGATACGTTTCTGCTTCTTCTATTCCATGCGTGTGTGTATATATATTAAAACTTTTCTAAAATGATATTGTCAGAACCGGATTAGAGGTTATTAGATAAAAGATATTTAAGTTTTTTTTCTAAAAATATTAAAATTGATTTTTTGAACAATAAATATGTAAATACCAAAAATTACTTAGTCTATATATAAATTTAGACTTATAGCGTTATTCAAATGATATATTCGATTGTGATATTTTCTTAGAATAAGATGATGATCACAAGAACCATTCTAAAATGATTGAGAAGATGTATGATGATGTAAAATTTATTAAATAAGTAAGTTTAGCACAAACTAATGTCTTACAATTTTTTTAAATTTGTAAAATATGTAAAAATATATGTATTTATTCAAAAATATTACTTTATACAAAAATTGAGACCGATATTTACTACTAAATTTTTTTGAAAAAGTATAAGTTATTACGATAGAAGGGTTATTAAATTTTAACACTAATCTTAACTTGAGACCGAAACTTTTTATCAATTTAGAGGGTTATTACTTTACAAAAGTTTTGCTGCATATAGCTCCCGGCTCGCGCACGAGCGGCTCTGAAACGGCGCAGTATAAGGTGGCGAAGGGGATGGGATCTGGGCCGTATGTTATCTTTTGGCGTAACGCGAGCCCCATGATTTGTTTTAGTAAATATCTGCTATTAACTAACAGTCTCGGAATTTATTTTAGCCAGGTATATATTAACGGTATTTTTTATGTTTGTAATGTTTGAATTTAAAAATTACTCAAGGTGAATCCAAATCTAATACCGGACACCAGTCCACGTTTGGTCTGCACTGGTGGCTGGCTGTCTTCATGATTGTGCTTCGTTCGTGATCCTCTTAATTAAATGTTTGTACATGCACCCATCTTTGCCCGGAACATAATTGAGGATTTTCTGCACTATCATTAAAATTTATTAATCCGCGCCGAAATAAGATTCTTTTTATTGAAATTACCTCATACTTAATTAATTATTAATTCAAATTTGAATAGAATATAAAAATGTTGCATAATTTTCGATGTTTCAAATTCGGAATCTGAGCGATGATTGTGCGACAATATTAGTGCTGAGCATAGGGATCGAGATTTATAACTTTACTGGGTCCATAAACAAGAAGGCCATTAAAAGGGTGGCAAATGGACAAGGGCTATGGACCTCACAAGCTAACATCCTAACAAATTGTTCTTACAATCATCCAACTATGTTGAGAAGGAAAGAGATCATAATAGTTCAAGAACGAGGTTTCTGTTGTTACTGACCAGATGCTAAATCAATAAACGATGCTTCCTTCCCGGACCTCCGGCAAACACAATCGACAACAAGGGGACAAGAACTCGAAGCTGGCTTGGACAATAGAAAGGATAACAGGCACTATTCCTTGTTGCTGCTAGTATGAGGAAAAGAAATTCTAGAGTGAATGCGGATACCAGCCAGGATCCTCGATCACAATAACAGGAAAACATAGCCTTGGTCCTGGCACCCGGATCCATTCGTCGCCTCGATCGGCAACTCTCCGAGCTTGAGAATTACTTGTCAGTTTTCATAGATAATTGTCTACATGGATGCAATAACTTGGAGAGTATTCATGACCATTACCCCTTTCTTGCGTCCACTAGACTTACTTGGGTTTTGCTTCTTTGGCTCCCAGCTCAAGGCTTCTTCTCCATCAGACCACGGATTTCCCCCAGATTTCCGGGAACAGCTTCGTCACCTCAAATTCGGCTTACGACCCATCCTGTAATCGGATTCTTCCGACGTATTCTAAGTTTACCATGCGAACCACTTTGCAGCCTTGTAAGCACAGTGTATGTGTGTGAATCAGGAGTTAATCCTTGCTGTTTAAGTTTAGCATACAAATCCACAGCTTGTGCAGTTCGCCCCGTCTTTTCGAAACAGTCGAGCAGGATGTTGTAGGTAACAATGTTGGGGCAGCATCCCTCTGCAAGCATCTCATCAAACAGTCGGGACGCCATCTCCACTTTATTGGACTTGCCAAAGCACTCTATGAGTGTGCTGTAGGTTACAACATCAGGATTGAATCCTCTCTCTTGCATTTCCTTGAACCTCATGTGGGCTTCGTCAAGGCGACCATTCTTTCCGAGACAATTTATCAGGGAGTTATAGGAGATAATATCAGGTCTGCAGTCACTTTTTTCAAGTTCTTCAAATACTTCAATAGCCTCATTGACCAGTCCACCCCTGCCATAACTTGAGATCAGGATATTGTAAGTGAATATGTCCGGTCGAGGTCCATTTTGCTTCATCTTCTCATACAGATCATGTAGCTCGGATATCTTCTTTGACTTGCCCAGAGCAGAGACCACTGTGTTATACATAATAGTATCAGGAATCACTCCTTTCTCGTGAACTTTTCCAAGGAGATCAGTAGCCTCTGTGGTTTTACCAGCACCACATAATCTTTCCAACATGGACATAAAAGCATCCTTGTCGCCGATTTCATGAAAGCTCCACATGTTGCAAAACAGGCGGTGCGCCTCACCTGAATGGCCCAATTTGCTAAGCGTCCTCACAAGGTATGCATATATTGGCCTGTCCAGGTACTTGTGTGATACTTTCACGATATCATCCAGCTTATGAAGTTGTCCTTCTGTGGCTAGGGCATTGAGAAGAATGTTGTATGTAAACTCGTTGGGGCGGCACTCTCTCTCCACCATTTTCGAGAAAAGAAGAATGGCCTTATCAATCATCCGACCCTTGGCAAGCGCCTCAATGGTAGTATTGTAAGCAAATAAGTTGGGAGAGAAGCCCCTATTCAACATTTCCTCAAAGAGAGTCAGCGATTCATCAGTTTTACCCAATTTCCCAGCCATTCTGATCATGATCGTGTATGTATACTCATCAGGCTCGCAATGCCTCTTTCTCATGTCTTCAAAGACCTTGTATGCCTGTTCAGCCTGTCAAAATACTGCAGATCAGACAATCAGAACTCGGGATGACGATAATGTCCCAACCAGCTAAAACCTCATTTTGGACACGGACATTCGACCACGATTTAAAACTGACTACAAGACGGCAATGCTGAGATATCAATATCGCAATTTAAAACTGACCTAGACTAAAACTGCAGGATTCAAGCATGAAGTCAATCAACAAAAACCGAAAACCCGACAAGCTGTGAACAGAAAGCCCTCACCTTGCCATCCTTAGCCAAGGCATCCAGCAACATATTGTAACCAACAAGGTCAAGCTGGTACCCCTTCCTCTTCATCTCCCCGTAAACCCGAACCGCCCCCGCGTTATCCCGGGTCCTCAAGTGCGCTTGGACCAGGCACTTGTAGGTGTACCCGTTCATCCTCAGCCCCCACTTCGCCACCAGCCCGACGCACCTCTCCAGGTCCCGCGCCACCCCGAACACCCCGACCAGGATGTTGACCGTCGAGATGGTGCCACGTATCCCGGATCGCTCCATCTCCTCGAGGGCCTCCCGGACGAGGGCGAGGCGGTCGGGGAGGAAGGACTGGGAGAGGACGTGGAAGAGGCGGGTGTAGGTGACGGCGTCGTGGCGGAAGCGGGGGGAGAGGGAGGGGCAGAGGCGGAAGAATTCCACCGCGAGGGAGGGGCAGTTTAGGGATTTCATGATCTCGGAGGCTTCCAGGTTGGTTAGGGTTAGGGAGTGGGCGGCGAGGTAGTCCCTGAGGGGGTCGGTGGTGGGGTCCACGAGGAGGGAGGGGGGCGGGGGGCTGTTTGGGGATTTTTGGAGGAGGAGGAGCTGGGTGGCCTTGCAGATGAGGTGGCGGCGGGGGACGGGGTACCCTTGGGGCCCGGTCGGCGGGGGTGGGCCCCGCGGGGCAACCTCGGCGGAGAGGGTCCGGCCGGTGGGGGAGGACGAGGTTATCTTCGCGGTGTACCTGGTGGCGTAGTGCCGGACGATGAGGAGGTGGCGGCGGCGATGCTGTCTCATGGCGGCGAGGAGAAGTTAAGATAAGGCGTAAACGCGCGACGTCGTTTTGGACAGGATTTGACTAGTGTTATAAAAGGCGCACTCCTTTGTGTAGGAAAAGAGAGGGACTCCCACTCGCAAACTGCAGTTTTTTTTATTAAGATCTATATTATCCAGAGTTGGGCACGGGGTCTACTTCGAGACTTGCAAAAAAACTCTCTAAACTGAAAATTAACATTTAATAATTTTTTTATCGTAATAATTTACTCAAAAAACTTTAGTGTTAAATTTTAAATCCAATTTTTGTATAAAGTGATAATTTTACATGTTTTATGAATTTTAAAATATAGTTTGCACTAGAATTTGCTTGATAAAATTTTGAATTACCATTCTATCTTATGAATTGTATTCAAATAGTCCTCTTGATCACCACCGTCTTGTTGTAAAAAAATAGCTAAATCAAGTGTAACATTTGAATAACGAAAGGAAAGGAAATAAAGAAAAAACATGTAATACATATCTGAGTTTATTCCTTCAAGAGAGAGACTGAATTAACTGCACGGAAATTTTGTCAAATGCACATCCAAACAAGTTGCTTCCTTCTCTTGGTGGACCTCCTCCTCGATACAAGTTTCTTCAGATCTCCTCTCTTATTGAAGAAGCCGAAGCTTGCAGTCGAAAAATGGCGGATGGCGAGCGTTAGATGGGAGACGAACTTCAGGCATGGAACTTCCGGCCGACAGATTCGTAGCTGGGGACATTGAGTACTGCAAACGAGACGAACGGATAGGCAAAATGAGTTACTTGGTCGAAACAAAGGGATAAGAGTTGCTGTTCTAGGTCTGGGGATTACCGTCCCCGTAGGAAGCCATTGTAAGAGGTGAAGAGATGAGCCTCTGTCCAATCTCGGCAATATCTCGCGGTGTGATGTTGTCCACAGCTTTTAAGAAATGTTCCACTGGCTTCCTGCAATGAAATCCGGCGGTCAAATGGCTCGGTAAAAGCTACTACAAGCTCAGTACAAAGGTTGCGTGTTTCTAAAATGCCTATCAAGCTAACTTCCACGAGGATCTAGAAATAAGAAAAGGGACAAATAGCTGCAGACAATTTTTGGATTGAATCTGGATGTAAAAATTCAACTCGGGAATTCGTAAATGAAGCTTGCAATGCAAGTGGCCCCTACGGTAAGAGTGAAAGGTTTGTGAATAGCGGCGTAAAGTGTTATACCTTTCTCCATATGTCAAGAACTGTCTACCAATATCCTCCGACACAATCATCTGCAGAACACGTTTAAGAGCATTACACAAGTAAACAAAACAAAAAAGGTGAACAAGTAAAAGATACGAAAAGAAAGATTACTTCATATAATTTTAATTTACATATCATTTTAATTTACATTCCACAAATGTACATCTAAAAGAGAGAGATGATACCCTGGATTCAAGATTCATCAGGACAGCAGATTTTGTTGACTCTTTGGCACGGTTAAGCTCTACTCTTGAAACTGCAGCCACAAAATTAAAAGGATGCATAAGGGGGGCGTTCCATTAAAGTTTGGCGGCGAAGCAAAAAATTTTTTAACAGAAAGAGTAAAATTGGTGAGAGAGTTATCAGAAAAACCTTGTCCGGGAGTTGCAATTGCAATTAATTCATTTGCTGCCAAATCGACTGCTTTTGCTGCAAACTCTGGGGTCTGAATTGACAAATACATTTCAGCTTAAATTACTAAAAGCGAAACCCAAGGACTGTTATACTTCGTTGTCCAAACATTTTACAGGTAAGCATTACTAACTAATGAAGTAACTGCATTAATTGCAATGTCCTAACAAGCTCTATATCTCATTTCTAAGAGTTCTTAAGCAAATTTATAGAAATAAAAGGGCAAAATGAACATGTTCATCTTGTAGACAGCCCAGCAAACAATATGTTTTGCCAATGCATCATCTTAAAGGATCTAACTACCTAAGCTGTTGGAATAAAATTCCAAGTCTGCATCATGCAGTTCACACACCGCTAGGAATCGAAATCGAAAAGAGAAGGCTACAAGAATTCTTGGGCACACACATTCATTGACAAGAAGAGCGATTAAATGAGCAGTTGATCTTACAGTGCAGGCATAGATGCCGAATAATCCAGTATTATTGAAGATGCTATTGAATGCTGAAAATGATTGCAGCTGTTGATATTCATTCAAGACACGTGCATCTGCATTGATGCAAGTGTAGAGAAATCAGGAGTAACAATAGCAAGAGCGTTGAACTTCTCGACTATACCATATGTCACACTACTAGAAATTGGCAATTTGGCATCTCCAAACCCATGGAACTCCCAGTGAAACAGAGAAAGAAATCCATGAGGTAAGTGTAAAAAAGGTCATCTCGTTTTTCAAGGAACTTACACAATCGGGAGTGCATTCCCTTTCCCGGGCCTCCTGCAGAGAATGAGCCACCTCCTCCCATTAGAATCTGCAAGATGATCATTCCAATTTAAAATTCCTTAACTGATACAACAAACATAAAAAGAAATCAGGAAGATCCCATTGTAAGCTTTATCAAAGAAGTAACATAATGCAGAGCACCTGAAGAAGTGTCAAAACTATAGCTTCTTTCTCATTATGCCATCCTCCAGGAACTTCAAAAGCGAGTGCAACATGTGTCATCTAGCATCAGGGACAGGAAAAGGTTACGAGTTCTGTGAATAGAAAGAATAATATAACCAGAAAATATTTGGATAAAACAATTCAAGTAATGACTTGAAGAGTTATACTAACCTCCGAATCAGATTGTCGACGATAGTCTCCTCCTACATATTTGGACTTTGGCTCTTCTGGACGTGGCACAGCTGGAAGGTCAGAAAGAAGAGGCTCAGCCACAGCAACAAGGTCGTCCAGTTCTACCCCAGATGCTGCAAGGACCATCCTTGGAGCTGTATAATGCTCCTAAATAAAACACCAATCATTATACAAAGAAAAGTGACATATAGACGATAATCTCTAGAAATCAAGTAAAATCAACTAGTCAACATGTCTGAGAGGGCTTATTGAGCTTACAGCCACAAACTCGTGCAAAACGTCAGAATTTATTTGATCTAATGCTGATTCACTAGCAAGAAGAGGATTAGCAAGGGCTCCAACATAGCCAGCAGAATGAATTGCCTCCAGCAGTAAGCCCTGGGGATTATTGGAGAGCTGCCCAAGGTCATCTTTAATCCTTTTGATCTGCAAAATCAGGAAGTGGATAATTAGAACTGAAGAGTGAAGACCCTATTGAAACTACTTCAACAAAGAAGAGAGAATGAAAGACCGAGAGATGTTACTTCCTCATTGACTTCCCAATCCATGAATACAGGGTTTCGCACAGCGTCAACAAGTAATTCAACCATTTGAGGCACATAGCTCTTAATAGCGTCAAATGTATAACCCATCTGCTCCCGAGAGGCTGAGGCTGCTACATTTCCCCCAATTGCTTCCACTTCTCTGACTATCCGAAAGTGACTTCTGTTTCTAGTGCTCTTGAATGCCATTCGCTCAAGCACGTGAGTCGCTCCAGATGTCATTGGTGTCTCATATACAGAGCCAGAATCAAGATAGAGCCCAATGGAGGCTACAGGATTCTAATTTATCAAAACATTGCGGGATTAGTCAAAATTCAAAAAGCGAGTGCATGACGAATGTAACAATCGTAGGTGGAGGCACAGAAAACGTACCGGCGATGCTTCTGATACTATAGTGAGGCCATTCGAGAGGATCTTTGTCTTGGTAACGCTAGGCTCAACAAAGTCTGGTATCACATCCGGGAGGGAAACATCTTTCAGAGGGAATTCCAAAGGGGGAAGAGGACTAGACTTTCCCCCGGTCAACCAACTAAAGAATCCGGGAGAGCTTGTCCCAGTAGCAGCAACAGCACTTGAAGTGGCATACCTAGCGGCAGCCAATTTGCGTGTCTGACCCTGAGCGGAAGTCAATCCGAACAGCACACAGCATCACATAACTAGATCAATGTGACTGGGATAAACACAAAAGATGATGCCACAAGCAAATCTCAATCTACCCAGAACAGAAAAATTCCCCTCCAAAATATGAAATTATAACTCAAGTTAAAAGAAACAAGTTCTTCCTATAGTATTGCTTAAACATTCACTACATTAAGGATTGGAAAATCCAAAAAAAAAAAACATTCCAGTAACGATTTGATTTAATCAAGAACAAATACAAACACTAAGTACCAACAAATCTCCAAATCAAACTAAAAACATTAAACTCAATCCTCAAACGATCAGGAGCAATCATAAAAACGAAAACCCACTTCCAAGTTCTCATCTTTTCTTTGGTTCTATAAATGGTCCCCTGACAATGAAGTGAAGGTCGAAAAAAATCGTAAAGGACGGACCTTGAGAGCCCTAAGCCTTGAAGCCGCGTTTCTGTACATGATAGAGACTCTGAATTTGGTACCGGGGCGCCGAATTTAGCTTCTTCAGGCTGCGCTCTAACGAACTCACGATGTGTTCCTTTTCTGTTTTGAGGTTTGAGAGAGGAGGATTTCTTTTCTTACACAGAGAAGGGAAGAAGCTCAGTTTGAAGTACTAGGTTAGTGTTAGGGCCCAAATAGATTATGGGTCTTAAAATGGGTTTTTTAAGAACAAGGATTGAGCCTTGACCCAGATACACATGAGCTTAATTCATCCCGATGGGTACGGTAAAATATCGGTATGACCCTGCACTTACTCTAATTTTGAAAGTTAGATTCATACTTTATCTTCGATCCTCAACAAATTTTATTATTAGACTCATACTCCGTAGCATCTACATGGTTTGCAGGGTCTGACTTTTAAATTAAATGCAAGATATTTTTGATAATTTTTAAATATAAAATATAAATAAATCATAGTGAATATGTAAATGTTAATTATGAAATATCTAATATATCAATAAAGAAAATTAGACTATGGTAGGATAGGTCCAATGAGAGTCTAGTTAGGATAAGTTCCAAATTAGGGTAAAAGAGTAAGAATATGGTAGGAATTCATAGGATTCATACCATATCATAGACTCCACCTCAAAAAATGGACTCGTACCATACCCTAGACTCTTTCAAAATCAACATAAACCCACGGGGTAAAGGTAGAGTTGATCCTCAAAATATGAGTATTTCTGTCATTTCTATTAATTGGTAAATTTTTGGACACTGTTGTCTTTTTTTTAGTGATGAATACTCTTGTTTAAGAATTTCTTGATGGTTGACTGACAGAACAAAATTCTGGTTTATCTTTTTTGTTCTCTTTTATTTTATATAATTTTAGTAACATTTGTTTTATTCACAAGCCTCGAATGGGTACTTCCCCTAAAAGATTCTACTTTAAAAAGTTCTAAAATCAATTGCTGCTTTTACTTTGATCTAGTAATTTTATGTGGTGAATCTTATAATATAACATAACATAACAAAATGTGATGCTACGGACATACTTGTTTAGTGAGTGAGGGCTTCGGGCTACAAAAAGGAAGGAGCCTCAACATTGTTTTTTTTAATGGGCAAATAATTTAGATATATTCTCAAAATAGGTAAAAATATATATTCTCAAAATAGATTTAAAAATTAAATATTAAAAATAAATAACGGAGAAAATTAATTGTATCTTCATCAATGACCCAACGACATACAATTACCTAACTCATCTACATACAATTAACACAACCCAACTTTTTATATCTCCATCAATGACCTAACTCAATCAAACCTTCTAAATAATTAATTTTTTTTCTCATGTACATACATATATTATATATACGAATTTTTATAAGGAATTGAAAAGTTAGGTTCTATTTATAAAGAACTGAAAAAATACTAAATTTTACATTTTAATTTGGGAAAAGTCCACTTTAGTACCCTGTGGTATCGCCCAAAATCACTTTAGTACCCTGTGGTAAAAAACTGACCAATCGAGTCATACTTATTCTAATTAACATCAAAAAGGTCCTCGGGCAGCTGCCCGGAACTGCCCGGACCCGCCCGAACGCTGCCCGGATTACGTGGCTAGCCACGTCACCAAAACTTGATGATGTGGCACCACGTGGACAACCATCTTCTTCCCTCTCTTCCTCTCCTCCTCCTCCTCCTCCGCCTCCTCCTCCACCTCGTCCTCCTCCTCCTCGTCCTCCTCCTCCACTTCGTCGTCCTCCTCCTCCTCCTCCGCCTAGTCCTCCTCCGCCTCCGCCTCGTCCTCCTCCTCCTCCACTTCGTCCTCCTCCGCCTCCTCCTGCACTTCGTCCTCCTCCTCCTCCTCCACTTCGTCCTCGTCCTCCTCCTCCACTTCGTCCTCCGCCTCCGCCTCGTCCTCGTCCTCCTCCACTACGTCCTCTTCCTCCTCCTCTTCTCCTCCTCATCCTCCTCCTCCTCCTCCACGTGGCGCCACGAGTTTTGGTGACGTGGCTGGCCACGTAGTCCGGGCAGTGTTTGGACGGGCTCGGGCAGCTCCGGGCAGCTGCCCGAGGACCTTTTTGATGTTAATTGGAATAAGTATGACTCGATTAGTCAATTTTTTACCACAGGGTACTAAAGTAATTTTGGGCGATACCACAGGGTACTAAAGTGGACTTTTCCCTTTTAATTTATTAAAAGATAACTTCAATTTTTATAACAACACAAATTATATCCACTAATATATAATTCAACAAATAATATTGTGTAATTTATTACTAGAATTAGATTAAGGAAAAAAAATTAATAAATTGTTCAAACGGTCGGTCGGCCAGCGGACTCGGTTGTTCAAATTGCATGCCTTTGGCTTTTTTTTTTTAAAATTTGTGTTTTGTCTTCTTCCCGTGATTGGTTGGCCACGGTCACGGGTAAAGATGGTCCGTCCTTTACGATTATTTTGAAGTATTTATTTTCTTGGAAAAAGTAAAAGAAAAATCTAAATTATAAAGAAAAGAAAGAACAAATTAATATAAAACCAAAGTTTTTAAAAACAACCGGGAGAGCGACTCGCTCTTGCCTTTGGGTCGCGGTCACGGATGGACCGGTATTTTTTAATATAAAAAAAATATTTTTATTAATATTTTTATTATCTCTACCCCGTACCCATCCATATACCTCGGTTATTCTTCCAAAAATCAAATAGTTATAACTTTTTCTCTCTTTTTTCGCCCACCATAACTTTGAAATCTTAAAATAAAAAAAACACCACCAAAATCAAAAACTCGAACTGGAAAAATTCTGATTTTTTGACCCACCATCAAGAAAATTTTATTTTTTGTTAAACCTTACCAACCAAAAAATACGGGGTCAAAAATTTGGTGGTTCGTAAGGTTGACAATTTTTTTGGCCAAACTCGGTACGCTATTCATACCGAATCACGAGCGGTCGGACCACATATTTTAAACCTTGTATAAAACCGAGTTTTTCTAATATACTAGGAATAACTAACTAATCTATAATCTTTTTGGGTAACGACAAACCCGATTTAATTTTTATTATTTTCAATAACATACATTCATCTTCCAAATTTGCTAAAATGCAACACTCAAATTCTTTATAGTCTCATTGCTGACGTTATCGATCAACATAATTTTTTAATGATTCTTATACCTTTTAAAAATTATAGATAATTATTCTCAGGACCCCAGGGTATACTCAAATAGATTATGAGGACCCTGTAATTTTTCTACTAATTACTGAGCCACTGTAGTTTGATTATTATTATACACTCGGGTCCCTGTAACCGGAATCGCCTATTTTTCCGGCGAACTCTCCACTTGAAATATCTAAAATGCCCCTAGGCCAACATGGACCGAAAAAGCTAAAAAAAAGCCCCAACAACTAGAAATCTCCAATTAAAACCTAGACCCGACGGCGGTGGTTGACGTGTACGTCCGCGTGGCCGGAGGCGAGGTCGGCGCGGCCTCCTCCCTTGCGCCAAAGATCGGGCCCCTCGGTCTCTCCCCAAATAAGATCGGAGAGGACATCGCCAAAGAGACGGCCCGCGACTGGAAGGGCCTCCGCGTCACCGTCAAGCTCACGATTCAGAACCGACAGGCCAAGGTCACGGTGGTCCCCTCGGCCTAGAAAGGGGATGATTGTCCTTTTGCATCTTTCCATTGATTTTTTTATTGTCTCTTTATTCATCTGATAATCTAGAACAGTGAAGAATTCTAACAACGACAAGCAAATACCCACCAAGAAGGATTGGAACAACGACAAGCAAATACCCAAATCATGAATGATTTTCTCCTGCTACGGTTTCGACTCTCTCGTTCTTTTGAGAAGCTTCTTGGAGCCGACGGTGGTACTCTACGGTTTCAATTTTCTCCCATGTCGTCCGTCGCCGTTTCCTCTTCGATTCGTATAATTAGAAAGACGAGGTCCAGGTTGAGCCAGATCTCGTTGGGTCGACCTCTGGCAGAGGACTCGTCGCCGATTCCAGTTCTCGATGGGTCGACCTCCGACATAGGATTCGCCATCCGTTGTCGTTTCCAGGTTGCTTCTTTGGGTCCCTCCACCATTGGTCTTAAAACCTAACCAAAGATTAAATTAATTGGGCCAGGAAGCTAGAACGGTGATTTTGGTCTTAAAAAGGAGCTTAAGGGCATTTTAGACATTTCAGGTGGGGAGTTCGTCGAAAAAATAGACGATTCCGGTTACAAGGACCCGAGTGTATAATAATAACCAAATTACAGGGGCTCAGTAATTAGTAAGAAAATTACAGGGTCCTCAGAGTCTATTTGACTATACCCTGGGTCCTGAGAGTAATTATCTCTAAAAATTAACAAAAAGATTATTAAAAAAAATCTCTCTCCTCGTCATTAACCTTGAGATGTTGACAACCTCAACTCACACCAAACAAAACTAAGCAGCAAATTGAAAGCTTCAACTTGAATTAAAATCACATCCAAACCTTAAAACGGTTCTCATCGTCTTCAATTAAAAGCTTCAATTGTTTATCAAAAAAATTAAAAGCTTCAACTCTCAGAGGAGAGAGCCAATCGGTTCAATTGAAAGTAGATCGAGAGTGAGCAGCGCTTGGTTTCCTTTTACCACAATCGACTGCGCGAGAAAATCTGTCCTCCTCCTTCTAACTGCCGTCGTTACCCGCCGGAGATTCTTGAGAGGAAGAAGGTCGCTAACTCCGCTAGGTTACCGATGAAGGCAGGTTGGAGGCAACAATTTGGTCCGTTCTCCGCTTGCGATTCTTAAGAGGAACACGACAACTTGGTCGGAAAAGATTACAGAGAAGATGATGGTCTCGACTTTTGAGCCACCGGAGAGGAAGACAACGACCAAAGAAGAGAGAGCGAAGTCCTTTTGTTTTTTAAATAATTTTTTGAAGGGTAAAAATGTCTTTAAAAAAGTGACGTTGACCTGCTCACATCAGCGATAGATTCGCTAGGAATCTGAGAAGTGTATTTTTTCAATCTAGGAGCACAAATATAGGTTATTGAAAATAGTAAGAATTAAATCAGGTGTATTCCCTAAAAAAAAGAATTAAATCAGATGTTTTGTTAAACATTACAGATTCGAAAATAATTTATCTATTTTTTTTAGAACAACTAATCCATAATCTACTCTGTATGTACATCTTGCTCTAAAAATTTGGAGATCCAACTATTTAAACAAACAATAAAATAAAGAGAAAAGTCCACTTTAGTACCCTGTGGTATCGCCCAAAATCACTTTAGTATCCTGTGGTAAAAAACCGACCAATCGAGTCATACTTATTCCAATTAACATAAAAAAGGTCCTCAGACAGCTGCCCGGACCCGCCCGAACGCTGCCCGGACTACGTGGCCAGCCACGTCACCAAAACTTGATGACGTGGCGCCACGTGGACAACCATCTTCTTCCCCCTCTTCCTCTCCTCCTCCTCCGCCTCCTCCTCCTCCTCCGCCTCCTCCTCCACTTCGTCCTCCTCCTCCTCTCCTCCTCCTCCTCTTCTCCTCCTCCTCCTCCTCCTCATCCTCCTCCTCCTCCTCTTCTCCTCTTCTCCTCCTCCTCCTCATCCTCCACGTGGCGCCACGTCATCAAGTTTGGGTGACGTAGCTGGTCACGTAGTCCGGGCAGTGTTCGGGCGGGTCCGGGCAGCTGCCCGAGGACCTTTTTGATGTTAATTGAAATAAGTATGACTCGATTGGTCAGTTTTTTACCACAGGGTACTAAAGTGATTTTGGGCGATACCACAGGGTACTAAAGTGGACTTTTCCCTAAAATAAAACATCTCTGGATTTTTGTCCAATATGGTACTACTGTACAACTTTATTACCAATATGGTATTACTGTTGAAAAAATTCCGAGAATGGTGTCCGTTTCCCAGATCGAAAAATTTTTAGACTTGTGGTGCTTAGATCGACATTTTTTTCGATCTGGGGCTAAAATTGAAATAAATTTTCGACTTTTATTATCAAACGAAGCTTTTCGATTTTATCCCAAGTCGAAATTTTTTTTGACATGCGGAGAGTGAAAGATCAGGTTAAAAAAAAATTTCGCCAACAAGAAAGAGAAAGTGTATTTCTCTTTGTTATCTGTGCGTGAGGAAAGAAAAAGAGAAAGTGCCTTTCTCTTAATTACAAAGAACCCAATTCCAATTTCCAACACCCGAATAATCTAAGAAGACCCCCAACAATAAAGATGAATTTATCCCTAAAACAAATAAAGATGAATTTCTTTCAAAAAAAAAGATGAAAACTTTGGCCTGAAAAAATAAAAAAAAAGGAAGGAATAAAGTGCAAATAGCCCATTTCACTTGTCCAAAAGGTGCAATTAATACCTTATACTCAAATTTGGGTCAATTAATACCCTATACTTCATAAATTGGAGCAAGTAACATCTTACGGTCAATTTTAGTGACATGTACTTAGGTGGCATCCATGTAATTTAAAATACCATTTTATTATTTATTTGACTTAATTTGATCCATTCATATTTAGAGTTAATTATTTTTTAATAAAAAAAATATAAAACTATTTAAAATATAAATAAAAACCTTGAAATACTAAAATTTGAAAACATAAAATTAAAAAATTACCAGAAACTCTATATTAAAAATAATAACAGGAATAAAAAATTAAGATAAAAAAACAAAATTTCAAAAACTAAACAAAAAAACAAGAAATAAAAAAATATAATTAATGACATAAAAACTCTCACCAAATATTAAATTCAATAATATTCCAGAGAATCTACAAATAGAAACAACATAAAAATTATATATTTAAAATTTAAATAGCAAAATAAAGAATAAAAAAGTGCCACGAGGGAGGATGAGTAGGCGAGAGTTTTTCTTAGTTTTTTAATTTTTTATTCAAAATTTAATATTTTTGATTAATTTTGTTGTAATTTTTATTTATAGTTTCCAAATTTTTTTATTTTAAATTTTTTTGTTCAAATTTTAGAATTTCTGGATTTTGATTTTTTTGAAATATTTTTTATATGTTGTAATTAAATAATTAATTCTAAATATAAATAGATCAAATAAAGTCAAATAAATAATAAAATGTTATTTGAAATTACATGGATGTCACCTAAGTAATGACATGTCACTAAAATTGATTTTAAGGTGTTAATTGCTCCAATTTATCAAGTATAGGGTGTTAATTGAACCAAATTTTTGTATAAAGTGGTAATTGTACTTTTTGGACAAATAGAATGGATTATTTGCCCTTTATTCAAAAAAGGAATAAACTTGGCAACTTTTTTTTGAAGGGAAAAAAAACTTGGCAACTGAGTCACCATGAAAATCTCGGTTAAACCCCAGAAAATTCAAAGTTCCCTTTCTTCTGCCAAATTCCAAATTGGAGTTTCCACTTTGGTGGGCAAACAACATTAGCCCACGGGTATCCTCATTCCCAATATCCAGAAGAAAAAAAAACGAAGAAAGAGAGGGATATAAAGGAACTGCCAACAACGTGATTCATTTCATCACTCTCCACTCCACCGCAGTCCCCAACCATGAACACCGCCCAAAACGACGTCGCACGGCCTCTTCCTTGGAAGACCCGGCTCGCGATCTCCGCAATGTCGGCCGTCTCTAACTCGGGCCGGCGCCCCGACGGCACCCTGAACCGCCGCATCCAGGGCCTCCTAGACTTCAAGTGCCCCCCGACCCCGCGCACCCCGGTCCGCTCCGTCGACGTCACCGTGGACCCCACTCGAAACCTCTGGATCCGCGTCTACACCCCCTTGACGGACGACGTCTCCCTCCTGCCGGTGATGGTGTTCTTTCACGGGGGCGGGTTCTATTATCTCAGCGCCGCGTCCAAGGCCTTCGACGCCGTCTGCCGGCGCTTCGCGAAACTCCTCCACGCCGTGGTCGTGTCGGTGGAGTACCGCCTCGCCCCCGAGCACAAGTATCCTTCCCAGTACGACGACGGATTCGACGCCTTGAAGTTCCTCGACGAGAACCACTCGACCGCCCTCCTCCCGCCCGCAGCGGACGTAACAAAGTGCTTTCTCTGCGGGGACAGCGCGGGGGCCAACCTGGCACACCACGTGGCGGTGCGTGCCTGCCGTGCCCAGTTCAAGGCCCTCAGGGTTGTCGGGCTGGTTTCAATCCAGCCCTTCTTCGGCGGCGAGGAGAGGACGGAGTCCGAAAAGAAGTCCGGGTGGTTGCTGCTGAAGTTGGAGAGGGCGGACTGGGCGTGGAAGGCTTTCCTTCCGGAGGGGGCGGACAGGGACCACGGGGCGGCGAACGTGTGTGGGCCCAACGGAGAGGAGATATCGGATGTGGAGGGGTTCCCGGAGACGGTGGTGTTCGTTGGGGGGAAGGACCTGCTCCAGGACCGGCAGAGGGAGTACGTGGAGTGGCTGAGGAAGGCTGGCAAGGCGGCCACCCTCGTCGAGTACCCCAACATGTTCCATGCCTTTTACGTCTTCCCGGAGCTGCCCGAGTCCTCCCAGTTGTTCTCCCAGGTCAGGGATTTCGTCGCAGCCCGCTTGTCTAACTTGTAGTTTCGGGATCTCACCTCTGTCTGTCCTTGGAAGCATGTAAGTTCATAATATCGAATATTTAACATTATTACATTAAGTTCGAGTTGTAGATATCTTTAAACCCGAACAATTTGTCATCTCAATGTCACAGATAATACAAGAACTTTTCCAGTTGGCTGTAGGTGAGTGACTTGTTCTCCTTTTCCTCTTGGGGTTGAAGTTGAATGTTGGTGTCCAATACCATATTGTACATTTCTCTAAAAAAAAAAAAAACCATATTGTACAACTGGTTTTTTTTTTGTTTTGGAAAAGTCCACATTAGTAATAGGCATTGTTTTCAAAAACGACCCGGAGCTCAACCCGGATTTTCTTCCGAACTTTGAGTCAACCGGTCGGACCGGTTGAACCGCCGGTCGGATCAGACTTTTAAAAAAAATATTTTAAAAAAATTATATATGTATAGTCGTATATGTAATTACACTCACACCTCAAAAATTAATGAAATACATGCACAAATAGAATCAAATACTTGTTTCGGGGAAGTTTTTTAAATTTTAGGGTTGAAAATCAGAAAAAAATGGCAAAATTTGGTAAGTTTAGGTTCGATTTTTTACTTTTTTCTCCAAAACCTAACGAACCAGAATTTTCCGGGTCACTTTTCTGGTCCAACCGTCTGGTCCGATCGGAAAATCTCTAGTTCGTAAGGTTGGCATTCTGACCATGTTTTTGACCCACTAACCCTTCCGATTCACGATCCGACCGGTCGAACCGCCGTCTCGAAAACAATGGTAATAGGTCGTTTGGGCAGTGGCAAATGTGGGTTTTATGTACAATGGAAGAAGCTCAGTTTCAAGTAGTAGGTTAGTGGATTCTAAGAAGAGCCCAAGTAGATTGTGGGTTTTAAGTACAAGGGTTGGGCCTTGACCCTTGTACATGGGGTTAATTGGTAAATCTTTTTCTGAATGGATAATTGGTAAACATTTCATTTGGACACGGTAATATTTGAAGTATCACAAAATTTACAAGATTCTTAAAGTTGGATTTTTGTTTGAAAAGTAATTTTTTATACTAAATAATCACATCTTTGTTAGAGTTTGAACCATAAACTTCTGTCAAATCGTCTTACCATTAGACTAAGTATCTTTTGGCTTAAAGCTGCATTTTTATGAATTTGGGTTTATCATTATATGAATTATGTCATGTATGTAGATCGCAAACTTTAATAGCCAGTTAACTTAACAAAATCTCTAGATTACCATTCTTTGCTCTCTTTCTTTATAATTTAAGTAACACTTACTTTATTCATAAGTCTCGAATTGGTACATCTTCTAAATGATTCTACAGTATTCTTCATAAAGAAAAAGATAATAAAATTGTTTGCTACTTGCACCAAATCTCGCTGATTTTGTAGTTTTATGCAGTGCATCATCTTATTATATGACATTGCAAAATGTGATGCTACAAACAGACTTGTTTGGTGAGGACTTGGAGCGGCAACAATGAAGCAGCCTGATGAAGTTGCCATCATAGAATTTTAAAAAGAAAGAGACACCATCATAGAATCACAATCCATTGAAGGACATATACGGAAAAATTCTCATATATTAGTCGATTCGTTTAACATCCGAATATTGAGTTGTTTCGAAAAAAAATTGTATATCATATGACGTGTAGCTAAGCTCATATATGCTAAAAGCACGGTCTCTATTAGGACGTTTGGTGGTGTCTAGGCCACTTCCTCATGGGTCGAGTCTATCACCAACTAAGCTTTCCACATTTAATTTCTGTCAACTACTTTTAAGTTAGCGAATAACAATATAAACACGACAGCTTCCACTTTTGTGATTTTCTGTTGTCCACGACATGAGTTATTCACAGAATAACCCCCCGGGATCTGTACGCATCCAATTGTGATGGTGGAGAGTGATGATTAAATTAATGTTCAAATTTCGAACAATTTTATGATAATTTAAGTATATCATGTGATAAAAATTCGATAATCAACTTTATTTGCTTGACAAATTCATAAACAATACTTTCTACCGGGGTCTATTGTAAGAAAGTGGTATATAAAATTTCGAATTATAAGTTCGCTTCTAGTAACCTAATCTCGATAATCTCGAAGACACGTATTTATTTATGGGACTTTTGGATCAGAAATCCACTTTTTTTTTTCCACCAAGCTCCTTTTCTAGTCTTCCTCCTTCCCTCTCCCAAACAACTATAAAATAATAATAATCTCTCACATGGTTCACGAATTCATTATAATAAATAAAAGAAGAAGAGAACAAAATTTGAACACACCGACCAAGCTAGCGTAATTTTTGTCTCTTTCTTCTGTGAACCGAAAGTTGATGAACAGACACAAACAAAAGTCAACTTAAGACGGAGGTTGACCAGACCGGAGCTCGAAGACAAAGAACCGGTAATACCGTTACCTGGAGATCAAAATGCTCGTAGGACGCCTTTCTTGTCAACGGTGAGTCCCAAGTTGCCATCTTTAGCTATGCTTCGTCGTTTCAGACACAAGTAATCCGATAAAGGTTGAAGCTTTAACGAGCTATGGTTATACCCAGATGGGAAATTTGGTTTCTTTTGGATGATTTGAACCTATTTGTCTCATTTCTCTTTGTGGGTATGCCTTGTTTCGTCTCTTTGGAGGGTGGGGATTTTTCTGGTAATGATTTTTTGTTTACTGGGTTATTTGTTTTTTAGGCAATTAGTGATCTTCACGAGACTCTTTCGATTGGATGTTTGTGGTTTTGTCTCTGTATTCGATTACTAGATTGTTTCTTTGTTAAAATAGGGTTCAAGTTAGATGCTTTGTGGGTCCCCTTGGTTGGTGTTCGAAGTTGGGGAGTTTCATGTGTCGATTTCAAGCACAATTCCAAAAGAACAGCTTCCTTTCCCTTCATCATCTTGTTCATGACCATTTCTGTCGAGATTACCACATCGCTAGTGCGAGCGAGTGTGGCGAGCTTGTTTAGAAGTGTTGAAATCCACCAATGGATGCTGCTGTTCGATCTTGCTTTCTTCCAGTTTATCTTTTTGTCTGCTTGTTGATGGCGTTGCTTCTTTTGGATGTGCAGATGGGGGAGGATGAAGAAGTTGACACATGATTTTCCATGTCTCCTTTCCATCCACTTGGTTCATTAATCTGTATTGAATTTGAGGTTTATGATAATGTCAAAAGAAAACATTGATCTAAGACCCATATTATTGAGAGTTGGGGTGGCTGTTGCTCTCTCTTTGGCCGGCTTTCTATTCACTCGATGTAGAGACCGGAAGAATAACCGACCCTCACCTACCGGACCTCCCCATTCTTCAGGTTAGGCATGCCCTTAGCTCATTTTTGCTGATTTATCTTCACGGGGACCGGTTTCTGATCGTCGTACTTGTGTTTTTCTAGATCACGACAGTGAAACTGATGTAGGTGGACAGGCTAGGCCCATACACGATCCTCATGCCTCGAAGAAAGCGGCTGCGAGTTGTGGCAGCGTAGCCCCGATTTCTTCAGAAAAACATGCGAGTCCTGATCAGGTTAGTTTACTCTAGCAATCTGTTTACAGCACTCTAATAGTGACGATGATCCAAGTTTTGGCTTGAACAAACCCATCAGCAATCTGCTCTTTCTAACTTATACGCCATTGTATACTTGGTTCTGCTTGACAGGGAAGTAGTCACGTGGTCCGAGCCACTGTTGACGACATACTCTCTCCTAGTAGCAAGGATAGTGGAGATAAAGACTGGCACCTTTTGCCAGAGTTCAATGATCTCACAAGGGAATTTGACTTCAGTTCCTCCGATACTGTCGTATCTCCCAAGGAGGATGTAGGTACTCCAAGGTCAGACGTCGAAACTATACAAGCATTCGGAACTCAGGAGAAGGAAGATTACGAGAAGGACGCCATACATCTAAAAAACATGGTTAGAACTCTTAGCGAGAGGGAGAGGAATCTTGAAGTCCAACTGCTAGAGTTTTATGGACTCAAGGAGCAAGAGAGTGCTATGTTAGAGCTTCAAAACCGTCTGAAAGTAAATAACGTGGAAGTCAAGTTCCTGAATCTCAAGATCGAGTCCTTGGTGGCAGATAACAAAAGATCACAGGAACAAGTTGGTGATTATCGAAAGGTCGTCGCTGAGCTTGATACTGCAAGAGAGAAGATTAGGATGTTACAGAAGAAACTGAAGTTTGAAGCCGAACGAAACAGAGAGCAGATCTTAACACTTCAGAAAAGGGTCATGAGGCTGGTAGAGCAAGAACAAGAGGCTTCTAATGCTCATGTTAATTCGGGAAGGACGAAAACATTGGAGGCTGAGGCTGAGGCTGAGGAGCTAAACTCTGAATCCGCTCGTCAGCTGGACTCGACACAAGTTCCCGCAAACTCAAGCTCGATTCTTGAAGATCCTGAGGTAATTGCTATACCGACTCTTGACACGCTGATCTCTTTCCCCAAATGTGTATCAGTGTATATGCATAATCCTTTGATTTCATCCCTGGCCTTTGTGTGTTTGTCACAGATAGAATCATTAAAAGTAGAAAACGACGAGTTGGCCAAGCAAGTAGAGCGGCTTCAAGCAGACAGATGTGCAGATGTAGAAGAACTTGTTTATCTCCGATGGGTGAACGCGTGCTTACGATACGAGTTGCGCAATTTTCAGCCACCGCATGGCAAAACAGTTGCAAGAGACCTGAGCAATTCACTGAGCCTCAAATCAGAGGAGCATGTCAAACAACTGATACTCGAATATGCAAAAACTGAAGGACCGGAGGGAAGGGGGATAACTTCCCTGGACTTCGGGTCGTCTCGCTGGCCGTCTTCCCAAGCTTCTTACATTTCGGAATTCAGAGATTTTGATGATTCTTTCCTGTCGCCAAAAGGTAGCGGCTCAAGCAAAGTCAAGTTTCTCAGAAAATTAAGGAGTCTTATCAAGGGAAAAGATGCAGGTAGCCATGACACGATAGGGGCGGAAGATTCTGAATCCCTCCACGGAGGTTCAAGCATTTCAACGACAACTGATTCGACGAGCGATTTTCAATTCGGTAAAGCTCATACTCCTTCCTTGAATACATCAAGGATCCACTCCGCTCGGTATTCTTTGGACATTCAGCAAATGAAGAACATGAAAATCGAGGATCCGAAAGACGTGGAATTTTCTCCGAGGAGAGGTGATACGAGATCGTCCTCTGAGCGTTGGCTTAGAACTCCGTGGGGCAGTGATTTCTCCCAGGAAAGACATGCTGATCAAGAACAACAGTCTCCCTCCGAGAAATCCGAACTGGCGAAATTCGCAGAGGTGCTGACGCACTTGGACAGCAAACCACAGAACAGCTCAAGAACAACAAACCGACACAGAAAGTCCGCGTCAATCGGCTCGTTCGAGCCTCTCAAGCGACACTAGATCATAACATGTTTCGAGAATTGACTGTCGGATTGTTCATATGCAGATAAGAGAATCATACAATAACTTGTATTAGACACAGTGTCACGATCCTTAGTGGTGGTGTTAGCTATATTACTATTAGTGGGTGTATCAATTATTTGTAATGGATGTAGTGGATCGTTTCATGTAACCCAGATTGTCCTAGTATAAATGGACATTAGTATGTACGATGGTTAATTATGAAAGATGTAATCCATTATCTTTCTTATCCAATTTCTCTTCTTTCCTTGTCTCTTTTCTCTTCTCTTTTTTCTCTATAATGATGCTATGAATCTTAAATTCTATTTCGGGTCCTAACAGTGGTATCAAAATTGAGATCGATATGTCCATTTTACCGAGCATGTGTCGGTGTTGTCCGAACTTGTCCAACTAACTTCATAAGTCTTGAGAACTATTTGAGTAGGCTTGTTGATGTTGATCTACAATTCTTATAATACTAACTCATATCTATACACACTTCATAAATGTGTATGTACATTAATTCCTCTTGAAATAAACACCAAGAAGTCCAACCAAAGCACATAAGAACCGATAACATAATGTCTTGCTCACCACTTGCTAGGCTTGGTCCAAATTGCTAGCATGACAAATCCATGTCTATCAAAGCTTATATATCTATATCTTACCTTTCAATACCATTACGAATCATCTCCTTTGAATCCCAGGTGAAGATGTTATGATCAATTCATCATACCAAGTTTGGAACCGTCCGTGGTAGTCCGAGATACCATATGCTTTTCTTATAACTATCTTTGGCACTCCAAATACGAATACAATATGCCATTACGACTAAGTATACTTCACTTAAGTCAGACAAATATGATTAAAAGACTAGGGTATTACACAACGGAAGCGGTAAAATAAAATTCACCCCGGTAATTAATAATTATCACCGTCAGAAGTAGATGAAAAAAAGCCACCAAAAGGGGACACCAAGATTTATGTGAAAAACTCTCTAAATACTAAAAATAAAAACCACGGAACCAGCTCTGAAAATATCCACTAGTAAAATAGAAAATTACAGCGATAAAAATATCCTCACTACCCATAAACCCGAATTATCCCACTTTCGTATTTCACTTGTATTTTACCGTAGAGAATTTTTACTCAGTTTATTTTTACCTCAAACTCTTTCTCTGGAAATTAGAAACTATCTTATTACAAAGTACCGATACAGCTCTATTTCTTTAAATCTAAACTCTCTAATTGAAGTTTTCTACTTTCATAAACTCTTTTTAATCTGTTGGGATGAGCACCAAACCGTATAAAACCGTAAAACCGACGACACCACAAACCAAAAAAATGTAAACCAAAGATTGGGTTGGTGTCATGGTACGCTTTGACACTGACACCGCAAAAGTAGGTACGGTGTCGATATTGATTTCTTATAAAACCGCGGCACCGTTAAACTGAACATATAGGCGTGAGAGTATTTCTAGGAAGATAGAGTCTGGAAGTTGCTCATTCTGTCTCCATATCCTCCCGATTTCTTCCTCTGCTTGATATTCTCACCATTCGGTGCCATGGATCGTTCCTGTGCTTGCTGTTGTCTCTGGTTTAGGAATTTTCTCTCGATTTCTATGTTTAAGGATTTGATTGATCCTTGGTCTTCCACTAAGACGACAGATTGGCTTGTGAGAGCCCTAATTATGGACTATGTTATGTTGTTGAATATTTGATGTTCTCTAAAAAATGCCAAGTCCAAGAAGTGCACGTTCATTGAATATGGAGGAGATGATTTCGGTTTCAGACTATGGAATGAAAAGAACCACAAGGTTGTGAGAAGTCAGGATGTCATATTCAATGAGAAGGTGTTGTACAAGAACATGGGGAGTGTGCCCAATGAGGTGGGTTCTAGCAGTGAGGTGATCGAGTTAGATATCTCAAACTTAGGTAGGAGCAAGAAAGTACGAGGTGGCCAAGAGGCCGAGGAGGAAGAGAGACCAAGTTCTCCACCGCCAGTAGTTTCGGTGAGGAGGTCCACTAGACAACGTGGGTCTCCAGATAGATATTCGCCAGCTAATTTCTACATCCTACTCACTGATGGGGGAGAGCCCGAGGAGTTTGCAGAGGTTCAAGAGAGTGGACAAGAGGACAAGTGGAGGCTTACAATGGACGATGAGATGGAGTCACTGAGGAGCAACGGGACTTAGGAACTGGTCCCGCTCCCAAAAGGCAAGAAAGCTCTGCACAATAAGTGGGTGTATAAGATAAAGCATGAGGCGAATGGTACCGAGCATCACAAGGCAAGACTCGTAGTGAAAGGATTTCAGCAGAATTATGGTATAGACTATACCGACGTCTTCACTCCCGTGGTTAAGCTTACCACCATTCACATGGTGTTGAGTTTGGTTGCTTCAGAGAACTTGATGTTGGAGCAAATGGACGTGAAGACTGCATTCCTCCATAGAGATCTCGATGAAGAGATTTACATGGTTCAACTAGAAGGGTACTTGTCGGGACGTGATGGGGAGCTCGTGTGTAGACTAAGGAAGAGCTTGTATGGGTTGAAACAAGCTCTGAGACAATGGTACAAAATTTTTGATAGATTCATCCACGAGATAGAGTTCCTGCGGTGTGAAGCGGACCACTGTTGCTACTACAAGAGCTTTGAAAGAAGTTACATCATCCTCCTGCTGTATGTTGATGATATGTTGATAGTGGGATCAAGTGCTCGAGAGGTGAGCAGGGTGAAGAAATAGTTATCTGAGAGATTTGCCATGAAGGACTTGGGGGAGGCTAAGCAAATCCTTGGGATGAGGATTGAGAGGAACAAGGCGGAAGGGAAGCTGTTTCTCTCACAGGCCGAGTACATTGAGAAGGTGTTGAAGAGGTTCAACATGCAAAAGTCCAACCCTAAGTTGACTCCTTTAGGTGGGCACTTTAAGTTGTCCAAGAAGGATTCGCCTAAGAGTGAGGCGGAGAAGGCTCAAATGGAGAAGACTCCATATGCATCAGTGATGGGTAGCTTGATGTATACTATGGTTTGCACGAGGCCAGACATAGCACATGCGGTGGAACTAGTGAGCAAATTCATGAGCAATCTAGGTGAGCAACACTGGATCGCAGTGAAATAGATCCTTGGGTACTTGCGAGGTAGCAGTGAAAAGTGCCTTTACTTTGAGGGCAAAGATGTGAAGCTCCTACGTTATTGTGATGCGGACTTGGGGTCCAATGATCATGATGAGAAGAGGAGCACAATTAGTTATGTCTTTACGCTGGGAGGGACAGTGATATCTTGGGATTCAAGGTTGCAGAAGGTGGTAGCTTTGTCAACCGCGGAAAGTGAGTACGTGGTAGTGATGGAAGCGAGCAAAGAGATGGTGTGGTTGCAAAGCTTCTTGGGAGAATTGGGGAAGGAGCAAAGTGAAAGTGTGCTCCATAGTGATAGCCAAAGTACAATACATTTGCAAAGAATCCTGCCTTTCACTCAAGAACGAAGCACATTGAGTTGAAGTACCAATACATTCAGGATTTCTTAGAGAGGAAGATCCTGAGGCTTGAGAAGATTGACGGGAAAGTGAATCCCGCGAACATGTTGACCAAGGTGGTTACCTTGGAGAAGCTGAGGCTAAACATGGCCGCAGCGGGTCTAGTGAACTAGAGAAGAGACCTGGCGTACCAAGAGGAGAAGGAGTGAAGAAGGGTCATCAAATGAACGGTAACAAGAGTTGAGCTCAGTCTCCAGGTGGGAGATTATTGGGTATGGAGCCTGAGAGGTTGTTCAGGAGTTGGTCGAAGTGATCCGGTGCTCGGGGACGCTCGGAGGATCATTGGGGTCAAGTGGCAGAGTCGAGAAGTCGAGACGATGAGACGAAACAAAGCGAAGCAGAGAAGCTGCCCTTGTGGCTACCGCCGGCTCTAAAATAAGCCTCGAACCTGGCAGACACCAGGTGGCCGGCGAATGCCACCCGGCCCGCGTTTGGATGCGCGAACTTTGCCAACTGTAGGACAAAAATGCCCCTGCGTGTTGCTTTTGACTCCTAGGGTTGTTGGCTCTATATATACCCCTTGTAACTCATTTGTAACCCCTAAAAACAATAATAGAAGAGAGAGAGAGAGTGGCTAGAGAAGAAAAGAAAATTCTAGGTGAGTGTGGGTGCCAAAAGTGTGGCCTTTTCTTGTAAAGAGCAAGTGAAGCTAAAAAGCTTAGTGAACTCTCTCCTGGCTTGGTACGCCCCTGGACGTAGATCGTTGTGGATTGAACCGGGTAACTAAACATCATGTCTCTTATGCTTTTCCTTTTGGTTTCTTGTGAGTTGGTATTTCTCGTTGTGATTGTAGTTCACTTGTGCGTTTGTGGGCATTGTGTGGGTCCTCTCGGTTCCCAACATCTTCCTCCCTCTTTCTCTCTATTTCTCTCCCCTCTTATCTTCTATCTCCTTTCCTTAACATTCTCTGTCATGAATTTTATTAACAATTGTGTTAGAGTTCTTCAGGTTATCTCGAAGATTATAACAAGTGATGTCAACGGTGACCGTAGGGTTGAATTCTTGAGTATAAGAATTTGATCAAGTCGGGGCGAATGTCACGAACCAGGATTACTAGTTAATATCTCTTGTTGTATGTTAGTTATTAAGGTAGTTGTGTCTTAGAAGTTACGTAAGTTATGTGTTAGTGGTATCAGAGCCAAGAAAAATGGAATTTAATATCTGTATCATCTCTTCTTCTACTCTTCTTCATCCTCTCAATTCTCACTCTATCTTCACTTCCCCTCTATTCTTCTTCTGTACTTCTTGATAAATATATAGAGATGATATGTGGACAGAAATAGGAAATCTCCTTGATTGATTTTACGATGTAACTTTGATACATATATATACAAGCTACTGTAACCAACTAGCTAACTAATAGGCATATCTATCTAACTAATAGACACCACGTCCAGTTGCATTGATCGAACGTGCCAAAACAAATTGAGAGTAGCTTGCGGAGGACATCTTCACGTTGGAGAGAAATATGGGAGTTTGTTGTAGTGCTTTGGAGAGGATCATGAGCTGGAGGATAACCAGGTAGTAATCCCACTGTTGTCAGGATATTTGTCACCTCCTACAAGTTGGAAGGCGAGGGGAATGTATATCGAGCATGCCCAACTTGGACGTCAAGAAGTGGAGACGTTTGGCAGACAAGGGCTTGGTGAACATGTCGGCAACTTGATACTGGGTGAGTACATGAAATGTCTTGATAAGGCCACGTTGAATCTTCTCCCGAATGTGATGACAATCAATTTCTATGTGTTTTGTGCGCTCATGGAAGACCGGATTTTGGGCGATGTACAACGCTGATTGGTTGTCACAAAAGATCAGGGCTGGTTGTTCGTGTGGTACTCCGAGATCGTGCAGCAAGTATTTGAGCCATTGAATTTCTGATGCCATTTTAGAAAGTGCTCGATATTCTGCTTCCGAGGAAGAGAGCGAGAGGGTGGTTTGCTTCTTTGTCTTCCATGATATAAAAGAATCGCCAAGAAACACCGCATAACCGGTGACAGATCGATGGGTTTCCTCACATCTTGCATAATTTGAATCACAGTACGCCTTTAACTGCGGGGCTGAAGATGACGATAAGAATATGCCCGCACCTGGTGACTGTTTCAAATATTTAATGACCTGGTATGCAACATGAAGATGTACATCCATTGGCTTGGACATGTACTGGCTCAATTGTTGAACCGCATAAGTGATATCGGGCCTTGTAGTAACCAGATATCGAAGTTTTCCAACCAACCATTGGTACGTGGATGCATTGATTGGTAAAGCTACATCTGGGTCTTGATCATCGTGAATGTCAATGGTCGGAGCATCTTCTAAAAGAGTACCTGTTGCAGATTCAAGATGAGTTGAAGCGGTCATCAGAACTTGGGCTGGTTTGCTACCTATAAATCATGTGTCACGTAAGAGCTCCAGGACGTATTTCTTTTGAGAAACATGAATTTCATCCTTGTTGCGAGCAATTTCTAATCCGAGGAAGTACTTTAATTCACCGAGGTCCTTTAGCTTCAAATGTTTCTCCAAATAGGCTTTGATAATTGTTTATTGAGTCAATGTCGCTGCCGGCCAAAACAATATCGTCAACGTAAATAAGAAGTGTGGTGAAGGAGCTACCATCGGCCTTGGTGAATAGAGAGTAATCCGAGGTGGATTGGATGAAACCGTAAGAGATCAATAAGCTCGTCAATTTGGCAAACCATTACCGGCTAGATTGTCGAAGGCCATAGAGGGATTTGTTTAGGCGGCACACGTTGCCCTTGTCTTTGGCCGAGAGTTGAAATCCAAGTGGGACGGCCATATACACCTCTTCGTCAAGCTTGCCATTTAAGAAGGCGTTGTTAACGTCGAGTTGATGAAGGTGCCAATTGTTGATGGCGGCAAGAGTAAGCAATGTCCGGACGGTTGTCATCTTTGCCGCGGGAGAGAAGGTATCAAAGAAATCGATACCGTAAGCTTGCGTGTACCCCTTTGCTACTAGACGAGCCTTGAATCTCTCAATAGAGCTATCAGATTTGAGTTTAACTTTGTAAACCCATTTGCAAGAGTAAGCAATGTCCGGACGGTTGTCATCTTTGCCGCGGGAGAGAAGGTATCAAAGAAATCGATACCGTAAGCTTGCGTGTACCCCTTTGCTACTAGACGAGCCTTGAATCTCTCAATAGAGCTATCAGATTTGAGTTTAACTTTGTAAACCCATTTGCACTTGACAAGTTGCTTGTCGGGAGGAAGATGGACTAAATCCCAAATATGACTATCCTGTAGAGCTGTCAATTCCAAATTCATGGCATGTATCCATTGATTGTTAGTGGCAGCCTCCTTATATGTACATGGTTCCTTATGATCTAGGAGGGAGAGGCAATATGCACGATGTTTAGTGGACAGATTATCGAAAGTAATAAAGTGATGAAGAGGATAAGGAGTGGAATGTTGTACCTGACCCGCCGAGTGAGATATGGTAGAGCAAACGTAGTCAGAAAGGCGTCGTGGGGGGATGCGAAATCTTGTTAAATGACGAGGTGGTGGAGATGACTCTTGGTGATCGGTTGGTGGTGCTATAGGAAGGTCATTCGAAACTGAAGTGGGTGAATCAGGAGGTATGTCCACGATATCAAGATCAGTGATAGGTGTCAAATTTGGAAGAATCAAGTGTGAGGGTACGTAGGCTTGGTATTGGGGAAGATCAAATCCACGTTGATTTTTGAAAGGAAATATCAGTTCATGAAAGATAACGTCACGAGAAATTATAACTTGGTGAGTTTGCAAATCATACAATTTATATCTTTTTATGCCATAAGGCATTCCGAGAAAAATACATGCACGTGCACGAGGGTCAAATTTTGTTTGGTTGGGAATCAAATTAGTAGCGTAACAGAGGCAACCAAAAATACATAATCGATGAAAGTTCGGCTTGGCTTTAAAGAGTACCTCGTGTGGGGTTTGATCATGCAATACTTTTGATGGCGTGCGGTTGATTAAAAATGTGGCATGTAGAATGGCATGTGGTTAATTAAAAATGTGGCATGTAGAATGGCTTTAGTTGGTAGGTTTGTTGGGCTCTCTTTTGGCCTATTGGTCATCAAAATCTCCTCTTTGACTGCCCAGAATGTGGGCTAGTTAGAGGTTATAAAATAGGAACGTTATTTAACTTTTTTTTCTTTGATAATAAAAGTTCACAATTTAGTAAAAAAAAATACTACGAATAGGAGAGACAATAATTGTATGTTATCAATGGTATTTGATCCAAGTGGTAAACAATGTCTCATGAATAAAACAGATGTTAGACATAGTTGTCTTTTTTGTAAGACTCAATATTACTCGACTATAAACTCAGTCGTTGCCTGTGAATACATTAGCTGAAAAGTTGAAACATCTTCTTTAATCTTTCAAAGGTGGAAAAATTTATGTAACATGGATGCTATGAATGCTATAGCTAACTCCCATTTAATAGCCAATCCCAACTCCCATCCTCCTCTCATCATGACTCCAACCTTAATTGGAGTCACCACGTAGTTGTTGTACCATTTTAAAAAGGCCACCAAACCCTACTCCATCCTCACAATTCCAACCCGCCATTGACATACCAAAAATGGAAACATGCAAAGCTTCTGCATTGCTTCTGGTGCTGGCTTTCGCCTTCATCGCCTGCGCAGAGGACACATTGGTTTCTGCAGTTATAACGTTCGGTGACTCGATTGTGGATGTTGGGAACAACAACTATCTCCTCACAATTTTCAAGGCGGATTAACTACAAAGCCACTGGGAAGTTCTGCAATGGCAAATTGGCTACTGATTACACCGGTAATTTTTAAGGATTCGAACACGAGTCCTTCTTAGTTAAACTAGAATAATTCGTTCACTCGTTAATTATACGTGCTCCAGCTGACCTTTCGGGTTTAAGACGTATGCATCAGTATATCTGAGCCCGGAAGCATCGGGGAAGAATCTTCTCATTGGAGCCAACTTTGCATCAGCCGGATCTGGATACGATGAAAAGGCAACTATGATAAATGTAAGGCCCTATACTTAATCAAACTTTTGAAACATCATTTATCACTTAAGTCGGGTCTCGTTATTTAACGTTAATTAACGAGTTCTAATCCTCTATGTTGGTTCCATTGTCTCAACAATTGGAGTACTTCAAGGAATACAAAGGGAAGCTTGCCAAGGTGGCCGGTGGCAAGAAATCAGCCTCTATAATTAAGGAGTCCATCTACATTCTAAGTGCGGGAAGTGGCGACTTTGCTCAGAATTACTATGTCAATCCCCTGCTAAACAAAGTCGACACTCCTGATCAATACAGATCCTACCTCATTGAATCCTTCACAACCTTTGTCAAGGCAAGTGCTAATATACCAAGTTACTACAACCAAACACCACACAAGTTATTTTGTAGTTTCTCTCCTCTCGCTTCTCACCACCTTCTGTAGCTTTTCTTTTACTTATTAATATTTTTTTTTCCCGCTAAAAAAAAACACCACACAAGTTATTTTTTCCTCGAAATTGTGTGGGTATCCGAACACCCACTATACTCCTAAGTAAGGCTTGAGTTAGAGAAGACCATTGTTTTAAAAACCACGGTCTAACTTGTGATCAAACTAGTCGGACCGTGACTCAGTTAGATATTGTCATTATTATAAAAAAATTTGGATAGTGGTCTAACATGTCGGTGCATCTACTTGGAATGGCCGGTTGAGACAAACTGTAATTTTTTTGAAATATTATTTTTTAAGGGTAAATTACCCCCAAGTCTCTGGTGTTTGGTCATCCTCCCCCTCGGGTCCCTGCATTTTCAAAAATTATTTTACCATCTCTCGACTTTGGTTTTAGAAACTCTCGGGTCTCTGACTGACGTCAGCATCCATTTTTTTTTATGGAAATGACCAAAATATCCTTAAAAAAAAACTTATCATCTTCAAGGGTATTTTGGTCATTTTCCTTGACAAAAAACCAAAAAATGTTTTTTTCTTTTTTGAGGGTATTTTGGTCATTTCCATGAAAAAATGGGTGCTGACGTCAGCCAGGGACCCGAGAGTTTCTAAAACCAAAGTCGAGGGACGGTAAAATTATTTTTGAAAATGTAAGGACCCGAGAAGGAGAATAACCAAACACCAAGGACTAGGGATAATTTATCCATTTTTAAATATTTTTAAATTAAAAGTGATTAAATTATAATTTTTCATAAAATTGTGCAATAAATTTTAGATGATATTTAGAATTATTTGAAATTTTAATATCAAATAACATTAATAATGATATTTTTTTAAATAAAAAACCCTGATTTGATTGGATCTCCAATCGTTTAGACATGTCAAATCAGAAAAAGAAAAAAAATGAATTGGCCCCCTATCCGTTTGTAAAATATTGGACATGACCATAAGTGGTAGCAAATCTCTCTCTAGACAGTCGCAATGAATAAATTAAAGCTGATTTGAGAACATGAAAGCTCGGATAAACTGATTCTATCCTTGAAGTAGAGCAGTTCTCCTTTAGTGCGTTACTCTATGAAGCAAGGCAAGTTAGGCTGCATTAGGCAGTTACTTATTCGTGTTCTGGTGCCTAAAGAGCGCTGAGGGAAGAAAGCAAACTAGCTCGTACTAAACCTTAAAACTACCATTTGTAACTCATTGCTTGTATGATATTTAATGGACACCAGGGATTGTATGCATCGGGCGGTAGGAAGCTAGGGGCGGCCTCCCTGCCACCATTGGGTTGCCTTCCGGCAGCCAGGACCCTGTTCGGAATCCACGAGAAAGTGGATGATGGTGAGTTGAATAAGGGTATGGTTTGGTCCTAAAAAAAATGCAATGAGGGACATCTAAAAGTTCTCAATGAAAGTTGTGCCCTAGTATATCCTCAAAGAATCAAGACCTGACACTTACGCTGTGAAATGTAAAGATCGGAGTGAAGGGTTAATGAAAAAAAAAATGCTGTTATGATTTGGAAACTTCAACCGAATTTTTTTTAAAATGAATTTTATTTTGATAAAAAATAAAAAATGACACCTGAATGTGTTTCTTTCCGGAACGTCTGAATTGTATCCTTAAAAAACTATCCATAAGTTATGCCTAAATACCTTATATAATACTAGAGTTCCTAGGTAAATAATAAAATGACTGATAAGCTTCTAAATAACAAAAAAGGTACAAATATAAGTCTCCCGTAGCTTGTTAATAAATAAATAGTTCCCGATAAATATAAAAAACAACGTTTAACTATAGTTTTAAAAAATGCAGTTCGATCAGTCGGACCACAAATCATTCTATTTACTGGCTCATTTTTTTGGTGAAAAAAGGCTCCGGTTAAACCATCTATTTTTGGTCCGACCGAGCAATTTTTAGCCTCATTCCGACCAAAAAATATCGGTTCTACCGGAACTTAGAAAAAGGGTAAAAATTCGTCCCTTCTTCGACCAAAAATTCATCTCCCGACCGCTTCCGGCGTCGTCTCCATGTACAATGCACCTACACCTACCCCTTCACCGGCAGCACAACGTTCAGGTCAAAACCCCCTTTCTTCTCCTCCTCCGATGGGCGGTCGTCGCCGGCCACCGACTTGACGGCGGTGCGCCGCTTGCATCTTCCTCACGATCGGGAAGAACTCCTCCACCTCACCCTCCTCCTCCCCTTCCCTTCCTCCAGCGCGGGTCCTTTTGTTCCTTCGAGAAGTTTCGGCCTCCTTCTCCCATCTTCTCCTCTTCTGTTTGGTGATTTTCTCCATAACTGAACCACTCTCGAGAAAGATTGGAAGAGAGAGAGGGGCACGTGGTGGTCTGGAAAATAATTTTGTTTGGTGGAAGTGGAGGGGCAAAAATTTCTAAATATATAGACAAAATGGCCAATTACATCCTACTAAGTGCAAAGTCCCCTTTCGGCCTCTTGTGAGGTTGCGACCGCCGACCTCGTCAAAATTCTATCACGAGAAAACCCAGTGGAAATAATATGTGATAGGGAAAGAGTACCTCGGGGAGGAAAGTCCCCCCTTGACGTTTGGTGTATCGCATAACCTGGACTTACACCATCACTAGGTAATACAACTCGGGAAGAAAAATCTCTCCTAGGCTCCGCGCCCTCAATAACAGTAGACATACGGGTACATCCACAAGTGGGGACTACATTTTGGGCCGTCAGATTTGATTATCTTTAAATCTGATGGTCAATAACCTATCAGGTGATATTGGTTTGCATGTGAAGTGATATTGGTTTGCATGTAAAATGATATTGGTTTGCAAGAGACTGGTTTACATATGAAGTGATATTGGTTTGCATGTGTAGTGATATTGGTTTGAGTTAGTCCTCATAAGTGGGGACTACCCAACTCCCCACCAAATCCGGCCCCGTGCTAGGCATAGTTTCAGTCCGAATCAAACATGAAACTGTTTGAGAGTTTGCTCAGTGGTAAAAAAGACGAAAAATAGATATTAGGGCATAATTCCATTCAATCTTGCATGGTTTTTCTAATTCTGTGAATGTTAATAAAAGATATTTTTAAAGCCCCACCAAAATGGTCCGACAAATTATACGAGACCTTGAGCAAAGGTCAATGGTATTAAACCCACAAGTCGCTGTATACCAATTTCACTCGCTTTCTTCGTCTTCCTCCCGATGACTTCGCTATCTTAATCGGGACAGGTCCTTGCCCGTGCTGGCTGGTAAGCCATGCAACGCATCGAGTCAAGTGGGTACGTCTTTGACATTTAGCCGTGCAATATCCGCTGACGTTCCCAGTGTCGATAGCTATTGTAAGTGCCACTTGCCGGTGTATCGTAAATCCAAAACTTTCCCGGTAACACAATGCGTAGATGACTTGAAAAAAGTTTATAGTTCAATTTTTGATAGACGTAATGATTAGTGAAAATATTTGTTGAGCTGATTCGTCTCTAAAAATTACCAAACCATCGGTTTGACATCTCGACCTTCGACTCTTTTTTGGAACAGGTGGATCGAGAGCCTATCGTCCATCGAAGTTCAAATTACATAGTATTTATTCGAATTCGGATTAGTATATCCCCGAATTAATCAATGAGCCATAAACGAGAACAAAGTAGGATGAAAGGCTTGGAAATGTATGAACATTTGGTCGCAGGTGGGATATGCAAGTGCTTGGAAACCCAAACATCTTCTCATGGGTGCAGCAGAAAAGGCCCAATTGAGATCATTAATACTGTTTCTGGGTGGGCCGAGTTGGGTTAGGAATTAGGAAATGTTTTTCCTCTCCAATTTTAACCCATTAATGTTGTGCTTCTTCTGACCCGGATTGTCCAGTCTGGCTTTGTGGGCTATCTCGGGTCTACTCATCAATGGATTCTTCCCTTATTTTTTTGGTCAAAAATATAGGATGTGGGACCAATATTTTAAAAAATGATTGGATTTGTCCAACGCGACCCGGAACTCAACCGGTTGGATCAACCAAAACCGGAGGATGAACCCAATTGGATTGGCCTTTTAGCCTAGTTAGACCATCTAGTCTAAATTTAACTCGCCAATAATTTTGAAAAAAATGGATACAATTTTGTTAGATTGAAGTGATTAAATTAATATTTTGATATTTTTTGTTAGTGATAAGTTTTGCAACATAATTGAATGCTAATTAAAATTATATGACATTTAATACAATATAACAAAATTGGTCTGATTGGTCGGGGAGGTTAACGCCTCGCAAATCGTCTAAGTGAACATCAATGCAATAACCCGAGGGGGGCATACAAAATAATATACTCAAGGGAGATCTCAAGAGTAAGCTTGGATAACGCATCTGCTATCCAGTTCCCCTCCCGCCAGGTGTGATAAAAATCAATCTCCCAGTCCATCGCTAGGAGCTCCCTCGTCCTTGCGAAGAGAGAAGCCAGAGGGTGGGCTTTATCAACAAGTGATAGGTCTCAGAAGATGATGGATTGCTGATATTTTGTTGGGTGGATTGTGGGCCAAGTGACCAAAAGAAATGAAGATGGGCTTTGTAGTAGATGGGCTTTACAATTTGTTTATTTTCTTATCTATGTATATATATTTAAAATATTTTATTAAAATAAGAAGGTCTGGTCTGACTGATAGTCTGACCGGTTGGACCACAAAAATGAAAATGGATAAAATCTAGTTCGTACTAAAACTCGTATTTTAAAACTATGCGTTTAACTTAGCTGAAATTTGTGAAGTGTAAGATCGTGAGTCGATGTAGCGTGTTTCAATTAGAAAAGGATTGCCCATATAAAGTCCACTTGTAAGGTCAACGAAATTCCAATCAACAAGACAATAATGCCCCAGGAGACTTATCAAAGTATACGAACCATTACATTTTGGGATAATTACTACCAGGCCCCTGGTGTTTGGCATATTCGTCACTCATTCTCCTGGTGTTCAAAAATCGATTAAAAACCCCCATAGTTTGGCAAAATTATACTCTAGGGCCCCTCGCTGATGTCATCCGACATCATCGATCAATTTTTTAAATAAATGACTTATATACCCCTAGTTTGTAAAAAAAAACCCTTCAAAAAAAATCGATTCCCCTTCATCATCCTCATCTTCACCCTTCACCCTTCGAAAAAACCAAAAAAAATCTGTCCAAAAAAAAAACCAGATCCGAAATAACAATTAAAATCACAAAATCAAACCCAGAACGTCGTCAAGGACTAGAACCACCATAGAACCGGTCCCTCCTCCTCCTCCTCCGCTGGAGCCATAGCCATAGAACCACCACCAGCAACACCAACCCGAGCCCGAGCCAGATCGTGACTACCATAAAGGCCACCTTCCCGCCGTGGTAACCGCCTCCAGCTCCCCCGCCCTCGTGAAATCGAGTAAGAACAGGCACTTAGCGTTGCCCTTATCGGTCGGGCCGAGGTAGTTAAGGAAGGCGGCGGCGTAGATGGCGGGGTAGGCGGAGCAATCAGAGACGTTCCCGACGGATTCGTCGGAGAGGTAGAAGGTCTGCATGGTGGAGAGGACAGAGGTGCAGGCGGCACAGGGGAAGCTATTCTCGAGCGACTGGTTGCACTTCGAACCAGCGTCGGTCCCTCTTCGAGGCTGGGATAATTTTTTGTTTGGCTTGTCAAATTGGTTTGGATTGATATTAATTTAAGTGTTCTTAATGTTCTTGAAGAAGAAAGAAATGATTTCTAGGTTCGAGGAAATAACTTTTTTTAATTTTTTTTGAAGGGTATAACAGTCATTTCAATGAAAAAAAATTGTTGCTGACATCAGCGAGGGGTTTTAGAGTATAATTTTGCCAAACTATGGGGGGTTTTTAATCGATTTTCGAACACCAGGGGAGTGAGTGGCAAATATGCCAAATACCAGAAGTCTGGTAGTAATTATTTCTTTCATTTAATATGTAGAGAGAGAGAGAGAGATTCCATTTTTTTAGAATTAGAGAGAGATTCCATTTTTTTAGAATTAGAGAGAGATCCAAAGTGTCCCTTTCCGTGGAGACCGGATTGAGTGGGGACTAAAAAAAATTTGTCCACAGGTGGGGACTACATTTTGGGCCGTCAGATTTGATTATCTTTAAATCTGATGGTCAATAACCTATCAGGTGATATTGGTTTGCATGTGAAGTGATATTGGTTTGCAAGACGATGGTTTACATATGAAGTGATATTGGTTTGCAGGTGAAGTGATATTAGTTTGCATGTGTAGTGATATTGGTTTGAGTTAGTCCCCATATTTGGGGACTACCCCAGTCCCCACCAAATCTGCCCCCCCTTTCCGTGGTCGAAGCATTCCCCATCAAACATGAAAATTTTACAAGTCGCCTGAAAATGTGAAGCAACAACTTTCCGTGGTTGAAGCACTCCCCATCAAACACGACCCGATTTCTAACCTTTCATATGAGATCGGATTGAGTAGGGACTAAATAAAATTTATCCTCAAGTGGGGACTAAATTTTGGGCCGTCAGATTTGATTGTATTTAAATCTGATGGTCAATAACCCATCAGGTGATAATGGTTTGCATGTGAAGTGATATTAGTTTGCATGTGAAATAACATTGGTTTGCATGAGACTGATTTGCATGTGAAGTGATTGGTTTGCATGTGAAGTGATATTGGTTTGCGTTAGTTTTCATGGGTGGAGACTAGCCCAGTCTCCACCAAATCCCCCTTTCATACATACTAGCATATAGCAACAACTTACTTAAATATCCTTAACTAGTTTTTTTTAATATTAAATACTTATTGGGAGAAAATTTTTACTAACTTTTAAAAAATTTATCTAACTTGAACCTAAATTAGTCAGTGCATAAAAATGTATAAACCAAAACTTACTTAAATATCCTAAGAATGAGGTGGAAGAGTAATTTCTTCTGCATAAAAGTATATATAGTGAGACCTATTGAATGGTGATAAGCGCCGGGTTAAAGTTAATACGTTTTCCTAACTTTAACCTAAGCTTGGTCCTACGATCTGATTTCTATTTAGCTAACCAATAGTTACAATTAAAAGTATTAGAAGCTGGTAAATTTTAGCGTGTTCATATGAACGGTTGAGATTTTAATATATTTATTTAGACCATACTTTCCATTGCTCTTTTTACAAGAAGATTTTATTAATTACTTGTAGTATTTACAATCTACTACGGGTTGAATTCTTCTTATGAGGTTGCAATCGTCGATCTCGTCAAAACCCTACACGATAAAATTATGTGGAAAAAATCGTATAAGGAAAGAATACTTCGAAAAGGAGAATCCAATCTTGACGTAGGTATAGCTAAGTTTAATTCCACCTTGAATACACCAAACTTATTATATAAGTCTCCCTCAAAGCTAGCTATAATAACTTGGTCATCATTAATCTGGACACAAGCAAGTCTTGGATGTTCAGGTCCCTAAAAATATTTGCCCAGATGAGTCATTCTTGGACATGAAAGTGAATAGAATAGAGAAGAAGTTCTCGATCACTCCTGATCTCGTCGAAGATCATCCCGTGTCCAATGCTACCCAAAGGAAGTCCACATTAATCCACACTTGCCAACAAAGAAGTCCCATATAGGTCTAGTGATTGAGCAGTTATAATACGAGTAAAAATGCAGTTTCATCCTCATCTCCAAAAAGTGGACAGAGCGAGTCCCACAGATCAACCTTCCCATCTGAATCAAGTTGTCACGTGTAGGAAGATTGTCTTGTAAGAAAATCCAAAGAAAGCATTGGACTTTAAATGGGATTAGATTGGACCAAACATATCACAGTTTCTTTGCCCTTATAGATGCTAGATTGCTTCCGTCGTAGTGTTTGCTCCGCATGCAATGTGTGGAGTAACTCTTATTCTTATCATCGCCCCATTCAATTTTGTCCTCCCCACCTCGGAATTGAGCCTAAAGTAGTAAATTTTGAAGTGTTGCAGAACCTCTTCCATGCAAAAAGATATCTTCTCCGTCTTTCCATTTATTAGAATTTTGACTTGTCAACGTGTCATGACCTGAAACATATCCAGCCTCAAACATATCTTAATTTTACAAAATCATACATGTCAAAATCTTAATGAATTATTCTTTACATTTCTCCCAGGATCAGATTAAACACTGTGGCTACGGAGCTGCTAGACAAGAGAGCAAAAATAGAAGCCGGAGACTTAATTCAAGTCGTGAAGAAGCAAATGGACTTGACACCAACAAAGCTATCTCCGGATGGATACAAAGCCATATAAATCAACCTGCAAAACTGGTGTTTGGGGGGGGGGGGGGGGTGAGTGTTTGGGAAAATACTCTGTAAGTAGATAGAACATAATATATCAGTTATGTCAGATATATGCGGGACATACATAACTTAACTATGTCCCACATCATTCAAGACACATACTAATATGCATACTAATCATATGACCAGACACATACCCACAAAATCACACAATCAACAAACGGTGAGCTCTAAACAAGTTTAAATCGTGTAACTCTCTCTCCACACAAGGATATCAACATGGCCATCCGATCTCCATCATCAGAATCACATACAAAGTATATAGTAGTAAACTAGGATATCCCCAGTCTATGTGCACATAGGCTAACATCTCCGGTTAGCACTGGAAAACCTATCCATTTCTCACCACAAACAAACATAACATACATATCACACAACCAAAGGTCCAAGACCATATCAAAGAGAATTGGACATGTCATACGCTCACAAACTGGCCCCAAAGTAGAAAATACATATTCTCTAGCTGGCCACACACATATACCACATGTGTCACCCACCAATCCAAAATATGACCAAATATATCACATAAGCACATGACCACTTCATAACCAAAACTCATATGTATGAGACGCACATACTTAGGATCTGAAATATACATATGTACCAAACAAACCAAAGTTGTCATGATCTATATGCTTACCCATTTGAAGACTGCTCGACGAATGCTCATTCTCAATTCAATTCTCCTTTCACTTTGGACCTTCGTCCAACCGTTCTTTCCAAGATTGTTTCTTCCTCTAAGAACCTTGAGAAAGCCTCATATAATCTGTATAACAATCCCAATATACAAAATGAGTTCAATTCCTCCCTTCTCCATGCAAACTACTTTTGATGCTTGAAAATAACCAAGTCGGCACAATTGAGAACCAATGTCTGAAATAGCTTGAAGCCATCAAAGTAGCTCAATTCCTTTCACTCCTCTGTCCATTAATAACTAACCAATATGTATACAATTTGTAAAACAATTGTTCATGGCCAAAAGTTCACAAACTAATCTGTTTTGCCCAACCAAATTCACACCAAGCACACGACAATCTCAATTGCTTTTAACTTCGATAAACAACTCATGTAACTTAATATCCTACAAAACCAAGTCCATATCTTCATCAATACACTACTCCCCTATTCTTTCATGATCATACCAAGTCCATAGATAAACTTAAAAGTAAAAAAAATCACTTACCACATAGCTCTTCTTCAACTACCTCAATTTCAAAACCTGTAAATCTGTCCTGACTTAAATAGATTGTCCAGGGCAATTCTTTTCTTCAAATAAGACATACGATACAGTTTTAGAAAGTTATTAAAGTCCTCTACAACTTTATGTTTTATGAAAATACCAATTCCAAACAGAAATATACTTACCAACCTTTTCTCATGAACATCGCTCAATTCTGAACCCAGCCAATCAGTCAATCTTTCGTCTAAACTTTCACAACGATTTCTTAATCCAAACAGGACATATAATATATTCTTAGAAAGGTATTTAAGTCCTCCACAATCTATATCAAGGCACTAACGTCTAATTCAGAGTCAAAATAGACTTACTAAGTACTTCTTCTTCAACCAGTTCAATTATATCTCTAGCAGACAGTCCATTGTTCAAAATTTATTTCACGATGACTCCTTATTCAAAATAAAATATATAATATATTTTTAGAAATTTCTTTGTGTCCTCAACAACTTTCATGAAGACATGGAAGTCCAATTTAAAGAGAAAACTAGCTTACCAAGCCAATTTTTCTGGACCTGCTTCTTTCTCTTTCATCTTTGCTCTCTCTTCTTATCTTTTCAATTTTGGTTTATGGCTAAGTTCCAGTATTTTTTGCCTCTTCCTACGTGTTTCTGAGTCCTAAAAATGTGTGGGTAAGTAAGCATCAATCATTATTCACCTCCTTGACCAATTTTAATTAACTTGCAAGTGGTGAAAGATGATTGGATGCCTTTTTCATGTGGTCCAATTAGAATGCAGCACTTTGAGCCCCATTTTTCACTGATCTCTGTTGATTTTTATCCAAAGTTGTTTTCTTGTCAATTATAGGTCTATGTGTCTAGTTTCTGGATCACACTCATTTGTACCATTTGGAGCAAAATTGAGATCGATATGTCTATTTTACCGAGCATGTGTCAGTGTTGTCCGAACTTGTCCAACTAACTTCATAAGTCTTGAGAACTATTTGAGTAGGCTTGTTGATGTTGATCTACAATTCTTATAATACTAACTCATATCTATACACACTTCATAAATGTGTATGTACATGAATTCCTCTTGAAATAAACACCAAGAAGTCCAACCAAAGCACATAAGAACCGATAACATAATGTCTTGCTCACCACTTGCTAGGCTTGGTCCAAATTGCTAGCATGACAAATCCATGTCTATCAAAGCTTATATATCTATATCTTACCTTTCAATACCATTACGAATCATCTCCTTTGAATCCCAGGTGAAGATGTTATGATCAATTCATCATACCAAGTTTGGAACCGTCCGTGGTAGTCCGAGATACCATATGCTTTTCTTATAACTATCTTTGGCACTCCAAATACGAATACAATATGCCATTACGACTAAGTATGCTTCACTTAAGTCAGACAAATATGATTAAAAGACTAGGGTATTACACAACGGAAGCGGTAAAATAAAATTCACCCCGGTAATTAATAATTATCACCGTCAGAAGTAGATGAAAAAAAGCCACCAAAAGGGGACACCAAGATTTATGTGAAAAACTCTCTAAATACTAAAAATAAAAACCACGGAACCAGCTCTGAAAATATCCACTAGTAAAATAGAAAATTACAGCGATAAAAATATCCTCACTACCCATAAACCCGAATTATCCCACTTTCGTATTTCACTTGTATTTTACCGTAGAGAATTTTTACTCAGTTTATTTTTACCTCAAACTCTTTCTCTGGAAATTAGAAACTATCTTATTACAAAGTACCGATACAGCTCTATTTCTTTAAATCTAAACTCTCTAATTGAAGTTTTCTACTTTCATAAACTCTTTTTAATCTGTTGGGATGAGCACCAAACCGTATAAAACCGTAAAACCGACGACACCACAAACCAAAAAAATGTAAACCAAAGATTGGGTTGGTGTCATGGTACGCTTTGACACTGACACCGCAAAAGTAGGTACGGTGTCGATATTGATTTCTTATAAAACCGCGGCACCGTTAAACTGAACATATAGGCGTGAGAGTATTTCTAGGAAGATAGAGTCTGGAAGTTGCTCATTCTGTCTCCATATCCTCCCGATTTCTTCCTCTGCTTGATATTCTCACCATTCGGTGCCATGGATCGTTCCTGTGCTTGCTGTTGTCTCTGGTTTAGGAATTTTCTCTCGATTTCTATGTTTAAGGATTTGATTGATCCTTGGTCTTCCACTAAGACGACAGATTGGCTTGTGAGAGCCCTAATTATGGACTATGTTATGTTGTTGAATATTTGATGTTCTCTAAAAAAAAGAATATTTGATGTTTATGGTGTTGAAATGATTGATTTTGTGTATTATTTATGTTGGGTCTACTGAAAATAGATTTTATTTGAAGTATAGACTGTTGAAATGGGATTTATTTATGTTTTATTACTCTTAAATGGACCAATATAGCTTTCAAACTGCAAAATGTCGAACCACACCTATACTACAAAATTATAAAAATTGCGGTTTCGATTCAAACCGCAAAACCGACTGTATCAAAATCTCTTTAAAAAAAATATACAGTTTGGTGTCATTTAATAGTTTAACACTGTCATACGTACCGAACTCATCCCCACCTTTTAGACTACCCACATCAGCAACCCATCCAATCCAGGTCACGGAATAAATTATTAATTTCTCTCTCTTCCGTACCCAATTTCTACCTAATCCAATCCACTTACATATTTTCTACCCACATCAGCAACCCAGTTCACAGAATAAATAATTAATTTCTCTATCGTCCACATATTATCTACTCTGATTTGTTTAGATTAAAATTATATATTACAAAAATAATTATATTTTCAATAACACGATTAAATATTGTGATTAAGTCATAAAATTACAAAAGCAAAAATTGGAATACTAAATTATGTAGTGAAAGAAGAGAGAATTTTAGATGGTATATGAAAATATGTTAACATTGGACTCTATTTATAGAGATACAAAATTAAATTATTTTTTAAATTTATTGCTAAAGATAAGCTAACCACAAAAATTTTATCTGAATAAATCTATTTTTACGAATAATATTATGCCAAGTGAAAATAACTAGATAGTTAGATAAATGAAAAAAAACCAGCCAATTCGCTCGGGAGCAGGATTGGCTGGCCAATCCGTCGACCGAGCGAAAATCAATAACAACCTTTTTTTTAATTGATTAAATATTGGCCGAGCGCTCGGATCGGCCACTGATGTACATGGCCTTACAGGAGAGCTTCCGGAGAAGTGGACAAGCGACATCAATTACACTACTGTTTGAATATCATGCACATTGTTTATTTTTTTCCACGGGACTTGGTTTTCAAATCCTTTCCATATCTTTTTCACCCAAGCATTAAATCCTTGTCCCATCTTCACCCCACCTTGACCTTTCCATGGACAAAATACACACCAGGACTTAAATGAGCATGACCCGTCACCATTGCTTGCTTTCTTTTTTCTGGGCCACTTGTCTTTTTCTTACTATTTAGTACACCATAACTAAATATTGTCAAATCTTTAGAAATAATTTTTAAAATAATAAATTTTTAATTCATGAAATTTGAATTAAAAATCTTTTTAAAAATCAAAACTAATTGGATACGTCAAGTAAGGATGATATAAAATTACTGGGGGAAAGTTGGGCGATTTGACCTTTGGTCCATTGGGATTTTCAATTTCCGCGGGAATAAGGCATTTATGCTCATAGAAACTTGAAAGTAGAGGCCACAACTTCCCTACTTTTTCTATCAGCAAATATTCTATTTTATTGTCAGACCGAATTATTCTCGACTTAAAAGTTACGAGATTGATAAGAGGATCAGAGCTTTTTGTCTATTTATTTTCTCTTTGTTCTCGTTTCTTGCTTATTTTACCAACTTTTTTCCTATCTCATCTTTATGTACTTTTAAGTTTGGGCAAATTGTCCTCGACACTTTGAATTTGCTTAAATTATTGTTTCAGTCTTTTCTGTTTCGAAATTAAAAATTTAGTTCTCTAGTTTATTTTTATTGTACTCTAAGACCCCTACAGTCGAAATCGTGAAAATTTTCCTGCGAGAAACACCTGAAATGACTCATTTGCCCATTAGAAAAAAACAAAAAAAACACTTACAATTAAAAATAAAAAATCTCCCCTCTCTCCTAGACCTGACCACGGTTCGAATTTAGACGAATTCGAATCGAATTTATTCGAATTCGAATTTATCAAAACATTAAACCATATTCAATTCTTCAAAAGACGAATCGAATACGAATTATGAATTTTCGAATTAGAATCGAATTATAATCGAATTATAATTCGAATTCGAATTCGAATTCGAATTCGAATTAATTATATAATTTTAATACTTAATTAAAAAATTCTAAAACCTCTAAATTTTCGAAAAAGTTTAAAAAGTTTTGATATTTTTTGAAAATTTTAAAAACTTTGATTTTTGCTTCAAATATTAAAAAAAATTAGGAATTAGTGTTTAACATTTTTTGAGAAAAAGAAATAAACTAAAGATTGGGCTTGCACTTAATGTACCAAATTAAGTTGCCTACGTATCCTTAGCTCCGAAGGAATCAAAGCCCACGTAGTTCTCTTACCTTTATGGAGCTAACTCACTTAGTCGGATGTGTTTGTGCTTTCACCGGTTGTGGCATCATCGAGGTCGTATAGTTGGTCGGGATTTTCCCGGACCAATTCTTGTTGTCGTCTTTCCGCTTTGGTCCAATCGGCGAGTAATGCTTGTGCCTCCAAAGATTGCGGTGTCATTGAGTACCGGTGTTCATCCAAAATATTATCTCCTGCACTAAATGCTTGTATATTCCATTCATTATCAATCCAATGACATGTAACACCAAAATATGAATGTGTTTGCCAATGATCACTCCATATATCACAACATATAGAAACTCGACCATCAAAATCAAAGAAAAAAGTTTGTAATTTTTCTTTATTTTTCTTGTATAAATCTTTTACATATCGTGTTAATGTACTTCGTGGAACTTTTTTTGCACTAGGATTTAAAGCATTTTGACAATAAGTTGTAAAATTAAGTTTTTCACCAAAACTAAAAGATAAATGTTCGGTAGCAACTAATTTAGCTAATTCCTCTCTATTATTTTGATCGGTGTAATGAAATAAAACATTAGGTGTAGTAGATAATTGAGTTTGTGATTTTTCAAAACCAACTTCGTGTGGATGTTTAGTATTCAAATGAATAGTATAAGTACCATATCCATTCCCGGTTTTGAATTCATATTGTTTACCACAATAATTACATGTAATTTTGAAGATACCTTTTTCTCCGGTAGAAATTTTTTTGAAATGCTTAGTAAAAAGTAATGAAGGTGATCTTTTTACCTTTTGTGGATTGTTGAATATTGAATCAACACTTTCCCGTTGAGCTTCATCATGGACGTTCATCATTTCTTCCGGAATAGGATAAGTAGAAATCGGTGGAAAATTCGATTCAATAGAATCGTGATGTTCCACACGTTTTTCCTTACCCTTATTTGCTCTACTTGATGACATAATTATATAGTAATATGAGTAATTATATGAGAAATATGACTAATATATGTAATTAGTAAACTTGAGGGAGAATTTATATAGCTCAAATTTTCAACAAGAGAAGTAGAGAATTGAGATTGGAATGTGTAAAATTTGAAGAATAAGAGGTGGTATTTATAGAGTTGTGAAGAAATTTTGAATTTATAAATTTTTTTTTAAAAGTACCAACAGTAAAAAAACGGTAACCTGGGGATTAAAACGGTAACAAAAAAAATGGTAAGAAAAAAACGGTAATTTGCCCCCTGACGCTGACGCAAGCGCTTGCGTCAGCGAAATTCAAATTCCGCGCCCCCTCCCCCCTTGATTTTTTTTGAATTCGAATCGAATTCGATACGAATTCGAATTGAATTCGCCGGTTTGACGAATTACAAAAAACTTGAACCGTATTCAATTCTTATCATGACGAATTCGAATCGAATTTTTTGACGAATCGAATTATTATCGAATCGAATCGAATTTTTTACGAATCGAATCGAATCGAATCGAATCACGAATCAGATTCAATTCATGGCCAGGTCTACTCTCTCCTACCCATCCCCTCTCTCCCCTCTCCTCCCTTCTCCCCTCTCCTCCTACGCTTCTCCCCTCCCCGCCTTTCTTTCCTCTCCTCCATTGTAGACGAACACTATCAATCTCAAAAATCCTAGAAGTCCAATAAATTCCAGAAAAATCCCAGAAATCCTATCTTCAAGCTTTTTTTTAGAAACACTTGAAACCATATCACTAAAAACACCAACAAATCCCAGAAATCCCTTCAAACTAAACCTGACCAAAAATCCCACAAACCCCATCTTCGAGTTTTCATAACATAGAAGTCGCACAAATCCCAGAAATCCCAAAGTCGCCTTAATCCCAGAACAAGAAACGAGAACAAAACTTAGAAACCTGTCTCATTTTCATAAACGAAAATAAGAAATTAGCAGGACCTGAAATCAATCTGTCTCATCTACAAATCTAATTAATTAATTACAGATTGGTTTAACACTGTTCGTAATGATCTCAGCTTTCGGAATGGTCACCGTAAGCACTTCGATTTAATTAGGGTTCTTAACTTGGGTTTATGGGATTTTTAGTTTTAGGTTTATGGAGTTATTAATTACGGGGGTGTTTATTGTTGTTAAAGGTAGAAGAAGAGATGAGGGGAGAAGAATGGAGGAGAGGAAATATGAGAAAGGCGAGAGTGGATGAGAGAGGAGAGAGGTTAGGTTATTTTTTGTTGATTTTTTAATTGAGGGGTATTTCGGTCTTTTCAGGTGTTTCTCGTCGGAAAATTTTCACGATTCCGACGGCAGGGACCTGGGAGTTCAATAAAAGCAAACCAGAGGGGCCGAATGTTTGTTTTCAAAACACGATGAGCTGAAACAATAATTTAAGCAAACCTCAAGAGGCTGAAGGCAATTTACCCTTTAAGTTTTAACCCTGATAAGTAAATTTTATACATTGTAATTTTTTGTCCGAAATAGTACAGAACCCTTCTTGCAAGATTATGACCATCAGTCTTATTAAAATTTAGGAATAAGTTTATTTTAATACCCTGTAATTTTACCCTTTTTGCCTGGAGTACCATATGGTTTCAAATTGGTATTTTAGTACCATGTGGTTGACCCCAATTTTTCGGGCAGGTCCAAGGTAGTTGCCCGTCCAAACTGCTCGAAACGACGTCATTTTAGAGAAGACGTGGCGACCATCTAGTGTCAGAGTGGATTAAATTAAAGCTGATGTGCGATCTGGTAAATTACTAAAATAGTCCCTAATTATATATTTTTTAAGAAAAAACCCTCATTTAAATATTACTCTCCTCCTCTCTCTCTCTCTCTCTTTCTCTCCTCCTTGGAGTCTCCTGTGCTGTACCCCTTCCGACGTGGGAGCTACTCTTCTTCGTTTCAATCTCCACATCCAGCTTCTTCCAATCTAACCCCTTTCTCCGCTAACACCTCTTCCCTGGGCATGGCAGCACCAAAAGGACTTGGCTTGTTAGTCCTAATAGGTTCCAAATCCCCTCCTAACCTGCCCTTGCGCGGATCTAACACCAACCTAGGTCTCTCCCTAATAGGCTCGTGGTTCGCACCTCCACCACCCGCACCCCCTCCAAACCCACCACCAGCACCTCCTTGGGACCACCAATCTGTTTCGGCCCCTAGGGAATCACGAAACCCCGACCCAAAAGTGGAGGACCTAGAGGGCAGATCGGATGGGCCCCGTCGCCCATCTTCGAATCCCCCGTACTGCTTCCTGCCCCCACCCCCGCCTTCGCCAGAGTCCTCCCGACCTCCACCACCGGGCCCACCTCGGCTGTAGTTGGAGAAGCCGCCGTCGAGACGGCAGAGCTGCATTTCCTCAGTGGAGCGCTCCTTGGGGCCAGTGGGGAGGAGGAGCGTCTCGTTAGGGATGAGGCCCTTGGGGCGGGCAACGCCGGAGGAAGTCTCAGACTTGGCGGTGACGGATTCCCGGAGACTCCATGGAGGAGGAGAGAATATTTAAATGGGGGAAGAAGGAGGAGGAGGAGGAGGGGGAGGTAGGGAGAGAATATTTAAATCCATTTTAAATAATTTAGGGATTGAATAGGTAATTTACCACGGTTCACTTCAGCTTTCACTTAAAAAACTTGGGTGCCACGTGTCTTCCACGTGGTCTGAAAATGATGACGTTTCGGGCGGGTTTCCACGGGCACCTTGGACCTGCCCTGAAAATTGGTGGTCAACATAGAGTACTAAAATACCAATTTGAAACCACATGGTACTCCAAGCGAAAAAGGTAAAATTACAAGGTACTAAAATAAACTTATCCCTAAAATTTAACCGTGGTAGAATTTAGTGAGAAAAAACCAAAGTAGAAAAATAATACCTCGATAGGGTGAAACAAGTTGTCGAAGTTTTTATAATGATCGTTGATCACAACCACTGATCGGTATTCCCTAGTGGACATCCTTTCTAAGACCATGTACAGCAGTCCGAGCGCCGAGCGCTCGGCCTATTATTTAACTATTAAAACAAAATTGGTGTTTATTGATTTCCGCTCGGTCGAGCGGATTGGTTGACTTTTTTTTTTAATCTAACTATCTAGTTATTTCTATTTGGCATAATATTATTCGTAAAAATAGATTTATTCGGATAATATTTTTGTGGTTAGCTTATCTTTAGCAATAAATTTAAAAAATAATTTAATTTTGTATCTCTATAAATAGAGTCCAATGTTAACATATTTTCATATACCATCTAAAATTTTCTCTTCTTTCACTACATAATCTCTTCTTATAAATTGTCTCTATTATATTATTTCTATTATGGATCCAAATGATCATAATTTTTCAAAGTATCACTCATTCGGATCTTATAATCCTTCATCTTAGTATTCCAATTTTTACTTTTATAATTTTATGACTTAATCACAATATTTAATCGTGTTATTGAAAACATAATTATTTTCATAATATATAATTTTAATCTAAACAAATCAGAGTAGATAATATGTGGATGAGAGAGAAATTAATTGTTTATTCTGTGAACTGGGTTGCTAATGTGGGTAGAAAATATGTAAGTGGATTGGATTGGGTAGGAATTGGGTATGGAAGAGAGAGAAATTAATAATTTATTCCGTGACCTGGATTGGATGAATTGCTGATGTGGGTAGTCTAACAAGGAGGCAGTCTAAAAATTAAAGAAAAAATTACGCTCAGATCCCTGTAGTTTGGCATCCTTCCCTCTGGGGTCCCTGCATTTCCAAAATCATTCCTGACGTCCCCGAAGTTTGGTTTTAGAGACTCTCAGGTCCCTGATGGCTCTTTTTTTCATTTTTGGTCTAGAAATGACCAAAATACCCTTAAACAAAAAAAAATTACCATCTCCAACCTTTGAACAAAAACACCCACCACCAAAAACCAACAAAAAAATAAGATCAAACTAATTAAAATCAAGAACACAACCAAGAACATTAAAGAAAAAAACTCAGATAAAAATCCAGCTCGTCGATTTGGGGATCGATAATACGTACCAGAAGCCGACGAGCTCGTCGATGTCGAACACCTAGGCATTCATCCTGTCGCCGACGAGGGCCACGTCTCTAACTCAGAATCCCAAGAACCAGAAAGTACTTGAAGAGGCGCTTCAAGCCCTAATCGCCGATCTAAACCACGAGGCCGCCGCTGGAATAGTTTGCCCTTCCACGCGGAAGAATTTCCCGGGTGCGAAAGGGATATTAATTAAGGGCAATCAACGACGACAACCATTGGTCGGAGTGAGGACCTCGCTCTCGTAAACGTAATCGACTCCGATGATCTCGAGGATCTTCGCGCTCAAAGAAATTTACGAAGGCAACCGTTGTTGTACACCTCCTCGTCGTTGCTTCTTTAGTCAATTATTTCTTGGATCTGGATTTTGAATTTTTTGATTTAGATTTTTCTTAATTTTCTGGAAGAGTTTGATTCCTTGAGAATTTGTGAACTTGATTGGTGAGCACGATGAAGATGGTTGGAGACGAAACATGTGGTCGGAAAAGATGATGGATAATTTTTTTTATTGATTATGGTTTTCTGGATTGGATTTTTGATGTTCTTTGGAATTGAAGATTTTTATCTGATTTTTTTTCTTTAATATTCTTGATTGTGTTCTTGATTTTAGTTAGTTTGATCTTAGTTTTGAGTTGATTTTTGGTGGTGGGTGTTTTTATTCAAAGGTTGGAGAAGATAAATTTTTTATTTTTTGTTTAAGAGTATTTTGGTCATTTCCATGACCACAAATGAAAAGAGCCGTCAGGTACCCGAGAGTCTCTAAAACCAAACTTCGGGGATGTCAGGAACGATTTCGGAAATGCAGGGACCCCAGAGGGAGGGACGCCAAACTACAGGAACCTGAACATAATTTTCCCAAAATTAAAACGCGTTTTCTGCATCCTGATTAGACCTATCTCTGCTTGGATTGGGAGAGCATCTTAATTGCAACCGTCATACCATCCAAGTAGCCATAGTAAACTGTTCTAAATCCTCCATTTCCAAGTGTCCTTCTAAACAAATAGATCATAAATTTGACCAAATTGCAAATAGTTATACTTAACAATATATCACCTTTCCCTTACAAAAAAAAACTATATATCACCTTTCAACTAAATGAACCCTGACGTATTTTGCCCTATATTAATCCCAAACAAGTTGTTAAAGAATTGGATGAACATACATCCTCTCTTCTGACGATGTGCACAGAGAGTTGGATACACAGAGACGATTTATACTTATATAAAAAAAGAAAGAGACGATTTATAATTAACGGGATTGAGAGGATTCATAAAAAGTAGGACTAAGTCTAACCAGTTATTATTTCACGGAATAAAATTGATTGACTGTCTGAATAGTGTCTGTCGAAAATCAAGATTTTCTTCAAAGAATTCGAATGTCGTACATCTTTAATCGTTTCTTATGGTTAATAATTTTTTTTTTGAAAATTGGTTAATAAATATCAGGCTTACATTTTTTTGGCGTCTCTCCTTAGAATCTCTGCCCATTTCTTTTGTCCTGATCACTACCAAGAGCGAATGACTTCTTCTACTTCTCCGGAAACGAAGCACGATGTTTTCCTCAGCTTTAGAGGCAAAGACACGAGAACGAACTTCATTGGGCACCTGAATGCTGCCTTGACTAGGAATTGCGTTGACGCGGCCTTTACCAGCGACGATGATGATGATGGTAAGCGTGGCGGAGGACAAGAAAGCTCAGATACCCTTTTCGATAAGGTGTCCAACTCGCGAGTATCGGTGATCATTCTCTCACAGGGCTACGGCGAGTCTCCGCAGTGTTTGGATGAGTTGGTAAAGATCATGGAATGCAAGGACGCCGAGGGACAAGTAGTCTTACCGGTTTTCTTTGGGGTAGAGTCAACTCATGTAAGAAAGCAAAGTGGCCCTTTCGGGGATGGCTTCCTCCGGGTGCTTCAGGACCCACTACTCAAGGACAAGGAAGAGATATGGAAACGTGCACTTGCTGAGGTTGCCAATTTGTCCGGGTGGGATTCCAAGGAGAAGTAAGTATTGCTTCAACTTTAAACATGTTTGTTACATCTCATGCTGGCTCTCTAGAACTTAGTTTAGAGTCGAATTGATTAACTATTTTAAGAATGCCGAGTTAATTAGCTAGAATGCGAGAATGGATCGAATTAGTGATGAGCATCTAGTTAGATAAAAACTCGGCCACATTACCACGTTGGTTGGTGCAAGTTTACCGGGCCTTTTATAAGTGTTTAAAATCAATCAATGCATTGTCTTAAAAAGTCACGTGGTGATTGGAGATGAAGGGGAGAGTTGAAAACTCGAGAGTGAGTGTCACGCGCGAGAAGGAAGCCGTTGCTGATGGAGGGCGCGCTCGCAGGAAAAGTGGCTAAAGTCTGTAGAATTCGTAAGCCACTGAGGGTTTTCTTTGTATTCAGTAAGTATATATAGAGTACAAGTTCTAGGGCTACGTATCTGCTAGGGTTACATGCCTAGCCTCCTAGAGTTACTTTTAGGATTACAACTCTATGTACCATATCTAGGTTTATCTTATCTGCACGATTTGAACGACACAACTTGATAAGGCAAGACCATATTACATGTATATCGAACATATCTAACACTCCCCCTTCAAGTTAGATCGTGCAAATTGCGGATGCCCATCTTCTCAACCAGAGTGCAGAAGCGATCAAGGCCCAAAGCCTTTGTGAACAAATCGGCCAGTTGTAGATCAGTCAAGATTTTGCACGGCTGAATTTTACGAGACTGGATGCGCTTTTGAACAAAGTAGCAATCCATCTCGACATGTTTTGTCCTTTCGTGATAGACCGGATTTTGCGTGATGTGTACTGCAGCTTGGTTATCACAATATATAGGTGTAGGATTTCTTTGAGGTGCACCGAGATCATGAAAAAGCCATCGCAACCAAATAATTTCACTAACCGTCACCGCCATGGCACGATATTCTGCTTCAGCTGAGGAACATGCAACAACATTCTGTTTCTTAGACCGCCAAGATACTGGTGCACCACCAAAAGTAATAAAATACCCAGTTCGTGATCGTCTAGTCATTGGGCAGCCTCCCCAATCGGCATCACTGTATGCGGCTAGCTCGAGTGACTGTGAATTATTCTACAATATCCCCTGGCCCGCGGTTGTTTTTAAATAATGAACTAACCAGTCAGCTGCATCGATGTGTGGTTGTCTTGGATCCTGGACAAATTGTGAAAGCACATGGACGACGTACACTATATCAGGTCGCATAACCGTAAGGTACATGGGCTGTCCAAATCAAGCGACGATAGAAAGCAGTTCGTGATGCGACATCACCAGTCAATTGAAATTGATGGTTCTGCTTCATCAGGAAGCAACACGGCCGGGAACTAGACTTTCCACACTCCTTGACTATATCAAGAGTGTATTTATGTTGACTGAGAACAAGTCCTTCGGATATACGGTCTGCCTCGATGCCCAGAAAATATTTGATATTTCCAAGATCCTTGATCCCAAATTGTTTGTCAAGTCACGCCTTCGTGATGTTGAGCATCTGTATATTGTTGCCTATGAGTATAACATCGTCCACGTAGACCAATAAGCACAGCACTAATGCACCTTCACGATGCCTGAACAAAGCATGACCAGCCTTTGACCGACGGTACCTCATCTCCAGCAATACACTTGCGAGTTTGCTATACCAGTTCTTGGATGCTTGTTTTAGGCCGTACAGGGACTTTCGCAGGCGACATACGCGTCTATCTCCAGCCTTGGCAAAACCTTGCAGGATTGACATATGGACCTCTTCGTGTAAGTCGCCATACAAAAATGCATTATCGACATCAAGCTGTTGGATCAACCAGCCCTGTTTTACTGCAAAAACATCTCACAGTCACGAGTTTCACAACTGGTGCAAAATTCTCGTGGTAATCAACTCCTTCGACTTGCTTGAAACCTTGAGCAGCCAAGCGAGCCTTGTAACGTTCCACCTCACCATTAGGCTTAAACTTTATCTTGTAGACCCACTTGGAGTCTACAGCACGTCGTCCCCAGGGCAACAACTTCTGACAGTGATTGCATCGGGGTTTATTTCCACCCGTTTTGGCCTAGTTCGGAGCAGCGCCTTTGGGCTGATTTCGAGACACCTGGAAAGCAGCAGATTCGGTGGTGGTTCGGCGAGAATTGCTAACCGCACATTTCCCTCTAGTGCATCAATTTTTTTCTTCATGGCTATTCGCCAGCATTCATGCTTGGCCGCCTCTTCAAAGTTTTGGGGCTCGCTACATTATGTGATCGCTGCCAAGAAAGCACGATGCACAGCAGAAAACTTATCATAACTGACAAAGTTAGATAGAGGATATACATGTGAAGAGCCTGATGTAGTGGGAGATTGCAATGGGCCGATTAAGGAAGGTGGCAATGTGACTTCATACTCATTTAGATGTCCAGGTTGCTTCACAACTCGTTGACTTCACTGAGGCTGGATTGCTTCTTCAGTAGTGCCTTCGGAAGGTCCCGAAATGTGAGGGTCGGCCAAAACAGTAGGTTCAACTTGGGTATCATTTTCGGCCAGAACATTGGTGGGTGGTTGTGTCTCTGGTAAAACGGTTTCAACTTCATCCACTGGCTGACTTTCTCTTCGTGGAACAGAACTAGGCTCGTTGGATTCATAAGGGTATTGGTGTTCGACGAATATCACGTCTCGAGATGTAATAAATTTCTTGGCCGCTATGTCACAAACCTTGTACCCCTTTTGATTAGTAGGATAGCCAAGGAAAACACATGTTGTACTACGAGTGTCAAATTTAGACTTTTGATTGGGCTTGTGGACATAAACTAAGCATCCAAAAACTCTAAAATAATTATAGGTGTAGGGCGCGTGTCACGTGCGAGAAGGAACCCGTTGCTGATGGAGGGCGCGCTCGTAGGAAAAGTGGCTAAAGTCTGTAGAATTCGTAAGCCACAAAGGGTTTTCGTTGTATTCAGTAAGTATATATAGAGTACAAGTTCTAGGGCTACGTATTTGCTAGGGTTACACGCCTAGCCTCCTAGAGTTACTTCTAGGATTACAACTCTATGTACCATATCTAAGTTTACCTTATCTGCACGATTTGAACGACATAACTTGATAAGGCAAGACCATATTACATGTATATCAAACATATCTAACAAAGTCGTTATAGCCATCGGAGATGCGATCACCTGGCACATTGCTCCATGATCTGCAGGGGTTTCAAGTGGCCAATGTAGGGCAGAAGTTTCACCACTGACACACTAATATTTCCACTAGGAAGTTATGACATGGTGCTTGGTGTCCAGTGGTTGCAGACTCTTGGTGACATTAAGTGGAAATTCCAGGAGTTGAAGATGGAGTTTCAAGTGTTAGAATCTTAATATCCAACCCAAAACTTTAAGGCAATGAGTTGGTAGATTTTCAATGCTTATAAATTAGCCCATCCCACTTGCATTAACCAATGTGAGATTTTCAACACGCCCCCTCAAACGAGTCCCATCAGTTAGAAGATTACACGGGCGTTGACCTTGCCAACGTGCGAGAAATAGGGCTAGTTTGAGCACAACAATGGATACGGGATCAACCCGCAATGATACCATGTTTGAATCTCCATATCCAACCCAAAACCTTAAGGCAAGACTTCGGTGAATTTTCAATACTTATAAACTAGCCCATCCCACTTGCACTAACCGATGTAGAATTCTCAACACCAAGTTGGTGGGAGCAAAGTGGTGCTCAGAGGGTCTCAAAAAGGTGCTTTGAGAGAAAGCTCAGCAAAGCAAATATGCAAAATGGTGTCGGCAAATGAAGAAGAGTCTGAGATTGAATTTTGCAGGCTTTCTGTCACGAGGTTCATCCTGCTACAAAAGACAACACTAGTGAGATGTGCCATGTTGAGCAGAAGGAAGAACCATTGCCTGAGATGGTGGATCTACTATATGGACATCAAGATATCTTCCAGGAGCTCACATGATTACCACTTGTTAAGAGTATGGTGCATAACATCCCATTGAAGGAGGGAAGCTCCAGTCAACCTACGACCTTACAGGCATTCTGGCCAACAAAAGGATGCAGTGGAGTAGCTCATTGTAGACATGCTCAAGGTTGGAATCATCCAGAGTAGTCACAACTGCTACTCCTTTCTAATTGTTGAAGAAGGACTGCTTCCAATGGAGTGATCGGCTACTGAGCATTCCAAATCGGCCATGATCAATCCTGATTAAGCAGGGAAGAATGTCACGTGGTGATTGGAGATGAAGGGGAAAGCTTAGAAATTCAGGAAATCAAAGATGAAGTCGGGAGCATGACGTGAGCGTCTCGCGCGAGTATAGAAATTTTCATAACCTATCCAAAACATGAAAGTAACGAGTAGGTAGACCTTTCACATTTATAAATCAGTCCACCACACTCACAACTAACGATGTGGTAATTCTAACACGCCCCCTCAAACGAAGCCTATCCGACGAAGTTTGCACGAGCTTTTTCCACTTTGCCAACGTGCTATGATATGGGGGTGGGCGATGGGCCACAACTCTCACAGGAACAATTGACTCTGATACCATATAGGAATTTCCATATCCTACCTAAAATCTTAAGGCAATGAGTAGGTGGATCTTCCATACTTATAAACCCGCCCACCACACTCGCAACTAACAATATGGTAATTCCAACAGCGAGAAGGAAGCCGTTGCTGCTGGAGGGCGCGCTCGCAGGAAAAGTGGCTAAAGTCGTTATAGCCTGTTGGGATGGCGAGAAATAGGAAAGATTTATTTCCTATTCCTATTCCTATTCTGACTAAGTTTTGGACTCCTAATCTGACCTAGATAGGTTACTTGTGCACCAAGGGTTTGTATCTATATAAAGACATGTTACCCTAGGTTTTTTGTATGGCTTTGTGGCTCGGAAACTCATCAATAAAAGTTCTCCTTTCTCTTCGTGGATGTAGGCATTAGGCCGAACCACGTTATCTCTTGTGTCCGTGTTCTTTGCGCGTTTTGTTCCCTGGTTGCTGAATTCCTAACAATTGGTATCAAGAGCTAAGGTTGGAGGATGTCAGACGGTACGAAGTTTGCTCTTGTGTCAATGGTTCTTCGAATTTTGGGTTATTGCAAAGGCGTGTCAAGGATCTCCTCGTGCAACAAGGGATGGTCATCGCGCTCTCAGGGAAAAAGCCTGAGAAGATGGAGGAGCAAGAGTGGGAAGAGTTCGAGGCCAAGGCGGTAGCGAAGATTTATTTGTGCTTGGCGGATGATGAGGAGCCACTAGCTGGGTTGTGGAAGAGGATCCAGGTCAGAGTCAAAGAAGTTCAATAGAAGTGGTTTCAAGTGCGGAGAAGGGCACATGAAGGGGACTATCCAGGATGAACTAGGGATCAAGACAATGAGGAGGGATTGACATCCACAACCATGGCCACATATTCAGACGGGTCGGATGGTGACTAGTTTTCTGTCTTATCAAGTCCAATGCATCCTGGTAATCTCTTTTCATTAGGGACCTTGGATTATAACAGTGATAGTTATAAAGGTATGCTAATGAAGGTGAAGAAAGATGCGATGGTAGGGATGAAGGGTGAAAGGGAATACCTACAGGTTAGCAATGCACATTATTATAGGTGGAGTCATATCAATGGGTCTGAAGGAGTTGGCAAAAGCTCAGGTCATATGAGGTTGGTTCGTACGAGGGAGCAAAGGCTTGACATGAATGGTTTGGGTAGAGTTGGGATTCGCGGAGATATGGATAGCGAGCTATGGTTGTTTCGTGGAGGCATGGTTGGCAAGGAGCCATGGTTGTCTCGGAGAAGCATTGTTAGCTGGGCCTCGCTATGGTTGTCTAAAGGAAAGTGCACGTCAAAGGTGTTGGGTAGGTTTTGCATGGGGAATGCGAGGCCGTTGGTAGCACTACGGGCGAATCAGATATCTCACTCAAGGCCGAACGGTGGAGTTCGTGGCATGTCGAGGGTTCTACTTGGTAGAACAAAAGGTTGCCCTTTGTATGCTATGGCATGTAGCATTGGTATGAGGCAAGAAGGTCCAGCGGAAAAGCAGTTCGAGGTTGCGGAGCATGGGGCTAACCGAAAAATAGAAGGCGTGTCTATTGGTCGCAAGGTTGCTTCAGCAGGTGGACTTGCTAGTTGGGGTTCAATGGAGATTGGAGGAAATAGGCCAAGCAAGTTCAGAAGCTCGAGTTTGGGGGCTGGCTCCAAGTGATTGAACAAAAGGTGAAGAGAAAGTTGAGATGGTCTTATTGATGCAGTTATCTATGGTCCGAGATGGAGTCGGTGGAGTCGGATTGGTTTTGCAAGATCTTATGGTTCTTCATGGGGCGGTGTTTTGTCAAGGTAGAGTTTGTTGAAGTTCGAGTGAAGCTTCATGGTTCTTCCACGAGATGATTTCTCGCCAAGGTGGAGATTGTTGGGATGGCGAGAAATATGAAAGATTTATTTCCTATTCCTATTCCTATTCTGACTAGGTTTTGGACTCCTAATCTGACCTAGATAGGTTATTTGTACACCAAGGGTTTGTATCTATATAAAGACATGTTACCTAGGTTTTTTGTATGGCTTTGTGGCTCGGAAACTCATCAATAAAAGTTATCCTTTCTCTTCGTGGACGTAGGCATTAGGCCGAACCACGTTATCTCTTGTGTCCGTGTTCTTTGCGCGTTTTGTTCCCTGGTTGCTGAATTCCTAACATAGCCGTTGGAGACGCGAGTCACTTGGGATGCGTGGGTTTGGCTGACGAAGTCGTGGGCCTATTTGTTTACTTTGTTGTTATTTCTGTTTTGTTTAGTGAAAGACATGGTTAGTTCTTTCTTAAGCTTAGGAGTTAGTTGTTAATGGGTTCAGCTGGGTGTCATTCCCTGATCCTATTTATTTGATCGTTCTTGTAATGTTTTGATTTTGGAATTATTGAATTAAGTAAAGAACTATCTCTCCCTATTATTTCTTTCTCCCTTAATTCTCTTGCGTATACTTAGGCGAAGCTTCGAGGTGCCTTATTGTAGGACCTCCTGGCCTAGCTTGTTACTTGAAGAAGGAACTCGTTCCATAAAGGTTTCATGTTGATGCATGTTTTATCTGGTACAGATTTTTACTTATCCGATGATAAACCAGTACTCTGCATTTTCCTACTGAGCAGGTCAGAAGACAAGATTGTTGCAGAAATTGTGAACCGCATAGAGAAAATATTGGATCAAGTGTCATTGGAGGATCAGTATGATGGTTTTGTCGGGTTTTCAAGGGTCGCGAAAGTTGAATCACTACTGAGCCTTGCTTCCCCTGTTGTTGGTATTTGGGGAATGGGAGGCATAGGCAAGACAGCTATAGCCAGACTCTTGTTCTATAGACAGGCCAACAAGTTTGATGGGGCATGTTTCGTCGGAAATGTCAGAGCAAAGGCGGAAAGAGAAGGGCTAGATTCTGTGAGAAATGATATGATCCTCCAACTTTTCGGTCATCTAAGCGAAGTAGCGGGACCTTACATGTTATCCCCTGCAATCCGCAGGAAACTTGGGAGGCGAAAGCTTCTCGTGGTGCTTGATGACTTGGATGACCCTCGACAATTGAAAGCTTTGGTTGGACGCGCGGACTTTTGCGGCCATGGGAGTAGGATCGTTGTGACAAGCCGGGACAAGCAAGTGCTTAAGAATGCATCTGCAATATTATACGAAGTAGAAAAATTAAACAGGCGCGAAGCTCTTCTGCTCTTCAAACTTCATGCATTCAGACAAGATACAGTGACCAAGGAACTTGATCAATTATCCAATAAGGCGATCGAATTCGCCAAAGGATTGCCATTGGCTCTTGAAGTTTTGGGCTGCAATCTCTACGCCAGGAACTTGGAAGAATGGGAAATGGAGTTGTCAAAATTGGAAGAAATCCCGGATATTGAAATCACCGACATATTGAGAAATAGCTATGATGGGTTAGATTCCAAGGAAAAGAACATATTTCTTGACATTGCTTGCATCTTCCAGGGTTGGATTAAAGATCGTGTAGAGAGCATACTGGATGGTTGTGGATTCCACGCGGGAATTGGATTAAGCCGTTTACTCGATAAGGCTCTCATTACTGTTGCAGAAGAGAGAGTATGGATGCATGATCTTCTGCAACAAATGGGTCAAGACATTGTTGACCATGAATGTATCGACGAACCTGAAAAACGAAGCAGGTTGTGGAGGTGGAAAGATATCAATGATGTCCTTACAAGAGAAACGGTAAACTCTATCCTACTAATTGCTCTTTTTTTTTTGAACAAGTTGTTGTTGACTTCTTATTAGAAATTAAGAACTTTTTCACTCAATTCATAATCAAAGTCCTCGGGAGTTCTATCTACCATGAGCCGATGTTGAATTTAAACCAAATATCAATGCTTCATTAGGAGTCATTATGTCTGATGTTTCTCGATGGTAGGAGACCGAAGGGACGAGCAACATAGAAGTCATATCAATGGACTTGCCCGTGACTGCGAGTATCAAATTGAGGTCTAGAGTCTTCAAGAAGATGACAGGGCTAAGAATCCTAAAATTCCACCATGGATCCCTCGAAAAGAATTGTATTTCCCTTTCAGAGGGCCTCAAATGTCTTCCTGAAAAATTGCGATACTTGGATTGGGACCTGTATCCTTTGTCATCTCTGCCGCCCCGGTTTAAACCTGAGAATCTTGTTGAACTTCTCATGGTTAACAGCAACCTTATACAACTTTGGACCAGTAATGAAGAGGTAACCTGGTTTAGTTCGCGCCTTCTGATCGTAAATGGATAGGATTGCTGATTCATTTTTCTCTTAAATTGTTGCAGCCATGCTTGCCAAGCTTGAAATGTGTCAACCTTACTGGCTCCAAGAACTTGACGACACTTCCCTACTTCACAAACGCATTGAAGCTGGAGACATTGTCTTTATCCTTTTGTGAGAACTTAAAGAGCGTTCCGGATTCGTTGCAGCACCTAGTGGAACTCAAGAACATCCACTTGTACGACAGCAAGATGCTTACTAGGTTTCCAGAGATCTCAAAGTTGACAAAGCTGGAGACACTCTGGCTTCTGGGATGCTCCGAAATCAGAAATCTTCCTGAGCTCCCGCAGAATCTGATTTCGTTGAATCTGTGCTCGACAAATATAAAAGAATTGCCGGCATCATTCCAGGGATTGACTCAACTTAAAGAACTAATGATGTATGACTGCAAAGAGCTCAAGTGTCTACCGGAAAAGATTTGCGAGTTGAAGCATCTTAAACAGCTTCACCTTTCCGGGTGCCTGAAACTGTTGAATCTTCCTGCAGACTTGAGTGATTTAGAGTCTCTTCAGATGCTCGTCATTGAAGGTTGTCCATTGAACAGCCTACCGGAGTCCGTAGATGGCCTAAGCTCTCTCACTGAATTATGTTGTTCAGGGTACAGGGGCAATACATTACCTTCTTTGAAAAGTTTAGCGTCGCTCACGAAGCTCTACTTGCGAGGAAGCCATCTAAAGAGCTTACCGGAAGACATCAAGTATCTTACCAATCTCGGGTCAATATATCTGTCCAATTGCAAGAGTCTCAGTTGTATACCAGAGCTCCCAGCAAGCCTGCACCACCTAGACGCATCCAACTGCACATCTCTGGTGAAATATACTATGTTATCCAGGAGAGTTGATCACATACGTCTCACACGATCAGCTCCACATTTGGAGTTGAATTTTCACTTGGATTTCAGCAACTGCTTCAATTTGGAGCAAGATGCAAGGAAGCAAATCTGGAGAGACTTCTGGTTGAGAGTTCAAATCATTTGGGTTCCATCAGTAGAGGAAGTGTACGATGATCGGCACACAGATGTGTACCGGCCGTCTTCAGAAACTGAACCGATATCATCAGCAGATGTTTGTTTCCCAGGAAATGAAGTGCCAGAACGATTCAAGAACTCCGAGATGGGACCTTCTTTACAAGTGAAAACCAACAGCAGGAGAAGATCCGATGCTTCTCGATTCATTTTTTGCGCGGTTGTAGCTGTCCCCCCCAGTCTTGATTCATGTGTAAGGAACGTCACAGTTACATGCAAGTGCCTAACCAAGTCTGGAGAAACTCTTTGTTCCAGACACAGCTACACTTTCAAGGACGACGAGTCGATTCCATTCCAAAGAGAGCACACAGTCTTATGGTGTGATCACTTCGGCCCCTCTCAGTTCTATTTCAACGAAGCCATGTTTCAGTTTTCCGCTGAGATACCTTACGGCTTTGAGTTGGCGGATGATGTGCCGATTGTGAAGTGTGGGGTCACTCCAATTGGCAGGACGTTTGGAACCAAGTCATTGTCTGTGATTCAGGATGGTAACCCCGCACTAGTGGAAGAAAGCGCCACCCTCGTACAGACATCACAGAAGAGAGAGCGCGAAAATGAAGAGGAGGAGCCTCGCAGCCATAAACGAAAAAAACGAAAGCTTGGGAGGACACTAAGGAGATCATCAAGAGCCTATTAGTAATATTGGTCATGTGAAATATCAACTTACACACTTGTTTTGTTGATTAATCCTACAAAAAATTCTTCAAAGTTGACCAAGTCGAACAACTTTCTGATTCAGCAGCAGGCTTGCCATTTTCTCGGGCTAACTCTATTGCTAAGCAATCTGCCAGCCCCTCAACCAGTTGATGCATGGTCGACCGTTGAGACAAACTTTCTGATACGCAAGTCGTTGGTAATTGTTTGCTGGTCCACTGACAGATTTGAGGTCAAACTCCATTCCTAGCTTGGGATCGATTATCTGTGTAACTTCACCCTCTGCAAACATGGAAGCAAAGTCAAGTTTCTCAGAAAATTAAGGAGGCTTATCAGGGGAAAAGATGCAGGTAACCATGACAACGGATCAATGCTAGGGGCGGAAGATTCGGTCTCCCTCCACGGAAGTTCATGCATTTCAACGGAAACGGATTCCACGAGCAGCGATTTTCAGTTTGGTAAATCTCATACTCCTTCCTTGAATACATCAAGGCGTTCATCTATCCACTCCGCTCGGTGTTCCTTGGACATTCAGCAAATGAAGAACATGCAAAATCAAGGATCTGAGTGGCAATTCAGGATCGTCCTCTGAGCGTTGGCTTAGAACTCGGTGGGGTAGTGATTTCTCGGAGGAAAGACAGGCAGATCAAGAACAACAGTCTCCCTCCGAGAAATCCGAACTGGTAAAATTCGCAGCGGTGCTGACACTTTCCTGGCTTATAAGGTCTCTGGAAGGATAAGAAGCCACATAATTTTTTCCTTGTGTCACTTTACATGTTTGGCAATTTATAACTTGTGATCGGTTCCACCTCTCATGTGGTCCAATCATAATGCAACAACTTGTAACACATTTTCCGCTTACTTCTATTGCTTGTTTCCAAAAACTATTTTCAGGTCAATTGTAGGTCTACGTGTCTAGTTTTCAAATCATATTCAATTATCAAATTTGGAGTAATATTGAAAAAATTCTGCTCAAATTATCAAATAGGTATAATTCTGTCTAATCATGTCCATAAGGCTTGAGAATTAATTAAGTAGGCTTGTTGATGTTGATTTATAATTCTTAAAATACTAAGTCATGTCTATACACAATTCATAAAGGTGTAGGTACATGAATTCCTCTTGAAATAAACATCGAGAAGTCCAACCGAAGTACTTAAAAAATTGATAACACAAGCGTGTTGTTTAACCACTTGCTAGACTTGATCCGAATTACTAGCATGACAAATTCATGTCTTCCAAAACTTATAAATCCATTTCTTACATTTTCACACCATTTTGAGTGATTTCATTTAGATCCCAGATGAATAACTTCTAATCAGCTTCTCACATCATACTCGGAACCGTCCGAGGTAGTCCGATATAACAATCCGAGGTAGTCCGATATAACAATCCTTCTCTTCCAACTATCTTTGGCACTTTATTTACATAGCAATCTTACGCCAAATACTAATATAATATTTTATTACGGGTAAGTATACTTCACTTAAGTCAGACAAATATGATTAAAGGAATAGAGTATTACACCTGGTTATATCAACTGGTACACCCAGTTATATCAAATGGTATACCCAGTTATATCAAATGCTATGTCCGACTATGCCAAATGGTATGTCCGATTATGTAGAATGGTATACCCAATTATGTATAGTAACTTAAATAATATTTAATAATACTTATAATAAAAAATTAAATAATATACTAATTTAATTTTTATGGTATACTGATTTGATTTACTATACCAATTATTTTACTTGTTATCAATTATCTATTTAAAAAAAAATTAAAGTGAGTATTAAGTAACAGGCGGGATCCACTCCCTTTGTGGACGATGTCCTTAGTTCCACTCACATGCGCGTCTCCTCATACTTGCCTTCTCCCTTATTTACCCTTGCCTTTTGAATTTATTACATCTTGTCCCCTGGTCCTAAATTGTATAATTCAGGCCCAAATCTGGCTGTTCAATCTCCAATAATTGTTAATTTTTTAGGGCTACAACAATTTAGTCGATTGTTGGATTTTTTCTCACCCTTAACTTCGAATTATCCTACTCTTTAACTTCGAATTATCTTACTCTTGTGTTTCGCTCATATTTTACCGTAGATAATTTTTACTCACTCTATTTTAACCTCAAACTCTCTCTCTCTCTGAAACTAGAAAATCATCTCAGTAAAAATTATCAGCAGAACTCTATTTCTTTTTTACTGAACTCTTTACTTGGTCATTCCAAAAAAAAAAACTCTTTACTTGGAATTTTCTACTTTTGTGGATGCAGAAAAAAGTAGCATAAGCTGAGAGCATCTAGAGAAGTGGACAACCAACATCAATTGTACTACTATTTGAATATCATACGTCTAACATTGCTTTTTTTTTCCGCAGGACTTGATTTTCAAATCCTCTCCATATCTTTTTATCATTGTTTTCAAAAACGACCCGTAACTCAACCCAAATTTTCATCCAAACTCTGGGTCAACCGGTCCAACTGGTTGAACTGCTGGTCGGACCGGACCTTTTTTTAAAATAAAAAATATTTTTTATAAATTATATATGTATAGTTGTATATGTAATTACACTCACACCTCCAAAATTAATCAAATACATGCACAAATAGAATCAAATACATGTTTCGAGGAAGTTTTTTAAATTTTTGGGTTGAAAATTAGAAAAAAATGGCAAAATTCGGTAAGTTTATGCTCAATTTTTTTAATTTTTTGCCCAAAACCTAACGAACCGAGATTTTCTGGGTCACTTTTTTGGTCCAACCATCTGGTCCGACCAGAAAATATCCGGTTCGCAAGGTTGGCGTTCTGACCATGTTTTTTGACCCGCTAACCCTTCTGATTTATGGTCCGACCAGTTTGACCACCGGTCGGACCGCCGTCTCGAAAACAATGCTTTTCATCACCTTCCCTTCGCAACGGAGCGTAAAATGTGTGGTGAAGAGGGAATCTGGTGGGACCATGTGTTTTTTTTTTACAATAGGGAATCTGTTGGGACCAAATGTAGGGGAAGATAACATTACACTTTCCTCAAAACAGGGAAGCGTAAAATGCTGGGTTATTTTTTTAGCTCGGTCCGCACCTATTTTAGGGATAGCCTTTTAATGGTGTTTTAACTTATAACTTAACCAAAATCTTCTTAAAAATAGTCAAACTCGTTACTGCAAGCAATCGGACATAATTAAGTTAGCGTCTCTCCTTAGAATCTCTGTCCATTTCTTTTGTCTTGATCACTACCAAGAGTCCAATGGCTTCTACTTCTCCGGAAACGAAGCACGATGTTTTCCTCAGCTTTAGAGGCAAAGACACTAGCACGAACTTCATTGGACACCTGAATGCTGCCTTGACTAGGAACTGCGTTGACGCGGCCTTTACCAGTGACGATGATGATGATGATGATGGTGGTGGTAAGCGTGGCGGAGGACAAGAAAGCTCAGATACCCTTTTCGATAAGGTGTCCAAATCGCGAGTATCGGTGATCATTTTCTCACAGGGCTACGGCGAGTCTCCGCAGTGTTTGGATGAGTTGGTAAAGATCATGGAATGCAAGGACGCTGTGGGACAAGTGGTCTTACCGGTTTTCTTTGGGGTAGAGCCAACTCATGTAAGAAAGCAAAGTGGCCCTTTCGGGGATGGCTTCCTCCGGGTGCTTCAGGACCCACTACTCAAGGACAAGGAAGAGATATGGAGACGTGCACTTGTTGAGGTTGCCAATTTGTCCGGGTGGGATTCCAAGGAGAAGTAAGTACTGCTTCAACTTTAAACATGTTTCTTACATCTCATGCTGGCCCTCTAGAACTTAGTTTACAGTCGAATTGATTAGCTATTTTAAGGATGTCGAGTTAATTAGATAGAGTGCAAGAATGGATCGAATTAGAGAGGAGTATCTAGTTTAGATAAGACTCCGTGAGATTACCACGTCGGTTGGTGCAAGTTTATCGGCCTGTTTATAAGTGTTTAAAACCAATCAACACATTGTCTTAAAGGTTTCGGGTTGATGCATGTTTTATTTGGTACGTATTTTTTTTCTTATCTGATGATAAACCAGTAAGCTGCATTTTCCTACTGATCAGGTCGGAAGACAAGATTGTCGTAGAAATTGTGAGCCGCATAGAGAAGATATTGGATCAAGTGTCAATGGATGATCAGTACGATGGTTTTGTCGGGTTTTCAAGGGTCGAGAAAGTTGAATCACTGCTGAGCCTTGCGTCCCCTGTTGTTGGTATTTGGGGAATGGGAGGCATAGGCAAGACAGCTATAGCCAGACTCTTGTTCTATAGACAGGCCAACAAGTTTGATGGGGCTTGTTTCGTCGGAAATGTCAGAGCAAAGGCGGAACGAGAAGGGATAGATTCTGTGAGAAGTGATATGATCCTCCAACTTTTCGGTCGTCGAAGCGAAGTAGCGGGACCTTACATGTTAACCCCTGCAATCCGCAGGAAACTTGGGAGGCGAAAGCTTCTCGTGGTGCTTGATGACTTGGATGACCCTCGACAGTTGAAAGCTTTGGTTGGACGCGCGGACTTTTGTGGCCATGGGAGTAGGATCGTTGTGACAAGCAGGGACAAACAAGTGCTTAAGAATGCATCTGCAATATTATACGAAGTAGAAAAATTAAACAGGCGTGAAGCTCTTCTGCTCTTCAAACTTCATGCATTCAGGCAAGATACAGTCACCGAGAAACTTGATCAATTATCCAATAAGGCGATCGAATTCGCCAAAGGATTGCCATTGGCTCTTGAAGTTTTGGGCTGCAATCTCTACGGCAGGAACTTGGAAGAATGGGAAATGGAGTTGTCAAAGTTGGAAGAAATCCCGGATATCGAAATCACTGACATATTGAGAAATAGCTATGATGGGTTAGATCCCAAGGAAAAGAAGATATTTCTTGACATTGCTTGCATCTTCCAGGGGTGGATTACAGATCGTTTAGAGAGCATACTTGATGGTTGTGGATTCCACGCAGGAATCGGATTAAGCCGTTTACTCGATAAGGCTCTCATTACTGTTACAAAAAATAATGTATGGATGCATGATCTTCTGCAACAAATGGGTCAAGACATTGTTGATCATGAATGTACTGAAGAACCTGGAAAACGAAGCAGGTTGTGGAGGTGGAAAGATGTCAATGATGTCCTCACAAGAGAAACGGTAAACTCTATTAATAATCCAGAACTTTTCATACTCTCAATTCATAATCAAAGTCCTCAAGAGTTCCATCTACCATGAGACATTGTTGAGTTTAAACCAGATATCGATTCTGCGTTAGGAGTCATCGTCACATGTATTTTGTAGTTGGCAAGCAGCAAGAAGCTGAGTCTGTTATCATCAATTGCAGATATACTAGAGTAAGCTAAACAGCTTATGCATGTATTGCTACTTTACAGTTATTTTCTCTGGTCTTTGTTAGGAGATCGAAGGGACGAGGAACGTAGAAGTCATATCAATGGACTTGCCCAAGGCTGCAAGTATCAAACTGAGGTCCAGAGTCTTCAAGAAGATGACAGGGCTAAGGATCCTAAAATTCCACACTGGACTTTCCGAAAATAATCGTATTTCCCTTTCAGAGGGCCTCAAATATCTTCCTGAGAACTTGCGGTACTTGGATTGGGACCTGTATCCTTTGTCATCTCTGCCGCCCCGGTTTAATCCTGAGAATCTTGTTGAGCTTCTCATGGTTAATAGCCACCTTGTACAACTCTGGACCGGTGACGAAGAGGTAACCTGGTTTAGTTCGCGCCTTCTGTTTGTAAACGGATATGATTGCTGATCAATTTTACATTGAAAAATTGTTGCAGCCGTGCCTGCCAAGCTTGAAATTTGTCAACCTTACTGGCTCCAAGGACTTGACGACACTTCCCTACTTCAGAAACGCATTGAAGCTGGAGACATTGTCTTTATCCTTCTGCGAGAACTTAAAGAGCGTTCCAGATTCGTTGCAGCACCTAGTGGAACTCAAGAACATCCAATTGTACGAGAGCAAAATGCTTACCAAGTTTCCAGAGATCTCAAAGTTGAGAAAGCTGGAGAAACTCTGGCTTCTGGGCTGCTCCGAAATCAGAAATCTTCCTGAGCTTCCGCAGAATCTGATTTCGTTGAATCTGTGCGAGACGAATATAAAAGAATTGCCGGCATCATTCCAGGGATTGTCTCAACTTAAAGAACTAATGATGTATGGCTGCAAAGAGCTCAAGTGTCTACCAGAAAAAATTTGCAAACTGAAAAATCTTAAACAGCTTCACCTTTCCCGGTGCCTGAAACTGTTGAATCTTCCTGCAGACTTGAGTGATTTAGAGTCTCTTCAGACGCTCGTCATCGAAGGTTGTCCATTGAACAGCCTACCGGCTTCCATAGATGGCCTAAGCTCTCTCACTGAATTATGTTGTTCGGGGTACAAGGGCAATACATTACCTTCTTTGAAAAGTTTAGTGTCGCTCACTAGCCTCTACTTGCGAGGAAGCCACCTAAAGAGCTTACCGGAAGACATCAAGCATCTTCCCAATCTCGGGTCAATACATCTGTCCAATTGCAAGAGTCTCAGTTGTATACCAGAGCTCCCAGAAAGCCTGCACCACCTGGACGCATCTAACTGCACATCTCTGTTGAAATATACTATGTTATCCAGGAGAGTTAATCACAGACATCTTACACGATCAGCTCCACATTTGGAGTTGAATTTGCACTTGGATTTCAGCAACTGCTTCAATTTGGAGCAAGATGCAAGGAAGCAAATCTGGAGAGACTTCTGGTTGAGAGTTCAAATCATTTGGGTTCCATCAGTAGAGGAAACGTACGATGATCGGCACACAGATGTTAACCGGCCGTCTTCAGAAACTGAACCGATATCATCAGCAGATGTTTGTTTCCCAGGAAACGAAGTGCCAGAACGATTCAAGAACTCCAAGATAGGAGCTTCTTTACAAGTGAAGACCAACAGCAGGAGAAGATCCGATGCTTCTCGATTCATTCTTTGCGCGGTTGTAGCTGTCCCCCACACTCTTGATTCATGTGTAAGGAACGTCACAGTTACATGCAAGTGCCTAACCAAGTCCGGAGAAACTCTTTGTTCAACACACAGCTACACTTTCGAGGACGACGAGTCGATTGGATTCCAAAGAGAGCACACAGTCTTATGGTGTGATCACTTCGGCCCCTCTCAATTCTATTTCAACGAAGCCATGTTTCAGTTTTCCGCTGAGATACCTTACGGCTTTGAGTTGGCGGATGATGTGCCGATTGTAAAGTGCGGGGTCACTCCAATTGGCAGGACGTTTGGAACCAAGTCATTGTCTGTGATTCAGGATGGTAACCCCGCACTAGTGGAAGAAAGCGCCACCCTCGTACAGACATCACAGAAGAGAGAGCGCGAAAATGAAGAGGAGGAGCCTCGCAACCATAAACGAAAAAAAAGAAAGCTTGGGAGGACACTAAGGAGATCATCAAGAGCCTATTAGTAATATTGGTCATGTGAAATATCAACTTACACACTTGTTTTGTTGATTAATCCTACAAAAAATTCTACCAAAGTTAACCAAGTCGAACAACTTTCTGATTCAGCAGCAGGCTTGCCATTTTCTCGGGCTAACTCTATTGCTAAGCAATCTGCCAGCCCCTCAACCAGTTGATGCATAGTCGGCCGTTGAGACTGACGAGCGTGTCGAGGCCCCTCAAAATAAACCGATATTCACGACTCATAATTAGTAGCAAGAAAGTAGAAATACCGAGTCGGATCCAAGGAGGCTCGAATACTCAATTAATCTAACTAATAACACAAAAGTAAAAAGGGGAGTTTTGTGTGATTCAAAGTTGTACGAAATCAACAAACACAAAAGAGAGTAGAAGTAGTGAAATCAATAAGAGAAAAGCGGCAGATTCGAGATCGGAGTACCACGACAGGTTGGTTGATCATTGGATCACAAAAGATAATCTAACACATGTAGCAAGTAGGTGTAAATCTCTCGCAACCGCAAAGAAACCACAAACATCCAACAATCAACTAGCCAAACGGCCGCCTAACTAGTTGTTTATCACCTAATAGACAGAATATCGACTGATTTCTATTCTATAAGATAATAGCATTAAGAATAGATGTTCCTACTCCTAGCGATTATACTCAAAATCTTGGTATCTACAAACTAGCCTTACTTATTCCTAGTTAATTAGTTTGGTAACGACCGTTCCTCGCTGAATTAACCTTGCTCCTAGGTTCAATTCCTAACTGCAACCGCTAATTAAGAATCGAAGGCAAATCTGTTCAAGAATAAATTCACAACCGCAAACCATTCAAGAACAATGATAAGCACAAGGAAATAAGTAAATACTAATGCATTAGAATGATAAAACCAAGATCCTCACAACCAAAACCTGGGTCTCCTCCCTCGAATCAACCTAGAGGTTTAGCTCCTCATAGTCGTGACAAAGACAAAAATAAGGTATATGTTCTCTGGAATCAATACTTCAGTCTAAAATAAGTCTAGAGGGTTATATATAAGCCCTCCTAAGTGTAAAAACCTAGAGAAGCCGTTTCGAGAGTCTTCCGCGATGCAGAAACCGAATTTCTAATATTGTCCCGAATATTCGCTGATAATATTCTGCCAGACCAGCCTTCAGTATTTTGTTCATAACTTCCTCTTCCGATATCCGATTTAGGCGTTCATTATATGCACGGAAAGAGGAAAGAAATATCTTCAATTGTCTGTCAAATACGCATCCTCTGATTCGGCTCCAAAGTTGACCGAAATACTATTCCAAATCAGCTGTCCCTGCCAGACTTCTTCTCCAAGTATAATTCTTTCCAAATTTGCCTCCTTTTCCTACAATTTAGCACAAAGAACTTATTAGTCACCCAAAACTCAAATATTTACTAAAATGATACTAAACTAAAGATAAACATGCAATAATGACTAGAAATCCTAGCGTTTAATGCGTATTTTAGACACACATCAAACATCCCCACACTTAAACTTTGCTTGTCCCCAAGCAAGACTCTAAACTAAGACAGACTCAAAAAACTCATATAGAACACACAAATAGATATTTTCAACACGAGCACTAGCATTTTAACCACACTGAACTTATGAACCATCAACAACAAACTATCCCTAGGAATCCTCATGCCAAGTCAATTTCACAATTCAAGTCTAGCCCACAAATTAAAGTAGTTCTCCATAATTTTAATCATTCAGAAAGCGGTGAAGACTACTAGAGACTCAACATCAATAAGCACCAGGCATGACTGGATATTAAGGCACTTATAGTGCTGTTTAGCTTGGCCTCATCCCAAAATATTTTAGGTTAGCATGGTTAGCACTCAACTTGCATGGCACTTGGGACTTCACTCTTAGATGTCAATAGGCCGGGTTACAACTTTTTATTGCTTCGATTGTACACCTATAACGATCTTCAAGCTCCATCCTAGTCAGGCCGGAGGCAACATCAACTCCAATTGTTTACCTGACTACTGCCCTTCCGCCAGCATTCATTCATATTCCACCTATACATTCCACATTTCGCATTTCAATTTTCCTTCCTTCCTTTCCCATTCCTTTCAAACATTTTTTTTCTTTTCACAACTTAGAAGGGCAGCAAGTTTTCTTATACGCCACTCGGTTAATCCTCACGCAAGTCAGCTAAAATATATATATGATACATGCGGGAGTTGGTTACTACAGCCGTGCCACCCGAATTCTCTCAAGTATTATATCAGTCTTGTACACTAGTGGTCGCTTAATCCAATTATGAGATTTTTTCGAAAAGTAAAAACTACTTCTCAATATGGACTTATTCCTATCCTTGCTAATTTCATCTTGGCATGAGCTTTCCTAAGGATTTTAAGTTGCTAAGGGGTCAAAAATTCAAGGTTGCAAGTTCAAGCAGATGGTTGACTTGACACGCAAACTATACTAAATATTTTAACTAAACATCCCCACACTTAGAGAACAACATGTCCTCATGAATAAAAACAAACATACTAGTGACGCTCGACATACCCACACTTAGAAAATAACATGTCCTCATGGTATATAGGTTGACTCTAAATATAACAAATAGAATAAAACACACAAGACATAACAAGACACGTGAAACAGAATACGAGAAAACTAAAACATAACAAATGAGTTCAGGGTTTAAGGCCTCCCTTGTGTAGTGTGTGGCGAAGATCGATTAGGTATGGTACTGCGTCCATTCTTCTCTTTTGTTTATCTTGATTGGCACGAGTTACATTGTTCTTTGGAGGCATGGTAAAAATTGGAGTGAGAAAAGAAATTCGACGATTCTGTTGGTATAATGAGACTAAGTTGGAGTCCCTGTAAAAGAATAAGTTAAAGTAAGCATAACAGGGGTTTAAATATATAATAATAGAAGAAAAGAATAACGGGGCGAAAGAGAGTCCAAATCCCGTAGAAATTCTGAAAAGGAATTCAATTAAGACAAATTCTCGGGCTTGGAAAACGGAGAGAGAATCTTTGTTCTCGTAAAAAAAAATCGTCGGCTTGGGCTTTGAGATGCACTCGGCTCCAGCGGCTCGGCTTCAGCTTGGTGTAGAAGGAAAAACTAAAGTTGACGTGCTTGGTCTGCGCCAAATGGCTTTGTCGGTGCGAGGAGAGGAATTTCCTCTGGTCACTTCGTCGCGAAATGACTTCGGTCGGTGCGATAAATTTCCAAAGTTTCTGTGCACTTCGTGGCGTGGATTCCTCGCCTCGACTTAACCCTTTTCTTTTTTTTTCTGCAAAATTAGAAGAAATCGATTAGAAACTAAAAAAAAAGAAAAATTCTAAAAATAAACTACTAAGATCTAAGAAGGGAAAAACTAAATTGGGTTGCCTCCCAATAAGCGCTTCTTTTTTAACGTCATTAGCTAGACGCCTCTTTGTTCCTTCAACCGGGATTAAATATCTAATTTTGGTCTCGAATCTTCATCTTAACTCGGGAAGGTTGTGCAATCTTCCTCTTCATTTTCACTCTTTGTGCCTTGTCATCCTCTTCCATTATATCTAGTAGGTACACATACTCAAATTGATACAAAAATATGCTATCTATATATGGACCACCAACTTTAACTTCGAACACCAATTGTTGTGATTTTGTTGGTGTCACCATAGGTAGTATGATCTCTAGTGGTTCTTCGTTGAGCTGCGGCACGATCATCACCTCACATTCCTCTTGTTCCTCTTCTTCAAGGTCCATCACTTCCTCTCCGTGTTGTATCCCAACCTCTACTTCTTCAATCTTAAGTTCTTTGCACTCCACGTTCTGACAGCTTTCTTTGATCTCTCTTATATCAGCTGCAAGTTGAGATATGTGCTCTTCAATATTCTTGATGCTTGCCTGAGTTTGGTTGGCGAGATTCTGAATGCTTTCATTCGTGGTAATGGCCAATGTCCGAATAAGATCTTCTAATGAAGAGTTGGATGCTGGTTGTGGACGTGGTTGATAAGTATGAGCATAAGGATCATGATTCCATTGAAATCGCTCTCTATAGTACTCCATAGGGTAGTCAATCCATCCATCATAATCTGGTTCAAGCGTAGAGGATGGTGGACCTACACATAAAGCTCTATTGAACATAATATGTTAGATCAATCAAATAAAATCGAAACCTCCCCGGCAACGGCGCCAAATTTTGACGAGCGTGTCGAGGCCCCTCAAAATAAACCGATATTCACGGCTCACTAATTAGTAGCAAGAAAGTAGAAATACCGAGTCGGATCCAAGGAGGGTCGAATACTCAATTAATCTAACTAATAACACAAAAGTAAAAAGGGGAGTTTTGTGGGATTCAAAGTTGTACGAAATCAACAAACACAAAAGAGAGTAGAAGTAGTGAAATCAATAAGAGAAAAGCGGCAGATTCGAGATCGGAGTACCACGACAGGTTGGTTGATCACTGGATCACAAAAGATAATCTAACACATGTAACAAGTAGGTGTAAATCTCTCGCAACCGCAAAGAAACCACAAACATCCAACAATCAACTAGCCAAACGACCGCCTAACTAGTTGTTTATCACCCACCTAATAGACAGAATATCGACTGATTTCTATTCTATAAGATAATAGCATTAAGAATAGATGTTCCTACTCCTAGCGATTATACTCAAAATCTTGGTATCTACAAACTAGCCTTACTTATTCCTAGTTAATTATTTGGTAACGACCGTTCCTCGCTGAATTAACCTTGCTCCTAGGTTTAATTCCTAACTGCAACCGCTAATTAAGAATCGAAGGTAAATCTGTTCAAGAATAAATTCACAACCGCAAACCATTCAAGAACAATGATAAGCACAAGGAAATAAGTAAATACTAATGCATTAGAATGATAAAACCAAGATCCTCACAACCAAAACCTGGGTCTCCTCCCTCGAATCAACCTAGAGGTTTAGCTCCTCATAGTCGTGACAAAGACAAAAATAAGGTATATGTTCTCTGGAATCAATACTTCAGTCTAAAATAAGTCTAGAGGGTTATATATAACCCCTCCTAAGTGTAAAAACCTAGAGAAGCCGTTTCGAGAGTCTTCCGCGATGCAGAAACCGAATTTCTAATATTGTCCCGAATATTCGCTAATAATATTCTGCCAGACCAGCCTTCAGTATTTTGTTCATAACTTCCTCTTCCGATATCCGATTTAGGCGTTCTTTATATGCACGGAAAGAGGAAAGAAATATCTTCAATTGTCTATCAAATACGTATCCTCTGATTCGGCTCCAAAGTTGACCGAAATACCATTCCAAGTCAGCTGTCCCTGTCAGACTTCTTCTCCAAGTATAATTCTTTCCAAATTTGCCTCCTTTTCCTACAATTTAGCATAAAGAACTTATTAGTCACCCAAAACTCAAATATTTACTAAAACGATACTAAACTAAAGATAAACATGCAATAATGACTCGAAATCCTATGCGTTTAATGCGTGTTTTAGACACACATCAGAGACGAACTTTCTGATACGCAAGTCATTGCTAATTGTGCTGGTCCACTGACAGACTTGAGGTCAAACTCCATTCCTAGCTTGGGATTGATTATCTGTGTAACTTCACCCTCTGCGAACATGGAAGCAAAGTCAAGTTTCTCAGAAAATTAAGGAGGCTTATCAGGGGAAAAGATGCAGTAACCATGACAACGGATCAAAGCTAGGGGCGGAAGATTCGGTCTCCCTCCACGGAAGTTCATGCATTTCAACGGAAACGGATTCCACGAGCAGCGATTTTCAGTTTGGTAAAGCTCATACTCCTTCCTTGAATACATCAAGGCGTTCATCTATCCACTCCGCTCGGTGTTCCTTGGACATTCAGCAAATGAAGAACATGCAAAATCAAGGATCTGAGTGGCAATGCAGGATCGTCTTCTGAACGTTGGCTTAGAACTCCGTGGGGTAGTGATTTCTCGGAGGAAAGACAGGCCGATCAAGAACAACAGTCTCCCTCCGAGAAATCCTAACTGGTGAAATTCGCAGCGGTGCTGACGCACTCGGACAGCAAACCACAGAACAGCTCAGGAACAGCAAACCGGCACAGAAAGTCCCCATCAGTCGGCTCATTCGAGCCTCTCAGGCGGCACTCTAGATCATAGCATGTTTCGAGGAGAGACCGAGAATTGTACTGTCGGATTGTTCATATGCAGATGGAGTTGTTAGTAGGTATCATACAATAACTTGTACTAAAGAACCAGCTCCATAGCTCGAATTTATAACCTATGTTATTTAGAATAACTTCTCACAAATTGATCTAGGTATTTAGTGGTACATGAACTATGTATTATCAATGCACATTTTTCTTTCCTAATTTCCAACAACTGCAATCAATAATAATTCAAAATAATGCTTGATTTTTGAAATGAACGTGACGTTGATTTTGACCATTACTAATATTGCTTTATAGGACGACATTGATGAGTACGGTATTATTCTAGGAGTGGTCCCTAGGAACCTACATAGCTCCCTAATCCCTACCGATACTAGATTAAGCTTCTAATTAAGTATGACTGCTTGATGTTTATTTTTTATTTTTTGGTATGATCTTGATGTCCATATGCACAAATATATAGTACACCACAATAGTCTTTTTTATATCGAATTTATCCAAACTGGATCAATTAATTCAGATTCAAATAATATTTTAGATCAATATAATTAAGCGCATGGTCCTCAGCAAAAGAAAAATATACGTATTAAGAGCATGATGAGTGAGAGGGATGTAGGAGCCGCTTTCAGTGGTTGGATCAACTATAGTCGAAAGATTAGCCTTTAATGCATGGAAAAGGCAACCGTAACTTTTTTTGAGAAGAAAAGGCAACCATAACTTGGTGGCCTTCAATTTTTTATTTCTTTTTGGTTTCGAAATGGTTACATTTTTATATTTTGATCACATCCCATATCACTTTTTTAAAAAAAGTAAATTATATATTAATCCTCCAAGAATATTTACAAGAGTTACAACCAGAACTCAAGGTAAAACAACTCGATAGATGGGCAATATTGCACAGCAAGCAAAACACCGCCTAACTAGAGTGTTACAATTGGCAAACAAAGCCAAGAAACACATCCCATACCACTTGAGCCAATTTTCGGAGTAAAATTCAAATTCTAGAGCTTTAGAAATCCTTATTATTTTTCATTTTCTAGCCCAAGAGTGCAATAATAACATGTTTGCTGCTCCAAAATCTGACATTGCAAAGATGAAGTAGATTGGAATATTCCTGTTCCGTACGTAGACACCGTTCAAGGAAAATTAATTCAGTGCGCCAGGAAACTTTTTCCATTTTGCATGCTGTCGTTTAACTGGCACATTCATAGAAAAGTATAAGAGGTAAGCCGTGGAAGTAAAGGGTATGATTGGCAATGGATCACAGATATCCGATGACAGATAGATGCCACATCGGAGGATGCAGGTATGAGATGAAATAGTGAACCAAAATAGTTTAAAATCTCGCATTTTAAGATATTACAAATAGGTTCGACTTTGCCAAAGTGTTCTTTTCCTCTTGCATATTTTTTCTACTGGATTTTACCATAGGAGGATTTTACTGAGACCAGCAATCGCAACCTATAATAAGAGAATCCCACGTCAAATAGGAGAAGTAGTAGCCATAGGAGACTGGGTTATGGGTCGGATGTCTATTTAGGATGTAATTGCGCTTTATTTTCATATTTATATATCAGAATTTGTCCTTCTATTACAAAAAAAAACATAGGATAGACAATAAATATATGTTACCAATAATATTTGATTCAACTGGTAAGCAATGTCTCATAAATAAAACAAACTCTAGAGAGAGTTGTCTTCTTTGTAAGGCTCAACATTATTCGACTATGAATTCAATCGTTGCCCGTGAATACATCAGCCTGAAAGTTGAACCATCTTCTTTAATCTTTCAAAGGTGGATAATTTTTTGTAACTAATATCACATACCCCACTTGAACTAACTCACATTTAATAGCCAACCCCAACTTCCATCCTCCTCTCATCAAGACTCCAACCTTAATTGGAGTCACCACCTAGTTGTTGTACCTTTTTTAAAAGGCCACCATACCCTACTCCATCCTCACAATTCCAACCCGCCATTGGCATACCAAAAATGGAAACATGCAAAGCTTCTGCGTTGCTTCTGGTGTTGGCTTTCGCCTTCGTCGCCCGCGCACAGGACACATTGGTTCCTGCAGTTATAACGTTCGGCGACTCAGTTGTGGATGTTGGGAACAACAACTATCTCCCCACCATTTTCAAGGCGGATTACCCTCCTTATGGCAGAGATTTCATCAACCACAAAGCCACTGGGAGGTTCTGCAATGGCAAATTGGCTACTGATTACACTGGTAATTTTCAAGGGTTCGAACAACACGAGACTTTCTTCTTTAAATTAGAGTAATTCGTTCACTCGATAATTATATGTGTTCCAGCCGAAACTCTCGGATTTAAGACGTATGCACCAGCATATCTGAGCCCGGAAGCAACAGGGAAGAATCTTCTCATTGGAGCCAACTTCGCGTCAGCCGGATCTGGATACGATGAAAAGGCAACTCTAATTAATGTAAGACCCTATACTTGATCAAACTTTCGAAACGTCATTCATCACTTAAGTCGGGTCTCGTTGTTTAACGTTAATTATTAACGAGTTGTGATCCTCTATGTTGGCAGCACGCAATTCCGTTGTCTCAGCAGTTGGAGTACTTCAAGGAGTACAAAGGGAAGCTTGCCAAGGTGGCCGGTAGTAAGAAATCAGCCTCCATAATTAAGGAGTCCATCTACATTCTAAGTGCGGGAAGTGGCGACTTTGTTCAGAATTACTATGTCAATCCCCTGTTAAACAAAGTCTACACTCCTGATCAATACGGATCCTACCTCATTGAATCCTTCACAACCTTTGTCAAGGCAAGTGCTAATATACCAAGTTACTAAAACCAAACACCACACAAGTTATTTTTGGCTCGAAACTACGTGAATATCCGAATACTCATTGTACCGTTAAGTAAGGCTCAAGTTAGACAAGACCATTGTTTTAAAAAACCATGGTCTGACCTATGATTAGACTAGTTGGATTGCGACTCAGTTTAGATGTCGAGTCATTATTATTCAAAAATTTGGATAGATCGAATTTTTTGGTTCATCTAATTGGACTGATCGACGGAGACAAATGCTAAAAAAATGAAAATTATTTTTTGAGTCTTGTTAAATTAAAATTGATTAAAATTATGGTTTTTATAATAGTAAATGATAAATTTTGTTATAAAATTTGTATGATATTTAGAATTATTTGAAATTTTAATATCAAATATTATTAATAATGAGGCCGGCGGTTTTGATGAGGCTAGCGATCACAACCTCGAAAGAAGAAACTTTACACTTAGTTTGTAAATATTATTTAATAAACTTTACTTACCAAAAAAATATCATTAATAATAAAACATTCTTTTATAAAAAATCATAGTTTGACTAGCTGTTCAATCGGTTAGACAAGTGACATCGGAAACATAAATTTTTTCTGAAGGGAACGCACATAATTAGATTAAGTCAAAAAATTCACAAATAGTAGTACATCAAGTTCAAGTGGGTGGTTTACAACCCCATTAGAGCAATATTGAGAAGAGAACAAAGAAATAAAAAAAACTATAGCATGCCTAATTTCTATTGTTTTAAAAAAATATTGGACATGACCACAGGGGTAGCAAATAAAGCTGAGACTCGATACATTGTATAAATTAATTAAATTACCATTTGTAACTCATTGCTTGTATGATATTAATGGACATCAGGGATTATATGCATCTGGAGGTAGGAAGCTAGGGGCAACATCCCTGCCACCATTGGGTTGCCTTCCGGCAGCCAGGACCCTGTTTGGATTCCAGGAGAAAGGCTGTGTCTCCAGGATCAACGCCGACGCACAGCAATTCAACAAGAAGCTCAACTCCGCCGCGTCCAGTCTCCAGAAGAAGCTGCCTGGTCTCAAGATCGTCATCTTTGACATCTACAAGCCACTCTACGATCTCATCTCTTCCCCCTCCAAAAACGGTACCACTTACGGCTGTTTAACCAAACCAGTTTTTCTGTATGATCATCCGATATTTGCTATCATATTTTTCGGTTCGACTGGTTAGATCATTGATCAGATCAAAAAATTTTATAAAATATATATTTAATATTAAAATGTCAAACAATTCTAGATATCCTCTAATTTTGTAGCATAGTTTATCATTTATAAGTATCAAAATCATAATATAACCACTTTTAATCTAACATGAAACAATATTGTTTCAAGTTTTTTTGGGCAATTTGGTCTGGACAATGGTCCAACCGATGAATTGGCCGGTCCAACTGTTATCCAAGTTTTTCATAAAAATGACCCGATATTGGTGTTCGGTCGTGGTTGGATCGGCAAGTCTAATAATACCTTGTTGTGGTATGGACATACAGGATTTAGTGAAGCAGCCAAAGGGTGTTGTGGGACAGGCACGGTGGAGACAACAACGTTGTTGTGTAACCCAAAATCCATAGGAACTTGCTCTAACGCCACACAGTATGTGTTTTGGGATAGCTTCCATCCTTCCCAAGCAGCCAACCAGATGCTCGCCGATTCCTTGATTGTCCAAGGATTCGCCCTCATTTGATTACAAAAAATTGAATGGCTACGATGGTACTGTACTTTTTTTTAATTCCCGCTTAAATAATATTTGTAACTTATATTATGTTGCGAACCTAAATACCGTGGTTTAGGGGTTACCGGCGGTGACAAATTTGTTCATCAGTTGTTAATTTCTTGTGTAATTGGATACGTGTATTCATTTGTTAACATTTTGAATACTAATAATGTCCTGCAATCTCAAATTTTCGTTCCGTCATTTGTCACTAAATCGAGGAAAATGACGCATAAAATTGCTCACTTCAGATTCATACAATAAATTACTAATCTCCTACACCAAAGTGCAATTAAGCACTAATTTCCTACGTGAAATATCAAATATAGTCACATAAATGTATTACCGAAGCTAATTAGATAGAAACTAGGGAAAATTACTCTCACAACTTTTATGTTTGGTAAAATAGATGTTGGGACTCTGTAGCTTGTCTTCTGATTTTGTAGCTCATGTAGTTTGGTTTTTATTAGGGAAAATTACCCCCTAGTCCCTGGTGTTTGGTCATCATCTCCCTCAAGTTCCTGCATTTTAAAAACTAATTTTTCCGTCCCCCGACTTTGATTTTATCAACTCTCGAGTTCCTGGTACCGGAATATTCCATATTTTCTGGTGATCCCCCACTTGAAAAGACTAAAATACCCCTCCCACTTAAAAAAATTACTCTTCTTCCTTCTTCCTCTCCCTTCTTCCCAGTAAAGCTCAAACAACAGAAACACCATTAACACACAAGCTGGAGCGTCGAGGACATTGAAGGTTTGGTCATGGTCGAGTGGGCGTCGAATCGTCGAGCTGTACCCCGCACACCATTCTGTCGAAGAAGATGAAGTGCCTTCTTTGTTTGGTCGAACGCCGGGCCGAACCGCTCCTTCTTTGTTTGGTCGAACGTCGTCCTCCGGGACAAACTGCTCCTTTTTTTGGTCGAACGCCGTTGAGGGAGTTGAACGCCGGGACGAACCGCTCCTTCTTTGTTTGGTCTTCCTCGTCACTCGGACGTTGAAAACGAGGGAGCAAGCTCCGTGGTGACAAAAATCACTAGTAGGGAGATGGGAAGAATCCTCCAATTTGGGGTTTAAGTTTCTTCACCGAATTGGGAATGTTCGGAACATTTGTAAATTGAGGTTGTTTAAATTGTGTTAGTTTTAATTGATTTTACTAAAAATTGGGGTTTAGGGTTTGAGATTGAGCTAGTTTTAATTGGGTTAGTTTTTAATTGATTTTACTGGATTCTAGTTGGGTCAGTTTTAATTGATTTTAGTTTTGGGTTTTTTTTTGTGGTCAAGTAGTTTTGGGTTCTTTTAGTTTGAGTTTTAATGGGAAGAATAGATAGGAATCAAAAAAAAAAAGAAGGGGGAGGACGAAGGAAGAAGAGTAATTTTTTTAAGTGGGAAGGGTATTTTAGTCTTTTCAAGTAGAAGTTTGCCAGAGAACATGGAATATTCTGACACCAGGGACCCGAGAGTTGATAAAATCAAAGTCGGAGTACGGCAAAATCAGTTTTTAAAATGCAGGGACCCGAAAAAAAGAATGACCAAACACCAAAAACTAAAAAATAATTTGAACTTTTTATTATACTCTCAAATTTTCTTTTTTTAAATTTAAAATTACTGTTATACCTTTACTCCTGTCAATTTAAACCAAGAAAGCAGGGACGACCGACTCTTAAATCGACGGTGACGACAAGAGAGGGAATAGGGTGGTGGCGCCTTGTCCCTTGTTTCTTCTCCCGACACAGCCAACAACCCTTGAAGCCCACCATCCCGTTCTCCGGCGACCAGAGATACCCAAGCGGGGGAGGGGACGAAACGACTTCGGGGAGGAGAGAGAGGTCCGGCGATGGCGATGTTGCCGGCTTCAATGACGACGTCGTCCAACACCTCACCTTCCTGCAGGTGCCATTTTTTGAAGCCGAGGCCAACCCAGATCCTGTTGGTCGGCGACCCGCGTGAGGGCCTCAAGGGCGGATTCCCGGGTCAGCCCGTACCCTGTCATCTTCCTTGATCAAGTTTTCTTGTGGATGGATGGGTTCCGGCCAGCAAATGCTCAATTTGGTGGGTTTGGTTTTGGTGTTAGTCGCAGGTTGCCGGGATGATGCCGGTCGGTGGTGAGGGTCATGCGGTCGTGATCGGTGGTGGGTCGTGGTCGGCGGTGAGGGTCCTGCGGTCGTGGTCGGAGGTGAGGGATCCTTTTTGGTTGATGAAGTTGGATTTGGCTGGGTTCTTTTGGTTAAATGCAAGCTGGACTTGGAGGAGGATAATTTTTTGTGTGTGTAAGGGTATAAAGGTTATTTCACATGTCAAAAAAGGAAAAAATTGATTAACGACGTTAGTGAGGGACCCAGAATATAATAAATCTAAATTAGAAGGATTACAGTGTTTGCAGCATTTATTTTACCCAACACCAGAGTTCCAAGAGTAATTTTCTCTAGGAACTATCTTAGAAACTTCATTCTCGGGGAATTGTACCGATGGCAATTTCACATAACATTTTTTTTAAAGAAAGAGTAGCGCGAAGTCTATATATAAAGTGCAAGGTTACAAGACAAAGACATAGACAATAAGAGAAAACACCAAAAATACAAGAATACCAAACCGAAGATCGCAGAATGGCACGGGTGGGAGCGAAGGGCGGTCGAGAAGCTACGAAAGCCAACGACCAAAGCGAAGTTCTGCCGAGACAAACTACGGCTAAAAACTAAGAGATCCCGTCAAAGACACAACTTCGCATAACATTTTGAGTATGATTTATACCACGCCAAGCCTTTTAACTATGTTCTGAAGGGCCACATCCGATTTTCAATGACGAATGAGTCGAGTAAAGTGAAGCTCGGAGCATTCAAAATTTCTGATTTTTACAAATTATCAATAATTAATCGGTTACCACAGTAAAAATGTAAGTTGAATTGCGGGTAGAATATTTATTTTAAATGTAATTGTGTTTCATTTTTGTATTTATATATAGAGACTTGTCTCTCCATTAAAAAAATTAAAAAAATGTAGATCAACCAAATTGAGCCCAAGAAAGCCGCAAATCTTGTGGCTTTTTAGTTCAGTGAACGTTGGGTTGGCCTTTGCTTTATCTTTCACTGATGTGGGTTGGACCTTGGACCGAGTAAAATGCTTTCGTTTGCCAAATGCACTCGCGGGTCCAGAGTGCACGACACTTCTAAATTATAGCCCTTTCCTAAAACCCAAGCCTAGAGGCTAGAACTACAACAATGGTCGAGTGAAAATCAATCAGTATTTCGTGTTCGAATTCAGAGTATTAAAAATTTGGTAACTAGAGATTTATCGCTTTTTTCTACCCAATGTTCTAACAAATGTGGCCCGATCAGTTGAATTATGACCCAAAACCAATGCTGGGTTATTTTCGCACATAAATTTGGACGGTGGTTCAATTAGTTCAACTAGTTGGACTGCTCAGTCAAGACAAAACAACCAAGAAAAACTTTTTTGAGTTTTATTAGATTACAAATTATTAAATTATAAGTTTTGTAATAACATTAGATTATGTTATAATTATTTAAAATTTTAATACCAAATACAAATAACAATATATTTTTAATTTTAACGGTGGTCTGGCCGGTCAAATGCGAACGGGGTTTTTTTTAACACTGGTTCTACCTAACAAATGTTAAAATTTGTCACTAATTAGATACCCGAATACGAAATAGTCTCGACCAAGTCTGCCTTGGTCTTCTTAGGAAGTGTAATCTTTGCTTTATTCTTAGGTAGGCTAATGCGGTTGTCAATTGGGTTGCGACTAGCTCTTTGAGCAGAATATGTCCACCCAATTAGAAGCATCATCCACTTGCGAACTTTAGGGTCGTTTTGTGTACTGACTTGCCCGTGAACCTTCGGATTCATATGTGTATTGATCAGCAGGCGAATCTTCGGGTCCTTGGTTTGATTGTACCTGATTAATATATGGAATTAGTGATTCCTAAAAAAAAGTCTGCTTTAGCTTATTTTTGTGAAGGGATCTACCTAGGCTTGTTTGACCAAGTTTTAGTGGCCGTTTCAATAATCAGTCTATGGCCCTTTTTTGATAAGTGAGTCTATGGCCCTTTTTTGTGTTCACCATAGAAATTATTCAAAATCGAGTCCAAAAGTTACGTGTTATTCAACTTTTAGAAAAAATTAAATTCTGCCAACCCAAAACAAGATAATATTTGTAATACGGTGACGCTAAAAATTTGAGATTTTTATAATTATAAAACTAGCTTATTACTTCAATAACGTCCACATGAGAGTAAACATACGAAAAATAAACAATACTTAAGAAAATAAACCAATATTCACAAAAAAACTCATATACAGGTACACCATTTAATAATTTTCTTTCTCGTGTTTTTATATAAAAAGAATTTTATTTCCAATCGGTGCAGGTAGCATTCAAATTTATGGTTGATTCCAAGACAAAACATCAATTCCGCCATAAGCAATCTTCATAATGAGACTTGGGATAATCTTGCAGAAAATAAATAAAGAATAAGTCTTTAGAAGTGAACAGCTGAATCCAATTGTCTAAATATGTGTACTTTAATAAGGAATTTAATGGTTGTAGTTGACTTTTCAAAATTAGTGTTTTAGTCCAGCTCAGATTCATGTGCACCCATTAATATGTTCCAACACTTTTGATCATTTGATGCTCAAATGGATATTTTTTGTTTGAAATTATTTGTTATTCGTACACGTACTGAATCGACTAATCCAGGTTCGAATATGCATAATTGTTAAATAGTAATAAAGCTCTCCAAAAAATATTTAACACTATTATATTCTCAAAGATTATAATTTTTTATTTATATGGATCACTAGTTCAGATAATTTTTTTTATTATAGCAACAATAGTTGGAAACACATCAATTTGTTAACTTTTTGTTTAGATAATTTTTGTCTATCCCCCTGAGCCCTATTTTTGTCTATCCCCCTGAGCCCTATTTTTGTCATGTTCAATCTCCAATAATGCAGGATTTTGTTTATCCCCCTGGGCCCTATTTTTGCCGGGTTGTTCAATCTCCCATAATTTGTTAGCTTTTTAAGGCTATGACAATTTAGTCTATTGTTGCATTTTACAGTCTAAGGACATTAATTTTCGAATACAAGATAATTTCAACAAATAAATAACTAATATTACAATTTCCATCCTTCTAGAAAAAAAGATTTTGTTCTGCAAGATGAAGCCATATTCATTGGAAACACATCACTATCAAATACTGTTCGAATAACTTTCTCACTATTTAAAAATCATGTTTAGTTCAAATCTAAATTAATCAATCCAATAAAAAAACATGTAGTATGAACCAAAAAAGTGTAGTATGTAGGGTTATAATAATCTATGACCAAGTACATCTCAAAATCAATCACCCAAATCTCCTTCAAACTCGGAAGTTGGAAGTTAGATACATATCCCCAAACATTAATATACTTTATGACACGAAGCATGGGAATAGTACAATCTCGATCAACTTGCATTACTCAATTTATTGAATTGTAGCCCTGAATCTCACATCTGAAACTTTAATGCACTACCAATGTTGTTTTGATATGTGATTTGTAAATTAAATTATCAGTATTTTTTTGATAAGTAAATGTATATTATTCTTCAAATGGATCCCACTAAAGTTTACAACTAGGAATTACAACATAATAGAATCAGATAGAACCTATCAAAGTAGAACCTATCAAAGTAAAACCTACAAGATAAATACTATATAATTTTTAAGAATACGTGAAACCAAGCCAAAGAACCACAAACACTACAAAAGAAGGCCAAAAATCAGCAAAACAACTATTGAAAAGTCAAGGGGGATTGAAAGACCAAGAATGAGAATGCCAAAGGCCGCCTCCTTAATTGAGCGGAGGATAAAAGAAGCGTCCTCCTCTCAAGAAAATCCCGCAACGATAGCAAGACACCATGCCTCGGCTGAAAGCACTTCGCGAAGAGCATCCTCATTCGAATCCATACTCATCAAAATCGAAGAGAGGTAGAGCTCTAACTATGGCTTCGAAGCTGGATTTACCTTTAATTTTGAAATCGAAGCTTGCAAGGGCGGTGGCTTTACTGGTCAACTTTCTAACCCGGCTGCTAGAACAGATCTGAGTCATCTGTGCAAAGTGACTCACTTTAACCTTCTTGCCCACCCGGACAACAGCGGTGGATTTCGGCAGTGCAGGAACAGGGCTATGCGCCGTGGTTGAGGCTGGAGCATCCACAGTTGAAAGAAACTTTTCCATTCAATCAGCAGCCGCGCCAGTAGGGGGCACAACCAACTTCTCCAACCAATAGCCCTCGTCCCCGACAGCAGAAGCAGCCACAACTGGCTGCACCTCCCCCTCCTCGTTATAGACATCAGCTACCAATTCCGCACCAGCATCAAGACCATCATGTGAAGATAAAACTGAAGCAGGTTGTTCCGACAACCCAGGCTGCAACAAGACATAGGCGACAGGAACAGGCTGCAGAACCTCGATAGAAAGAACGTGAACATCAATGGGAGATCCTGCGACATCCACCACAGGCGAAGCTGGAGCAGGTTTCAAAGCCAGGGCAATATGATGCTGTGGAACAAATCGTCTAAATGCACCTAATCATCGTAGTGGATCTATGTAAAAAACAAGTCATGGCCACCAAAATCTAATGGCAACTTCGACCAAGTTAGTCAGTCCAGTGCGTAGTGTAAAATAGAATGCATGAGAAGCTCCCGATTATTTCTGAGGTTATCAAAGACGACATGGTTGTTATGGAACCATATGCCCCAAGAAATTGTGCCATATAGAATAAACCAGACTTTCGCAATCATATCACTCCGAACTAACCCCTTCTAGACCGAGAGGGACAAAGAAACGGATGGACCAATGCACCAAGATATACCTGCCTTCTGCACAAAATAGCTCCAAATTATCCATAAAAATGAGCAATGCAGTATTAATGGGTCGACACTCTCGTCGAGGTCACCACACAAGGGATAGAGGCAATTCCAAACAGTCAGTGAACCTCTCCTTATCAAGTCATCTTTTGGTGGGGATTTTGACTTGGATCATGAACCACAAAAAGACCTCCACATTGGTTTGAATTTGGCCAGACCAGACCTACGTACTTCTCCTTATCCCGCACGTAATGCACTACCAATGCAAAGGAGCAATTTACAAGTTTTTTACCAAACAATTCTAATTAAAATTGAAGATAGAATTTTGAATTTTGTAATAACATGAATTTTGTTAAGATTATTGTTGAGTTATGGCGAGAATCGCCAAGTTGGCAGACGCCAACCCCCTGACAGTCACCAGGGGGAATTACACAAGGTGCCAGTTTCTGAAGGCTGGCGGACGCCAGGGACCTGGCGGGCGCTAAGACTTTCGTGGATAGTTTTCTTGTTTTGCCAGGACTCTTGTTTTGGACTCCTAGGTCGACCTAGATAGATTTTCTTGTTCATGTATGACTTTGTGACTCAGATACTCATCAATAAAAATTCTCATTTCTCCCCGTGGAACGTAGACATTAAGTTGAACCACGTAATATCTCATGTCCATTATATGCGTTCTTGTTCTCTTGATATCCTCGATTTCCTAACAATTATCACATCACTAATAAAACTATGATGAACTTGTTTATAAATGTGAAAAAATCATATACTTATGATACATTAGGTATTGAGTTGGATATAAAAATTTTAAAATCTTCCCGGATGAAGTCGTCAAATCAAACAGCCAGTATCAATTAATTCTGCAGCTCCCAGCTTGTACATATTTTGGGCCTATTGCCGTTCCAGTTTCTTAGCAGTACTCCTAATCCATACTTCCATCGTCTGCCAAAATGATTAGTCTCTACAACGTGTCTCCCTCGGTTCTTCCGACATTAGTACTTTTCCTGATGAGCTATTCTATTTTTGGGTATGGACAAGACACAGTTTTCCCCGCCATCATAACATTTGGTGACTCCGGTAATGATTTTGGTAACAACAATCATCTCCCAACAAATTTCAAGGCCAATTATCCACCCTATGGAAGAGACTTCGTTGATCATACCCACTCTGGGAGATTTTCCAACGGCAAGTTAGTCGTTGATTATACTGGTATGTGAAGTTCTCTTTATCAAATTTTAACGGAACTGTTTTTATGGGATTTGAACTCGAGACTTCTGCAGCCGAAGCACTGGGTTTCGATAGATCTCCACCAGCTTATTTCAGTCCGGAAGCATCCGGGAAGAACCTCCTCGGAGGAGCTTGCTTTGCTTCGGCTGCGGCTGGGTATGATCAGAAAGCAAGCATATCAAATGTAAGATACTTAACTTGTCCATTCGTGGTAGATTCCGACCCGAATTTTTGTATCCCGTCATTAATCACTTGAACTAATATACTCGAAAGTCGACGAATAAAAATGTTAACGAACATTCTGTACATTAATTGGCAGCATGCAATTCCATTGACCATGCAATTGGAGTACTTCAAGGAGTACAAATTTAAGCTAGCGAAGGTGGCTGGTCGCAACAAATCAGCAATAATTATAAGGGATGCTCTATATATACTAAGCGCAGGCACTTCTGACTTCCTCCAGAACTACTACTTCGATCCATCCATTAGGAGATCCTACACTTTTGATCGGTATAGCTCATTCCTTGTCTACTCCTTCTCAAGCTTTATCAAGGTACGTACATAAATTTACACCTAATCATTTGTACCAAAAGAGTGATTTTCTACTAATTTTAGTTTGCAAACATGAATAGATGTTAGGTATTCTAAATGATGGCTCTAAATTGCACGAGTTTTGTGAAAGATCAACGAGTATATGTTTTTTCAAAGGCCCATGAGTAGTTTTTATAGATTGTCTAATTTTCGAATACTTACTAAGACTAATTCAAATTCGAATCCAGAGAACATTTTAATTTGAATGGTGGAGTGGACGCTAATCTCTCTTTGTATGTATGTTTTTTAGGAAACTTGAACCCAAATTTTTGTTACAAGATATTGAGTTGAACCTTCTTAAAATTGTGCGATATAAGTATAACAAGAGATACAAGATTAATTTATTTTGATATCATATTAAAATCTTTATATTAAATGGGCAACTTTAAGGCGGTAGAAAAGTGAACATTTCAGAATATTAAGTGATTCAGATGGAAAAAAATGTACTAAACTTTTTCTCAATATAAAGTCGGTTAAAGTCCATTTTAGTACACTGTACTTTCACATTTTGACATACTACTACCCTGTGGTTTTAAATTCTCTGACCAAGTGACATAGGTTTTACCTCACTAACAACCAAGTGACAACTACTACCTCCGGTTACTTGAACTATCCCGCCATGTCTTTAATTATCCGTATGTCATGTCACATCACTAATTTTATCTGTGTATCATGTCATTTCATTAATCTGAGGAAAAAAAACTTGGTAGCATTCATATTCAATCTCGGACCAGGTTGAGATAGACGGTATCAATCCAGGAGCCACGTAGACAAATTAGAGATGTGACATGTCATATAGATAAAATTAATGAGGTGGCATGACACATGGATAAAATTAATGATGTGGCGTGATAACTCAAGTAACGAGAGTTAGTAGTTGTCACTTGGTTGTTAATTAGATAAAATCTCTGTTACTTGATCAAATAATTAAAAACTACGGGGTAATGATGTGTCAAAATGCGAAATCACAAAATACTAAAGTGGACTTTAACCTATAAAATTTATAGGCGGAATTATAAATTCGAGGATACTCAACCCCGAAAGAAATAACAGTGCAGTCCCTACAACGTGATCCTTTGCAGGAATTGTATGGGTTGGGGGCCCGGAAAATAGGGGCGCTTTCTCTCTCACCATTAGGTTGCTTACCAGCAGCCAAGAGCCTCCTTGGTTCTAGCGGAAGTGGGTGCAATTCCACTCTAAATAATAACGCAAAAAACTTCAACGAGAAGCTGAACGAAACGGCAGCGATTCTCAGGAAGCAACTCCCTGGTCTTAAGATTGTAATTTTGGACATCTTTCAGCCAATCCATGACCTCGTTGATTCTCCTTCGCAATACGGTAATCTCAACGATTAAGCTTATCGCATTCATTTGTTTAACGTCTTGCATAATTTCCAAATATATGTGAAACTCTCCCAAATATTTTATCATAGTGCACGCAATTAATATCGCACAATTTCATTCACCAAAACAATGAGAAAAAAAGATCAACTAGCAGATTTCAGAACAAATTGAGTGCATTTTTATTTCAATTAAGCATATTTTGGAAGTGGATGCAATTTTATTTAAAACGAGTTTATTTCAATTTGCACCCAATTTGAATGGAACCGCACTCGATTTACTTTACACAGGGTTCGTGGAAGCAACAAAGAGCTGCTGCGCAACGGGGACTACAGGGAAAGCTTCAGTGTTGTGCGACGTAAAATCAAAGAGGACATGTTCCAATGCCACCAATTACGTGTTCTGGGACGCTGTCCATCCATCCGAAGCAGCCAATCGGATCCTTGCAGATACATTATTAGTTCAAGGCATTTCCCTCGTATGATACAAGGGACATGCAAATTCTATCTCGGGGTTGCAAAAAATGAGTTAGTTATCGGGTTCGAAGTGGAAGCATTTAGCAAAAGAGGCGCGGCCTAGTGTCTTTTGGGTTTCATAAGTTTTTCGCATGAGGATTAGCAGAAATTTCTTTTACGAGTTGGTTTTCATGTAATGTTTCTTTTCTTTTCGTTTATTTGAAATTAATAAAGCTGGACTTATTTTAAAAAAAAAATCTTCGTATAATACTACACACACAACATAAAAATTATATGATATATAGACACATATATATTTTTCAATGTGCAGAGTCCTTTTCATTTCTTTTCGTGTATGAAAACGAGCTACCTGATTAAATCGTATCCTATCGAAACTTTAAAGAAATCCTTAAGTGGGATACGTTCATTTATTTTTCTTAAACCAAAATGGGCCACATGGCAAACATATGTTCTTACTATTTTTCAACCCACATTCCGCTCCATGGACCCGGATGATGGGCTTGCGTTTAGGCCGACTGTCGTCTAGCAATTACACTTGCAGCATTGGCCTGGTGGTGCAGGCTCGCAGCAAACGCAATCAAGGCAATAAAGGGTATCTGGTAGTTTCGGTGCGTGACCTACAAATAAACATGAAAATTTAGTCACAACCAACATATATAATTCAATAACCTATGTTTATATTAAAAATTTGTAAAATTTTCATATCTAATCCAAAATAATTTATATTGGTTTAACACTACCTCTCATACTTTCAAAATAAGATCGTACAAAAATGACGGATCAAGATCAACCAATTATAATACCATGATTCTCCAACAGTTTGCTATCAAATTATGTACAAAAACCTCACCTCTGGTGTGATTTGGGTGATTCTGGTTGAGCTTCTCATGCACCTTTTCTTCCACCTTTTTGTGTTCTGTAGTATTTTTATTCATAATAAAATCTCCAATTCGCTTATTTAAAAAAATTAAATGCATAACATAAAAAGGTTATGTGATACAGAAAAGTTACCTGGGCCAGCTCGAGTTGCTTCACAAGGTAACGATAACATGTGAGAAAATAGCACTGAAAGGACGAAAATGGCCCCTAGAACTTGCTTAGCCGCCATTAAATTTGTAATTAAACTTAACTGTAGATAAATATCAGCGAACTAATTACAATAATTAGATTTAATTAACTAACTGTCTTCTTAATTGTCTGAAATAACCACGGAGTTCTTCCCATTATATATACAGGGGGAGTGCTCGGCCTCCTCGATTGCATCATATACAAAATAATATCGTCCAATTTTTAATAATACTACGAAATTTCCTGGGGTTATCGATATTCAATACTAGTCATGAATTGCGTGGGATTCAAACGACGACTTGTAGCTTGACCGTGTGCTTTTGGGTTGACTTGCTTAAATTCTTGTTAGTAAAGTCTAAGGAATAAATTGTATACTTGTTGGTAAAGTCTAAGGAATAAATTGTGCTTTGGGAGATCTTTCTGGTAGGTTTTTTTCTTCTGACTAAGAAAATTAGATTGTATTTATTTTGTATGTGCTATTTTGATAAATATTTATATTGTTCCTTTCGTGTTGTAATTATCTGGATATAACTTTTGTTGAAATTTTTTAAAAAGTAATACAATTTTTACTTATTAAAAAAATCGATGTTAGTTGGTACACTTATATTCTCGTAAAGTGTTCTTTGTTAAAGCTATGTGAACAAAAAAAAAATCATTTTGAGAGTTATTTCTAGATAAATTCGTCAATAATAGACTCTCAATAATAAAAATTCGCCAAAAACTCCAATGACTAAACCGATTAGTTGAAGAAAAAATAATTTTCTTAATTAAATATTTAGTTCAAGATTTACAATATGAGAAAATTATTTTTAAATATAGGCTGATAGGACTGAATTAGTTAAAGAAAAAACAATGCAATTGCGCCATTGACATGCTCTCGTCCCGTTTCATACGTTATCATCATGTACTTTCTTAGCGCGCACTTTGTCAAGTCAAGTGGAAACTTGTTAAACGTTGGAGTCAATATTTAATTATTAGTCCAACCCACTTCTCGATCCCCATTTATAGTTGTATCTTTTATAATTTGATCTTGCAAATTAAAATCGTGATTACCTTCAAGTTAATTAAAGGAAAGGCCATTTTTTATTCTGTAGGTGACAGGCTTCCTGTTCAGTACATGCTAATATTTATTTTATATCATATATACTAAGTTCGATTTGATCATTGAAAATTATGCGAAGCCCATTGGGCTAATGAAAAAAATAATTATTTGCTTACAGTGGTTTACTAATGGCAAACTTTGGTAATCATTAGAACCAGCTACAACTGAATTCAGTCCGTCTAATTAACATGGCCTAAATTCAGTGCTTCAGTCTTCTATTGATAATTGGATACACTGTAAAAATTTTAGGTTGATAATATCTCACACATTGAGCCGAATTATAGTTAACACTATAATGTTTTTTCAAGGGTTCAAATCTCAATATCTCTCCGTTAAACTGTAACAACTTTTTTCCAAGTTGATCTAAGTATTATTTTTAAAGTAAATTTTTACACCATGATTTGAACCATTACAATTGTCAGAATTTGAACTATTAACTTTTTGAATTATTACACTTGTGAGGTTAGGTTTAATTCCCTTTGGAGATCTAAGTGTTTGTTAAATACGATTTGGCTTAGATTAAAACTTTGATCGAGATGGAAATTAACGTATAAGCCAATACCGATATTGGAGAGTCTAATTAAACATAACAAAACTACTACTCGACATTACTCTGAACAAATACAAACCACATCATATTTCCTTGCAAATATAACAATTTATTGGTGAAGTAAATTTTTCATCCGAGTACTTGCTTAGACATGGATATAGCGGAACATCGAGGTGTCATGGAATCCCATTTTGAGCTGGCTTGATTGTCCCCGAACCGCAGCCGCACTTGCAGCAGATTCCTGGCGGCGGGGGCGCACAACAAACACAGGCCGGACAATATATTTTTCGTGAGTGACTGAAATCATTTACTATATGTTATAAATCATATCAACAATTAATATGGCATGCATAATGATTGTATATATCATCAAAATGGAGAAATTATAAACAAAGTCAAAGTTCGTGATTGGAATAATTGTGAGCCGGTAGGATGAGTTTTACCTGTGCCAATAACACGAATTGCGTGATTGCAGGGTAACAATGGGAAAGCTAAAACAGATAATATGAAGAGGGTCAAGAGAACAGATCTCGTGGAGTAGCCTGCCATAATTTGATGCTGGGAGATCGGACTTTAATGGCTTTATTAGAATCGTTGTTTTAATTCTAAAGGTTTGAAATTTTCTATATGGGGGTATTTTTTCTGTCCGATTTTCATAGTCGAGCATTTACTAATTATTTTTTTCTTTCATAAAATTGAAACTCAATATATTCTTAAGAAAATCTAACATAACTTCGATTGATGGCTTTTGGGTATATTGGCATATAGCTAGATTTTGGTGCAATTTGATCAAGTGGTTTTGGTGAGATTATTACTAGATTATGAATACTTAGATGTCCAGAATGTGGCATTGAGTCTTTGTAAGGTTTCTCACAATAGAAAAATATCGTCCCTGCCCAGTACACTACAACGTCCCGTGATCTTGCCTCCCACTACAATTTTCAAATTAGTAGATAGTTTCTCTAACTTTTCAGAAGGGCCATATTATTTTAGTTATTTGTTCCTAGTAACCTGTTCATAGTAAGTTATCTTTTTTGCAAAAAATTGTTCCAATTTATTTGTATATTCTATAACATTTTTTTATATATGTTCAATTTTTTCATATTGATCGATCTCGTTAATTAAAATAATCTTTGCTCAATCTACTAATAATTCAACTTAGATAAAATCAGTAAATTATTTTATTTGCCGACATCGGGTCCACATGCAGAGATTACGCTAACTATTCCATATTGGATATTTTATGGGCGTGTCGATCTTCCACTCAATTTTCTGTAGAAAATAAATAACCAATGATTTTTGTTTAGCAGGTCACGAGCAATGTTTTTTATAGAAAAGTGACCAGATCATATATTAAAATAACGGTTACAAGACATAAGAATCGAAGTAAATGCAAAAGTAACACAAGAGATACAAGCTACAACGAAAGTACCATACTGTTGAAAGGTAACAGTAACGGTAACAGTAACAGTAATCACATTGGTCGAGCAAACAACTTCAAGAGTTGTGAATGACCGGACCTTTAAACTGCTAACTATAAAGTCAGCTGAGATATGTTGAACCACACACAAGGTGCGGCTCAACACGGGCCTCCATAATGGAGTCAACCGTGATCGGACAAATCCAACCCAGGTAGAACCAACAGCATGAAACCAAGTCGTAGCGAGAACATCACAAAAGTACAAACAAGTAAAACACCAAGCCAAAGAATCACGAAACAAAAGTGGATTAGGGTAAAGTAACAAACAATAGAAAATATCACAAGACTCGAAAGAATAACCTCCAAGAACGAGAACATAACAGACAAAAACTAATAAACAGAAAATAAATATAGACCATCGGGGGGAGGTAGGGGGAAACCCATCCCCCCGGGAATCGCCAGCGATCCTCAAAAGCACTAGGAGAGCGACGGTGAGCGAGGCGAGGCGACGACGGTGGAGGTCCTTACAAGCTCCTTCTAAGCTGCTCGACGACGGCTGACCGACAAGGATGGAAGTTGCTCAAGACAAGCTGTGTCACCAAGCTATGTCACTGACGGGTGGGGGATTAGAGGAAGAAGGAAGACAAGGCTTCACAGGGAAGAGAAAGGCTTCAAGAAAATATCTAGATATTAAATTTAGAGAGAGAAAAGCTCCTGAGAGGAGAGAAAAAAGCTCTTACTGAGAGCAGAGAGATGCAACAATGTGTGCGTCACGAGCAATACTAATGAATGGTGACACGAAAAGAGAACCAATAATATTCATTATATTTTAAGATATTTAGAAATTGAGCACTATCGTATTCTATAAATAGTACTCTTTAAATATTAACTTTAGTTTCCAAGAGCTCTAATTGATCTAAATAATTATTGGTATACTAATACCTTTATTACAAAGAAAGGAAGAGACCGTTTCTTCAGATTCGAAGAGAAAGGAGGTCAAAAATCCATTTGAAGACAAGCTCGCCTGTTGGAGAGAGCGAGCGAGCCTTGGTGTGGTTGGGAGCGAGCTGCTCGCCTGATTGGGAGCGAGCTGCTCGTCTTGGAGTGATTGGGGGCTCGCTCGCCCGCCTACATGCTCTTCGTGTCCCATGGCCATGTCTCTGCTTCGCAATGTCTTGTGAAGATACAAATCGATTAAATCCATTTGCATGTTTGTTTGGGTGTTCTCTTAGAGTGAAAGGAGATAGAATCGATTTGCATGTTTGAGAGTATTCAAGGGTTACTTTATTTAAAGAAAGTAAATCGGATAATACGGATTATCCGAATTCGTATTCGAAAAAAGTTCGGATATCAAATATTGAATAATTCATTATTTGGATTAGAACTCAGATAGTTAAATATTGATTTTGGATAGTTCGGATAATAAAAAATTCGGATAGTTCTAATTCGGATTATCCGAATGCTCACTCTTAATTGTACTATCATCGAGAATAGTCATCCTGAAAAAATCCCAAATCACAATTTGATCGGAATTGCGAGAATAATCTCAATCGAGAATGGAAGAGAAAATTAGTATTATCATTATCATTATAATAACCAGGGGAGAAAATTGTGAGAAATTGGGGAGATGTAAAACTGGGCATTGTTTGCCTGAGAATTTGCAGTCATTCCCTGAAAATCTGAACTTTGGGCTTACTAGTGTTATTTTGAGAGAGGCGGTGCTTCCTCAGCAATTATATTATTATATTCCATTTCCGTGAAGAAAGCTGAACTTTGAAATTTGGATTACTTTGAGCCAACTAATACATCACCCACGAAGCAAACACATGATATAATTTTTATATGATATTTTAACGTGGTATATTTAGATATCTATCGACTCACCACGAAAAAATTTAACTCGAAAACTATTTGGCCAAATCTGGTTTAACAAAAACAATTTTCAACTCTAAAAGCCAAAGCTCAATAATTTTATATTTATTTTGAGAAAAAAACTCCATTCGGTAATGATACAGTTTTTATAAGAATTATTTATTAATTGTTATTATGATACATTTTTATAAGAATTATTTATTAATTGTTATTTATCATTATTCTTACATCCAAAATTGTTTTTGGATTCCTTGTCTCAGCTAATCCATAGTCGATCGTAATTAAACACTGCATTCTCATTTTAAAATATCGTTTAACTGATCTGAATTCTTTAACCAAGCAGGACGAGTTGTTGTACATCCATCCAACACGTGAAGAAAAAATGGCAACATCCTCTCCTGGTTCGGATTCAATTAGAGCTCCAATGGGACAGGAATGTTTTGGTTCGTCATGTTCACCATGAGGCTAATAGTTGTGCGGATAGATTAGCAAATTTTGGTTTCAATAAGACTACAGGCACGTACGTTCTTGAGCTAGGTGGGCAGCGAGTATAATACAGAGATGAGGGGGTCAAAGATTTTATTTTTTTGAACTTGAAGATTTAGGGACATTAATGCCATTTCAATTAGGTTTTTAACAAAAAATTGGAAGAAAGTTGAACTCAAGGATTAACGGGTTCAATTTTTCAAAACTTTGGGATCAACTGCAAACGTAACCTTTAATTTCTAATTTGAAGTTTATTTATCCTTTTTTATCTTCCCCTCTCTCTATATATATATCTTCTTTGTGCAGGTTTACGAGTAATTTTTTTTTGCTTAAAGTTTTATTTGTGGTCTTGAGATTTGAATACGTGGGGTTTAGAACGTACCATACACTTCTTTGTCTCTTTTTATGCCCTATAGGTGCTTTAATTGGAGTGTTTTGTATTGATTTTTCTTAGTTTTTCTCTGGCTTGTGTTGAATTTTCTCCGGAGAGAGTTGAGAGAAAGGAAGGAAGGGGGACGTGGAAAGAAGATGAGATTAATTAAAAACTAATAAATATCTGATGATGTGGCATTTTGAGTTGACAAGGACACCATGTAAGCTGATGATGTGTCTATTTTTAAATAAAAAAGACGTCATGTCAGTTGATGACGTGTCGCCGGTGACCGAAAAAATATTCCCAAAGTGTTATTTGACCCATTTAGAGAAGTACAAGGGCTTATATGACCCACTTTCAAGTACAGGGGTTTATGTGAACTTTTTGAACATGTAGAAGGGCTTATTTGGCCTTTATTCCATAATTTTTTGAATTGCACTGACCCTCCAATAATTATGACATAGAACAAAGATCTAAGGATAATTTACCCTAAAATTTATTTTCTCTCTCATTTTTTCTATTCATCCAAACACAACCCAAGTGTTTTTTATAAGTGATGTGGAATTGGCTTTGAAGCACTTGATTGTGACATAGGCTTCATTGATGGAGATTTAACTTCAAATTACAGTTCATTTTAAGGATTGAACGTCATGGATTGGATTTCAAAGTGAACTTTTGAGCTGTATGTTCATTATTACGGGGATGGCTGAATCTGAGGAATGTTCTACCGGAAGAACAATTGCTGTTTTACAGGTATTATGCGAGTACGGGTGCATAAAAAACACCGACACGCCACCTACTTATTCAAAGTCAATTCTACTCCAACCCTTTTTTAATTACTCCTAAAAAACAACCTTTTGATGTGGGTGAAACCCATACTAGATTCCGTGAATCAAATAATGAGCGAAATGTGTTTAATTTTTGCTGAGGCGAATGCGTATATGTAGGGATGGTAATTAGAACTTTTACTTTACGGATTGCTCGGATTTAAATTCGAAGATTTCAAAAATTGTTGATTTTGACTAGGTCAAGATCCGGATTCTAATATTTTTTAAGAGGATAAGATTATGGCTATGGATTCATAGGATACTTTCCTGATTCTACCCGATTTTTTAAAATAATGTATATGTATATAAATAATTAAACATAATAAAAAAATCGCAATTTCAGAGTACCCAACTTCAATTTTTTTGGGTTTGTTTGTTTTGTTTATTTATATTGATTCGTTTTAATGAACGAATCAATTGCATTCACATTTTTTTAGTATCCCTTGTTATTTGAGAACAATCAACGATTTAATTTTTTTAAAATAAATAATATTTAAATAAAACTACCCCGTAGATCTTCCTAATCCTCCTCTATTTTTCATGACTCGGATTCTGTCCGAATCCTTATTTTTAAAGAGGATAAATGTGATATGAATTTATACTTCAAAAAGAGGATAAAAATATGAGTTCTATGGATCCTACTTATATTATGCTCATTTTCCTATATTTTTAGCTTTAGTTTAACATTTTGAAATAATGAAATATTTTTATCTATAAAATTTTGTAGAAAAGTTGAGTGATGGAAGCTAAAAAATGCACGAGCACAAGTGGCTCCAGCCCATTACCGCCGTTGCAAGGTGGAAATGGAAAGGCAAACGAACCAAACCAGACGCCTAATTGGGTAGACCAACTGTGTCCAGATAGTCTTCATCATAAAGAGCCAGCTTGTCTTGTCCCCCACCACACCACACCTCACCTATGAGTAACTTTACAGTGGATAATTTTAAAAAAAACATTACAGTGGTGCATGATAATAAATGAAAATTATCCAGATCTAACATATAAAAAGTGAATTATACAAACATTGTAAAAAATATTAAATTTTTTTACAAACGTCGTCTAGGCCAAGCCCATATAATATAGGTTCCAATATTTCGCCCCATCACATAACGCGTAAAATAATAATAGTAACGCGCCCATACCATAGGTAGAGGAGGAACCTTCGTGTCCTTATTAATTATTTAATGTCAAAAGCGACACTCGTTTTTGCTTGTGGTTTGCAAGCTGTCCCCTCCTGTGGCTACGCGTTATTCTCTCGCCAATATATAACTAACGCCCATCAGTTTCCATTTCCAACATCACAAACTCTCAACTTCACCACCACAACAACACACTTCAACACACTTCAACACAACAACATTCCTAAACGCAACACGCGAATATTAATTAATTCCAATATGGCTTCCTCCACTTCCACTAAGCAATCAGTATTAGTGGTTCCCCTACTTGGGGTGTTGCTAATATGCCTCTTGAGCACCACCACCCAGGGTGGCAACTTCCTCCAGGACATCGACGTCACCTTCGGTGGCCCTCGAGCTGCCATTCAAAATGGCGGCCAGGCAATGACGCTGTCGCTCGACAAGTATTCCGGCTCCGGCTTCCAATCCAAGAGGGAGTATCTCCGCGGTAGGTTTGACATTCAGATGAAGCTGGTGCCTGGGAATTCCGCGGGCACGGTCACCACGTTCTACTTGTCTTCGCAAGGGTCCAACCACGACGAGATCGATTTCGAGTTCTTGGGCAACGTATCTGGGCAGCCATACACTCTCCACACCAATGTCTTCTCCCAGGGGAAAGGCAACAGGGAGCAGCAGTTCCGGCTCTGGTTCGACCCCACCAAGGCTTTCCACACCTACTCGATCGTGTGGAACAAGCATCGGATCATATTCCTGGTGGACAACAGCCCCATTAGGGTGTTCAACAACATGGAGGCCCAGGGCGTGGCCTTCCCCACCAACCAGCCGATGAGGGTGTACTCTAGCCTCTGGAACGCGGACGACTGGGCCACGATGGGAGGGCGCGTCAAGACTGACTGGACACTGGCCCCTTTCACTGCCTCTTATAGAAACTTGAACGTGAATGGTTGTGCTGGCTCCTCCTCCGGGTGCACTTCCACGACCACTTCCTCCGGCCAGGACAACGCATGGCAGGACCAGGCAATTGATGCTTCTGGCAGGAATAGGATCCGGTGGGTGCAAAAGAACTTCATGATTTACAACTACTGCAACGACTCGCCGCGCTTCCCACAAGGCCTCCCAGCCGAGTGCAAGCAATCCAGATTCCTCTGAGCAATCAATCTTTCCTTCTGTAATTGCAACCATTCATTCATTCTTTTCTTATTGAGGTTTGAGTTTGTATCATCACAAAATAGACAAATATTTCTTTATTTTTTTTGCATCAAGCCATTGAATGCAACATCAAATAAGACTACGTGCATCATATACGACGGAAGTTGAGAGTCCAAACTCTGGCATATGTGTATATTCTTGGTGTAATTATATCTATAATGTGTTTGTTTACTATTTTAAATTTTGCGTTAGATGTGAAAATTATTTCAAACATACAACTAGAGAGATCAATTTTCACTTTTTGTTTCGAAAAAAATGAAAATGAATTAAATCTCCTTTTTCCATGAAAATAGAAATAATATTCTTTTCCCAATTTCCATGAGCTAGTATTGAATCAAATCCATAGAAATATCATAAGTGGAGCCGAGGGCTACAATAGACAATTCCCATATAAAAATGGTTCCAAACAAATTAAACTAGGAAGTAAAATTCTCATTTCTTCAAATCTGGAATTGTTCCCAGACAAGTATTCGACACACACTAATACTAATACGTTTTCAAAATTTTAAATTCGACTTTGAGAATCAGGAACTTTGTAGCACGACTTCGAAATAAGTGCTTGTTGAGCTATAATATTTTAGCTATGTCACACCAATAAAAGAAGTTTGTTCTTAACTTATTGATAAAGACGAAGATTGGTTTGGTTCTGACAAATCTTTGTGTGTTGGAGATGTCGTTCGGAACTTTGTCGGCTACTTACCTGTTGGATAATAGGACGGAAGAGGAAGAAGCTCCTGATTGATTTGGAAAACAACGAAGTCCATTTCGCGGATATACTAGTGAATTACTGTTGCCCCCAACGTGTTCGATGAAATGCCCCAGTGACATCATCTACGAGAATGTGCGTGGAAATCTAACTAGGATTGCCCTGTGGGCCGCTGATCTTCAACGTCTGACGCGGATACCGAGTTAGTTTTTCGAGAGGGGTGTTGTGTCACGATTCCATGTTCGAATCCGACTAGCAACAGACTCGGTCAGCATTGTCATTGTTATGTTGTCAACGCGGCTATCCGTCAGGACCACGTCCTGCCATTTTTGCACCGTTTTGTTGCTTCCAATCAGTATCTTGATTCTGACATGTCATGTCGAAGCTCAGGATTCTCGAGGTATATGAAGGTTGCCGTCTATGGATTCTCTGAGATTCTTTTAGATTGTAGTGGGATAGTGCTGAGTTGTTCTTTTGTTAATTGTTGATCTTAACAGGTTTTATAACTCTTGATTGTGGATTACCGGCCGAGAGTTCCTACGTGGATGCGGAGACGGGGATAAAGTACATTTCGGATGAAGCGTTCGTAGAAGCTGGTGTTGGTGCTAGAATATCACGCGCGTACAATTCTTCTGGAACCAAGCCCTGGCTACAGACTGTAAGAAGCTTTCCTGATGGAGAGAAGAAATGTTACACCTTTCCAGTTGAAAATGGTAGTCAGTTCTTGGTCAGGGCTACTTTCAAGTACGGAAACTATGATGGGGGAAACAGTTCTCTGAAGTTCCGCATGGATGTAGATAATGCATATTGGGACGACATTCGAGTAGATGACCCGAAAAGTGTCATCTCCAGGGAGATTATATTGGTGACGACTATTAATTACTTGTTCTTATGTCTTGTAAACTTGGGGAATGGGACACCTTTTATATCCCTGCTAGAGTTGCGGCTCTTGAAGGATGCCCCCTATAATACAAGTTCCGGACCACTTACAAGCATCATGAGGGTCGATTTGGGTTCCGCGAGCAGCGGAGTTGTCAGGTGAGCTGGTCTTCTCCAATGACAGCTGTTTTACGATTGTTTTCATTCCTGGTATATCTTGTGCAAGCTTGGATAGCTACCGTGCAGGTACCCTGATGATGCCCTGGATCGTTTTTGGAAACCTCGTACTGATGTTGATTGGACAACAATAAACACTTTGGAGGCCATTGACTCACGTGATTGCTTCACTTTCCTGCCACCGTTGTCTGTCCTGAGAACTGCCTCTTCACCCAAAATTGGCGAGTTCCTGGAAGTCATAATAGATGGTGATAGTTATGAACTTCACGTTTACCTTTACTTTGCTGAAATGGAAATGTTAAGAGCCAACCAGTCCAGGCAATTTTATATAGATTCTAGTCTGAGCTATGAGAGTGAGCCTATATCGCCCAGATATCTAAAGACAAGAATTGTACACTATGCGGAGGAAATAAAAGAGAAACCATATAGCATATTGTTAACTAAACTTAGAAATTCAACTCTCCCATCGCTATTCAATGCAGTTGAGATTTACTATTCAACTGGCATGGAGTCATATCAAAGAACATGTATGTCGCTCTTGAACACGATAATTTTCATCTATCATTTATGCCTTGAATGAAAGCATATGTTAAAGCTAATTTTCCGAATGTAGCTGATGCAATGTTAAAAATCAAGCGTGGGTATGGAGTTAAGAAGAATTGGCAAGAAGATCCATGTGATGGATGGGATGGCGTCTCTTGCTATTTCAATGCCTATGCTCGCGTGCTTAAGATCATAGCCTTGTAAGTCCATTTCATGTTTCCTATTTAAGATCATTGTACCCCTTATTAGTTCTTATTGCTTGTGTTTTAATTTTGAAATCAGGAACTTATTTTTTCAGCGGATTGGTTGGAGCTATTGCAGCTGCTATATCTAACCTGACTTATGTCCAAACTCTGTAAGAGTCTGATCAAGAAAATTGCATGTGTTCAAACTACTGATAAAATCCCAAGCCTTCTTACAAATTTGTGCTGCAAATGACAGATTTATCAAACAACAGTTTAACAGGGCATGTGCCTGAATTTTTAGCATAAATGCCCTTCTTGAAGATCTTGTAAGTCCAAAGTAAACGCCAAAAGAAACACTTAGCTTCTTATCCATGGGATTTCACCCTTTGAATGTCGGCATTTTCGTACAAAAACTTAGCCAACAACAAGTTAAATGGTACGCTTCCACCTTCCTTGGTCAGAAAGTCGGAGAGAAATTTGCTTCTCGTGAAGTAAACTTCCTCGCTACTCTGTCAAATCCAGAATCTAGGTTTTCAAGTATTTCAAATCTCTATCATAAGTTGAATTTCTTGGCTGCACCAGCTTGATCGCTGCTCCCTTTTGTCGAGGAAGACATGTTTGTGGAGGGACCTAATATTTACTCCTTTTCATGGTTCCATGTTTCTTCTTCCTTCAAGTCTGGTAGGAAATCCCGATCTATGTTTGTCAACATCATGCGACAGCAGTAGCAACAAGAGACCGGTGGTTTTTCTGGTGTCGGTATCAATTGCTGCAGCTCTTACATGTGCTGTAACTATCATCATTGTGTTTTGCTTCGGAGTCATCTCAAGAAGGTTTCTATTGAGAAAGCAAGGTTTGATCTCCACTGCTCAATTTCCTCTGCGTTCCTAATGCACCATTGAAGTAACACATTACCTTAGTTTTCCTGATAGAAGAAAGGTTTGATTTAGGACAAGAAGCATATACGAAAGCCGCCAAGTCACTTGAATCAATGAAGGGGAAAAAAGGACGCTTCACCTACTCTCAACTGTTGGCCATAACAAACAGCTTAAAGGTGGTTATCGGCCGGGGAGGATCTGGAACAGTCTACCATGGGTACTTGTATGGCAATGAAGTTGCTGTGAAAATTCTCTTCCCATCCTCTGTCCAAGGGTCCAAGCAGTTTCATGCAGAGGTAGTTGACTTGATTTCGCTTACCACTCTTGTCCTGAGCCCTTCTCTTAGACTGTTGTATGGTGTTTAATTCCAGGTGGATATTCTTTTGCGGGTTCATCATGGGAATCTGTTGTCTCTTATCGGCTATTGTGATGACAACAACAACATGGGACTTATCTACGAGTACATGGCTAACGGGGACCTGCAGGAGTACATCTCAAGTCGTATTGCTCTGCATCTGGAATAGAAATTTTGAGATAATTGATTTCCTACAGGAAGCTTATTCAAGTGTTTTTTCCACTGTAGGTGACGACAGGGAGACTTTAAGCTGCGAACAGAGGCATAAGATAGCTCTCGGTGCGGCACATGGTTAGGAGGGATATGATTTTGCAAATCCATTGTTTTTGAGCATGTTCTTGGTGAAGATTTTTTCACCACCTAAAGTGCACATGATTTACACTATAGGTCTCAAGTATCTTCACATCGGGTGCAAGCCACAAATTGTGCATAGGTATGTGAAGACTGCAAACATCTTGCTCAGCGAGAAACTGCTAGCCAAACTAGCTGATTTTGGGCTCTCAAGAAGCTTTCCGACTACCGGTGCTTCTCATTTGCTCACTGATGTGGCTGGGACATTTGGATACTTTGATCCCGAGTAAGTAATGCTAATCTCAGGAATCACCATGTGCGCTTTTCAATTTTGCGAACTCGGATACTTTGACTTGCATTTTCTTTTCTCGCAAGTACTTCAGGTCTCGTCGATTTACTACCAAGGGTGATGTATATAGCTTCGGAGTCGTCTTGCTGGAAATTATCACAAGCAAGCCTGCCGTTGACGAAACAGAAGGTACGAATCACTCAAGTCAATTGGTAGATTCCGTGCTCGCAGAAGGTCAAGTTACACAGATAATCGACCCCAAGCTAGGAGTCAAATTCGAACTCGAGTCTATCAGTAGAGCTGCACAATTAGCAATGGCTTGCGTATCAGAAGGTTCGTCTCAGCGGCCGACTATGCATCAACTGTTTGAAGAGCTGACAGATTGCTTAGGTATAGAGCTGGCTCGAACAAATGGCAAGCCTGCTGTTGAATCAGAAAATTATTTGACTTGTTAAACTTTTAAGATGATTTTGTGGTATTAATCAACAAAACAAATGTGTAAATTGATATTTTACACGACCACGTATTACTATTAGTAAGCCCCATCATCAGGGTTTTGGTACTGTGTCTATACATGGTCACTCAATATAGTTTAGTGATCATCAAACCAAAACAAAAAGGAAAAAGAGTGATCACTGTAGGAATCGGCGATAGTTTAGTGATCATCAAAGGAAAAAAAAAAGAGTTTCCACCATAAAAAAAGAGTGATCATTGTAGGAATCGGCGATAGTTTAATGGAAAAAAGATTCTTGACATTTTTTTTACCAAGTATCATGTAGTTTCGTTTAGATTCTTGTGGTGACAGAAGTTTTCTAAATTTACAATTTTTAGAACACTATTTTGTTACTAAAAGTGTAAATATTGTAAGCTTCTAACTTCTGTCACAAAAAATACAAAACGTCAAAGCACATAGTACTAATGTGAACGTTTCTCTAAACCACGATATTTTTGTAAAAGAGAGAGGAAAGAAAAAGATACGAAGAAAGAGGCGGTTCAAAAATTGTAAAATTTAAGATATTTTATAAGTTTTAGTTATCGAAAGTGAAGGGCACAAGATCAGTTGATTTTGATCGGATTTATACTCAAATCCTGCACATCTCCTTATATATTAAAAAAACAAGGACATGCATACAAATATATAGTTCCTATCGTTATCCTATCAATTGATTTAAGGTTTAGACAATTTTTCAATTTTTTATTTTGACCAAGTCACATGTTGTACCAAACATGGATTTGGACAAAAATGATTTTCCAATCATGTCCCATGTAACATGACAAACGCAGCCAAAGTGCATATTGGGAGACGTTAATTAAAAACGTGATATGGTTGTTTATAGTCTTTAGATATGAAAATTATATCGTAGCATTAGAGCATGTTATATGATCATTGTCATTCGTAAGAAATGTGTTATGACACGTTATTTGTTGATGTATATTACCTTAACTACGTCCACACCATTCCACCCCAAAAAAAAAAAAACGTCCACACCAATAACAGAAGTTTGTTCTTTAACTTTTAGATAAAGACGAAGATTGGTTTGGTCCTGACAAATCTTTGTGCGTTGGAGATGTCGTTCGGAACTTTGTCGGCTACTTACCTGTTGGATAATAGGACGGAAGAGGAAGAAGCTCCTGATTGATTTGGAAAACAACGAAGTCCATTTCGCGGATATACTAGTGAATTACTGTTGCCCCCAACGTGTTCGACGAAATGCCCCACCGGCTTCTTCTACGAGAATGTGCGTGGAAATCTAACTAGGATTGCCCTGTGGACCGCTGATCTTCAACGTCTTAAGCGGATACCGAGTTAGTTTTTCGAGAGGGGTGTCGTGTCATGTCATGATTCCGCGTTCGAATCCGACTAGCAACAGACTCAGTCAGCATTGTCATTGTCATGTTGTCAACGCAGCTATCCGTCAGGAGCACATCTCGCCATTCTCTCACCGTATTATTGCTTCTAATCAGTGTCGTTATTCTGACGTGTCATGTCGAAGCTCAGGATTCTCGAGGTATATGAAGGTTGCCATCTATGAGATTCTTTTAGGTTGTATTGGGATAGTTGTTAATTGTTGATCTTAAACACAGGTTTTATAACTCTTGATTGTGGATTACCAGCCGAGAGTTCCTACGTGGATGCGGAGACGGGGATAAAATACATTTCGGATGAAGCGTTCGTAGAAACTGGTGTTGGTGCTAGAATATCGCCCGCGTACAATACTTCTGGCACCAAGCCCTGGCTACAGACTGTAAGAAGTTTTCCTGATGGAGAGAAGAATTGTTACACCTTTCCAGTCGGAAATGGTAGTCAGTTCTTGGTCAGGGCTACTTTCAAGTACGGAAACTATGATGGAGGAAACAGTTCTCTGAAGTTCCAAATGACTGTAGATAATAACTATTGGGACGACATTCAAGTAGATGACCCAACAAGTGTCATATCCAGGGAGATTATACTTGTGATGGCCATTAATTGCTTGTTCTTTTTGTCTTATAAACACTGGGGGTGGGACACCTTTTATATCCCTGCTAGAGTTGAGACCCTTGAAGGACACCCCCTATAGTACAAGTTTCGGATCACTTGTAAATATCACGAGGTTTGATTTGGGTTCCAGGAGCAGCGGAGTTGTTAGGTGAGCTTGTCTTCTCCAATGGCATTTGTTTTGTGGCTGTTCTTTTTGCTGATAGATCTTGTGCAAGCGCTGATAAGCTGTTATGCAGGTATCCTGATGATGCCCTTGATCGGTTGTGGAAACCTTTTCCTATTACTCTTGCTCATTGGACTGCGATAAGCACTTCGGAAGCCATTGACTCACACGATTGCTTCAGTTTTCTGCCTCCATCATCCAGATTTGATACGCTGGACGTCGAACTAGACGACAATAGTTATGCAATTGGTCGAGAAATTCATGTTTACCTTTGCTGAAATAGAAAAATTAGGAGCCAACCAATCCAGACAATTTTATTTAAGCTCTGATTCTGGGCCTGTATCTCCCAATTATTTAAGGACTAGTATTTTACACTATGCAGAGGTAATAATAGTGAAAATATTAATATCTAGAACTAGAAAATCAACTCTGCCACCACTTATCAATGCAGTTGAAATCTACTACTCAACCGGCAGACCATTATACACTCTCACAGATCATGGAACAGGTACGTCATTCTTGACCACGCTGATTTTCATCAACAATCTATGCGTGGAATAAAATCATATAATACATGCTAAGTTTTCTAACGTAGTTGATTCGATGATGAAAATCAAGCTCAAGTATGGAATCGCGAAGAATTGGCAAGCAGATCCATGCATCCTTGATCATTGGGATGGAGTCACTTGCTATTACGATTCCCCTGATAGTCTGCCCAAGATTAAAGCCTTGTAAGTCTGTTCATTTGTATAGGCATCCTGTGTTTCCTATTTAACTGTGACCCGAACTAGCTCTTGATTGCGAGTGTTCGAAATCAGGAACTTATCCTTCAGCGGTTTGGTTGGAGCTATCACTGCTGATATATCTAACCTGACGTATTTAGAAGCTTTGTAAGTGTCCATGTAAGTTCATGTGTTCAAGCTGCTGAAAATCCCAAAGTCTTATTACAAATTTGTGCTGCAAACACAGAGATTTGTCAAACAACAGTTTGACAGGGCCCGTGCCTGAATTTTAGCACACATGCCATTCTTGAAGATCTTGTAAGTCTGAAGTAAACACTGAAAGAAACACCTTGCTTCTTATCCATGTCTTTCTACCCTTTGAAAATCTTAATTGTTGTACAGATCCTTAGCTAACAACAAGTTAAATGGGACGGTTCCATCTTCCCTCATTGAAATGTCAAAGAAAAATTTGCTGCTCATGAAGTAAGCTTCCTCGCTAGTCCTTAACCTTTGTTTCTTACCCAGAATTTCAGTTTCAATAATGTCAAGTCTCTTATATAAGCTGAATCTTTTGGCTACATCAGCTTGACCTCCAGTCCTCCTACTTGTTTGAGAAATTCATCGTGACCCGTTTGTGTAGTGACCTAATCTCTACTCTTTTCCGTGGTCCCGTGTTTTTTTCTTCAAGTCTCGCAGGAAATCCAGATCTATGCTTGTCACCATCATGCAACAGCAGAAGCAAGAGCCAGAGTGTCCCTGGCAAAACTAGAAAGACCGTGATTGTTTTTTTAGTGTTGGTATCAATTGCTGCATCTCTTATATCTGCTGTTACTGCCATCATTGTATGCCGCTCCACTGTCATCTCGAGAATGTTCAAATCCAAAAAACAAGGTTCGACAATCTCCACTGCTCAATTTTTTCAACACTACTGATGTACAATCTTATAAACATTAGGCCTCAATTAGTGTTTCTTGCATTTTAGATTTCACAATTTATGTTGTTTCTGTGAAGTCTCCGAGTTAAAATGATGATAAAGATGATTCTCTTTTAGTTAGTTCTAAGGCTTTTCCGGGCTCCTGAAAGAATGATCTAGCTATTTTGCTTTATCTATTTGTTTGGTGTTTCTTGTACAAGGTGTCAAATTAATGGTAGGACAATCTGTAAAGTAATTTTTTGCCTGTTGATTAAATATTTAATTTAGGACAAGAAGCATATACCAAAGCCACCAAATCTCTTGAATCAATGACGGGGAAGAAAGGACGCTTCACCTACTCTCAACCGTTGGCCATAACAAACAACTTAAAAGTGGTACTTGGTCAGGGAGGATCAGGAACAGTCTATCATGGATACTTGCAAGGCAATGAAGTAGCTGTGAAAATCCTCTTCCCATCCACTGTCCAAGGGTACAAGCAGTTTCATGCAGAGGTAGTTAATTTGATTTCGCTTGCTTCTCTTGTCCTGAGCCCTTCTCTTAGATTGTTGGCCTTCAATTCCAGGTTGATATTATTTTGCGCGTCCATCACGGGAATCTGTTGTCTCTTATCGGCTATTGTGATGACAACAACGACAACTTGGGGCTTATCTACGAGTACATGGCTAACGGGAAACTGCAGGAGTACATTTCAGGTCGTACTGCTGCATTTGAAATAGAAGTTTGAAATGGCTGATTATTTCTGCTTTTATTTTCTTCACCATTTAAGATGTAGAGGCTTAAAGCCAGCAGGATGGATACCTGAAGTTTCTGCGGAAATTTCCTACGAGCACTAAAACTAGAGAAAGCTTAGTGAAGTGTTGATTCATTGTAGGTGACGACAGAGAGACTTTAAGCTGGGAAGAGAGGCTTAAGATAGCACTGGGTGTAGCACATGGTTAGGACGAATATGATTTCGCATGCCAGTTTCAAATTGTGTGAGCATGTTCTTGATGAAAAGTGCTTCACCATCTAAAGTACACATTGATTCACACTATAGGTCTTGAGTATCTTCACAGCGGGTGCGAGCCACAAATTGTGCATAGAGATGTGAAGACTGCAAACATCTTGCTAAACGAGAACTTGCTGGCCAAGCTAGCTGATTTTGGGCTTTCAAGAAGCTTTCCTGCTATTGGTGCTTCTCATTTGTTCACTGATGTGGCTGGCACATTTGGATACTTTGATCCTGAGTAAGTAATGCTTATTCCAGAAATCATCATGTGCGCTTTTTTTGCAAATTCGGATACATTTTGACATGCATTTTCTTGTCTCGCAGGCACTTCAGGTCCCGTCGATTTACTACCAAGAGTGATGTATATAGCTTCGGAGTCGTCTTACTGGAAATTATCACAAGCAAACCTGCCGTTGACGAAACAGAAGGTGCGACTCAAATCAATGGGTAGATTCCGTGCTCGCAGAAGGTGAAGTTACACAGATAATCGATCCCAAGTTAGGATTGGAATTTGAGCTCACGTCTATAAGTACAGCTGTAGAATTAGCAATGACTTGTGTATCGGAAAATTCATCTCAACGGCCGACTATGCATCAATTGGTTGTGGAGCTGGCAGATTGCTTAGCCGTAGAGTTAGCTTGAAAAAACTGCAAGCCTGCTTTTGAATCAGAAAGTCCTTTGACTTGCTAAATTTCGAAGAAGATTCTGTAGGATTAATCAACAAAATGAATGTGCAAATTGATATTTCACATGACTAATATTACTATTAGTAAGTCTCATCATTAAGTTTTGGTACTGTGGTGATAAAGAGTAGTTCTAACAAAATATTTATTTGACTTCTAAGTTCTTATCTTTTTTTATCGTTTTCACAATTTGACTGTGAGCCAGATGAGGTACCTCGTGACCACGTTGTTTTGTCTGCAAACCTTCGTTCTTTGTTTTGTTTCTTCATTTTAAACTGCCATTTTTCTTCAATCCGAGACTGTTATAATTTGGGGGCTCTGTTTCCGTTGGGGATTGCGCGCTTCTAGACTGGATTTGAGGTCGGCTGGTCGTCTGGCATGGTCGTTAGTGGAGTTATGCATCTAACTTCGGCTGCTGGTACTTCGTCTCCAAACGTCTGAAACTGCCGGTTCTGAGACATGCCAGGAGGTTGCAGTCAGCAGACTAAACTGCCTGTATCAGGTGCGCCATCTACCGGTCTCCTTCATTCATTGCAATACTAATTAAATTAACTAGGAAATCCAAGTTTAAAAGGGTCATAATTCTGGATATACAAGGAACATCCTGACTTTGGTAGGATATCATGTGGCTGGCACATTCGGATACTTTGATCCTGAGTAAGTAATGCTAGTTCCAAAAAATACGTGAGTGTTGTGTTTCTTTTCAAAATGCAATTCCATCACTGTATTATTTCTTTTCCGCTCCATCCCCATGCGTTTGTCATGCATTTTCTTGTCTTGCAGGTACTTTAGGTCTCATCGATTGACCACCAAGAGTGATGTATATAGTTTCGGAGTCGTCTTGCTGGAAATTATCACAAGCAGACCTGCTGTTTTTTCAGTTTAAACTGCTAGTCGTTTTTCGTCATTCTGAGACTGTTATGATATGGGGGGATCTGTTACTGTTGGAGATGGATTTAGTCGGCTGGTCGTCTGGCATGGTCGTTAGGGTTATTATGCATCTAACTTCAACTGCTTGTACATGGCGTGTCATCTACTGGTCTCCTTCATTCATGGCAATACTAACTAAATGAACGATGAAACCTGTGTCTTGAAATTCTGGATATACAAGGAACGTCGCGACTTTGGGAGTTCAGATGTGGCATCTTAAATATATATAAGATACTTGATAATTGATTTAACCTGTGTTTCCGTTGTAAATGTTCGGAAACCTCTGGCTTTACAAATGCAGAGGAACAATCAAAGACTGATTTCAGATACAACACCTGAACTTGTAGAGAGGAGATTTCACTTGTCCTTGAGACTCCTTCCTGATGATCTCCTTAGTGTCCTTCCCAGCTTTCGGTTTTTTCGTTTATGGCTGCGAGGCTCTTCTTCTTCACCATTTTCGCGTTCTCTCTTCTGCGATCTCTTTACGAGGGTGACTCTTTCTTCCACTACTGCAGAGTTACCATCCTGAATCACAGGCAACGGCTTGGTTCTAAATGTCCTGCCGATTGGAGTTACCCCGCACTTCACAATCTCCACATCATCTGCTAAGCCCAAGCCGTAAGGTATCTCAGCAGAAAACTGAAACACGGTTTTGTTGGAATAGAATTGAGGGGAGCCAAAGTGATCACACCATAAGACTGTGTGCTCTCTTTGGTCTCGAATCGACTCGTCCTCGAAAAGATAGCTGCGACTGGAACAAAGAATTTCTCCGGACTTGGTCAGGCACTTGCATGTAACTTTGATGCTCTTTACACATGAACCAAGATTGTGGGGAACAGCTATAACCGCACAAAAAATGAATCGAAAAGGATCGGATCTTCTCCTGCTGTTGGTCTTTACTTGCAAAGATGATCCTGTCTTGGAGTTCTTGAACCGTTCTGGCACTTCATTTCCTGGGAAACAAACATCTGCTGATAATACCTGGGAAGACGATCTGTACGCATCTGTGTGCCGCTCACCGTACATTTCCTCTACTGATGGAACCTGTAGGATGAATATATCTCAATCATTTCACGATCGAGATTCTCCATGAATGATTGCAAGTCTGTGCATGTATATGTTCAGAGAGAGATAAGAACATACCAAAATGATTTGAACTCTCAGCCAGAAGTCTCTCCAGATTTCCTTCCTTGCATCTTGCTCCAAATTGAAGCAATTGCTGAAATCAAAGTGCAAATTCAACTCAATATCTCCAGCTGACCGTACAAAATGTTCGTGATTAACTCCCCCGGATATCATGGTATACTTCAGCAGAGATGTGCAGTTAGATGCATCTAGGTGGTGCAGGCTTGCTGGAAGCTCTGGTATACAACTGAGGCTCTTGCAATTGGACAGATATATTGCCCCGAGATTGGTAAGATACTTGATGTCTTCCGGTAAGCTCTTCAGATGACTGCTTTGCAAGTAAAGTCTCCTGAGCGACACTAAACTTTTCAAAGTAGGTAATGCATTGCCCCTATACCCTGAACAACATAGTTCAGTGAGAGAGCTTAGGCCGTCTACGGACTCCGGTAGGCTGTTCAATGGACAACCTTCAGTGACGAGCATCTGAAGAGACTGTAAATGACCCAAGTCTGCAGGAAGATTCAACAGTTTCGAGCATCCAGAAAGGTGAAGCTCTTTAAGATGCTTCAACTCGCAAATCTTTTCTGGTAGACACTTGAGCTCTTTACAGCCATGCATCATTAATTCTTTAAGTTGAGACAATCCCTGGAATGATGCAGGCAATTCTGTTATATTCGTCTGGCCCAGATTTAACGAGATCAGATTTCGTGGAAGCTCGGGAAGATTTCTGATTTCAGAGCAGCCCAGAAGCCAGAGTTTCTCCAGCTTATTCAACTTTGAGATCTCTGGAAACCTAGTAAGCATTTTGCTCTCGTACAAGTTAATGTTCTTGAGTTCCACTAGGTGCTGCATTGAGTCCGGAACGCTCGTTAAGTTCTCGCAAAAGGATAAAGACAATGTCTCCAGCTTCAATGCGTTTCTGAAGTAGGGAAGTGCCGTCAAGTTCTTGGAGCCAGTAAGGTTGACACATTTCAAGCTTGGCAGGCATGGCTGCAACAATTTAAAAGTAAAATCGATCAGCCATCCTATCCATTTACGAACAGAAGGCGCGAAACAAACCAGGTTACCTCTTCGTCGCCGGTCCAAAGTTGTATAAGGTGGCTGTTAACCAAGAGAAGCTCAACAAGATTCTCAGGATTAAACCGGGGCGGCAGAGATGACAAAGGATACAGGTCCCAATCCAAGTACCGCAAGTTCTCGGGAAGATATTTGAGGCCCTTTGAAAGGTAAATACGATTATTTTCGAGGCATCCATTGTGGAATTTTAGGATTCTTAGCCCTGTCATCTTCTTGAAGACTCTGGACCTCAGTTTGATACTTGCAGCCGTGGGCAAGTCCATTGATATGACTTCTATGTTCCTCATCCCTTCGGTCTCCTACCATTGACAAAGATCCGAGATAATGACTGTAAATAAGTAATACATGCTGCTATGTCAATGGTGAACAAGTTTTCACCATGGGGCAGACTGAGAAGCCACATTACACTTCCTTAAACAAAAAGGTTCATGGTAGATAGAACTCTTGAGGACATTGATTATGAATTGAGAAAGTAAAAAGTTCTTGATTACTAATAGAGTTTACCGTTTCTCTTGTGAGTACATCATTGACATCTTTCCACCTCCACAACCTGCTTCGTTTACCGGGGTCTTCAATACATTCATGGTCAACAATGTCTCGACCCATTTGTTGCAGAAGATCATGCATCCATACATTACTTTCCGTAACAGTAATGAGAGCCTTATCGAGTAAACGGCTTAATCCGATTCCCGCGTGGAATCCACAACCATCCAGTATGCTCTCTAAACGATCTGTAATCCACCCCTGGAAGATGCAAGCAATATCGAGAAATATGTTCTTTTCAACGGAATCTAACCCATCATAGCTATTTCTCAATATGTCGTTGACTTCGACATCCGTGATTTCCTGCAACTTCGACAGCTCCATTTCCCATTCTTCCAAGTTCCTGCCGTAGAGATTGCAGCCCAAAACTTCAAGAGCCAATGGCAATCCTTTGGCAAATTCGACCGCCTTATTGGATAACTGATCAAGTTCTTCAGCGACTGTGCCTTGCCTGAATGCATGAAGTTTGAAAAGCAGAAGAGCTTCGCGCCCGTTTAGTTTTTCTACTTGGTATAGTATTGCAGATGCATTCTTAAGCACTTGCTTGTCCCTGCTTGTCACAACGATCCTACTCCCATGGCCAAAAAAGTCTGCGCGTCCAACCAAAGCCGTCAACTGTCGCGGGTCATCTAAGTCATCAAGCACCACGAGAAGCTTTCGCCTACCAAGCTTCCTGCGGATTGCAGGGGATAACATGTAAGGTCCCGCAACTTCGCTTCGACGACCGAAGAGTTGGAGGATCATATCATTTCTCACAGAATCTAGCCCTTCTCTTTCCGCCTTTGCTCTGACATTTCCGACGAAACATGCCCCATCAAACTTGTTGGCCTGTCTATAAAACAAGAGTCTGGCTATAGCTGTCTTGCCTATGCCTCCCATTCCCCAAATACCAACAACTGGGGACGCAAGGCTCAGTAGTGATTCAACTTTCTCGACCCTCGAAAACCCGACAAAACCATCGTACTGATCCTCCAACGACACTTGATCCAATATCTTCTCTATGCGGTTCACAATTTCTGCAACAATCTTATCTTCCGACCTGATCAGTAGGAAAATGTAGCTTGCTGGTTTATCATCAGATAAGTAAAAATTGGTACCAGATAAAACATGCAACAACCCGAAACCTTTAAGACAATTTGTTGATGGGTTTTCAACACTTATAAACGGACCCGATAAAGTTGAAGCAACACTTACTTCTCCTTGGAATCCCACCCGGACAAATCGGCAACCTCACAAAGTGCACATCTCCATATCTCTTCCTTGCACTTGAGTAGTGGATCCTGAAGCACCCGGTTGAAGCCATCCCCGAAAGGGCCACTTTGATTTCTTACATGAGTTGGCTCTACTCCAAAGAAAACCGGTAAGACCACTTGTCCCCTAGCGTCCTTGCATTCCATGATCTTGACCAACTCATCCAAACACGCGGGAGACTCTCCGTACCCCTGAGAGAAAATGATCACCGATGCTCGCGCCACATCGAAAAGGGTACCCGAGCTTTCTTGTCCTCCGCCGCCACGCTCATCATCGTCACCGGTAGAGGCCGAGTCAATGCAGTTCCTAGTCAATGCAGCATTCAGGTGTCCGATGAAGTTTGTTCTGGTGTCTTTGCCTCTAAAGAAGCTGAGGAAAACATCGTGCTTCGTTTCCGGGGAAGTAGAAGCCATTCGACTCTTCTTTATTATTTTTATTATCTTCTTCTTCTTCTTAACCAAATGTAGTAGACGTTTTCGTGCCTGAAAAATTATCCAAAAAAAAAAGGCACAATATTTGGGGTTTGTAAGATTCAGCAACGAGAGAGAGAGAGAGAGAGCATTATCATCGGGCACGCTCATATAAGACAGGAAAATAATACACTAGTAGCTCTCTCAAAGTCCAAAATAACCAATTCATGTATGTTCTGATGGATACGGCGTCAGTCCTTAAACATGAGGTAAGAAGATCGAATCTCATGACCGTCTAAGATCCGAAATTGTAGAAACAATTTAAATCTCACAAAAAAAAAGTCCAAAATGATCCTAATCACTATTGAAGAAGAAGAAGAAGAAGAAATTACCTAAGCGCCCGCCCCCCAGGAAAGCAGAAACTGTCGGAGTGAGGTTACACCCCCGCAACTAGTCTACAACCTCTCCACCCCCTGCGGACGGAAATCGACTTATCTTGTAGTGTTTGTCATATTCGGCTTTTGTCTTGTCTTTGGACGATCGTAGTGGATGACGACAACGATGATGGTGATGAATTCGTCGAGGAGAGAGAGGGATTCGAATGGAGACGGAGAGGAATTTTCCTTCGAAGCTCTCCTGTGCTTGGATTCAATTTTGGGTCATCGTCTTTGGAGCTAATTGTGGCGTTACTATGGAAGAAAGCTGGTTTTGCATTAAACAAATGATCGAAGCTTGATTTCTATTTTTTTTTTCCTGAGTTTGGTTTTAAAAAATTTCATGAGTATTTTTATCATTTTCAAGAAAAAATATATGCTGATATTAGCAAGAGGTCTAAGAGTATAATAAAATTAAACTATAAAATTTTTTTAATCTATTGTCAAAAAAATAGAGAGGTAAGAGACGAATATATCAAATACCAGGGATTTGAGAGTAATTATCCCAATTTTTTATTAGACCTTTTATATCGACCATTATTGTTACCCATGTAATTTTATTGGAAATATATATAAATTTATTTATAAAAAAAATGTCCCGCCAATGAATTGTATTGAATTCTCTTAAGAGATTCAAATATTTGAAGATATCTTTATAAAGACAAAAATTCACTAAAGTACCGTATAATTTTACGCATTTTTATCTTAGTACTATGTGGTTTGACTTTTTCTTTTTAGGTGACAGAGATTTCCGAAAGTGGGACATTTGGTGACAAATTTTTAACCCGAGTTAATTTTTTCAACCAGACTATACACATCAGTGCCATGTCATCTACACGTCATTTTTTTAATCCTAAGTGGTGATGACGTGGCAAAATTACAAACCCTAATTAGAAAAACCCAAACCAAAAAATGTTTCAATTTTCACGTGCTAAACGCGATAAATTAGGTATCGATAAGGAGCTAAACGCGACGTTTCACCGTCCCATTATAGCTGCCTGTACATTGACAGAAGAGAAGATGTATGTTCATCAAATTCCTTATCAACATGTTTGGGGTTCTAAGGTGATGGGATGACAATGAGAGAAGACATTTCATTTAAAGTGGTCGAGGTTGACTCAATTTTCAGTGCCTCTCAAGTCTTTTTTTTTTGAACATTTTGATATTTAGAGTCGAATAAATTTACTATAAATAATTGTACCAATAGATTTGGGCCGGAGCAACCGTCTATCAAACGTTAATACTATCAAATTTGATATTTAAGAGGTCTTCTGGTAGTGTTCCGTAGGTAGGTGACTCTCAATTCATTTATAATTAAACTTGGCTTTTTCCTTTTAGAAAGAACGCAAAAAGGAGAGGAAATCCCGACTCCTGGCCAGAAACAGTATCGCGTGACCCAGACACAACCAGATTCTTCCGACCAACTGTAAACTAGCCCCGATTCTCCCAAAATCTGCCACGTACGCGTCACACGCCCTACTCGTTAGATCACTTGGCTTCAAACCACACCATAAGATATAATACAGCCCCGACAGTCGAGCGCAGCAAGTGTTCCATAATCTGGTAGTGGCAAAGGGGGACAGAGGGGAGGTCGGAGGGGAGAGGGGGAGGCTCGAGGGGAGAAGAGAACCCTTAATTTTCTGGGTTGGGTTGTTGTTGGTGGATTAATTTAGTTTCTCGGATGCTTGTTTTTAGTTTTTTTTTTAACAGATACTTGTTTTTTGTACAACAATGGAAGAGAGAGGAGAGAGCTTTATTTTATTTTTTAATTATAAGGGCAGAAAGGTCATTTTAAATGACAAAAAATTAAAAAATGGGTGCTAACATCAGCCAAGGATCCCAGACCAATATTTTTACAAAAAATAGGAATGACAAAATAATATTTTGAATAGTAGAGACTCTAGGAATTTTCGGGACAATTACCCAAAAAAAATGCGAGACTAAGCATTTATTAACCAATAAAGGGTAAAAAAAAGAGAGATGAATTCTCTAATTAATGTCTCAACTTTCAAAATTAGATAAACGCTATTGAGAGAAGGAACCAATTTTATTTGGTGAAGTAATAACTAGTTCAACATGATATTTTTGCTGTAACTTTCGGTAATTATTTTTAAGGTGAATGATACTTTATTTATATAAAAAATAAAATTTATGAATCCTCTCAATAGCACAACTTTGTTTATCAATTATTTAACAATGGTGCGTTGCAAAAGATTCAAATTCGTTGACTCTCACCTATTGATCTAGTAGCTTGTTGATCAGAACTCTTTATTTCAACATCTCTACTTTAAAAAAAATTGTATAAAATCAAATTTCAATAAAATGCAGGAACCGAATCCTGAAAAGCAGAAAATAAACGCCCCATGGACCTAACCCAATCTTTTTATATATTGATCAATGATCACTTACAACTCCATCCAACTCAATAAATAATTTATTTATTTCTCACATACATGTATTATCTATACAAACTTTTCAACGAGAATTGAAAATTTGAATTCTATTTATATAGAATTGAAAAATAAAAAATAAAAATATTAAATTCTATTTATAGAGAATTAAAAAATATATTTTCATATTTTTAACGAATAATATTGTACTATTTGTCATAAAAAGAAAAGAAATTAAACGCCTCGCCCAGGTCTATTGTCGGCCAAATATTGATTTTTTTAATGTCTTTTCTTTTTCTTTTCCTTGAACTGGTCATGCATGAGCACCAGTAGCCCTAGTCTCAACCGTCCATATGAAGGAGCATATTTGGTCTTCGAAGGCAAAATTCAATCAGGATCGTCCTGAATGATCCAATAGTTTACTTAGTTATGATTCAATGGTCTATTCAGTTATGATTTAATGGTCTACCTAGTTATGATTCAATGGTCCATTTTTATCCCGTCCCGGATAAATCGGGACCGTCCCAGTTACCCAGTTACGGTTCAATGGTTTACTCAGTTACGGTTCAATGGTTTACTCAGTTACGATTCAATAGTTTACTCAGTTACGATTCAATAGTTTACCTAGTTACGATTCAATGGTTGTGGGCATTTTTCATTTTTTTCCCAGTGTTTTTACATTTTTGCAAAAAAGTCCTCGCATTCTTCAATAAAAATTCTCCAACACCGTGCTGGAGTGGTCCTCCAGGACCAAATCTGGTCCCATGTATGAACACGCTAAAATTTTAGCACTTCTAGTAAGTGTAGTTTATTAAAAAATATTATTTACAACTACTTAAGATCATTGTTTTCAAAACCACGGCCCTATTCGTGGTCGTCAAGATATAGTTTCCTCAATCTTATCCAAAATTTTAAAAATAATATATATGTAAATTAATTATTAAACATAATATCAAATTTGAGTACCAATCTATCCAATTATATTAATTTATTAATGAATCAATTGCATTCACATTTTTTGTATCAACTGTCATTTGAGAACAAGTAAATAAGATTTTAATATTTTTTAAAATAAAATACATTTTTAATAAATAGATAAATAACATTTTAATATTTTTAAAATAAAATAGTTTTTTAATAAACAGACTTGCAGATCGTCCTGATCCTGCCCGATTTTTTAGGATTCGAATTCTGTCAGAATCCTTATTTTTAAAGAAGATAGTAGTAAGGATGTGGAATAACCCTTCAAATAGAGCGAGTTGGATTGATTCATGCAAATGGGACATCCAACGACACATCATCCAGAACGAGACATCAACCCAACTGCACATCCCAACGACACATAATTTTTCAACGGAAAATTAAGTTTTTCAATGGTAAAATCACAAGTATCAACTGTTATTTGAGAACAAGTAAATAAGATTTTAATATTTTTAAAATAAAATAAATTTTTTAATAAATAGATAAATAACATTTTAATAATTTTAAAATAAAATAGTTTTTTAATAAACAGACTTGCAGATCGTCCTGATCCTGCCCGATTTTTTAGGATTCGAATTCTGTCAGAATCTTTATTTTTAAAGAAGATAATAGTAAGGATGTGGAATAACCCTTCAAATAGAGCGAGTTGGATTGATTCATGCAAATGGGACATCCAACGACACATCATCCAGAACGAGACATCAACCCAACTGCACATCCCAACGACACATAATTTTTCAACGAAAAATTAAGTTTTTCAATGGTAAAATCACAACGGCACATCAAAATTATCAACGGTACACCACAACGGCACACAATCCCAATGGTACATCCTCAAAGACACATCGATTTTCAGAAGATGAAGACATAATTCGTGTAGATCATTAAATTTTTTTTCCAAAAAAATATTATAATAACAAAAACTCCAAACATTATGGTCCGTCAAAATTTTGATAATTTTTTTGTGCAAAAAAAATTCTAACACGCAAGCGTGAGAGTGCGCGTCAGACCTGTAGCATGGCTCTAAAGGCCCACGTTGCCACGCTGAATCGGGTGCCCAAATAGAGGGTAAAATTCTAGTCCTGTAAATCCTATCTAGATCATACCCATTATCATTCCTATGAATTATCATAAACGTACTAAAAATTAGTTATCTTGAGATAATATTTGTACAAAGCGAGTGACTTTTTCACCCTTGTACTTGTAATTTGCAAAAGACTAGTTTCAATTGTGGCCTCCGCTATAGAATACTTATCCATATTATTGTTATTTAACCGATAGTCAATGTATTATAAAATCCGACATTTTAATGATTTGGTCCAAACAAATCTTGTACATTGACGATGTCGCTTGGAACTTTGTCGGCTACTCACCTTGTTGGATGACAGGACAGAAGAGGAAGAAGCTCCTGATTTTATGGGGAGAATAATAATACTTGGTTTAATGTGGATAAACCTGTGAATGGTGTTGTCGCCTTCAACCTGTTCGATCAAACGCCTCACTGACATCTTCTATGGTAATGTGCGTATACCAACTTTAGTTGACCAGCTCGGAGGATGACGGATTCGCGGATGTGGTTCGAGAGGGTGTCATGTCATGATTTCACGTTCGAACCCGACGAGCAACAGCCTCGGTCAGCACACTCATCGTCAGGACCATGTCCCGCCCTTTTCTTACCGCTTTGTTGCTTCTCATCAGTATCATGGCTCTGACATATCAGCTCGAAGCTCAAGATTCTCAAGGTATATGAAGGTTGCTATCTTGGGATAATCTTGATTCGTTCTGTTGTTAATTGTTGATCTTCAACTCAGGTTTTATAACTCTTGATTGCAGATTACCAGCGGGTAGTTCCTACGTGGATGAGAAGACGGGTATAAAGTATATTTCGGATGAAGCATTTGTAGAAACTGGTGTTGGTGCTAGAATATCGCCCGCATACAATACTTCCGACACCGAGCCTTGGCTGTGGACTCTTAGAAGCTTTCCTGAAGGAGAGAAGAACTCTTATACCTTTGCTGTTGAAAATGGCACTCAGTTCTTAGTCAGGGCTACTTTCTTGTACGAAAACTATGAAGGAAACAGTTCTGTATGGTTCAGGTTGTATGCGAATAATGTATATTGGGACGAAATAATAGTAGGTGACCGACGAGCGTCATCTCCAGGGAGATTATTCTTGTGATGACCATTAATTACTTGTTCTTGTGTCTTATAAACATTGGGGGTGGGACACCTTTTATATCCCTGCTAGAATTGAGGCCCTTGAAGGACACCCCCTATAGTACAAGTTTCGGATCACTTGTAAATATCATGAGGTTAGGTTTGATTTGGGTTCCAGGAGCAGCGGAGTTGTCAGGTGAGCTTGTCTTCTCCAATGGCATTTGTTTTGTTGCTGATAGATCTTGTGCAAGCGTTGATAAGCTGTTAAGCAGGTATCCTGATGATGCCCTTGATCGTTGGTGGAAACCTTTTTGCTGTTGCTCATTGGAATGCAATAAGCACTTCGGAGGCCATTGACTCGCACGATTGCTTCAGTTTTCTGCCTCCATCATCTGTTATGAGAACTGCCTCTTCACCCAGAATTGATATGCTGAACGTCGAACTAGACGACCATAGTTATGTAATTGGTCAACAAGTTCATGTTTACCTTTAGGAGCCAACCAATCCAGGCAATTTTATTTAAGCTCTGAATCTAAGCCTGTATCTCCCAATTATTTAAGGACTAGTATTCTACACTATGCAGAGGTAATAATAGTGAAACCGTAAAACATATTGTTAACTAGAACTAGAACATCAACTCTGCCACCACTTATCAATGCAGTTGAAGTCTACTACTGGCAGACCGTTATACACTCGCACAGATCAAGGAACAGGTACGTCATTCTCGAACACGACAACTTTCATCAACAATCTATGTGGAATAAAATCATATAGTACACGCCTATGTTGTCAATAGCGCGCTATAGCGGCGCTATAGAGGCGCTATGTAGCGTTTTGGGCACCCACCGCTACGCTATGCTGCTGTTAAACGCTATAGACAGTAGCGGCTATAGCGGCCGCTATAGCGGCCAAATAGCGGCCGCTATACCACTTTTTGGCCGCTATTTGGTCGCTATTTTAGATTTTGGCAAGAATTCCTTAAATACTCATGATTTTTTAATTGTTTACTTATTTATAGAGGGCATATAGGTAGTTTTGGGTATTGGGCAAGTGATTTTTTCCCTTTTTTCCGGTTGCCGAGTAAGTTAATAAGTTTTGGGTATTGGGTAAGTTATTTTTTTAGTTGCTGTGTAAGTTTTGGGTATTGGGTAAGTGATTTTTCCCCTTTTTTTCAGTTGTCGAGTAAGTTAATAAATTTTGGATATTGGGTAAGTGATTTTTTTAGTTGCTGTGTAAGTTTTGGGTATTGGGTAAGTGATTTTTCTCTTTTTTGGCTTACTTTTAGTTGCTGTGTTTGTAATTTGGTGGTTGTTCTGTGTTTTTTTGTTGCCCAGTAAGTTAATATGTCTATTTTTTAGTATTTATGTTTATTTTGTACACTGATTTTTAGTGTTCTCAATAGCGGTCATCCCGCTACCGCTATACCGCTATAGCATTTTAGAGGGGTAACCGCTACGCGACGCTATCTGCTATTGACAACATAGGTACACGCTAAGTTTTCTAATGTAGTTGACTCAATGATGAAAATCAAGCACAAGTATGGAGTATGGAGTTACGAAGAATTGGCAAGCGGATCCATGCATCCTTGATCACCGGGATGGAGTCACTTGCTATTACGATTCCCCTGATAGTCAGCCCAAGATTAAAGCCTTGTAAGTCTGTTCATTTGTATAGGCATCCTGTGTTTCATATTTAAGATAACTGTGACCCGAACTAGCTCTTGATTGCGAGTGTTGCAATTTCGAAATCAGGAACTTATCCTTCAGCGGTTTGGTTGGAGCTATCACTGCTGATATATCTAACCTGACGTATTTAGAAGCTTTGTAAGTGTCCATGTACGTTCATGTGTTCGAACTTCTGAAAATCCCAAAGACTTATTACAAATTTGTGCTGCAAACACAGAGATTTGTCAAACAACAGTTTAACGGGGACCGTGCCTGATTGTTTAGCACACATGCCATTCTTGAAGATCTTGTAAGTATGAAGTAAACAAAACCCTGAAAGAAACACCTTGCTTCTTATCCATGTCTTTCTACCATTTGAAAACAACTTAAAAGTGGTGCTTGGTCAGGGAGGATCAGGAACAGTCTACCATGGCTACTTGCAAGGCAATGATGTAGCTGTGAAAATCCTCTTCCCATCCTCCGTCCAAGGGTACAAGCAGTTTCATACAGAGGTAGTTAATTTGATTTTGCTTGCTTCTCTTGTCCTGAGCCCTTCTCTTAGATTGTTGGTTTTCAATTCCAGGTTGATATTATTTTGCGCGTCCATCACGGGAATCTGTTGTCTCTTATCGGCTATTGTGATGACAACAACAACTTGGGGCTTATCTACGAGTACATGGCTAACGGGAACCTGCAGGAGTACATTTCAGGTCGTACTGCTGCATTTGAAATAGAATTTTGAGATGACCGATTATTTCTGCTTTTCTCTTCTTCACCATTTAAGATGTAGAGGCGTAAAGCCAGCAGGATGGATACCTGAAGTTTCTGCGGAAATTTCCTATGAGCACTAAAACTAGAGAAAGCTTAGTGAAGTGTTGATTCATTGTAGGTGACGACAGAGAGACTTTAAGCTGGGAAGAGAGGCTTAAGATAGCACTGGGTGTGGCACACGGTTAGGACGAATATGATTTCGCATGCCAGTTTCAAATTGTGTGAGCATGTTCTTGATGAAAAGTGCTTCATCATCTAAAGTACTCATTGATTCACACTATAGGTCTTGAGTATCTTCACAGCGGGTGCGAGCCACAAATTGTGCATAGAGATGTGAAGACTGCAAACATCTTGCTAAACGAGAAACTGCTGGCCGGCCAAGCTAGCTGATTTTGGGCTTTCGAGAAGCTTTCCGGCTACTGGTGCTTCTCATTTGTTCACCGATGTGGCTGGCACATTCGGATACTTTGATCCCGAGTGAGTGATGCTAATTCCAGAAATCACCAAGTGCTCTTTTTTCGGAAATTCGGATACATTGACATACATTTTCTTGTCTCGCAGGTACTTCAGATCTCGTCGATTGACTACTAAGAGTGATGTATATAGCTTCAGAGTCGTCTTGCTGGAAATTATCACAAGCAAACCTGCCGTTGACGAAACAGAAGATGCGACTCACTTGAGTCAATGGGTAGATTCCGTGCTCGCAGAAGGTGAAGTTACACAGATAATCGATCCGAAGCTAGGAGTCGAATTCAACCTCAAGTCTGTCGGTAGAGCTGTACAATTAGCAATGACTTGTGTATCAGAAAGTTCGTCTCAACGGCCGACTATGCATAAACTGGTTGTGGAGCTGACAGATTGCTTAGCAATCGAGTTGGCTCGAAAAAATTGCAAGCCTGCAGTTGAATCAGAAAGTACATTGACTTCTTAAACTTTGAAGATGTTTTTGTAGGATTAATCAACAAAACAAATGTTGCTGTGGTGATACATGATAGTTTAGTGACCATCAAGGAAAAAAGGAGTAACCATCATAATGATCTGCGATAGTTTAGATACCACAAAATAATTTGACAGCTAATGTACCATCTGAAGAATGCTGTTGGGGCAGGCATAGGGCCTGAGAAGTTACTGCCTGCTGCGTGTTTCCGTTATAAATGTTCGGAAACCTGACAATGTCTGGCTTTACAAATGCTGAGCAACAATCACAGACTGATTTCAGATACAACACATGAACTTGTAGAGAGGAGATTTCACTTGTCCTTGAGACTCCTTCCTGATGATCTCCTTAGTGTCCTCCCCAGCTTTCGGTTTTTTCGTTTATGGCTGCGAGGCTCTTCCTCTTCACCATTTCCGCGCTCTCTTTTTACAAGGGTGGCGCTTTCTTCCACTATTTCGGAGTTGCCATCCTGAATCACTGTCGCAGGCAACGACTTGGTTCCAAACGTCCTGCACAATGGGGTTACCCCGCACTTCACAATCTCCACATCATCTGTTAAGCCAAAGTCGTAGGGTATCTCAGCGGAAAACTGAAACATGGCTCTGTTGAAATAGAATTGAGGTGGGGCAAAGTGATCACACCATAAGACCGTGTGCTCTCCTTGGAATCCAATCGACTCCTCCTTGAAAATGAAACTGTGTTTGGAACAAAAAACTTGTCCGAACTTGGTTGGGCACTTGCATGTAAGTATGACGTTCTTTACAGATGAACCAGGATTGTGGGGAACAGCTATAACCACACAAAAAACGAATCGAAAAGGGTCCGATCTTCTCCTGCTGTTGGTCTTTTACTTGTAAAGAAGAGCCTATCTTGGAGTTTTTGAATCGTTCTGGAACTTCATTTCCCGGTAAACAAACATCTGCTGAAAATGTTGGTTCAGTTTCTGAAGACGATCGGTAGTACGCATCCGCGTGCCGCTCATCGTACACTTTCTCTGCTGAAGGAACCTGTAAGATAGAAAATTGCAATTGAGATTCTCCATGTATGAGTGTAAGTCTGCATGCATGTGTATGTTTTAGAGAGAGATGTGACAATACCAACATGATTTGAACTCTCAGCCAGAAGTCTCTCCAGATTTCCTTTCTTGCATCTTGCTCCAAGTTGAAGCAGTAGCTGAAATCCAACTTCAAATTTCCAGTTGAACGGGTGAAATATCCGCGATCAACTCCCCCGGATAACATAGTATACTTCAGCAGAGATGTGCAGTTAGATGCATCTAGGTGGTGCAGGCTTGCTGGGAGCTCTGGTATACAACTGAGACTCTTGCAATTGGAGAGATATATTGACCCCAGATTGGTAAGATACTTGATGTCTTCCGGTAAACTCTTTAGATGGCTTTTTCGCAAGTAGAGATTCGTAAGCGACAGTAAACTTTTCAAAGAAGGTAAGGTATTGCCCCTGTACCCTGAACAACTTAATTCAGTGAGAGAGCTTAGGCCATCAATGGAAGCCGGTAGGCTATTCAATGGACAACCTTCGATGACGAGCATCTGAAGAGAGACTAAATCACTCAAGTCTGCCGGAAGATTCAACAGTTTCAGGCACCGGGAAAGGTGAAGCTCTTTAAGATGTTTCAATTTGCAAATCTTTCCTGGTAGACACTTGAGCTCTTTGCAGCCATACATCATTAGTTCTTTAAGTTGAGACAATCCCTGGAATGATGCCGGCAATTCTTTTATATTCGTCGCGCACAGATTCAACGAAATCAGATTCTGCGGAAGCTCAGGAAGATTTCTGATTTCGGAGCAGCCCTGAAGCCAGAGTTTCTCCAGCTTTCTCAACTTTGAGATCTCTGGAAACTTGGTAAGCATTTTGCTCTCGTACAAGTGGATGTTCTTGAGTTCCACTAGGTGCTCCAACGAATCTGGAACGCTCTTTAAGTTCTCGCAGAAGGTTAAAGACAACGTCTCCAGCTTCAATGAGTTTCTGAAGTAGGGAAGTGTCGTCAAGTTCTTGGAGCCATTAAGGTTGACACATTTCAAGCTTGGCAGGCATGGCTGCAAAAATTTAAAAGAAAAATGAATCAGCAATCCTATCCACTTACGAACAGAAGGCGCAAGCTAAACCAGGTTACCTCTTCTTCACCGGTCCAAAGTTGTCTAAGTTGGCTGCTAACCATGAGAAGTTCAACAAGATTCTCAGGATTAAACCGGGGCGGCAGAGATGACAAAGGATACAGGTCCCAAATCAAGTACCGCAAGTTCTCAGGAAGATATTTGAGGCCCTCTGAAAGGGAAATACGATTATTCTCGAGGTGTCCAGTGTGGAATTTTAGGATCCTTAGCCCTGTCATCTTCTTGAAGACTCTGGACCTCATTTTCATACTTGCATCCTTGGGCAAGTCCATTGATATGACTTCTACGTTCCTCGTCCCTTCGATCTCCTAAACAAAGATCAGAGAAAATAACTGTAAAGTAACAATACATGCATAAGCTGTTTAGCTTACTCTAGTATATCTGCAATTGATGATAACAGAGACAGCTTTTTGCTGCTTGCCAACTACAAAATACATGAGACGATGACTCCTAACGCAGAATCGATAACTGGTTTAAACTCAACAATGTCTCATGGTAGATAGAACTCTTGAGGACTTTGATTATGAATTGAGAGAGTGAAAAGTTCTGGATTATTAATATAGTTTACCGTTTCTCTTGTGAGGACATCATTGATATCTTTCCACCTCCACAACCTGCTTCGTCTACCAGGTTCGTCGATGCATTCATGGTCAACAATGTCTTGACCCATTTGTTGCAGTAGATCATGCATCCACTCTCTCTTCTGCTACAGTAATGAGAGCCTTATCGAATAAACGGCTTAATCCAATTCCTGCGTGGAATCCACAACCATCCAGTATGCTCTCTACACTATCTTTATTCCAACCCTGGAAGACGCAAGCAATGTCAAGAAATATGTTCTTTTCCTTGGAATCTAACCCATCATAGCTGTTTCTCAATATATCGGTGACTTCGACATCCGGGATTTCTCGCAACTTTGACAGCTCCATTTCCCATTCTTCCAAGTTCCTGCCGTAGAGATTGCAGCCCAAAACTTCAAGAGCCAATGGCAATCCTTTGGCGAATTCGACCGCCTTATTGGATAATTTATTGAGTTCTTCAGCGACTGTATCATGCCTGAATGCATGAAGTTTGAAGAGCAGAAGAGCTTCGCGCCTGTTTAAGTTTTCTACATGGTATAGTATTGCAGATGCATTCTTAAGCACTTGCTTGTCCCGGCTTGTCACAACGATCCTACTCCCGTGGCCACAAAAGTCCGCACGTCCAACCAAAGCTTTCAACTGCCGCGGGTCATCCAAGTCATCAAGCACCACGAGAAGCTTTCGCCTCCCAAGCTTCCTGCGGATTGTAGGGGATAACATGTAAGGCCCCGCAACTTCGCTTCGACGACCGAAAAGTTGGAGGATCATATCATTTCTCACAGAATCTAGCCCTTCTCTTTCCGCCTTTGCTCTGACATTTCCGACAAAACATGCCCCATCAAACTTGTTGGCCTGTCTATAGAACAAGAGTCTGGCTATAGCTGTCTTGCCTATGCCACCCATTCCCCAAATACCAACAACAGGGGAAGCAAGGCTCAGCAGTGATTCAACTTTCTCGACCCTTGAAAACCCGACGAAACCATCGTACTGATCCTCCAACGACACTTGATCCAATATCTTCTCTACGCGGCTCACAATTTCTGCAACAATCTTGTCTTCTGACCTGATCAGTAGGAAAATGTAGAGTACTGGTTTATCATTGGTATAAGTAAAATATGCATCAACCCGAAACATTTAAGACAATGAATGTGGTTGATGAATTTTCAACGCTTATAAACAGGTGTATGATAAACTTGCAGACACTTACTTCTCCTTGGAATCCCAGCCGGACAAATCGGCAACCTCAACAAGTGCACGTCTCCATATCTCTTCCTTGCACTTGAGTAGTGGATCCTGAAGCACCCGGTGGAAGCCATCCCCGAAAGGGCCACTTTGTTTTCTTACATGAGTTGGCTCTACTCCAAAGAAAACCGGTAAGACCACTTGTCCCCTAGCGTCCTTGCATTCGATGATCGTGACCCAAACACTCAGGAGACTCGCCGTAGCCCTGTGAGAAAATGATCACCGATGCTCGCGATTCGAGCACCTTATCGAAAAGGGTACCCGAGCTTTCTTGTCCTCCGCCATCACCATCATCACCGGTAAAGGCCGCTCCTAGTCAATGCAGCAGTCAGGTGTCCGATGAAGTTCGTTCTCGTGTCCTTGCCTCTGAAGAAGCTGAGGAAAACATCGTGCTTTGTTTCCGGAGAAGTAGAAGCCATTCGACTCTTGCATGTACAGTGTTTTCTATCTTCTTACATTACATATAGGCCAATGTATGTTGTTGCATTGTCATAAAGAAAGAAAAATCCCCTTCTCTCTAACTAAAACTCTCTCTCTCTCTCTCTACACTAACCAAGTTGGTTCTTGCGCCGGTGACTATCTATCTTCACCGACAATCTCCCTCCCTAATGGAAGGGAGAGGAGCTCCGGAATTGGTTCTTGGCACCGTGGTAGACGTTTTCGTGCCTGAAAAATTATCCAAAAATATCAGAGCATTACCAGGAAAGCAGAAGCTGTCGAGCAACACGCCGCTGCAACTACACCCTCCCTCGTGGAGTACGCCTCTCCTCTCCTCTCCGCCACAAGGCTCTGGGACCTGGCCAAGGTTATTATAATGGTGATAAGAGAGGAGAAGGAGGAGATAGAGATAGATGAAGTGGGCAAGGTCAGGGCACGTCGGGAAGGAAGTTGCTAAATCTCTTCACTGTAATTACTCCAATATTTTTCTTCCTCCCCTTGCTACGTATACAATCTTTTTTTAATTAAAAAAACTTGACCATGCTTGCTAAAGGAGCGGGTATAGGCAAGGATTGGATGTCATCTCGAAACCCTGGTGCTCCTCCGACTAGTTTCTCCCCGACAGAACCCTCCTCCACACTGGCGGTGACCTCGACAGACTAAAAAAGATCAGAAAATTTGTGCGATGCGACGCCGCTCTCGGGACTGCGGCTGGGAGGAGATCCCGACGTTGAGTTGTTCGACGGCTGACACTACGCAACGAACTAGATTCTCCCCAACGAAACTATCGCATCGACGGCGGGAGGGATCCAACACTGTGGAGTACTTCCCGCCGAGGGAAACCGGCGCCGTCGCGTTCCCTTTCCTGGCCGAAGCAGAGGATAGCCAGATGTACAACCTCTACCTCTGCGTCCATCTCCTTCCGAACGATCACCTCTTCATCTTCGCCAACAACAAGGCCATCCAATACGACCACGTTTAGTTTTTTTTTTAATTTTAATGTGAGATAATAAGTAGGGATGGCAATTAGAACCTTACACTGAGGGTCTACCCTGATCCAGACCCGAAGGGTCCAAGATCCGTTGACTTTGACCGGGTCTAGACCCTGATCCTGTCCGGATCCTGATATTTTAAAAGGATAAGGACATGGGTATGGATCTATAGGATCCTGCCTTGATCCTACCCGAATTTTTTAAATTAATTTTAAAATAATATACACGTATATTAATTATTAGACATAATATAAATTCTCAATTTTGTTGGTAGGTAAATATTTTTTATTAAAACAAAAGTTCAAAACAGAGGAAGCGCAAAAAGAAAGACAAGATAAAGGGGCCTGATATTTACATCAGTTACAACTCCACCCCCGACCAAAACGTTCCCTCAACCTCAAGAGGTAAAGAAGAGGGACCTATAAATTATTGTAGGCAATCAAGAAAGTGAGCAGCGATTGATTGTGAATGATCAAGGCATCCGTCCAAAGGATCCACTCTTGGACATGAAAGAGCACAAAATACAGGAGAAGCTCATTATCGTACCTCGCCTCATTGAAGATAATACCATTACGAAACATCCACATGCCCCAAGTAATAGCAGAAAAAATTACAAACCAAATTTTCAATTTTAACTTACCCAACTTCAACTTTTTTTTGATTTATTTTTTTGGTTTCTTTTTATTGAGATTTTTAATGAATGAAAATGTCCCATTGCTATTTGAAAACTATCAAAAGATAATTTAATTTTTAAAAATTAAATATATTTTAAAAAAATACGGACCCGCGGGTCGCCCTGATCCTGCCCAATTTTTTAGGACCCAGATCCTACCCGAATCCTTATTTTTAAAGAGGATAAGGGTAAGGATCTGGGTCCACCATTTAAAAAGAGGGTAAGGATCTGAGTCCTATAGATCTTACCCGGATCCTGCCCATTGCCATCCCTAATAATAAGAGTATTTTTAGTTATCTCATGTTGTTATTTGAGACATAAATAGCTTAGAGGGACTAATGAGTACAATTTTTTAAAACTCAGGGATCAATTTACTAAATACAGGACCTATGAGTACAATATATCAAAACATAAGGACTTATGAGTTTTTTCCTTTTTTTTATGTTACTTAGAATAAGTATGATTCAATAGATCAATTTTTTATTACAAGATATATTAAAGTGATTTTTAGCTATAGTACAGTGAATTTTTCCCTAAATTATATGATCGCCCTAAAATTTTACCAGCTTCTAATCCTTTTTAATTGTAACTGTTGGTTAACTCGGTGAAAAAATCAAATCGTAGGACCAAGCTTAGGTTAAAGTTAAGAAAACGTATTAACCTTAACCGGGTTATCACTTATTATCACCATTATAATAACCTTGGCCAGGTCTAGTATATATATGTATGGTCTATGGAAGGGAATAGTTATGATTATATTTTGTGCGCAAGCTGTTACTCTGCCACATAATTCATAGGTTATTTAAATAAGTTTGGTTTGTAAATCTAAAATTTTTAAAATGTGATAAAATTCTCCAAATAATTATTTAAGACTGATATATTTTCAAGAAGTCTGTACTCTAGATTTAGAATTATTCATTCACGCATGCGGACGTGGTAAGGGGCGCTTTGGCTCTCTCTCTCTCTATATATTAAATGTAAATGTCCGTAGACTTTGACATTATCTCTAAGTCTCCTGGGATTCTGAGCATTATTGTCATGTTGGATCATCGGAATTTCGTTGACCCTTATCAGTGGACTTTATAGGGGCAATCCTTTTCTTATTGAAATGAAACACGCTACAGCGACTGACGATCTTGCACTCGAAAATTTTTTATCTATGAGTTTGTACCAAGTCTATTTCATATTTATCGAAATTATTTTTTTGTTAACGAGATTTTAGTTATGCGAGACTTCTATTTGTATTTTGTTATTGTATATGAGTTTATCGGGTATTATTTACCTAGGAACTCTAGTATTACATAAGGGTATTTAGGCATAGATTATGGATAGGTAATTTTACAATTCAGACATTCTTTGGCGCAGGATTAGGATTGTATCTTTTGCCAAGTGTCTAGGTATTGCTTGTTGCTAACTGGAAGTCGTAGGTCGGCGGTCGCTCGCAACCTCGCTAGAGTGGATTTCAGGCCACTTAGGATGTAAATAATACGATGGATAAACGCTACTTAAAAAAAAAAACTGGAAGCCTAGGTTCGAATAAGAACTAAGCTTCAATTGTCCAGAATCAACGAGGTACTTGTTCTTTCTGCCTTGGAAAACAAAACCAAAATCTGAAACAACAATTCCTTTGACTTCTCTAATCAGTGGCCGGACATGAGCCACAGCGTTTAGGTCGTGCACCACTACTCTTTTTGTCGTGGTTGACCAAGACTTGCAACTCAAATATACAGCCAATCAAGATTCCGGAAAAAGGTTTATTTTAAGGTATGAGTAGTGTACATATATAAAATTCAGTATAACAAACACTCGTACAACAAGTAAGAGAGTTGTTTTAGTTTAAATAATAAGTCTCATATTCAAGCCCTGAAAAATTTATCAAAACTAAACAACTGAATTAGTCAATTTAATAAATTAGATAGGAATAGGATGATTAAGCTGCCATGATGTTTCTCGGCCTTGTCGTTGACTTCCTGCAAAATTAACTCGACAAACATAATTACCGGTATTGTAAACTATACAATTAAATACCGCCACTATTTTATTTTAGCACAAGTATAAGACACAAATTAAGTACTCCAATCCTCAATATTGTCCTGGCCAAGGCAAGAAGAACCTAACCAATCATGAGAACGGCAATGCCGGAGCCGGGACACATTCTTCTGACCATTTTTGGTCTCTCAATTCTCACATTCGTCGTTCATGGCCAGAACGAAGTTGGTATGTACACTTCCAACTGTCTTTACACTACTCTTCAGTCGTTCAAACTCAAGTGGTAAAAGACGAGACGGCCATTTCGGAGCATCAGACACTAATCTTTATCAAGTTTCGTTTATTTGTCAGGGTTCATTAGCTTGGACTGTGGAACAAAGGTGAATTCCTCTTACACCGATCCCGACACGGGCCTAAGCTACGTCTCCGACGCATCGTTCATCGGCTCCGGAGTAAGCAAGCCCATCGCGGCAGGCAACAGCGGCAGCAGCTCACCGGCCAGGCAGCTGTTGAACGTCAGGACTTTCCCCACTGGCGACCGGAACTGCTACAACATTCCGGTGACCGTAGGGACCATGTATCTGACCAGAACAACCTTCTACTACGGAAACTACGACGGCCTCAACAAGCTACCGACGTTCGATCTCCACCTCGGAGTGAACCAGTGGGTCACCGTGAAAATTCTCAATGGGACGACCACCATGACCAAGGAGATCATACACACTCCTACCATGGACTACGTGTATGTCTGCCTTGTCAACAAGGGAACCGGCACGCCTTTCGTATCGGCAATGGAGCTGAGGCCTCTTAATAACAACAGCTATGAGCTGCCCGCAGCCACGACAGCATTCGGGCGGTTCACGAGGTTGGACATTGGCTCCATAACCAATAGTGTCGTCAGGTGAGTGCATTCGATAAATTTTTGGAAGATTATAAGAACGCACTAGCTTTCTTTGGCGGTATAGAATCCGACATGATTTCATGTCGGAAAATTGCCTCTGCAGGTACCCTAACGATGTCTACGACCGGCTCTGGTTTCCGAATTATTTCAACTTATGGTCGAACGTAAGTACCAGCCTTATCGTTGACGAAAACTCGCACAACGATTTCGAGGTACCGTCACTGGTAATGAGGAGTGGTTGCTCGCCAGCAAATGCGAGCGAGAATATGGATTTCTACTTCGAAGATTCGGATGTTACGAAACAGTTCTATGTCTACATGCACTTCGCTGAAATCACGAAGCTTGCTCCGAAACAGACCCGAATATTCAACATCACCGAGAACAGCACCACTTGGTATGGCCCGGTGATCCCGGATTACTTGTCCACAACCACGATCTATAGCGGCTACGCGCTCACCGGAGGATCCTTCGATTTTTCGCTCTTCAAAGTCGGAGGGTCAACGCTTCCTCCTTTATTGAATGCCATTGAGGTTTATTATGTGATTAATCTCGACCAGTTGCAGACAGATCAAGCAGATGGTACGTATTCGTTGACTCGCACGCAACCCGGATCAAATTCTCTCTTGTGTATTGCATTGATTAATTGGGATTGGATTTTACGTCAAATTTGTAGTTGATGCAATTACAAGTATCAAGTCAACGTACGGGATAACGAGGAACTGGCAAGGAGATCCATGTGCTCCTCAGGATTATGCCTGGCAGGGTCTCAATTGCAGCTATCCTGATGGTGGTCAACCTGTGATCACAGGCTTGTAAGTCCGAATTCATTTCGTTAAGTTCGAGTCGAATGATTGTTTTCTCTAATTAGATCATCTCCATGTGACAGAGAATCTGTTTTTCTGATTGAAATTTGTTTTAATTAGGGACTTGTCGTCGAGTGGATTGGTCGGGTCAGTATCTCCTATCATAGGCAATCTGAAGTCACTGGAATCCCTGTAAGTTCCAGAATTCGAAAGATCAAATACTCATGATCTTGACTCCGAGGATGTTATACATGACGTCTTGTTTGAATTATAGGAACTTGGCCAATAACAGTTTCACCGGATCAGTGCCAACCTTCCTCTCCAAGTTGACATCCTTGAAGTTCATGTAAGTCTACTGCAATTCAGACATGAAATTCGGACGACGAAAGTTAATATTCTTTGCATCCTTTCAGGGACTTGTCAGAAAACAATTTCACAGGCACTCTTCCCGCTGATCTCTATCGAAGGTCAACAAATGGTTCACTTCAGCTAAGGTTTCGCTTCTACCATTCCTGGATTTCCCAACAGGTTTTCTGATGCTTATTCTAAGTTTTCATGCTGAGATTATCTCCCTCTTGAACAATTGTAGTGTTGGTGGAAATCCGAACCTCTGTCCTTCGGTTTCCTGTACCACCAACACCACGAATACCACTAACACGACGGTAGTAGAAGAGAAAAAGAAGAAGAGTAGTGTGGCTCTAGTGGCAGGAGCAGTTGCTGGAGGTTTAGTCCTACTTGCAGCTTTGGTTATTCTGTCAATTTGCCTCATGAGAAGGAGGAAGGAAACAGGTGAATGTCACGCATTTTGCGACCTTCGTGTTCGTCAGATTTGTGCAGTTCCATGGTAATAGAGACAATCTCATGATCTATGTATTCTTGCAGAAACATGGACACAAGGTGGAAATGTGGAAATAATCAGTGGAATGCCACATGAGCCATTAGATTCCAAGAAACGGCAATACAATTACTCAGAACTAAGTCAAATGACCAACAACTTCAGAAAGACACTTGGAAAGGGAGGATTTGGAACAGTTTACTATGGCTACTTGGATGGTATGTCTGTTGCAGTTAAGATGCTCTCCGAATCATCGGTACGGGGTTTCAAAGAGTTCCAAGCAGAGGTAGGACTAATCCGGACGGAGAAAACGTCTTCCAGTATGTTAGATTGCATCCACTAGGGAATACCAATCAATGGTTGTTTTTTTACATTTCAGGTGAAACTTCTGTTAAGAGTTCATCACAAGAACTTAACTACCCTTGTTGGCTACTGCGACGAGGGCCCCAACCTCGGTCTGATCTACGAATATATGGCGAATGGCAACCTACATGAGCATCTTTCAGGTTTGATACACTCTACAGATGAATTGCTTCTCTGTGTCAATGCAAATAGATAACATGTCGATGACCGTTGATGCAGGGAAGAACGAAGAACCCTTAAGCTGGGAGGGAAGGCTCCAAGTAGCCGTGGAGGCGGCTCAAGGTTAGCTATCAGCGTCGCTTATTCGTTAATCACGTTCACCAAAATCCGTGTTTGTGGGAAAACCAGGGGAGTGATGTGCCTGTGTGACTTGAAAATGCAGGATTGGAGTATCTTCACAGTGGTTGCAAGCCGCCAATTGTTCACAGGGACGTGAAGTCGACGAACATTCTACTCAGCGATAAGTTCCAGGCCAAGCTATCCGATTTTGGGCTGTCGAGAGTGAACCCAGCTGAAGGTGGGACTCATGTCTCAACCATTGTTGCAGGAACCCCTGGCTACCTCGATCCCGAGTAAGTACTTCACTTAACCGCATTGATTCGATTCCAACTCTGTCCAACACAGAACAGCAAATGTTCGATCCTGTATATAAGCCTTGAAGTTCCATGTGTGATCGGATTTTGTTAGGACAGCGGAAACGAAACGTAGGAATGTAAGAAGAATAGAGAACATTGGAGGTTCGGCCATAAGACCACATTTTGGTACTAAGTTCTTTACTGATTGCACCACGTTGATGTATCCATCTTGCAGGTACTACGTCACAAACTGGCTGACCGAAAAGAGCGATATCTACAGCTTCGGAGTTGTCCTCTTGGAGATACTAACAGGCCGGTCTGTGATCGACAGAGACCATCAGTACGGCCACTTGAGCCAGTGGGTCAGCTCAATGGTTGAAAAGGGGGATATAAACCAGGTGGTTGATCCAAGACTACAAGGAGAGTTTGATGCCAACTCGGGTTGGAAAGTGGCGGAGCTGGCATTGGCATGTCTGTCGACCCCCTCGTCGAGGAGGCCGACGATGAGCCAAGTGGTGATCGAGCTGAACGAGTCCCTGGCCGTGGAGACCGCTCGGACCAAGCAGGGTTATAGCACTCAGTCCAAGGATTCTATTGAGCAGATGTCAATCCAGATTCACAGTGCAGTTTCCCCTCTTGCAAGGTAGTAGTATCTTGCAGTTCTTTCAAGCTTATGTGGACTAATTAATGTCCAATATAAGGTTGTCTTCCACAGAAGCCAGAATTTGTGTGTTTTCCAGAGATTCCATGGCGTTGTAATAAAAGTTTGGATTTGAGGGGATTTGGTGAATTTTTTCTGTTTCATCAACGTTTGGACCATATCATCTGGCCTAACGGATTGTAAAGAGATACTTAAATTACACAATGCAATATGTTTAATTCGCAATATGCATATTAATAATAAGGAGATTTATCTTCAATAATATTTAAATAATTTATATGTAAACAAATATATTAATATTTTTATACTTTCAACTATTTAATTTTATTAAACATGTAATATTTGCGATATGTAATATAGATTATTAATAACATAGCCGACAACAAGGATCAATGGGCTTCCGTTACTTCCGACAAACAAAATGGCCCAATGATCCATTCGAGAAAAGAAAAGCCCAATGGACTACGCGGGTCAAATCCCCCTTCTTCCCGCAGTTGACAAAAAAAAAAATTAGGTACCAACTAACTACACAGGACAACAATGTTGTATATTTAATGATTTAAACTTGAAATATTTTATTTAAATTAGATCAAAAAAAATTTTGGTTAATCATAATTATTTGTTGGTTGAGGGGAACAAAAAAGTTAACAAACAAATTTGAGGTTTTGGACTTTGGAGGAGTCAACATTGTTGTGTTTGGTAATTGGTATCATATTCTCCTCGTGGGCAGGTAATGCGAAGGAGTTCCTAATCCCTTTTTATGGTGGCAACAAACTAAAAGATTGTGCAAGTAGATCGATCAAGAATAATTGGCTTTTGGGGCACCCAAAAATAATGCCAATTGAGACGTAGTTGTCCGTGTAAAAAATACAAATCACATTGTCGCTAAGTAACAAAGTCAAATATTTTTTTATACCACCTGATATACGAACACTTACTAAACTTTTTAATTTAAGTTCAAATAATTTCAACAAATATTTAACTTTTCTAAATGGGTCAAACGAGGCCTCAAACTCTCTTGTAAGTTATTTGTTGATAGTGAATGATCCCACTTGTGTAAGCTTTTTTTTTTTTTGATAAGTTGATTTATTGAGTAATATTTACAACCTAACAAGTGTAAAAGAGATTACACTTGAAACACCAAACTAATTACAAAGAACCCCCAGTCGGCCTCAATTCTTACCGGATTGCAAATATAAAATAACATCTTGATTGTTTATCTCCTTCGAAATGTTTGCCCAAATCAGCCACTCTTGGACATGGTAGTGAATAGAAAGCATGAGAAGTTCTCGATGACATTCAACTTCATCAAAAATAGTACGATTGCGATGAAGCCAAATTCTCCACATAACCGCACCAAATATCACAAACCAAACCTTCCCGAGCATACCACCACTGACGAGACCCATCCACTGAGATAAGCAGCTCTCGACTGTTTCTCCGCCACACCATCGCACCCTCGCCAAGTTGACATAGAAACTAATTACAAAGGACCATCCCACTTGTGTAAGCTTACGAAACAATGAGCTCTCCTGGGATACACGCACGCGGAAATCTGATACATTTTATTGGGAGGCTCCTATTTTAATTATTGCTGACTTGCACAAGTTGAATAAAAACCAAAATAGTTAGCACAAGCTCCTAATAAAAAAATGAGAAAAGTACATTTACTACCAAACCTGTTTGTCACTTTTAGTTACGTGATTTGAAATGCATCAAATATGTCTCTCTGCTTGAAAAGGACAGCTCCCCAACTCGGACAAGTTTGACCAGCTTCTACGTAGTCGAAAAAGTTACACGTGGCAAGCCAACGTGACATTTTAGGTTCTTGTTTTTGGTGAGGTGGATGAGTGAAAAATATATGATCAATCACAGAGTTAAAAGTATCAAACGGCTAAACCACAGACTACCAAAGTGTATTTTTTCCAAAAATATTAATGAAAATGCAGTTAAGATGCTACTTGAATGGAGGATTTGGGACAGTTTACTATGGCTACTTGGATGGTATGACGGTTGCAGTTGAGATGCTCTCCCAATCCTCGGTGCAAAGAAGGAATTCCAAGCAGAGCTAGGTCTAATCAGGAAGTAGAAATTGTGTTCCAATATGTTTTTTTAATCACCCGTGTCTGAACAATACTATACCGATTTGTAATTAATTGAAGTTCGAGTATGATAGAACTTTTGAAAAAATGTAAAGTTTTTTCAATAAATTTTAATACAATTACATTTATAGTGGCTCTAATTTAAGACTTTAGTTAATGTAGAACAACGCTCCGAGTGTTGGTACGTATTTCAATATTAAAACCGCCTCCTTGATGGCAAGGATATCCACGAGATACCTCTATAAATGAAATGGAAAGGTTCGTAGACTTTGACATTATCTCTAACTCTCCTGGGGATTCTGAGCATCATTGTCATGTTGGATCATCTTAATTTCGTTGACCCCTATCAGTGGACTTTATAGGGGCACTCCTTTTCTTATTGAAATGAAACACGCTACAACGACTTACGATCTTACACTAGATAAATTTTACATATGAGTTTTTTTATAAGTAAATATATATTAGTCCTCAAAAGGATCCCAAAACAGTTTACAACAAAGAATTACAACCTAATAGAATCAGATAGAACCTATCAAAACAGATTCTACAAGATAAATATTATCTAATTCCCTAGAAAATGTAGAACCAATCCAAAGAATCACAAACACCTCAAAAGAAGGCCAAAATCCAACCAAACACGTATCTAAAAGTTAAGGGGGATCAAAAGACCAAGAATGAGAATGCCAAAAGGCCGACTCCGTAATTGTGCGGAGGATAAAAGAAGCGTTCTCCTCCCAAGAAAATCCCGCAACTACAGCAAGAAGCCACGCCTCGGTTGAAAGTGCTTCGCGAAGAGCATCCTCGTTCAAATCCAAACTCGCCAAAATCGAGGGGAGGCAAAGCTCCATCTCCGACTTTGGAGCTGGTTTTACCTTTAAATTTGGAGTCGATGTTTGCAAAAGGGCGGCAGCTTTACTGGTCAGCTTCATGACACGGCTGCTAGAATAGATCGGAGTCATCTGTGTAAAATGACTCACTTTCACCTTCTTGGCCACCCGGACAACAGCGGTAGAATCTGGCGGTGCAAGGGCGGGGCAATGCACCGTAACCGAGGTTGGAGCATCCACCAATGACAGGATCTTCTCCATCCAATTAGCAGCCGCGCCAACAGGGGGCACAACCAACTTCTCCAACCAGTGGCACTCATCCCCGACAGCAGAAGCAGCCACAACCGGCTACACCTCCTCCTCCTCAGGCACAACCAACTTCTCCAACCAGCCACAGCCGGCCGCATCAGCATTAAGATCATCATGCACGACAACACTCGGAGAAACAGACTGCCCCACCACTGGCCCAATTGCAAGATCATCGCAGTCCTGCATAACCCGCTCTTCAGCTACCGCCACAACTTCAACAACATCTGCCACACCAGCCTTAGCAGCTGGAAGCTGCCGATCAATCCCATCCACAACAAGGTGGAAATGTGGAAATAAACAGTGGAATGTCACATGAGCCTTTAGATTCCAAGAAAAGGCAATACAATTACTCAGAACTAAGTCAAATGACTAACAACTTCAGAAAGATGCTTTGAAAGGGAGGATTCGAAATAGTTTACTATGGCTACTTGGATGGTATGTCTGTTGCAGTTAAGATGCTCTCCGAATCATCGGTACAGGGATTCAAGGAGTTCCAAGCAGAGGTAGGACTAATCCGGACGGAGAAAACGTGTTCCAGTATGTTAGAATACCAATCAATGGTTGTGTTTTACATTTTAGGTGAAACTTCTGTTAAGAGTTCATCACAAGAACTTGACTACCCCTGTTGGCTACTGTGACGAGGGCCCCAACCTCGGTCTGATCTACGAATATATGGCGAATGGCAACCTACACGACCATCTTTCAGGTTTGATACACTCTACAGATGAATTGCTTCTCTGTGTCAATGCAAATAGATAACATGTCGATGACCGTTGATGCAGGGAAGCACAATGACCCCTTAAACTGGGAGGGAAGGCTCCAAGTAGCTGTGGAGGCAGCTCAAGGTTAGCTATTAGCGTCGTTTATTCATTAATCATGTTCACCAAAATCTGCATTTACGGGAAAACTAGGGGAGTGATATACCTGTGTGACTTGAGCATGCAGGATTGGAGTATCTTCACAGTGGTTGCAAGCCGCCAATTGTTCACAGGGACGTGAAGTCGACGACCATTCTACTCAACGATAAGTTCCAGGCCAAGCTATCCGATTTCAGACTGTCAAGAGTGAACCCAGTGAAGGTGGGACTCATGTCTCGACCATTGTTGCAGGAACCCCTGGCTACCTCGATCCTGAGTAAATACTTCACTTAACCGCGTCAGTTCGATTAAAGTTTTCATCCACATGCAACTTGAAGCCATGAGATTCCAACTCTTCCCAATGTAGAACAGCAAACGTTGGATCCTGTATATAAGCCTTAAAGTTCCATATGTGATCAGATTTTGTTAGGACAGCAGAAATGAAACGTAGAATTTAAGAAGAATGGAGAACATTGGAGTTCGAGGAGGCCGAAGATGAGCCAAGTGGTGATCGAACTGAACGAGTCCCTGGCCGCGGAGACCGCTCGGACCAAGCAAGGTTATAGCACTTAATGTTGGAGAATTGGTTTATTAACCAAGGAAGAGATGGCCCAATACAAGTGAGTGTATTGGGCTTTGGCCCAAGTAATTAATTAGAGGGAGAATTCTAATTAAATATAATAACTAAGTTATTAGTGGACAACTTTGAGCAAATTTAATTGGAGGTCACACCAATTGATTTTGGGTGTTTGTGAGATCAATACGAAGCTCGTTGATAGAGCTTCGTAACGATATATAACACTTGCGAAAATCCAATTCTCGGGGTGAATGTAAATTGGCTTTAAAGTGATATGGTTGTTATTGAAATAAGCACAATCTCACATTGGTTAGCGCACCATGCTGAGACAAGTTTATAAGGGATTAAAAGTCTAGCATGGGTAAACTGGTGGAGAAGGGAGAGGCTTCTCGCGCCGTCCGTCCGGCTCGGCTCGGCTCGGCTCGGCTCGGCACGCACGCATACGCACGCGCGCCCCGCCCTGCCCCGCCCCGCCTCGGGCCGGGCTCAGGCTCGGGCTCGGGCTCGGGCTCGGGTGCGGGTTGCGGGATTGTAGGTTTGTGGGAATTGTTCCAGGTTCCAGGGTCTTATCTTCTTAGAGCTGGGCCGGACCTGTTGCAGCGATTCTGGGCTCTAAGTCCGTTGGGCTTAAGCTTTGACAAGTCCATCTTCCGGATCCTTCTTCTCCTTCCAGAAAGTGTCTCTTTGAATTCAAAAAATGTGAGATTTGAATTCAAAGGTAACAGCCAATGTAAATAAGGGGTAATCATGGCTCTTGTAACAGCAAAGTTATGACGGGTATTCATGGCTGCCATTTATTTCGGATTTTGAGGTTGGAGGTCCTTGGGCCCTCCTCCTTCATTCCACATCATCTCATCTCTTCAGAGCTCTATACTTCTCCCTCAACATCATCACATCATTCTTGCATAAAAGAGTCGGAGTTCTAAGCCTGTGAATGGTTCGAAAGGTGTACGAAAGTGCTTCCTTTTGTACACGAGGTTGGGCGTTATACCTTGGGAGCTATATTACCCACGGAGGCCTGAAGCATATAGACGGGTAATAAGAGTTTAAGGGCATACGGTTAAACTGTGGCCTCGTCCAGGATTCAATCCAAAGTCCTAACTAGAAGACGAAGGTGTTACACACTTACCTACAAGTGTGATCGTGAGCATACTCTCACCCTTCTCTTTATATTGCTTATGCTTTATATACTAGTGTTAAAACTATAGTTTACTAATATTTTTTCAACAATCTTAAACTCTTATTATTCTAAATATTAGTATTCTAGTTTGTATCAAATCTAGCTGTTACGGTTCTCGGAAAAATAATTTCAGGACTTATTCATTTTATATAACTGAATTATTAATTATTTAAACGGTTGAAACATTTATGTGGGTCTGTTGGACTTTCTCTTTAAACTGTAAATTTCTGTAATCGTGGGCTTGGCCCTTAACAGCATACTGATTTTCCAACGCGTTGGATTTTCTGTTGGACCCAAACCAATTACTCACTAAAGGTTATTTGGTGATTTATAGATCATGGCTGATAACAACTCTCCTCCACACGAGATCAACAACTCCGGTGCGACGAACACCACGAATAACAACTTGAACGAGGAGGTTCCTGTTGTGAGGGCTAGCAGTGTTGAGGCCGTGATGCCTGGTCATAAACACCCAATGCCACTGCCGTACTCTCATCTTGAGAAATCGGAAAAGTTCAAGAGTGGAAATTTTAAGAGATGGCAACAAAAAATGTTGTTCTACTTGACCGCCTTGAACTTTAGCCAGTATGTCAAGGAGGAGAAACCCAAAGAGAATGTGAGTGATCCGCATCAAACTACGATCCACAACGCACGGGTACATGAAGATTACCTATGTCGCAACTATATATTGGGTTCTCTCGACGATTCGCTTTACGGCGTGTACTATACCAAAGAAATATCTAAGGATCTTTGGGAATCGTTAGAGCACAAATATAAAGTTGACGACGCCGGTGCAAAGACATTTGTGGTCGGGCACTTCCACGACTATCGGATGGTCGATGGAAAGAGCGTTGTGGAACAATGCGAAGAGCTGCAATTGATCTTCCATGATCTTGCAACCGAGGAAATGGCCATCAATGATGCCCTCCAAGTGGTGATGGTGATTGAGAAGTTACCACCATCTTGGAAGGACTTCAAGTTGTACCTCAAGCACAAGAGGAAGAAGATGACTCTCGAGGACCTTATCCGAAGGTTGCGCATCGAGCAAGACAACCAAAAGGTTGATAAGAAACCTAGTGGCATGATTGCTAAGGCCAATGTGGTCGAGATCGGGGGGAGCTCCCGCAGGAACAAGCGAAAATGCTCAAATGATTCCAAGGGAGATGCTCAGAAGAAGAGTTTTACCGGTACCTGTTTTGTTTGCAACAAGATCGGCCATCGTGCCAAAGATTGCTACAAACGTCTAGCCGTGGAGGGCAAGAAGATGGCAGGACCAAGCAAGGGCAAGAAGAAGAAGTCCGCCAATGCTAACATTGCGGAGGCTAGCTTGAGCTCCGACCTCGATGAGATGTACCTCACGGCCGTTGTGTCCGAGGTGAACCTCGTGGGTGGGAACTCGAAGGAATGGTGGGTGGACACAAGGGCTACCCGCCATATTTATGCCAACAAATGGATGTTCAAGACCTATCAACCGGTCAATGATGAGAACTGTTACATGGGAAATTTTGCAGTCTCGAAGGTTGAAGGCAAAGGGACGGTCATGCTGAAGATGACCTCGGGCAAGGAGCTCACCTTGACCGATGTGCTGCATGTGCCCGAGATCCGAAAGAATCTCATCTCTGGAGTGGTGCTCAATAAGAGGGGCTTCCGGCTCATGTTTGAGTCTGACAAGGTCATCATGTCTAAGGGAGGGATGTTCATTGGCAAGGGCTACTTGACCAACAATCTGTTCAAGATGAGTGTAAAGACTTTAGCTCCCAAGGCAAAGTCTAATGATAAGATTGATGTGGGTGCCGCCAATAAGGCTAGCACGAGCAATGATATAATGAATGTTGCCGAGAAGGCTAATAAGAAAGTAAAGGTTGCTTATTTTCGCGTGTCGTTACATTTATGGCATGGTAGACTAGGTCATGTGAATTATAAGTCTTTGCAAAGGCTAATATCACTTAACCTACTACCAAAATTCAACATCGATCACAAACATAAGTGCGAGACTTGTGTTGAGGCCAAATACGCCAAAATATCTTCCCACTCGATTGAGCGAAGCACGGAACCGTTGGATTTAATCCACACCGATGTATGTGATTTAAAATACGTACAAACGCGTTGCGGTAAAAATTATTTTATAACTTGTATCGACGATTGTACGAGATTTTGCTATGTCTACTTGATGAGAAGTAAAGACGAAGCAATAGACATGTTCATTCACTATAAGAATGAAGTTGAGAACCAACTTGGCAAGAAGATCAAAAATCTTCGAAGTGACCGAGGTGGTGAATATGAATCTCCATTTGCACAAGTTTGTGCCGAGAATGGAATCGTTCATCAAACCATGGCGCCTTATTCTCCCGAGCAAAATGGAATTGCGGAAAGAAAGAATAGGACGCTTAAGGAAATAATGAATGTGATGCTTATTAGTTCCGGATTACCAAGGAATTTGTGGGGGGAAGCTGTGATTTCGGCCAACTATGTGCTCAACAGGGTACCACACAAAAAGTAAGAATAAAATACCTTACGAATTATGGAAAGGTCATGCGCCTAGTTATAAATTCCTAAGGGTTTGGGGATGTCTTGCTAAGGTTCCGATCCCACCTCCTAAAAGGACGAGGATAGGACCCAAGACGGTGAATTGTGTGTTTATCGGTTATGCACAAGATAGTGCTGCATATCGATTCTTGGTACACAAGTCAGATAACTCTGATATCCACATAAATACTATCATAGAAGCTAAGGATGCTTCATTCTTTGAGGAAATCTTTCCTCACAAAGCTCGAACTGGTGTTGACCGTCAAGTTGACTAAAGTGGGAGCAATGTGGGGGGAGAGGAACCTCAAGATGAAGGTGAAGAGCCTAGACGTGGAAAAAGGGCTAGAAAAGAAAAGTCCTTCGGATCAGATTTTCTAACATATCTGTTAGAAAAAGATATTGTAACCTACAAAGAAGCAATGTCTTCTACAGACTCTGCTCTTTGGAAGGAAGCGGTGAATAGTGAGATAGAGTCTATCTTACATAATCACACTTGGGAACTAGTAGATCTACCTCCGGGTAGTAAACCACTAGGCCATAAGTGGATCTTCAAAAAGAAGATAAAGCCTAATGGTACAGTAGATAAGTACAAGGCAAGACTTGTTGTTAAAGGCTACAAGCAAACTGAGGGTGTTAATTATTTTGACACATATGCTCCTGTCTCCAGGAAAATGTCTATTAAGTTAGTCATGCCTTAGCGGCTTTGTTTAACCTAGAGATCCATCAAATAGATGTGAAGACGGCCTTCCTTAATGGAGATTTGGAAGAGGAGATTTACATGGAACAACCTGAAGGGTTTGTGGTTTCAGGTAACGAACATAAGGTGTGTAAACTTGTAAAATCCTTGTATGGACTAAAACAAGCACCTAAACAATGGCACAAAAAGTTTGATAGTGTAATGCTATCTAACAGATTTCAGATAAACCAATGTGATAAATGTGTCTACGTAAAAGGAGATGATAATGACTATGTGATAGTTTGTCTCTACGTAGATGACATGTTGATCGTGGGTAATAATGATAATATCAAAATTACCAAGAGAATGTTGTCGCAAAATTTCGACATGAAAGACTTGGGACAAGCTGATGTAATACTTGGAATGAAAATTACCAAGACTTCAGAAGGTTACGCGCTTTTCCAAGGTCACTATGTCGAAAAGACACTTGACAAATTTGATAAGGATAGCAATGTAATTGCAAGAACTCCTATGGAAGTGGTGTCAAGTCTCTGCAAGAATCGTGGAGAGAGTGTGAGACAACTAGATTATTCTAGAGTTATAGGCAGTCTAATGTATCTCATGGACTGTACTAGACCAGATATTGCAAACTCGGTAAACAGATTATCGAGATATACGAGTAATCCCAATCATGAACATTGGAAAGCGATAATTAGAGTCCTTAGATACTTAAGGTACACTGCTAACTATGGATTACACTATACGAGACATCCCGCCATTCTGGAAGGGTATTCAGACGCGAACTGGATCTCGGACTCGAAGAATATAAAATTCACCCGGGCCGGGCCGGGCCGGGCCGGGCCGGGCTAGGGCTCGGGCTCGGGCTCGGGTGCGGGTTGCGGGTTGCGGGATTGTGGGTTTGTGGGAATTGTTCCAGGATCCAGGGTCTTATCTTTTTAGAGCTGGGCCGGACCTGTTGCAGCGATTCAGGGCTCTAAGTCGGTTGGGCTTAAGCTTGGACAAGCCCATCTTCCGGATCCTTCTTCTCCTTCCAGAAAGTGTCTCTTTGAATTAAAAAAATGTGAGATTTGAATTCAAAGGTAACAGCCAATGTAAATAAGGGGTAATCATGGCTCTTGTAACAGCAAAGTTATGAGGGGTATTCATGGCTGCCATTTATTTCGGATTTTGAGGTTGGAGGTCCTTGGGCCCTCCTCCTTCATTCCACATCATCCCATCTCTTCAGAGCTCTATACTTCTCCCTCAACATCATCACATCATTCTTGCATAAAAGAGTCGGAGTTCTAAGGCTGTGAAAGGTTCCGTCCAGGATTTAATCCGAAGTCCTAACTAGAAGATGAAGGTGTTACACACTTACCTACAAGTGTGATCGAGAGCATACTCTCATCCTTCTCTTTATATTGCTTATGCTTTATATACTAGTGTTAAAACTATAGTTTACTAATATTTTTCCAACACTCAGTCCAAGGATTCTATTGAGCATATGTCTATCCAGATTCACGGTGCAGTTTCCCCTCTTGCAAGGTAGTTGTAGCATGCAGTTCTTCCAAGCTCATGTGGACTAATTGATGTCCAGTTTATGATTGTCTTCCACAGAAGCCAGAATTTGTGTGTTTTCTGGAGCTTCCATGGCGTTGTAATAAAAGTTTGGAGTGGTTGGCTCGTGGATGATTCGAGGGAATTTTTAAATTTGTTGTGTTTTATTAACTTTTGGACCATATCATCTGGCCTAAAGAATTGTAAAAATATAATATGTGTAATTACAATATGCATATTAGTAAAGAGATGCTATTTTCAATAATATCTGAATGATGTTACTATAGATGGCAATTAGACCCTTATCTTGAGGGTCTACCCTGATCTAGACTCGAAGGGTCCAAGACTCATTGACTTTGACCGGGTCTAGACGCTGATCCTGTCCAGATCCTGATATTTTAAAAGGATAAGGGAATGGGTATGGATCTATAGGATCCCTGATCATACCCAAAATTTTTAAATTAATATTAAAATAATATATATATATATATATATATATTAATTATTAGACATAATACTAAATTCTTAATTTTTTTGGTAGGTATATATTCTTTATTAAAACAAAAGTTCAAAACAGAGGAAGCGCAAAAAGAAATAAAAGATATAGGGGCCCGATATTTACATCAATTACAACCCCACCCCCGACCAAAACGTGAACATCGATCAAGAAAGTAAACAGCGATTGATTGTGAATGATCGAGGCATCCGTCCAAAGAATCCACTCTTGGACATGAAAGAGCACAGAATGCAGGAGAAGCTCATTATCGCACCTCGCCTCATTGAAGATAATACTATCACGAAGCAGTCACAGGCCCCAAGTAATAGCAGCGAAAATCACGAACTAAATTCTCAATTTTAACTTATCCAACTTTAACTTTTTTTGGATTTGCTTTTTTGGTTTCTTTGTATTGATATGTTTAATGAATGAAAATGTCTCATTGCTATTTGAAAACTATCAAAAGATAATTTAATTTTTAAAAATTAAATATTTTAAAAAAATACAGTTTTTTAGGACCCTGATCTTGCCCGATTTTTTAGGACTCAGATTCTGCCCGAATCCTTATTTTTAAAGAGGATAAGGGTAAGAATCTGGGTCCTATAGATCCTACCAGGATCCTGCCCATTGCGATCCCTAAATCTTACTGAGATTTGATTGAATATATAGATATTTTTATACTTTAACTATATATATATATATATATATATATATATATATATATATATATATATAATTTAATAACATAGCCGACAACCAGAATCGATTGGCTTCAGTTACTTTCGACAAATAAAAGAGCCCAATGGTCCATATGAGAAAATAAAAGCCCAATGGGCCCATCATTTGACCCGAGAAATTATTTGGACATCCCATTGGACCATTGATCTAGATTCGACCAAGTATGACAGCTTAATGATTTCAAAAAGTTTTAATACATAATGATTCAAATTTAAAATATTTCGATTAAATTCAAATAATTTTCTTGCTAATTAAAAAGATAAAGACACTCGTGAGATTTTAGACTTTGGAGGAGTCAACATTATTGTGCTTGGTAATTGGTATCATATTCTCCTCGTGGGCAGATTGTAAGAATCGAAAAAACCTATTTGACATCAATTGTAACTTGGGGTAGTGCAGTGTTATTCCCAATAACTTTGGATAGTGTAAGATTACCACGTAACCTTAATCCTAACTGGTGGTCTAGGTCAATGTGTACTATAAATACAATGTCTCTGGCCTTATTTCACGAGAGCACAAGAACTAATTAAATAAGATCGAGAGTACAACTTGCGACCAAGAGTTTCTTCTGCATTCCATTCTCTACCAAGCAAGAGAGTGGCTAGCTTGGTCTAAATCAATTAATGATTTTCATGGTCAGGATCTTTTGATGTACTTGAAGTCCTTAAAACAGGATGGTTTTTAATTGTTTTGAACCTCTGGTCCTGTCCAGGTGGTTGTGACCTTCCTGGATTTCCAATTTTGTACATGTGTACATAATTTTATAAAATCAGTTACTTATCAAAAAAATAAATAAGATCGAGAATGAAGTCATCAAACAAGAGGTAAGTCAGTTTCTGTGTTGTGTAGTGTTACTCTAGATTCATTATTGTGTGAATTATCAATTACCTGTACATGATTTGGGATGACGTGGGCTTAGACCAGTTTGCAAGAATGAATATGCAAGGAGTTTAATAATGATTTGCGCATGATTTATTGGACATGAATTCTGTAGATGACCTGGTACATGACCTCGTAGACATACTCTGTCTTGTCGTGTTAGATGACCTAGTACTTCCTTGATATAATTTTGTCGTGATTTGAATTGCCGATCGGTTTGTTTCTTTGTACAATTCTGTGTTGCTACTTGATTAGGGTCCGGAATTCACTGTTTAGTATTTGATTTAGTGTTACGGGCTTTATCGTTGTTTAGGATCGATTGCATAATTTTTTTTTAAAGGTAAATTTTTACAACATCACATTGCCAAAGTTTGAACCTTGGATCTCCTAAATATTTGCAACGTCTTGTACCGTTGGGCTACAAACCTTTGGCGGATCAATTGCATAAATATAAACAAATCAATGATTCTGACCTATTAAGTGAATGTTATGTTCCATGGTTCCTGACCTAATTTGCGTGAATGTATTATGGGCTTGTAGGCTTATTTTAATGACTTTCCAATGCGTGAATATATTATGGAATAAATTAATGACCCGATATGTGAGCCATGATTTATGTTGTTCTTTTAATGATTATGTGACCATAATTTTCCTTGTTCTTGAACACATAAAAGAGATTAAGACATAAAAGTCAGATGGACATGTAAGCTTTGTGGACGCATGAACTTGATTCGCTAATCTTATGTTTATAAATAAATCATGTGTTTCTTTCCTGTTGGTTCTGGATTGTAGTCTACTTTGAATAATCCTATTTTGATTTGTTCATCTCGAAATCTATTCTGATATGAAACTTGTTATGTTCTAAAATTTGTTGTAAAAAATTGAGCTAACTGACATGTTTTCTGGTCAAAATTATCCTTACGCTAGTGTACCCGTAGAGTATTATGTATGAATTTTACACTCTATGCGAGTGTAGAAGATATTTGTGCCCTTTAGTGAGAACTTTCTTCTGGTTCTTTGCCTTGTAGCAAAAAGGAGTATCTATTGTGCCTCATAAAAATTCGGTTATTCGTAACTCCGGAATCTCCATTACTTGTTATACATGTTCTGATTTGTCGAGTGTGTAACTGTGATGTCTCTTTGATGTGAGTGTGTCTTTAATTGAAGGGTCATTATTATGTATGATGTGATAGGAATTGATGTGTGAATTATATATTTTTCACAGGCTTACTGAGTTGCGTATCCTCATTAATGTGCGCTTTTGTCTCAGATAATAAGAGGTGAATCGGGAGTGAGAACTAGGAGCACACGCATGCTTTGTATGATATGTCATTTATATTTTTAATGAAGACTTATATTTATTATTGTAGGACACGAGGATGTAACCTTTGAGATGTTGCTTTTTATAACGTACTTTAAGAGTAATTGAGCTTTACGGAGAACCTTCTCTCCGTGGCAGTTGCCATGCTCATTTTCGGGGTGTGATAACTTAAATGGTATCAGAGCAAATACACTTCTGGGACTGTTCTGGCGCGACGAGGACGTCGCGTATCTAAGGAGGGGTGAATGTGATACCCCGTAAATGATATGTACTATCTGAAACGCTTTAAGTGATTTGATTGGTACTATCCATATAAACAAGGTGCACCTTTTTTTTTGCACACATATTGAGAGAACTCCAAGGTTAAACGTGTTTGGCCGGGAGTAGTATTAGGATGGGTGACCTCCTAAGAAGTTTTTTTAGATACGTGTGAGTAAAGACAAAATATGCTAGAAAAAATCTATGTTGGTCTGTAGAAACAGTCAGTCAGATCACTGGGCGTCACACAGATAAAATAGAGGAGCTCCCGATCCGTTTTTTATGGTTTCAACAAACTAAAAGATGGTGCAAGTAGATCGATCAAGAATAATTGGCTTTTGGGGTGCCCAATAATAAATGTCAATTGAAACATAGCTGTCCATGTCAAAGAAACAAACCATATTTTTTGTACTACACTCAGACAGTTGACTATTCCAAATTTGAACAGAGCAGTACTTTTAAAAATTGCAAAATTTCCTGAATTAATATTAAAAATTATTGCATTTTTTAAACTTCAAACTCGAAACTTTTTATTTAAGCTAAAAATCAATCTAACTATTTGAACATATAAACCTTATTGTCGCCAACAAAAGTCAAATACCCCACTTATGTAAGCTTACGAAACAATGAGCTCCGCTGGGATACACACGCACGGACATCTGTTACATTTTATTGAGAGGGAGGCTCCTATTTTAGTTATTGCTGACTTGTACAAGTTGAATAAAAACCAAAAAAGCTAGCATAAGCTCCTAATAAAAACAAATATGAATAAGTACACCATGAGTTGGTCCAATAACATCCTCATTATATACCCTGTGACTATGCGCCGCCGCGTATTGGCTCTCGAATCGAGTGTGTAAATTGTGTAGCTGTTTGCTGAACGAGAAAACGATGGTTTGTAACAGTTTTAACACTTGATTCTATTTATTAGCTAAAAACCGCAAAACGCAAAAATAAAACTTTGGTAAATTACTCTTAAGTCCATCAAATTTGGTTAAATATACTCAAAAGTCCTCCCTGTTTGTAAAATACACGCCGACATCTCTCGTGTTTGATTTTATTATACTTTCGGATCCCTGGCGCACGTTAGCAGCTCTTTTTTTCATTGTTGTCAATGAAATGACTAAAATACCCCTAGAACAAAAAAAATCAGTGACGTAAGCCAGTGACATCATCATCTCTTTCCACTTTCCAAGAACAAATACAACCTTAGAAATCAAATCAAATCAAACCCAAAAATAAATCATGAGAATCCACACTAGAACCCAGAGCAACCCCTTTGAAATTCCGGAGACGGTTGCCGACAACCCAAAATCCCCTCCTGTTCGGTTGTCGGTTCCAGCTCGACAAAATTTGAGGCCTGACGACGAAGTGGGCCTAGGGACCCATCAGCCCGCCTGAGCTCCATCGTACTTGGGCCACTTTGAGTACTCTGACATGTCCACCACGCCGGCCTCCTCCCGGAGCACCTCGAAACTGCCAGTGGGAGCTCAACCCACCTTCTCATATTGACCGGCCCATCGTCCAGCTTGGACCTCCCTCAACCACGGCGACCAAATCCTCCCTCAACCCGCCAGCTCTTCCCCGACTGGCCCGCCGTCCCTCGACCACAGGCCTCCGTCAAGCAGCTAGTAGAGGGTCTGTCTCTTAATTTGAAGAAGGGCAAGAAGAAAGATAAGTTTAGGGCTGGTAATTAGGGTTTTTTCGTCACATGTTGAGAAGAACCATGTCGAATGAAATTACTGAGAAGAAGAGCTTTGATTATTTTTTTTAAAGATGTATTTTTTGTTCAATGAAATTTCTGAGATGATGTCACATGCTACGAGGTAGAAGAAGAGATGATGTTAGCAGTTTTTTATTTTTTGTTCTAAGGGTATTTTCGTCATTTCAATGACAAATAAAGAAAAAAACTCATTGAGGGATCCGAAAGTATAATAAAATCAAACACGAAGGACGTCGGCATATATTTTACAAACAAGAGAAACTTTTAAGTATATTTAAGCAAATATGAGGAACTTGAGAATAATTTACCCTTAAAAAAATTCTCAACTATTACAAGACAAAATTCAGGAACCAGCCAAGGAGGCAAAAGCCAATCCCTCATAAAATGATGACCCACATCATCACCGCAATCATCATTAAATAGTATCATTAGTCGAGATTAAAGTACATAGCAAGGGAATTTGGGTAATATTTTATAATGGTCACTCGATAAGTATGGCTTGGTATATATAATCTAATAGTTTGAATTCTACCATGAATTATGGTGGGTTCTACATTATCATTTTCCAACTTAGGTTTTATTGAAAGATCAATAATCAAAATATTAACACTTGTTATTAAAGAATTGTTATAGAGTTGCTCAAGAATTTGGTGCAATAATATATTGGAGAACCTGCCAAAGAAAAGGCATAATACATGAGCTAAGCAACGAGGAAAAAAATTGTGATTTTCTAGGGCATGCCTTAGATTGAATCAAGGGGACAGGACCACAGGCTTGGGTTTGCAACTCTCAAGAGAATGTCTTTTGCATTGGTTAGCTAACAGATTATAGTAAAATAATATCATAAAAATGTCTTCCATGGAAAGAGAGGCCCAAAGTACTTTGGATGGACTAAACAAATTACATAAAGGCAAAATTGAATTGGCCATCACTTTATAGCTAGCTCCTTGATCTGAATCATAGGTGCTATAATTGGTAGGCCTCTCCCATTGGAAATTAAGAAAAAGAAAATAAGAGAAGGTAAATATTCCAATCAACAGCCGGTTATTTTAGTTTAATCAGATGTCTTGAATTTGAGCATTGATAATGTAAAAATGCCAAAATTTAGTAGGGAGAATTTTGCCGCAGTTTCAAATTAGTCTGATGAATGTTCGGATATAAAATGATATCGAGAATTGAAAGACTAATGACGAAGTGGAGACAGCAAAAACGGTAGGGGATGTAGAACTTCTGATACTTCTTGACACAAAGGAGTAATGATGATGCGCCACTTGATTATTAGCCTCAGGAATTAGCTTTTCTGCAATGTAATCATACTATAATCAAACTTTGATAATTAGCCTCAGGAATTAGCTTTTCTGCAAAAAAAGAAATGGAAAAAAGACAAGAAAAAGGACTAGCCTTGGCAAAGCAAACTGAGAAGGTTTTTAATTAAACAATTAATTAGTGGGTTTTCTCCATTTAGGTAGACTTGATTAGGGCTTTTGGAAGAGTGATGAAAAGTGACTTTGCATGGGAAAAGGCTGAGGATGGTTAAAATGCAATGAAGAAAATGCAAGCTTGTGCCCTAAACTCTCCAATGCTTTGACTTGAGACCTCAAGAATTTGAGGTAATTAGCAGCCTTATCAAGCATAGAAGCAGTGTCCATCTTGCATCCACCAGGGACCAGCTTCTGCAAAACCCTAATCTTGTCACTAATCTTCTCCCTCCTCATCCTGGCTGCCACTGTTTGTGGGTCGCTTGAGCTCTTCACATTCTTCCTCTTGGGCTTCTCCACCACCACCACCTCCATGTCCAAGTCCACTGGCCGAAAGGCTGCTGCCCTGTATATTATCTCCTTCATATGCTGGATGGCTTCCGGGTCCGGCTCCTGGTAAATGGAGGAAGATGATGAGCTTGGCTGCTGGAAGTTGATATTGCATGAGCTTGATCTGGGTTTCTTCTGCTTTGGTTGGTCTCGATATTGGATGAGCTCAAAGTGAGGAGTCTCCAACTCAAAGTCACTTGGATCAGCTACACTTCTTCTCTTGGAAGCCCTACTTTGGATTTCCTTGTCTCTTCTAACACTATTGTTACTCTTATTGTTGTTGATGGTGGTCTCACCCCGGCACAGTGAATATTGCATCTCTTACTGTTTGATGAGGATTTCTATTTACAGGCTGTGGTGCTTGTGATTTGAGATCTTGAAGTTGGCCAAAGATAGAGATTGGGTTTTGGCTGATATTCCATGGAAGAACTTGTGATGATGGGTCATTCCACCCCATAGTATCCATCAATTGGGAGTGCTTGGAACAGAGCTTGCAATATTCGAATATATATTAGTCGACTGTTATCTTTTTTATGCCACTAACAAATCCTCTACTTTTTATAATTCTGCATGACGAAAAATATAACCATTACCAAAACAAATTGTTGCTCACGTCAAACTTTGGAAACTGCAATTTGTCTATATATACATATATAGCTGGATAAATAGATAATAATTCCAAATCCAAAAACTAAATTCATGATAAAAGGCTGTTAGATAATCCATACACTGTACGTGACAATAAAGGGTCCTCAAAATAAATGCAGAAACACTGAAAATCAATTGGTAGAGACAGCGAGAGGATTTCACATACCTTGGAGGAGGATGACACCACCAAATAGCTATAGCTTAAGAGTGTTATGCATTTTGGAAGGGATGAAGTAATACATAATTGAATACTCTAAAATAGGACCTGATATTGTTCGATTTTGTTCAATTTTGAATATTAGTTTGCAAAAACAAAGTTGAAGACCCTTGAAATAGTACTTTGAACGTGTTAAATAATAAATATGTTGGGTTGAATGCATACTTAATGCATTTGGCCCAAAATTGGAAAGGCCCAAGTGGAAGACCCAAAGTCAAGTTAAGGAATGGTGTGTACCACATTGAATAGAGCAAGGAGGATTTTCTTGTTTATAAGGAATTCCTCTCCTTACCTCTCAACTTGATTGACTACCCAAAGGGTGACCCACCGCTAGCTGCGAGGACGGTGCGAACGAGCACGCGCTCGCGCACACGCACACGCACACGCGCTTTGTGGCGCACTTCGCACGTGTGCATCATCGCGAGGAGCCTTAAGTATTTTGCCCGGGTCCGGAGAGAGCTACGCATGTCCAGTAGACTTCCAGAGGGCCGAAGGGCTGCGAGATCCCTCGCGAAAGGGCGCCAGCACAGCCTGGGCGCGCCTAGAAGGATCCAGAAGCCACCGAAGTGCATTGTTGTCTTCTTCTCTCCCCCGTTTTTCACTTACAAGAGTCCGAAAGTTCTTGGTATATAAGGGTTCGCCCGAAAATTTTGAGATACGTGTGCAGCGTTCTTGGAAACGCCCGAACAGTCGTTATATCTTGGAGACGATTGCCGTAGCTCGTACCGCACTGAAATATACGGGGCAATCTCGTCTTACGGAGAAAGTGTCCAACACTTGCCTCGACTGCCGTAGATCCTAATCAAGTACACCAACCTCCGCAAACAACAAAATAGAGGTAAAGTGGACTCACTGAATTAAATATTAGTATAATTGGTTATACACATGAAGGGGAGGAGGAGTAGGTTTGAAAAAGATAAAGCTCGTTGGTCAGTTTGGTGGGCCGCGACAGTTTTTTTTTTTTTACCAATGGGGAACAAGTGATTTCGGGAAGGTGCAAATTGAATTTTAAATACTCCGTATATTTATACATTAGAGTTGAGCACTCCGGGCCTCAATAGTGTAAGTAATATTTACATATCTTCTAGTTATGTTCTACCCTTAAGATTGTTCTAACTACCCTCGAATGTGATATCTCTGTGCAAGCACAAATTATTGCTAGACGCCTTACCAAAAACTCCGCGATTATAAAATCTCATGGTGAAAAATCTCGGGGAAAAGAGCCGCTGAGTACTACAGTACTGTTGGAAAACAATAGTATTGAGTAACTTGGTTATTTTTTAATTTTTATTTTGAAGTGTAGTAGGGGAATTGGCATCCATAAATAAAATTCAATAGTTAAATTAACTAAAATTGAAAAAGTAAATGTTACTAAATTAAAAATCATAACAATAAGGATGATTACGAGAAAGTGCAAATTCCTATGTTCGACAGTGTATTTTTTATTTAAAATTTTTGAATTTAAAATTTTCTAATCATAATTTAATTTTTTACTATTTAAACCAACTTCTGTTAATTTCAAAAGTTAAGACTGTATATATTTGAATGTGGTGTATTTTTTAGAAAGTGGGGAAAAGGTCTGAGCTCCTTTTGGGTATTCATGATACTCCATGCGCACTGTAAACTTTCTGCAAATTGGCAGAGGCAATGGGAGTGGGCATCTTTTTTCCTTTTTTTTTGAGAAAAACTGGGCATCTTTTTTCAATAGTACTAATCACCGCAGTTTTTTCCATGAATCATAGTCTTAATCATGGTCAAAAGTATGAGGCCTCCGTTTCTAATTATGGGGTCATGATGATCTATCTTTATTTTTATTGTGTCCTGGGACTTTAGTACTCTGGCTAATAAGTTTAATAAAAGCTAGGACTGCAATTCCTTTTTCTATCGCGATCCCGAGTTTTGTTGAATTCTCAAATGATTTCCAATACATTTGAACATGAAACTGGTGTAGTGGGGAAGGTTAGGACACAAAAGATATTGGCTGGCAAGCTAAGGCAGTCAGAGAAAAGGATAACAAGACACAGGCCAAGTTGCTCCTTCAAAAAAAAAAGGGCAAATTATCCTCACGTCCCTGAGGTTTGGTCACCCTCCCCCTAGGGTCCCTGACTTTTGGAAAATGATTGTCCCGTCCCTAAGTTTTGATGATAATAGACTCTCGGGTCCCTGAAGCCGGAATATTCCATATTCTCCGGCGATACCCCACTTGAAAAGACTAAAATGCCCCTCCCACTTAAAAAATTAAAAAAATGGACAAATACTGTAGTCGTCATCAAGAACCCAGCCATCGTTAACAACCATCAATTTTCCTCCTCCCCACCAAAAACCCTAAAACCAAATTTCTCTTAGCCATCGTCTCAATCCATCGCCTAATCTCCTGTTCTCCTCCGCCTCCATCGACGTCCCGCAAAACCCTAGCTCCGTGTTCGCAACCCGGGGAGCCGCACCCGCCTTGCCGGACCCGAACGGGTACAACCCGATGGATTTCCTTAGGAACCACTTCCAGACGCTGCACTCCGGCGGGCCCCGGATCTAGTTCGTCATCGTCGATAACAACCCGTCTGAGGGCGGCTTCATGCTCCGTGGAGGTTCAAACCGTAGCTCCGTGTTGGCATCCCGGGGAGCCGCGCCCGCTTTGCCGGACCCGAACGGGTACAACCCGATGGACTTCCTCAGGAACCACTTCCAGACGCTGTACTCCGGCGGGCCCCGGATCCAGTTCACCGTCGTCGATAACAACCCGTCTGAGGGCGGCTTCATGCTCTGTGGGGGTTCAAACTGTAGCTCCGTGTTGGCATCCCGGGGAGCCGCGCCCGCCTTGCCGGACCCGAACGGGTACAACCCGATGGACTTCCTCAGGAACCACTTCCAGACGCTGCACTCTGGCGGGCCCTGGATCCAGTTCGTCGAGCAACATAATTTGCGTGGAATACTAAGACGAACATTTAGACACGATCTTTTTCAATTGAAGATGACGACTTCTCAAAAACTATCGTCGTCCAGCTCCTTCGTCCTCTCGGAGAAGAGAGCCTTCCCCACTGTTGGTTTTTGTTTGATAGACGTGGGTTTCATTGCTTTTGATTTTGTTGCTCGTCATTGATTTTTGTTTGGTTTTAATTATTTTTGTGTGGTTACACTTCATTGATTTTTAGGTTTGGAAGGGTCCAGAAGATGGATTTGGTGTAGTATTCGATACTGAGGAAGGAGAAAATGAAGAACCCATGTTGAAATTCCCTTCCAGCTTTAATTGGTTATTTTTGGGAAGAGGGTTGAAGATGAAGATGTGGTTGAAGAAGGAGGGGGAGAGAGAAGGGTGGTAAATTAATTTTTTCCAAGTGGGAGGGTATTTTGGTCATTTCAAGTGGGGTATCGCCGGAGAATATGGAATATTCCGGCTCCAGGGACCCGAGACTCTATTATCATCAAAACTTAGGGACGGGACAATAATTTTCCAAAAGTCAGGGACCCTAGGAGGAGGGTGACCAAACCTCAGGGACGTGAGGGTAATTTGCCCAAAAAATTGTCCCTCTTCACATCCTAGATAAATAGTTCTATCTTGAATTAATCTTAAGATAATATAATTTGTATTGTTTCTTATGTAGTTTATTATTTTTTGTTAATTTAGACGATATTTGTTCACGAGCAGTAACAACTGTAACAACTATAAACTAGAAATTTCTATTTTTTCTGATGATCTCATGTTTAATTAGTAATAGTAGAGAGGTAGAAAGAGAGATGGGAAGGAAGGCACCGATAGTCCACTTGGGTCATGAGTCCATCCCACATGCAACCCATGAATATTACAGGTAAGTGAATGGTTCCCATGGCATTATTTTTTTTATAACATTCAAACATTTATTGAGCCAACTAATTCAAGTTCAATTCGGATATGATTTTTGAATTGCGGCAAAACTCTTCAAACAATTATTTAACATTGATGCATTCTCAATGACTCTATCTTGATACATCTTGATTAATCTTTTTTGTCAATTAATCTAAGTTTTTGTTGATTCTAGTAGCATTATTTTGCCTCATTTTCCCAACCTTAACAATATATGTGCAACAATTCCTAACCTTATCTCTTGAAAATATACCTAGTTGGTCATATAAAACCTCTGATCATATATATAATGGTGCCAAGTATTTTAATGCAAATGGATTGCCATGGAAATCTCCTGATTGGAACTCCAATCCCAGGCACATTCTTGCAATTCTTAGTACCAAGTTAATGAAGAAGGAATTAAATAGGAAGAACAGTAGATCTGAATGTGTATTAAATCTGTGCGTTGGGGGCTTCCAAGTAAATTGCTTATGCCAAGTCATTAATGGGCCATCAAATGGGACTTGCCTATCATTTTAAGTGCACGCAATTCAATAGAAGGAATCTATTTTTTTTTTAGAATGAAAAGCAAGAGACTTGAACTAGTAATCTAATTAACAGCTTTTTCGTGGTCAAATATAAATAGTCATCACAAAATATATCGAGTCCAAGTTGTACTAATGAAAATATATTGAGAAAATTGTCACTTAAATAAGATTCGATAATAATTATAAGGAACTCAAATCAAACTTTTACCAAGATTGTGGTACATATTCACCACACAAAAAAATTTAAGCGTATATTCTGCGATGACCAAAATCAATAATTTTCAAATTGAAAATGTTAAATTCGATATTTTTAGATATCAACGCAGAATAATCTTGAATTAGGTCCCACCATTCTACCCGGTAACAGCGGCCCCGTGTGTGCTTATGCGTGACTACCCACAGTAGCAATCCATCCAACTCAGTTCACGAAATAAATAATTAATTTCTCTCTCATCTATACTTAATCTAACCAAATTACATATTTTCTTACCCACAGCAGCAACCCAGTTCACAGAATAAATAACTAATTTCTCTCTCATCCACATATTATCTACTATCATTTTTTGGAATACTAAATTAGATAGAAATACTCGAGGTACAAATGGAAGTAGGAAATGATAAATTATGAATACGGGAATTTCAAATTACAAATACAGAAATTTTAAATTACATAATTAATTATCATTTTCGAACTTTTGCCAAATATGCTCAATTAAATCACTTTTCAGAGCATTATGAGCTTCTCTATTGCGAAGTTGTTCCCTAGCAGTCATGTAGATGGATAGATTTCTGATGCGTTCAGTAGAGAACTGAAAAGGTTCTTCATTGTCCTCTTCATTACGAAGTTCGGCCAGATCATGATAATAAAGATATGTGTCTTGTTCGTCCTTCACTATCATATTGTGCAATATGATGCAAGTCTTCATAATTCTTCTCATTAACTCCCTGTCCCAAAGAAGACATGGACGTCGAATGAATGCAAAGCGAGCCTGTAGAACTCCAAATGCTCGCTCCACATCTTTTCTAGCAGCCTCTTGATGTTGAGCAAATAACCTGTATTTTAGGGTTGACGGAGATGTAATTGACTTGAAAAATGTAGCTCATGTAGGATATATCCCATCATTGAGATAATATGCCATATCATTTTGTCGACCGTTGACGACATAACTTACTTTTGGTGCTCGGCCTTCCAACACATCACTAAAAATATGAGATTGGTGCATTACATTAATATCATTGAGAGTACCTGGTATTCCAAAGAAAGCACACCATATCCATAAGTCATATGATGCAATTGCTTCCAAAATAATTGTAGGCTTTCCGCTCCTTCCTGCATATTGCCCAGCCCATGCAGTAGGACAATTTTTTCATTCCCACTGCATATAGTCAATACTACCTATCATGCCCGGAAATCTACGTTGTTCCCCAACGTAGAGTAGTCCTGCCAAATTTTGTGCATTGGGCCTTCTCAGGTACTCATTTCCGAAGCAAGAAATTAAACCTCTCTACGAATTTCATGAGAGCTTCCCGTGTTGTAGATGCACACATTCTCAGGTATTCATCAACGACATCAGTTGATGTCCCATAAGCTAACACCATTATAGCTCTGGTACATTTATGCATGGCTGTCAGACCAATTGTACCTGCAGCATTTGTTCTTTGTTGAAAATATTGGTCATTGGCACTAACCGCCTCCACAATCTTTGCATGCGAAACTTTCTCCGGAAGCCCTCAGGTGAATACGTTGGCCTTCTCCAAAAAATAGTCATTCATCAAGCACTCCTCGCCAATTCTTCGTTCCATATTGACATATCGCCTTCGCCATCAAATCTGCTTCGGTCTCAACATCTGCCTCGCTCATGCTGCTCCACTTCTGTTTAAGTGCTTCTCGGTATGCACCAACCCACTTTACTGCATTGACATTAAGTCGTTTATAACGACCTTTTATTGAAGGCACGTTTCTTTCATGGATAGCTTCTGGGTTTTCTGCTTGAGAGACATGGTATTGTGCACTCACTCGGGACCATATCGAGGCACGCTTTTGATTTTTTTCGATAACGCTATCTTCGATAAAGTAGATGAAAGCTGACATTAGGGCAATGTCTTCTTTCACACTCCAACTACTTGGTGCAGGCTTTTTAGTTTTTTTCTCGCTAGCCCCATCGAAGGACAAATGTCGTGGAATATTTTGTGAGGGTTGGTGTTGGAAAATAGAATTTGGGAAAGATTTAGCAACAATTGAGAGGTATAAAAAGGTTGAGAGTCTGAATACTCTCCATAATTTTGATAAGCTGAAGGATTATAAGATCCGAATGGATTATAATTTAGGAAATTAGGATCATTTGGATCCATAGTAGAAAAAATATTACAGAAAAAATTTAAAAGAAGAGATTATGTAGTGAAAAAAGAGAGAATTTTAGTTGGTGTATAAAAATATGTTAACATTGGACTCTATTTATAGAGTTTTGAAAAATAATAATTTTCATGCTAAAAGATAAGGTCAGTTTAGATAACCACGAAAATATTATCAAAAAAAATTTATTTTTACGAATAATATTATGCCCAGTGGAAAGAAGTTTTAAGGTTCAAACTTCCCCCTCTATTTTGAAGTCTGAACGTCCAGAAGAATTTAAAAAATAAGTATTAACTAGTTTTTTTAAGGTAATAAGTATCAAGTAGTTTGCCAAAAGGCATTTGATAGAGAAAAATAGATAGAAATTCAAGGTTTAATTATGATATGTGAAAAAAATTACTTACAAAAAAATCAATTAGGTTATGTCTAAATAAAAGTCCTTTGATTTACAGTTTCAGTTCTTTTGTTAGGAAGGAAGAGCAAAAGCGCCTGAATTTTTTTATTAGAGGCTTAATTCGATACAACAAAACTGATACTGATTTTTTGTGAATTTATGAATATTTAGAATCAAACACTATCAATCTTATTTAGGAAAAAAAATTTCAACAATATTTTTTTTACATCCATAATAATTATATTAAAGTAGAATCACTTGTGATTTAAGTCGACAATAATTAGTGCTTTGCCGTCACGAGAAAATAAAAAAAAATCCCTTGACTTGGAGGCTTCAAAGTCAATGTCGTTGGAGAAACAAACTAAAAAAGGGCCAAGCCTTCCGCGGAGAAACAAATTAAGATATTTTCTGCCTTGTATCTTTCCAATAATTTTCTTAGAAAGAACTATTTTTTCCTAGAGAATGAGGTGTTTGTTATTTATTGGAAAAATTGGCCCACTCTCATTTTTTCCACGGAATGAGCCATTTCTCTTGGAAGAAAATTAAGAGATTTCTGCCTTGTATCTTTCCAAATAATTTTCTTAGAAATAACTATTTTTTCCACAGAGAATGAGGTGTTTGTTCGTTATTGGAAAAACTGGCCCACTCTCATTTTTTCCACGGAATAAGCCATTTCTCTTGGAAGAAAATTGTCCATTTGATTCGACAATTCACTTCACCTGCGTGTTGAAAACGTGAAGTCAACTGTCAAGACCATATCATCAAATACGTTAAATTCACCCCCAAAAAATACGTTTTTGATTTCGAAACCTTGAAGACACGAGTGTTAAATTAACTTATAACTATAATCATTCAAAAATCTAGCTTTGTAAATATCAAAGTATTATCAACAACAGCAGAAAATCTACTAATATAAATACGTGTATATCTTCCCAATACAAATCAATGGACTTAGCTATATAAAAAATCAACGAAGACCGGAACCGTTGAGAAAATGAACTCGTCAATAAAGGCTAAGACTCGTGATATATTTTCCCAAGACAAATCAAATCCTCGTGCCGTCGTGCGCGTTAAAATCGTAGAAACATTCCCACTCTAGAAAAAAAACAAAAAATCGCAGAAGTCAAGACCGGGTTTTCAAATATGATCTCTCTCCATGTACTCGCGGAAATAAATATGCTCATTTTTACTGATGCTGAGAAATTAAAACATGATGGTCACTCTTAATTCAAGAATAATCCTTTTCTTAATTTGTACAAACGTGCTGTTAAATTAAATGTAATTTAGGCCTAAACACACTTATGTTAATGTATAAAGAATTAAGCTAGCATCTCGAATCCAATTCAAGAACGATTAAAAGATTTATGACTCGGCATATAGACATTTCGATCATTTGATTAAAAGATGTTAGATTTTTTGTTAAAATTCATTGTCCAAATAGTTGAATTGTCGAAAAAATTACCACTATGAAAGGATCATCACAAAATTATTTGTGAGAACATGGAACTATTCCTATTTGACTAATTCATTGTAAAAGGGAAAATTTTATTTTAATACTCTTAAAATTTAGTCAATTTTCACATAAAACGACTATATGTGATTTGATTGAACCATTCTAAAAAAAATTGATTGACTAATCACTTAAAACTACCCTTGAAACTACGTCGTTTTTCTGCTGACGTTGCTGGTCAGCTCATCAATGGTTAATCCTCCTCCCCCAACCACCATCGATGCCCTCAAACCCAACCCCAAATGCAAACAAACAACGTCAACTCAACCAGATGCTATTTTTTATGGACGATGAGTTAGTTAGGTTATTTTTGAGGGATTTTCTATTTCTTAACAAACCAGATGCTCCTCCTCTTCTACGCGCGCGGGCTCTACGGCCTGGTGGACCCCACCCACTAGGGATGGCAATGGCAGGATCCGGGTCTTAAAAAACTGGGCAGGATCAGGACGACTCGCGGGTCCGTATTTTTTTTAAAATATTTAATTTTTAAAAATTCAATTATCTTTTTATAGTTTTCAAATAGCAATGAGACATTTTCATTCATTAAACATATCAATACAAAAAAACTAAAAAAGTAAATCAAAAAAAAGTTGAAGTTGGGAAAGTTAAATTTGAGAATTTGATTCGTAATTTTCGCTGCTATTACTTGGGGCCTGCAGCTGCTTCGTAATGGTATTATCTTCAATGAGGCGAGGTGCGATAATCAGCTTCTCCTGCATTCTGTGCTCTTTCATGTCCAATAGTGGATCCTTTGGACGGATGCCTAGATCATTCACAATCAATCGCTGCTCACTTTCTTGATTGCCTACAAGAATTTATAAATCCCTCTTCTTCACCTCTTGAGGTTGAGGGAACGTTTTGGTCGCAGTAGGGTCGTAACTGATGTAAATATCGGGCTCATGTATCTTATCTTTCTTTTTGTGCTTGATCTATTTTGAACTTTCTTTTTAATAAAGAATATTTACCTACCAAAAAAATTAAAATTTTGGTATTATGTCTAATAATTAATATACATATATGTTATTTTAATATTAATTAAAAAATTTTGGATATGATCAAGGCATAATCCTATAGATCCATATCCATGTCCTTATCCTTTTAAAATATCAGAATCAGGGTCTAGACCCAGTCAAAGTCAACGGGTCTTGGACCCGGTTAAAGTCAACAGGTCTTGGACCCTTTGAGTCTGGATCATGGTAGACTCTCAGGGTAAGGGTCTAATTGCTGTCCCTACCACCCACGGCTCTGCCGTTGCCAACGCCAGCGTCATCTACTTCAACAAAAAACTGTTGGCGATGTCGGAGGATGACCTCCCTCCGCACATCCGGCTGCTCCCCTAAGCCGACATCGAAACGGTCGGTCATTTCAACTTCAATTCTCAGCTAGAATCTTCCATGACAGGAAGGGGAATCTTCCTCGTGGACGGCGAATAGACCGGTTACATACGGGTGGGGCTTTCGACTCCGTGAAGAGGCAGAGAGCATGAGGAGGTATGTTGAGGCTTCCCTGTCGAGATTTGGGGGCTATGGGTTCCCCAGTGGAGCGGCAATTGTAACCCGGTGAGGGAATTTTTTTTAAAAATAAATAAAGAGGGGATTGAAATTGATATTTTAACTCTGGATAACCCATCACCAAAAGATTATAGAAATTGCTGAGCTGGTGCGCCATGTCAACGTAAAAATGACGTTGTTTCGAGGTCAGGTATCCGGTCAGCTCAAGGCAACTGCCCGAAGCTCCGAGTGATTGGTCAACCGAACCAAGGTACACATGTTTTATGCATTTTAAAATTTTAAAATCTCCATATCCAACTCAAAACATTAAAGATGAATTTTCAACACTTATAAACTTGTCTATCACTCATGCATTAAATATAATACTCTCAAATACAAAATCATATATAAAAATTGACCAAATTATAAAGTACTGAAGTCAACTGTTCTCAATATAAAAACTATAGACTTGCACTAGTATAAGAGAGCGCTTTAAGGATTCCAATCATCAATATTGTCCTGGCCAAGGCAAGGAGAACTTAGCCTATCATGGGAATGTCAATGGGACACATGCTCTTGAACATTTTTGGTATCTCAATTCTCACATTCGTCGTTAATGGCCAGAACGGAGTTGGTATGTACACTTCAACTGTCTTTACACAATCCCGCATTTCGAAACTAACACTTGATTACTCTTCTATCTGACTCAAGTGTGAATTAGAAATATCGTAAACACTAACGTATATCATATTTCGTATATTTGTCAGGGTTCATTAGCTTGGACTGTGGAACAACGGCGAATTCCTCCTACACCGATCCCGACACGGGCCTAAGCTACGTCTCCGACGCAGCGTTCATCGATGCCGGAGTTGTCAACCTCATACCGGGAGGCAACAGCTTCAGCAGCTCAATAGCCAGGCAGCTGTTGACCGTCAGGACTTTCCCCACCGGCGACCGGAATTGCTACAACATATCGGTGGCCGTAGGGATCAAGTACCTGACGAGGACAACCTTCTACTACGGAAATTACGACGGCCTCAACAAGCTACCGACCTTCGATCTCCACCTCGGAGTTAACCGGTGGGCCACCGTAGAAATTCTCGATGCGACGACCACCATGACCAAGGAGATCATACACATTCCGACCATGGACTACCTGTATGTCTGCCTTGTCAACACGGGAACCGGCACTCCTTTGATATCGGCATTGGAGCTGCGGCCTCTTAATAACAAAAGCTACGAGCTGGCCACGGACACGACAGGGTTCGGGCTGTTCGGGAGGTATGACATTGGCTCCACGAGCAATAATAGTGTCGTCAGGTGAGTACATTCAATAAAATTTTGGACGATTATAAGAAGGCACTAGCTTTCTTTGGTAGTAGAGAATCCGACATGATTTCATGTACGAAAATTGTCTCTGCAGGTACCCTGAAGATGTCTACGACCGGCTCTGGGTTCCGATTTATTTCTACTTATGGTCGAACATAAGTACCAATCTGACCGTTGACGAAAAAGAGAACAACGGTCTCCAGGTACCGTCACTGGTAATGAGGAGTGCTTGTTCACCAACAAATGCAAGCGCACCAATGCAATTCTACTTCAATGATTCAGATGCTACCGAACAGGTGTACGTCTACATGCACTTCGCTGAAATCATGAAGCTCGGCCCGAATCAGACCCGAATATTCAACATCACTCACAACAGCACCACTTGGTATGGTCCGGTGACCCTGGAATACTTGTCCACAGCCACGGTCTATAATGTCTACGGGATCACCGGAGAATCCTTCGATTTTTCCCTCTTCAAAGTCGAAGGGTCAACGCTTCCTCCGATCTTGAATGCCATTGAGATTTATTATGGGATTGATCTTGACAAGTTGCAAACAGATCAAGCAGATGGTACGTAACTACGTATACGTTGACTCACGCCCGCATATATTCCCGAATTACTTCTGTTGCGTATTGCATTGATTGATTGGGATTGGATTTTACGTGAAATTTGTAGTTGATGCAATTACAAGTATCAAGTCAACGTACGGTATAACAAGGAACTGGCAAGGAGATCCATGTGCTCCTCAGGATTATGCCTGGCAGGGTCTCAATTGCAGCTATCCTGATGGCGGTCAACCTGTAATCACAGGCTTGTAAGTCCAAATTCATTTCATTAAGTTCGAGCTGAATGTTTGTTTTCTCTAATTTGATCATCTCCATGTGATAGAGAATCGTTTTTTTTTATTTATTTATTTGTAATTTGCTTTGATTAGGGACTTGTCGTCAAGTGATCTGCTCGGGACAGTATCTCCAGCTATAGGCAAACTAAAGTCACTGGAATCTCTGTAAGTTCCCAAATTCGAAAGATCAAATATACTCATGATCTTGACTCTGACTGAGGATGTTATAAATGACGTCTTGTTTGAATTATAGGAACTTAGCCAATAACAGTTTCACCGGATCAGTGCCGGGCTTCCTCTCCAAGATGACATCCTTAAAGTCCATGTAAGCCTACTGCAATTCAGACATGAAATTCGAGTACAAACTTATCGTCGGGACGAAGAATGTTAATGTTCTTTGCATCCTTTCAGGGACTTGTCAGAAAATAATTTCGCAGGCACTCTTCCTGCTGATCTCTATCAAAGGTCAAGAAATGGTTCACTTCAGCTAAGGTTTGGCTTCTACGATTCCCGGATCTTCAACATGTTTTCTGATGCTTATTCTAAGTTGTTATGCTGAGATTATCTCCCTTTTGAACAATTGTAGCGTAGGTGGAAATCCGAACCTCTGCCCTTCGGCTTCCTGTACCACCAACACCACGAAGAAGAAAAGTAATGTGGCTCTAGTGGCCGGGGCATTTGCCGGAGGCTCAGTCCTAGTTGCAGCGTTGGTTATTCTATTAATTTGCCTCTGCAGAAGGAAGAAGAAAACAGGTGAATGTCACGCGACCTTCTTGTTCGTCAGATTTGTGCATTTCTATGGTAATAGAGACAATCTCATGATCTATATGTTCTTGCAGCAACAAGGACACAAGGTGGAAATGTGGAAATAATCAGTGGAAATGTGAAACCGCAATACAATTACTCAGAACTAAGTCAAATGACCAACAACTTCAGAAAGACACTTGGTAAGGGAGGATTTGGAACAGTTTACTATGGCTACTTGGATGGTATGTCTGTTGCAGTTAAGATGCTCTCCGAATCATCGGTCCAGGGATTCAAGGAGTTCCAAGCAGAGGTAGGACTAATCCGGACGGAGACAACGTGTTCTAGGGAATACCAATCAATGGTTTTTTTTTACATTTCAGGTGAAACTTCTGTTAAGAGTTCATCACAAGAACTTGACTACCCTTGTTGGCTACTGCGACGAGGGCCCGAACCTCGGCCTGATCTACGAATATATGGCGAATGGCAACCTACATGAGCATCTTTCAGGTTTGATACACTCTACAGATGATTTGCTTCTCTATGTCAATGCAGATAGCTAACCTGTTGATCACCTTTGCTGCAGCAAAGAAGCAAGACCCCTTAAACTGGGAGGGAAGGCTCCAAGTAGCCGTGGAGGCGGCTCAAGGTTAGCTATCAGCGTCGCTTATTCGTTAATCACGTTCACCAAAATCCGTGTTTGTGGGAAAACCAGGGGAGTGATGTGCCTGTGTGACTTGAAAATGCAGGATTGGAGTATCTTCACAGTGGTTGTAAGCCACCGATTATTCACAGGGACGTGAAGTCAACAAACATCTTACTCAACGATAAGTTCCAGGCCAAGCTATCCGATTTCGGCCTGTCAAGAATGTTCCCAGCTGATGGTGGGACTCATGTCTCAACCATTGTTGCAGGAACCCCTGGCTACCTCGATCCCGAGTAAGTACTTCACTTAACCGCGTCAATTCGAATAAATTTTTTATCCACATGCAACTCGAAGCCATGAGGTCCAAACTTAACCCAACATCGAACAGCAAATGTTTGATCCTGTATATAAGCCTTGAAGTTCCATATATGATCGGACTTTGTTAGGACAGCAGAAACGAAACGTAGAAATGTAAGAAGAATAGAGGACATTGGAGGTTCAGCCACAAGACCACATCCACAGACTAAGACCATCAGTACTATGACTTGTGGAGAATAGACTGAGATCATCTGATCTGTTTAAACTTTTTTGGTACCAAGTTCTTTACTGATTGCACTACGTTGATGTTTCCATCTTGCAGCTACTATGTCACAAACTGGATAACCGAAAAGAGTGATATCTACAGCTTCGGAGTTGTCCTCTTGGAGATACTAACCGGCCGGTCTGTGACTGACAGAGACCATCAGTACGGCCACTTGAGCCAGTGGGTAAGCTCCACGGCCGAAAAGGGTGATATAAACCAGGTGGTCGATCCAAGACTGCGAGGAGAGTTCGATGCCAACTCGGGGTGGAAAGTAGTAGAGCTGGCATTGGCCTGTCTGTCGACCCCCTCGTCGAGGAGGCCGACAATGAGCCAAGTGGTGATCGAGCTGAACGAGTCCCTGGCCGCGGAGACCGCTAGGACCAGGCAGGGTTATAGCACTCAGTCCAAGGATTCTATTGAGCAGATGTCCAGCCAGATTCACAGTGCAGTTTCCCCTCTTGCAAGGTAGTTGTATCTTGCGGTTCTTCCAAGCTCGTGGACTGTTGTCTTCCATGGAAGCTAGAATTTGTGTGGCGTTGTAATAAAAGTTTGGATCGAGGGGATTTTGTGAATTTGTTCTGTTCATCCCATCTGGCTTAAAGAAATGTAAGCTATTGGATGTTTGTAAAATCAATTACATACATATTTCTTATACTAAAAATTTATTATGTGTATAGAATAGAACTTATAATGCATATTAATAAAAAAAGGGAGACTATTTGTTGTTTAGATTTGACTGAATATATTAATATTTTTAGACTTTGAACTATTTACTTCTTCTTTTTTTAGGAAAATTTACTTCTATTAAAAGTTGGACAACATGTAATATTTGTGATATATGATATTATAAATTTTTAATAACATTAGCCGACAACAAGAGCCCAATGGTCCATGCGAGATAAGAAAAGCCCAATGGACCACCCGAGTCAAATCCCCCTCCTTCCCATGGTTTGACCCAAAAAGTTGCCGTGTCACAAGATAATGCGATCTTCGAGGAGAAGTGAGGAAGAAAAGGTTTTCTTGTTTTGTCAAAAACAATATTGTATCGGAACGTACATTAGATTGATTGATTGATTTAGATTAAAGTCATATATGACATTTAGTTATGGCAAAAATTAAGACCGCGGCATTCTCATTGAATCAAAGTTAAAATATTTTAATTAAATTAGAATAACTCTTTTATTAAGTAATTTAAGTGATTGGTTGAGGAGAAGAAAAAAGAAAACAAACAAATGTGAGGTTTTGGACTTTGGAGGAGTCAAGATTGTTGTGTTTGGTAATTGGTATCATATTCTCCTCGTGGGCAGATAACGTAAAGGAGTTCCTAACCCGTTTTTTATGGTTGCAACAAACTAAAAGATGGTGCAAGTAAATCGATCAAGAATAATTGGCTTGAGACTTAGCTTCCCATGTCAAAAATACAAACCATATCGCCACCAATTGTTTTAAGAAAGCCAAATACTCTAACTTTTTTAATCATTGTTATACAGATTCATTAGTTTCGCTACTCTAGATTCGAGATTGGTATGACTATTGAATGGTGGCTAAATTTTTCTAATAATTATTTGATATTGTTACGACCGTAATAATTCAAACTGTTCTGATTAAACTAGAACAACTATTTTGTAATTTATCTAAATGTTTAAATACCCCACTTGTGTATGCTTACGAAACAATGAGCTATCCTGGGATACACTCGCGGATATCTGTTACATTGTATTGGGAGGCTCCTATTTTAATTATTGCTGACTTGCACAAGTTAAATAAAAACCCAAAAAAAGCTAGCATAAGCTCCGAATAAAAAATATATATATGAATTAGTACAACATGAGTTGGTCTAATAACATCCTCATTATATACCCCGTCACAAGTTCGGATATAACTATTGAGAATGTAATCCTGTAGCTGATTGACTTGCAATTTCAATAATGAGAAAACTACGGTTTGTAACAGTTTAACACTTGCTTATGTTTGTTAGTGCAATGAGCTCAAACCACAAAAACGCAAAAGTAGAGCTTTTCTCAACTATTACAAGACAAAATTCAGGAACCAGCCAAGGAGGCAAAAGCCAATTTCTCATAAAATGATGACCCACATCATCATCATCACCGCAATCATCATTAACAATATCATTAGTCGAGATCAAAATACAGGGCGAGGGAATTTGGGAAAAATTTTGATTATGGTTTCTCAATAAGTATGACTTGTTATATCTGATAATTTGAATTTTATCATGTCAATTTTATAGTATATCTTACATAATTTATTTTTTCTCTTAGATTTTATGGAAAGATGAATAGTTCAAATATTAACAAATATATTACTCGAGAATTTGGTGCAATAATATGCTGGATAACCTGCCAAAGAAAAGGCATAATACATATGCTAAGCAACGATAAATAAAGTGAGATTTCCAAGGGCACGCCTTGAATTGAATCAAGGGGACAGGACCACAGGCTTGGGTTTGCAACTCTTAAGAGAATGTCTTTTGCATTGGTTAGCTAACAGACTGATGTAAATTAATGTTACCAAAATGTCCTCCGAGGAAAAAGAGGCCCAAGTACATTGGATGGAGTAAACAAATTAGGGCAAATTACCCTCACATCCCTCAGGTTTGGTCACCCTCCCCCTAGGGTCCCTGACTTTTGGAAAATGATTATCCCGTCCCTAAGTTTTTATGATAATAGACTCTCGGGTCCTTGGCTGACGTCATCGGCTCTTTTTTTCATTTTTGGCCATAAAAATGACCAAAATACCCTTAACTTTTGACCAATAACACCAACAACCAAAAACCAACCCAAAAATAAGATCAAACTAACTAAAATCAAGAACACAACCAAGAACATCAAGAACAAAAAAAAATAGATGCGAGGAAATTCATGTCGGTGTTCGGGTCGTCGTCGATGTTCGTCTGCTCGTAGTGCTAAGCAAGTTCTACAGGTCTCATACGACCAGAGACATTATCCCACTGACAAAACTGTTGGGATTTACTTGGCAGTGTCTTGTCTGAAGATAGTTCTCATGTCCCTTGATTTCTGAACAAAGATGTGCACCAAGAATGGATCGACGGTGGCAACTACGAATTATGCATAGAGGACGTGAGGGACGAGATCTGGGATATAGTCCGGTCTGACCCTCAGAGCCGATGACGGAACTGCCCTGATCCCGCTGCGGTACACGCTCGCCCGCCACCGGAGCTTCTCCTCCGCCGTCTGCCCCACGAACCTCCTCCGCGAGGACAGGGCATGGGGGTCTCCCGGTCTGCACCTCGCCCTAATAACTCAAGGTAGCGAAACAACGGAACTGCCCTCGCGGGGTAGCCTATGCAATCGGAGGCCGAGGCGGCAGGGGGAAGGGTAGAACCAGGAGTCGAATTGGGCGTTGCAGAGAGGGCAGCGCCGCTTGATCTGGCTCCACTTACTTATGCAGCCCTTGCAGTAAGGGTGCAGGCATCCCTTCAACACCACCACCGCCGCCGCCGAAGACGAAGACCATCCCGCCGAAGACATTGATTCCCTCGCATCCTTTTTTTTTGTTCTTGATGTTCTTGGTTGTGTTCTTGATTTTGGTTAGTTTGATCTTATTTTTGGGTTAGTTTTTGGTTGTTGGTGTTATTGGTCAAAGGTTAAGGGTATTTTGGTCATTTATATGATCAAAAATGAAAAAAAGAGCCGATGACGTCAGCCAGGGACCCGAGAGTCTACTATCATCAAAACTTAGGGACGGGACAATCATTTTCCAAAAGTCAGGGACCCTAGGGGGAGGGTGACCAAACCTCAGAGACGTGAGGGTAATTTGCCCAACAAATTACATAAAGGCAAAATTGAAGTGGCCATCACTTTATAGCTAGCTCCTTGATCTGAATCATAGGTGCTATAATTGGTAGGCGTCTCCCATTGGAAATTAAGAAAAAGTAAATAAGAGAAAGTAAATATTTCCCATCAACAGCTAGTTTAGTCAGATGTCTCGAATTTGAGCATTGATAATACAAAAATGCCAAAATTTAATAGGGAAAATTTTATCACCATTTCAAGTTAGTCTAATGAAAGTTTGGATATGAAATGATATCGACCGAAAGAGAATTGAAAGACTAATGACAGAAAGGAGTAATGATGATGAGTATAGGAATGTAATGATACTATAATCAAACTTTGATAATTAGCATCAGGAATTAGCTTTTCTGCAAAAAAGAAAGAAAATCCAAGGAAAAGGAATAGCTTGGAAAAACAAACTAGGAAGGGTTTTTAATTAAATAATTAGTGGGTTTTCTCCATTTTGGTGGGCTTGATTAGGGCTTTTGGAAGAGTGATGAAAAGTGACTTTGCATGGGAAAAGGCTGAGGATGGTTAAAAGGCAATGAGGAAAAGGCAAGCTTCTGCCCTAAAATCTCCAATGCTTTGACTTGAGACCTCAAGAATTTGAGGTAATTAGCAGCCTCATCAAGCATGGAAGCAGTGTCCATCTTGCATCCACCAGGGACCAGCTTCTGCAAAACCCTTATCTTGTCACTGATCTTCTCCCTCCTCATCCTGGCTGCCACTGTTTGTGGGTCACTTGAGATCTTCACATTCTTCCTCTTGGGCTTCTCCACCACCACCTCCATGACCAAGTCCACGGGCCGAAAGGCGGCTGCCATGTAGATCATCTCCTTCATCTGTTGGATGGCTTCCGGTTCCGGCTCCTGGTCAATGGAGGAAGATGATGAGCTTGGCTGCTGGAAGTTGATATTGCATGAGCTTGATCTGGGTTTCTTCTGCTTTGGTTGGTCTTGATATTGGATGAGCTCAAAGTCACTTGGATCAGCTACACTTCTTCTCTTGGTGGATGCAATCTTATCACCATTATTACTATTATTGTTGTTGTTGGTGGTGTTCTTCGATTCGCCAGAGGATGATGCTGCTTGAGCTTGAGCTTGTCCTTGTCCATTACCATTGTTGGTCCACAAGCTTCTGTAGTCAGAGAACATCATGGAGATCACATCATCTTCAACATTGGATGTGTCTGTGTTGCTATTGGTAGCTGATAATAGGCCACCACCACCAGCTCCTTGCTTTGACATGTTCACCATATTCTCAAGCAGTGTTATAGTCTCTAGGCCCTGCATAGTAGACACTCAACTTAATCAGCAACAAAGGTCTCGTCCAGCTGAAGTCTGGATTAGTCGGCATAATAGTCTCTATATAACAGGTGGTTTAAACAAGAAAAAACTTAATTAGCGACAAAAGATAATATGGTTTTTTTTTGCCAAAAGCTTTATTTAATGAGAAGATGAACATTGCATCACTTACCGTTTGATGAGGATTTCTATTTATAGGCTGTGACGATTTTCGGAGATCTTGGAGTTGGCCGAAGATAGAGATTGGGTTTTGGCTGATATTCCATGGAAGAACTTGTGATGATGGGTCATTCCATCCCATAGTATCCATCAATTAGGATTGCTTAGTTGCTACCAGCACAAAAAATTGAACAGAAACAAATGTCAATTATGATACACCAAGTTGTAACACTTGGCTGGATATAGAGTTCGGTTTGAATATATATTAGTCGACTTATTTGGTCTCACTTTCATGTCACTAACCAATCCCCTTCTTTTTATAACTCTCCATGACGAAAAAAGTAACCATTACCAAAACAAATGTAGCTCACGTCAAGCTTTGGAAACTGAACTTTGTCTATATATATATATAGACACACATATATAGCTGGATAAATAAATATTAATTCCATATCCAAAAACTAAATTCATCATAAAAGCTGTCCCGATGATGCATACAGTGACATAAAAGGGTCCTCAAAATAAATGCAGAGTTTTCCTAAAAAAAATAAATAAATGCAGAAACACTAAAAATCCATTGCTAGAGAGAGAGAGAGAGAGAGAGGGTTTCGCATACCTTGGATGAGGATGACACCACCAAATAGCTATAGCTTAAGACTGTTATGCATTTTGGAAGGGATGAAGTAATCTATAGTTGTATATCTTAAAATAGGATCCGATATTATTCGACTTTCAAAAAACAAAGTTGAAGACCCTGGAAATAGTACTTTGAACGTGTTAAATAATAAATAGAGGTAAAAGGGGACTCACTGAATTAAATATTAGTATAATTGGTTATATGCTCGAAGGGGAGGAGGAGTAGGTTTGAAAAAGATAAAGAGCCTCGTTGGTCAGTTTGGTGGGGGTGCGACAACTTTTTTGTTTTGTTTTTGCGCCAATGGGGAACATGAATTTTCGGGAAGGTGCAAATTGAATCTTAGATATTACACATTATATATTTTTAATATGAAGGTTAGACTTAGAATTAAATATTGTCGGATATTTGTGAGCGTGTATATTGTTAAAAAACGCCGGGAATAGCTCTGAGCTCCTTTTGGGTATATTCATAATACTCCATGCGCACTGTCAACTTTCTGAAAATTGGCAGAGGCAGTGGGAGTGGGCATCTTTTTTGTCAATTGTAGTAATCAACGCAGGTCTTTTCATTAATCATAGTCTTAATCATAACCTAAAGTATGAGGCCTCCGTTTCTAATTATGGGGTCATGATGATCTATCTATATTTTTCTTGTGACATGGGACTTTAGTACTCTGGCTAATAAGTTGAATAAAAGCTAGAACTGCAATTCTTTTTTTTATTGTGATCTATATACTCAAACAATAATTTCATAGACTCTAGAGTACGGTATAGGTGCAACCTTTTAAGAAACCTTTATCCCAATATCCATCTTCATCCCTAATATTATTGAATTCTCAAAATATGTTATTGTAGTACAATTTGAAGCGAAATATGGTTTTCGTATTGAAAGTATCACAATCAAAATACACCAATTAAAAACTATATGCAGGTGCAGGTATGTTTCTGAGGGTTTCCAATGCATTTGAACATGAAACAGGTGTAGTGGGAAGGTAATTCTAAAAAAAAGGTGTAGTGGCAAGGTTAAGGACACAAAAGATATTGTCAGGCAACCTAAGGCAGTCAGAGGAAAGGATAACATGTCACAGGTCAAGTTGCACGTTTAAAAAAATTGTCCCTCTTCACATCCTAGCTAAATAGTTCCACGGTGGATTAATCTTAATATAATCTAATTCTTCTTTTATAGGTTATTATCTTTTGTTTATTTAGGTGACATGTGTTCACGAGTATTAATTACATACTTCTATTTTTTTCTGATGATTCCATGTTTAATTAGTAATAGTAGAGAGGTAGAAAGAGAGATGGGAAGGAAGGTACCAATAGTCCACTTGGGCCATGAGTCCCTCCCACATGCAACCCATGAATATTACAGCTAAGTGAATGGGTTCCCATGGCATTATTTTTTTTATATCATTCGAACATTTATTGAGCCGACTAATTCAAGTTCGATCTGAGTTAGATTTTTTGATGGTCGCAAAATTCTTCCAATAATTATTTAACATTGATGCATTTACAATGACTCGAATTTGATACATCTTGATTAATTTACAACAACTCTTTTGTCAATTAATCTAAGTATTTTTTGATTCATATACAATTATCATTTGCCCAACCCTGACAATATATGTGCATTCTATATTTTGTCAACGCATGATTTTCTTCGTCATCTGAAAGGATCAGGTAATTTATCCCTCCGACTTATGTGATTCCCAACCTTACCTCTTGAAAAATATGCCTAGTTGGTCATATAAAACCATCTGATCATTGTGATATCTTATAAATGGTCGGTTGGAATAAATAGTATTATATGGTACAATCTACATATGAGATGTGTTTGGAAGTATTTCTAGATATTCTATAGTCTTCTTAGGATTTTAGCTAACTACAACAAAGCCTAGTCAATTATTCCAAGCTTTAAGAATTTTGTTTGTCAAGTTTGGACAGCAATGATCTTTGTTTAGTAAATGGAGCACCACGTTCTCAATTTTATCCCAAATAGACCTGGTTGAAAGTTGGACTAGCTGCCTGGTTTAGGATTGAGCAGGGTTTATGAGTAAAGGCTTGGTAAGTTAATTCTTTTGAATTCTAGGTTCATTTTTGGACTCTGAGTTATCAAGAACATACAAGAGAGCTTAAGTACAATAAATGAATCGGGTTTTGTGTGATATCGGGTTATATGTGATATCTATCGAACTTAAAAGCGATTAAGCTTATCATGTGCTCAATATGTAACTCGGTTGGGAAAGTGAGGAACTGACCTCATTTTGTAATTATACAGATCATGTAAGGCTTTCTTAAAGTGCTTTCAGTGAAAAAAACTATCTGGGGGGAACGGTTGAAGGTTGAAAGTGACGAGAGAAAAGGACTCGAGAAATCGGCACTATTGCATGATATTCGTTTGTGTAAGCGAATAGAACATGATAAATTTGGTTTTGTTTGGTGCATGTGCATATTTCAGGCATTGATTGTGTGCGTCTCATGCATATGAAGTATGTTCATGAAGTGGTCATGTGCATTTGCAATAAGATCTATCATGTTTGGATTGGTCTGTGAGAGATATGTCACATATGAATGGCTAGCTAGAGAATATTTCTTTCCTAGCGTGGGGCCAATATGTGTGGGTATGATATGTTGTTTTTGGTGAGATATGGCCAGGTTTTCCCGTGCTAACCGGGGATGTTAGCCTATGTGCACATAGACTGGGGATATCCTAGTTACTACTATTAAACTTAGTATGTGATTATGGAAAGGAGATCTGATGGCCATGTTGATATCCCTGTGCTGGAGAGGAAGTGGCCCGTCTAAATCTGTCTATAGCTCACCGTTTGTTCACTATGTGAACTTTTGTGTGTGTGTGATCATATGGTTGGCATGCATCTTGTGGTCTTGCATATTGTTGGACATGGTTAAGTTCTGTCTCTCATATGTAGCAGACATAACCAATATGTTATGTTCTATCTTCTTACTAAGTATTTCAAAACACTTACCCCTTACTAATCCATCTCAGGTTAAAGCAATCATAGTTTACCTCGGGTTCTGGAGTCTGTGGTGCATGCCCATCTCTTTCATTCGAGGGCTACTCTTTTGAGGTCTCCGGATCATGCTATCTTTTGTACTCTTGTATAGACGCTCCGTAATGGTTTTCAGAGGCTAGATCCTAGACTATGCTTTGGTTTGAACATGTATCACAGGGAACTTGTTTAGACTTTTGGTGATGGTTCTCACACCATCTTTGTATATCTTATATTTTGAGAGGCATGTTTATATAACGTGCCCTGGTATTGCTTTAAATAAATGTTGATGAACTTTATGCTATGTTTTGAGGTTGGCTAGATCTGCATTTTGTAGTTTGTATACAGTGGAGTCTAGCGCCGGTCACCGACCTCATGATGGGTCGTGACAATCATATAGCCAAAAAATTTAATGGAGATGGATTGCCATGGAAATCTCCTGATTGGAACTCCAATCCCAGGCACATTCTTGCAATTCTTAGTACCAAGTTAGTGAAGAAGGAATTAAATAGGAAGAACAGTAGATCTGAATGTTTGTATGTTAGGGGCTTCCAAGTAAATTGCTTATGTCAAGGCATTAATGGGCCATCAAATGGGACTTGCCTATCTTTTTAAGTGCACGCAATTCAATAGAAAGTAATCTAATTAACAGCTTGTTCGTGGTCAAATATAAATAGTCATCACAAACTATTTTAAGAGAAAGTAATTCACAAACTATTTTCAATAGAAAGTAATCTTTTAAAGTGCACGGAATTCATACAATTGTAAAAAACTTTGATTTTATTAAAAATATATTGAATTAAAATTGTACGAATGAAAATATATTAAGAGAATTGTGACTTAAATAAGACTTTATAGTGTTTATCAGGCGACAAAATCAAACTTTTACCAAAATTAAGATAGATATTTACAAATTTATTTTTAAGCCTATATTCTACAAGGACCAAAATCAATGTTTTTCAAATTGAAAAACTTAAATCGATATTTTTGGATACCAATGCCGAATGATCTTGAAGTGGGTCCCACCATTCGACCCGATAAAAGTGGGTCCCGCCCGTTTGCCCGTGCGTCACCGTGGTGGACCCCACCGGCTATCAGATTATCCCAGTTCTATCGGTTGGCAACCTGCCCGCACGTGGAACTTGCGGTCTCGTACACTCGTGGCGCCCTCCCATTGGTTGGTTATGCGCAGTGTCACGTGGGACCAAGTCTGACGTGTCACTCTTTTTTCTTTACTGTTACAAAAATAGAACTTGAAGTCTTGAAGGATCATAGGATCTGAAACAAATGGACCACCTTACTGAAGCTATGGTAATTTACAAACATTATCATGCAAGAAAGTTATTATACAAAAAAGAGTTCCTCTTAGGGAGAAGAAGTTATCAATTGGGATGTACATAATCTAGATTTAAACATCATCGTAATTCAATTAATCACCTCATTTGATTTCCTATATGTGTATCTTAATGTGCAAATTACAAGGGAGATTTTGGCTTAGATAGCTTGGTTCAACTTTTATGTTGCTTTGTCGGAAGCATTTAAAAGGGCAAGTAGACAAAATTGTGAACAAACTATAAGAGTTGTTGGAGGTGATAAAAAATTTGGCAAATTGCCCTCAGGTCTCTGTAGTTTGACGAATTCACCAATAGGATTCTTATTTTATCGAAACCCCTCTTTTCGTCCTCCAAGTTTCGTAAAATAGCATTCTCAGGTCCCTGGTTTCGGTACAGGCAAATAACTCTGGCAAGAAGACCTGGGAAATGACCAAATTGCTCTTCTATTAAAAAAATAAAAAAACTAACCTTCTTCAACCTTTACTAACATCAAGAACACCAAACACCAAATTAAACAACTAAAAATCAAGAACACAAACTAAAAATTAAGAACACCCAATTAACTAAACACTCACCCCATCCAATTAAACACCAAACAATATCCAATTAATTAAACAAAGTCAATACAAAAATGCAACAGAAAGGGAAAAGGAAGGAGGGTCGAATTCTGCCATGTTCAAAAGCTTCTCCATCCCTTCCTCCCTCCTCCCGGCCACGTAGCACCGCCTCCATTTTCTGGTTCTCAGCTTATGGATATCTGGGTATTGGTGCAGGACGATGACGACGCTGATTTTCTCAGGCGGGTCCGGCGCTCCAAGCCACGCCCTCGTCTTCGTCGACGGTGGTCCTAGTCTTCATCACACCCTCGTCTTCTGTCTTCGTCGTCGTCTACCGCTCCGTCGTCGTGGGCTCCTCCTCCTCCTCGTTGGGCTTTTCCCTGGGGCACGAATTTTCATCTTTGCCGTCGTCTACCGCTCCGTCGTCATGGGCTCCTCCTCCTCGTTGGGCTTTTTCCTGGGGCACGAATTTCCATCTTCGTCGTCATCTACCACTCCGTCGTCGTTGGGCTCCTCCTCTTTGGGCTTTTTCCTAGGGCATGGAATTTCATCTTCGTCGTCGTCGTTTGGCTCCTCGGAGGCGAAGGGACGGTGACATTTTGGGTCGGAGGTGGGGAAGCCGGTTGGTGTCGGAGTTGTGGTTTGATTAATGGATCTTTGATTTTTCAATACCCATGTGAGGTTTTATTTTTTGGGTTGTGGAGGAGATGGTCAAAATTGCTCAATTTGACTACAACACTAGTTTTCTTCATCCCACATAAATTTTATGTGATTATGTTAAAAAATATATAACACCTTTTTTGGAAAAAAAAGATAAGATGATCCAATTGGGGGATCCCTCGTGCCTAAATTCTTTGCCATTCTTTGTAGCTTAATGTTAATTCTGTTCTTTCTTTAATGGGCAAATTGTCCTCAGGTCCTTGAGGTTGACGAAATCACCAGTAGGATCCTTCTATTTCTGAAATCTCTAATTTCGTCCTCCAAGTTTGAAAAAATAGAACTCTCAGGTCCCTAGCTACAGTACTGAAAAATAGCTCCGGCGAGAAGGCAAGTGAAATGACCAAATTATCCCTCAGTCAAAAAATAAAAAAATTACCTTCTTCAACCGCTAGAAAACCAACAACTAAGAACACCAAAATCAAAATCAACTCATCTTATTTGCCGGAATCAAATCAAAATACACAGAGAATCCAAATAAAAATTGCCTCATCTTCTTCTCAAAAATCAAGAACTCGACCCCAAATCTCCACGGAGTCGTCGTTGCGGGCGAGATCCACACCGCTTGCTTCCTCGACCGCCCCCAAATTGACGCCGGTGACAGAATCCCTAGCGTCGTCGTCCTGCACAGAGACCCGGAAACCTAGAAGCTAAGAACCAGAAAATAGCAGACTCTAAGACCCAGAAACCCAAAAGCTAAGAACCAGAAAATCAGCGTCGTCGTCGTCCTGCATTGTCGTCCTGCACGGACCCACCAGAGAAAATTAGCATCGTCGTCGTCGTCCACCGAGACCCAAAAACCCAGAAGCTCAAAACCCAGCGTCTTCGTCGTCGCCCTGACCACCGAGCATCGACGACATCTCCTCTGTCTCCTTCCTTACGTCTTTGAGATTTAGGGTTGGTCAGGTCGGAGAAATTAAAATCGGATTAATTGGGGGTGCAATTAATTAGGATTTTAGGGTTAATCAGGTTGAAGGATTGTTGGTGTTTAGTTAATTGAATTTTCTTGATTGTTAATTGAGATGTTTTTGAGTTCTTGGTGTTTAGAGGTTGAAAAAAGTATTTTTTTTGTTTTTTTTAACTGAAGGGTATTTTCGTCCGTTCATGTCAAATTTTGTCGGAGTTATTTTTCGGTACCAGAGCCAGGGACCTGAGAGTTCTATTTTATGAAACTTTGAGGACGAAAATAGGGATTTCGAAAAAGTAAAGACCCTACTGATAAATTCATCAAACTACAGGGGTCTGAGAGCAATTTGCCCTTTTTTAATTGATTGTTTTTTGTTGTTTAATTTTCTGGGTTTGAGTTGGTGTTGTTGGTGTTTTTTTTTGGTTTGGGTTGATGTTCTAAGATTGAAGAAGTTGATTTTTTTTATTTTTTTTGACTGGGGGTAATTTGGTCCTTGTAGGTAAAATTTCGGCCGGAGTTATTTTTCGGTACCGGAGCCAGGGATCTGAGAGTGCTATTTTACGAAATTTGGAGGACGAAAAGAGGAGTTTCGAAAAAATAAAGACCCTACTAGTGAATTCGTCAAACTACAAAGACCTAAAGATAATTTGCTCTAAAAATTTTGATGTTCACTTTATTTACGAGTGGAGAATACACTATTAGAAGAATTACTCTTAAATAGATTCCGACATTCAAGTAGACACTGACGTTCGTCAAAGAACCAATTTCGATTTTGTCAGGCTCTATAAGTACTAGATAAGAATTATTAGGTCCACTGGCCCATAGCATTTCTAGAAAGCCCCATGTCCGTTTGGAATGACGGGTCGTTTTATTTGGAAGTTGTTCGCCTGATTTATAAGTATCAATTTGACTCTATAAGTATCCAAATACAAGTCAACTCCTAAAAGAATAAAAATGATGAAGCAAGTTAGACTAGAGTTTGGATTAATTTCTTCTCTGTGTCACATAGTTCGGGGCCCAACAATAAAGGGAGGAGGCTTTACTGGCCCATAGAGAGAGGCCGCTATTCTCCGGTTAGGGTTCGCGATAGGTAGTCTAGGATATTGATAAAACTTTACATATAGCTTAATTTGAAAAGTTAGATCTATATACGATCTTAGACTCTCAAAAAATTTTATTACTAGACCAATACTCTTACTTTTAAGATCTGCAAGATTTACAGGGTCTGCAATACATAATCCGACCCTGAATTAAATGCAAGACATTTTTGATAATTTTTAAACATAAAGAAAACTAGAATTCTATATACCTCAAATTTTTAAATCATTATCAATATCTAGTACATCTATAAAGAAAACTAGAATTATATATACCTCGAATTTCAGAGTCTATAAAGAAAACTAGAATGATATATACCTCTAATTTGAGAGTCAATATTATGAAACATATTCTAGAATATTTTAAAATCTATTACATGTATAAGTAAAATAAAATAAAATAAAGGAGTCTAATCAAAGTATGGTCTAAAGTAAGGTAAAAAGATGAGAGCAGGGTATGAATTCATAGGATTCATACCCTACCATAGATCATACATCTAAAAGTGGACTCATACTCATACCCTAATCCAATCAAAGTCAACATAACCTAGACCCACAGAGTAAAGATAGGACCCGACCATCAGGATTTAGGTATTTATGTCATCCATATCTCTGGTGCTATTTTTGAGTGGAAACGGGCTAACATCTTAAGCACATGTCTAGAAAATTGGTTCATGTTTATTTTTTGGAATAAAGATTAAATAGTCCCTTTTAATTATCTTAAAAGTCCAATAAACTTTTTCTACTTGTAATTATTCCACTAAAATTCTTTTACTTGTTTAACTGGGTCAATTAACATCTCGGAACTATTTTTTTGGTCGCTGGTGATACTTCACCGTCTTATGTGGCGATTTCTGTTATCTTAAATACGCCACATCATTTTTGTTTTATTTTAAAGATAAAAATAAAAAGCATATAAACTATTTGAGTTATTACAAGGACGTTAAAAAAAATTCGGCCCGGTCCATCTTCCCCAACTTGTAAAGGAAAGGAGATGCCCTTACCCACAGAGAGTATACAAATATCTTCTCGTGGATATCATATAACAGGGTTATAAATAAATCCAAAGTTTGATAAACTAAAAAGCCACGAGCTAATTAGACACGGTTGTTCTAATTTAAAATTTTTTATTTTGAATCTTTCAAATAAAGCATTTTTTAAATATTTGTTGTAATTTTTATTATAATTCAAAAGTTTTACACAAAATTAGAATAGTAGTTGCAATAAATTTCGAGATCGGATGATTTTAACCTCCCATCGGCCATCAGATGTGGAATTATCTGATTGGTAAGTACCGTAGACAAAGATCTTCCTCTACGTACGGGCAGCATTGAATCGGGCAGGATTAGTAAGGAAACCCATTCCACTTCTTCTCCTGCTTCTATCCACGTGGGGTCCTCGGTAATGAGAAAAGAAGAAGAAATCTTCCATTTTCTAATTTCAGTCCTTAGCCAAGAGTTGCAATATTACCAATTACTGGACCAATTTGTGTATTTAGTAATTTTTTTTAAAGGTTAAGGTAGTACTTTATTAATAAACCATAGGATTCGTACAAAAGAGGACCCTCCAATTTGTATGGAGGTTCCGCTTCTCGAGGTGTCTGGGATCCGCTCCGACCCTCCCCTTTCCGGTCTTCTTCTCCAGAGGCCTGCCCGCTTCGTCGTCTCTCTCGCCGGTTTTCACCGTTCGTTCCTCAGCTCCAGCTTCTGATTGGTTTTGTCTTGAAGCCGCCGGTGCTCCCCGGGGGGTTGGTCGCCGCTGACCACCCCCGGGAGGCTCGTCTTCATTTTCCCCTTTTCTGTTGCTCTCATGTTTGCTGCTGTGGTGTTCGTTTCCTGTCTTCCCTTTTTGTGGGTTGTGCTTCCTGCCTTTGTTTTCTGTCTTCCCTTTATGTGGGTTGTGCTTTGTTTACGGACTGTGGTGTCTTTGTTTTGTGGTCATCGAGTCTCTTGCTTATTGTGCTTCCCTGCTGTGCTTTGCTTGCTCTCGATGACTGCACTATGTCGTTCTTTGTTATGTTGTTCTTTCTGATCCAACCACATCTGTTTAGTAGTTTATTTGGGATCATGCTTTATTATCTTTTGCTGTCTGTCTTTTGCTTGGATCGGCTTTGGCCTGGTCTATTTTCCTTGTGGACGTCAATGCCTTTCCTATGGTTGCAAGTGGAGAACTTTGTCTTGGTTGACTTTGGTCGACCTTGGCTCTCATTTGCGTGCATCTTGGATGCATTCAAATGCCCACGAGCTCGTCTCGTGGTTAATGGCCGTAGCTTTGTCTCGGCAGATTTTTGCCCGATCGTTTGGCTTCCCCGCCTTCTCAATTGCCCATCGCTTCCCCATGTGCCACTCTGCAGCCTTTGGATTGGTTATTGTCTTCTGTTTGGTTTTTATCGTCTTGTGTCTATGTATTTTTTCTTTTCTACTCTGTAATCTTTCTCTAATATAGGCCTCGCGCCACTTTTATCCCTAAAAAAAAAATTTTGTATGGAGGTTTAGCAATTACATCATACAAAATTACTCTTAATTGAGAAGATCTGGTTAACCAATTTGCGATTTGGTTAGCCGTTATAGAGACGTACTTTAGTTAACATAAATGTCAACTCAAAAGAGAAATTTGTACCTCTAAAATAAAAATTTTAATTCGTCAATCAATTTCGTACAAGGTAGAGTTGAGAAAATTCACCAAAATCTTGCAATCTGATTTTATCAAAGTAAAACTAAGAGATAGATTTTAGAGAACAAACTTAGTTGAAATAATTTAGTTAATTTTGAGTTCTTGTTTTAATAGATTGTGCGGAGAGAGTTGAGATTCTATCCAACAAACATTGCCGTTTAAAATTTATTTGCTCGAAGATCAATTAATCACTTACAATATCTAGCGATGTCGAAAGGTTATTGTTGAGCGGTAAAAAATTATCGTATTTTCAACAATAATGACACATAAAATATCGATAAAAAAGGACCAAAAATTATATATTTCAATTACAAAGAGAAATTAATATATATTCTTAAACTATATCCTATTACCCAAAAATAAAAGTTGCAATCTTTTGGTTAAAAAATAAGGGAAGAAAACGTTTCTTTTTTACTATAAAAGGCGTGGTCATTTCCCAAGTGGAGTGAGGATCCTTCTAATTCTATCGTTAAATTTCCAAGGCAATCCTTTCCTCACTCTGGAGCCGAATCTATCTTTTCGCCACATGTATCTTTTCTGATTCACTCTCTCTCTCTCTCTCTAGGTTCCTTCTCTCTCTTCACTCGCCACCATATCTTTTCCTTCCTTCCTCCACAACCCACCTCACAACTTTGATTCTTATTTATACATGCCATGTGCTCTTGTTCCTGCTTCCTAATTTTCAGGCTCAAGTTCGGCCTTTTCGAGGTGGGCTGAGGTTTGACCCTAAAGCTCCCATCTTTAAGAAGTAGGTTTGGTGCTTTGAGGTGGGTTGGTCTTGGATTGGTGATTGAATCTTTTTTTTTTTGTGAGTTGGATGTGGGAATTCTTGGGAATTTGCTGAATTTTACTTGTTGAGAGATGGCAAGCTTGTCGGTTTTGGTTGGTGGTTCATTTTGCCAGAAAAGCTCGAAGAAAAGTTTGAACTTGCCAGTGGAATGGCTGCTTTTGCTTTGCCCCACGTGTCGGATACCGATTTTCAGTTGGTAGATTGTGTTGTTTCCTTGTTGTTGTGCTGAAGTTGGTTGAGAAGGTTTGGTGAGAGAAGCTCAGGATGAGAGGGGGAAAAGATGAGGAGAAGATGGTTAGCCCTATGTTCCCAAGGCTTCACATCAATGATACGGATAAGGGAGGGCCAAGGGCGCCTCCGAGGAACAAAATGGCTCTCTACGAACAACTTAGCATACCGACTCAAAGGGCTGACTCGGGATCATTGTCGTCCTCATCCGTGTTGCCCCTTCCAACGAAGAAGGGCAGCAGTTTGATACCACCGGTTTCTTCAAACCATGTAAGTTTGATATTGTTGTAATTTTAGATTTCTAGTCCGCCTTGTAATTCAGCATGCTTTCGAGAATGATGAGTATTTGTGCCAATTTCAGTTACTTGGTTTGATCTGCTTGTAGATTGTATCCTGATTTCTAAAGATTATAGACAGATGTTGGAATAGGATAACTTTGTTATTCGACCCTTTTCTTCCCGGTCTGGATCTCTACGTACAGTCATTCATCTTAGGTTAATCTTAAGCACTGCCATGATAATTCTTCCGGTTCCTGCTTAATTCTGTGACCACTTTTACTCTTTAGATAAAGGAAAAGTTATCATTCTGCCGAAGAAATTCTGTACTATCTAAAGTTTAAAGTCAGGAAAAAAGGAATGGCTAAAAGATTCCTAATTGCAACTTGTTTTCCATTTCTTTTTCATCTATTGATGTGTTTGGTTACTTTTTATTGATATTTTCAGGTTGGAAGCCACGAGAGAAATTTCCTTAACCCGTGTGGCAACTCGCTACCAGAAAAGCATATTCCATGCCCTCATGGAACATTTAGACCAAGCTCTTTAATTCCTGGTCAGGAACATAAATCTTTAAATGTAACAAAAGATGAGGGTTTGAGTGCGTCTCAGCCACTCTCGTTTGGTCCCAAGGACAGATCAGTCAAATCAAGCTTTTCTAATTTTAAGAACTCTTCTTGGAAGACAACCGAAGAAAAAAGTGATTTTATAGTTCCTAGCCACACGCAGGCCGGAGCTGCTATGAATCATGGTAGGATTCGGCATATCAAAGATTTTGATAACCAACCACGGTTGAGTTTGGCTTCACCTTTGCAACTTCAACATGCTTCTGATGAGCCGAAGAGAAAAAATAGCGTCCCAGTCCCTAAGGCAATAGCACTGAGTGAAGCTCAGAGCAAAGAGAGAGAGAATCAAACCAGTAAGGATTCACTTCAAAGGTCCACATCAGTGGCATCGGTTAGGAGTAAAAGGTCACTTGATGCATCCTTGGCCCTGCCAGCCAAAGTTAAATGTGCTGAATTACTGAAGGAAGCACATCCGTCTTCGAATCAGAGACGCACAAGCCATTCCTTGGATGTACCTGAAAGCTTGCTTGACGGGAAAGCCCGGTCAAGTCAAAGTGCTTCTGCAAGGCAAAACATGGACGTCCCTAAAGTTAAACTTTTGGTTGATCCCACACTGATAAGCATGAAGAGTCCTGTCGCAGTGAGAATTGAGTTGAATTCGCGGTCATCCCTTAGAAATGATGACAAAATCTCTCGAAGTGGTTGCCAAGGCAATGGTCATGGCTTCTTGCAAACCAGAGATTCTGAGAGATGTGATACCGTCTCAAAAACGTCGTTAGGGCAGTCTGTATATGCTTTAGAAATTACCCCAGATGATGTTGTCAGAGCATTAGGAGAAAAGCAATTCTGGAAAGCGAGACAAGCGATTGTCAGGTAAATGACTCTCTCTCTCTCTCTCTTAACAGTTGTTACATTCTATACTGAGCCCAATGGAAGTATGACAAACTTATTCCGAGAATGGCGATTGCGTCTTAGTATGACTGCTTGCTTATCCTGGTGCTATATTGAATATCTGTACAATTTCTAATGTGCATTTCTTTTTCTTATTTGTTTCTGTTGATGCTATTGATTTTTTTTAGTGTGTGATGCTATTGATTTTTTATCAACTTTTTCCCCTCATGTTTCAGCCAACAAAGAGTTTTTGTGCTGCAAGTCTTTGAGTTACATAAGCTCATCAAGGTAACATGATTGTTGAATTTCTGCTCAAAAGCTCAAGAAAGAGCGTGCGGGGGCGTGCTATAAGACGGGATACCTTTTCATTTCTCTGTTCTTCATGTGTAACAGGTGCAAAAATTGATTGCTGCCTCGCCTGATGCGTTGCTAGAAGGAAATCTCTATCTTGGAAAAGCCCCGTCTAAAGTTTCTCCATTGAAAAGATTATCTTCTGAGCGTCATAATAAAGAGTCGTTATTGGTTGGTCAACTGAAAGATCTTTCACCAAAGCGGCATTGCAGCACAGAAGCTGCAAACAAAAATGCAGTAGGAAAGCTTCTGTTTCCATCCATCCACAGCGAGACTAGTAAAGTTATAGCCCCACCGCAATCCGACTATGGATTGCCATCTGAAAATGCACCACGAGCTCCAAGTCCTGCCAATATCAGACAACCTCCATCGTGTTCCCCGTTGATGGGGAATCAATGGCTGGTCCCGGTCATGTCGCCTTCAGAGGGACTCGTTTACAAGCCTTATTCGGGGCCTTGTCCTCTTCCTGGCAGTTTCTTGGCACCAACATATGGCAACTGCAATCCTATGAGCCTAACTGCAGGAAGTGCAGACTTTTTGAACACGGGATACGGCATGCCAGCTCCTCACCAGCAAGGGATGGGAGTCCTCCCTGCAATGGGGCAGACTTACTTTCCTCCATATGGAATCCAGGCCAACCAATTAAGTTCCGGTTCAGTCGTTGAGCAGATGAGTTCGTTAAATGGACCGTTGCACAAGGACATTCAGTTCTTAGTCGGAGACGACACTTTCCCTTGCAAAAGCTCTTCTAACTTGTCTAGCCAGGCGAGTCGAGTTATACGACACCGTGTTGGAAGGTTCCAAAGTTCGAAGGAAAGCGAGAAACAGGGAAGCTCGGCTAGCAGTCCCGTCGGGGGGGCCACTGCAGATGCACTGCCTCTGTTCCCTGTAGAACCAACAGTGAAGCCATCTGATCAAAATGATCAACCTAGAGAGCCCCCTTCCCGTGTTATTAAGGTTGTACCTCATAATCCTAGAACAGCTGTAGAATCCGCTGCTCGGATTTTTCGTTCGATACAGATGGAACGTCTGCAATGTGATTAGAACATGAACTTCATGAAGATCTGGAGAATATTAATGTATCATGATTGTTATAGGATATATAAATCTGCAAGAGACTGATCCATTCATTCTTCCCAGACATTTGCCATACATGTTTGATTCTTTTCTCAGTTACTACCCAGAATTATGCAGAGCAATTTCATCTTTCGTTCCTTTCGCATGATAGAATCGAAGAATTTTCGCATTATGTTTGATGATTAGTGACTGATTTAGTGTAAGTAACACTCCGGAATGTGACCGACTATCTCCACAGATCAACAAAATTTAATTTGTTTAGACAAGTTTCTAAATACTACAAAATTCTACCAAAAAAATATTTAACCGATGCATCCTGAATAAGTCACATCTGGGACTTCTTAGTTAAAGTATCTGTTGGTACAAATTATTGGAGAGAATCTCACATCAAAAATTACAAGTGAGTTAAACCTATTTATAAGTGTATAAGATCCACTTACTCACCCAGACAATCAATTTAAATTATAAAGTTAACATAAAAAGGAAAGAGTCAACAAAGTAGCACGGTCCGTCCGTTTTGACTAAAGTAATAGAAGAGCACAAGATTCCAAGGCAGCAGACAAAAATCCGCCTCAACCTTAGTACATTAAAGAAAAACATATTCTAACCAACATTTATATTATATTCTCTTAATTAATCAAGAGGTATTGAGTTCGATCATTTAAAAATATTTACTAGTTAATTTTTTTAAAGACAAATTCTTATATCAAGTAATTACATATTTTTTGTTATTAGATCAAATACTCTTTGACACTTAATAGTTAATTATTTGCTGAAATTTTTTTTACCACTTTACAAAAATTATATATGATTCAAATTACAATTAGACGGGACAATAATATTCGGAATAAACGTATTCTATGTTTCTTTCACTCTAACTAATCAGAGCACAGACTCTCTCTCTCTCCTGCTTATGTGTGAATTATACGTCACTCTCTCTCCATCACCATCAAGCTAGAAGCTTCAAGTTCCCGTATAATCAGCAACCTAATTGAGAGTTTAGTGCAACCCTTTAAAGACAACCTCTTTGCACCCTCTCTCGACAGATTTTGTCCTAATCCAACCAAAGGACAGGACAGGGAAGTAAGCGGATCCATACCCTTTACCTTAAACGTCACCTCGAAGCTTGCCAATAGGCTTCACCTTTATAGAGAATATTAAAAAAAAATCACTCACTCCCCACTTTTTTTCTCAGTTGCTGATCTGTTGGATGTTGTTTGCTTGCTCCATTTCAGGCAAGATCCTTGGAAGAGGAAAGGGTCTGTGTGACTGGTCAAGTTCTTTCATGTTTTGATCATACTGCCTTGTTTGTAGAATACCCTTTTTAGTAAATAGTGAAAAGATTCAATCTTTACTTCCCCATTGTGGTGATTTTGGCTCTTGTCAATTTGATTGATATATAGTGCTTTGAGGGTTTCAGTCTTTTGGAGAAGGCAGGGTTTGGAACTTGTTTCTTTGTAGTTTATAGATACTAAGATGGCCCTGGAGGAGGGCAAGGCTAGTGTTTTTAGTGTTAAGTTGAACCCGAATCGCGCGTTGCCGCTGAGGCTCCTCCAGTTTTTCTTGTTGTTTTTGGTTCTTGGTCTTGGGATTTCTATGGTTAGTATGTACATGATCAAGTATATGAAAGTCCCCAATGTGTCTGCTCTAGCAAGGTCCAATTTGATCTTCCCTTGCGTAGATGATCCGAAGAACATAGAGGATTGGGTTCGGCCTCCGTCCAATTTAATGCACGAGATGAATGACTCGGAGCTGTTTTGGCGTGCTTCGTTTGTTCCTCGAGTGAAGGAATACCCCTTCAAAAGAGTTCCGAAGATTGCTTTCATGTTCTTGACGAAAGGGCCATTGCCGTTGGCGCCTCTGTGGGAAAGATTTTTCAAGGGAAACGAGGGTCGTTATTCCATTTATGTCCATGCCTTGCCAAACTATGTTGCAAACTTCTCATCCAAATCAGTTTTCTACAAGAGACAGATCCCAAGTCAGGTATTACCATTGTTTAGCCTTCTTCCAATATGCAGTGACAATGTTATGATGTGATTAAATGGCAGAACCTTGGATTTATAATGTCTCAATACTTGAACTTTTGGTTTCCAATAGATTCTGTTATTAAAAGTCTACCTAAATTTTCCAATAGATTTTGTTATTGAAAGTCTACCTAAAAAATTATCATTACCCTTGGCATAATTTTATCTTTGATGTTCCTCCAACCTTAATCGTTTGATAGGTGTTCAAGTTTGTACTAATTTTTTCCCTGATTTCTTGGCAGCACTTTTGTGAATCTAAAAAATGTTGGGACTTCCTGCAACTCTCGCGTGTTTGATGCACTGAACGCTAACAACAACATATCCTTGTAAAAAAAACAACATATGTGACTGCTTCTCCAAATTTAAGAAAAAATTCAACTTAGTTAGCTTAAATGGACACAGAATCTGGAGTAACTTGGCTGTTTAGTTCCACTTCCGTGATCCTGGATGCATAGGTTTTGCTGTTTCGTTGACAAATAGCTCTGTTACGTGCTTTGACATTGCTAATCTCTGTATTATTCAGTGGAAGAGATTTCTTGGTTGAGATTGCTGTACATCGTAATGTTTGTAGTCCATGTTACCATTCCTTAAGCTTTTTTTTTTTGGCATAATTAATGTTTTGGTTTAGCAATACATTACCGATTTATCGTCTCCTCGGTGCTGGTTAGTCGTTCTCACCCTATTCACTGATTTGATGGGATGAGCAATTAGATTTTGTTTTCTATGCATGACTTCTTTACGATCGCTGATACGTCTTTTAATTTTTGCCTGCATGTCATTGTATTTATGTATTCTGTTGCTGGACATGTCATAATTCATCTGTTGCTAATTGCAGATAGTGGAATGGGGAAGGATGAGCATGTGTGATGCTGAGAGGAGACTTCTTGCAAATGCTCTGCTTGATATATCAAATGAATGGTTCGTCCTGCTCTCCGAGTCATGCATTCCTCTCCACAACTTCAGCATTATTTATCTCTACATATCAAGATCAAGGTACAGCTTCATGGGCTCATTTGATGAACCTGGTCCTTACGGGAGAGGCCGCTACAACCCAAACATGCAACCCGAGGTAAAACTTGAGCAGTGGCGTAAAGGGTCTCAGTGGTTTGAAGTGAATCGTAAACTCGCAGTGAACATCATCGAGGACACTACATACTACCCCAAATTCCACAATTTCTGCAGACCGGCGTGCTACGTCGACGAGCACTACTTCCCAACCATGCTAACCATCCAAGCTCCACATATCCTGGCAAACCGCACCCTCACTTGGACCGACTGGTCGAGGGGAGGTGCACATCCGGCTACGTTTGGCAAGGGTGATATCAAGGAGGAGTTCTTCAAAAAGATGTTCGAAAAGCAATCATGCATCTACAACAACCAGCCATCCAACCTCTGCTACCTATTTGCTAGAAAGTTTGCCCCAAGTGCTTTAGATCCTTTATTAAACTTAGCTTCTAAAGTTTTTGCCTATTAAATTGCATTTGAGAACTTTTACTACAAGCTCATGAGTTATGGTTGTCCAGTTCAAATGATCATGTAGGCTATTACAGAACATATCCAGACCATATCAGGTGAATACATTTTTAGTTCTACGGTCGACATATATCTTGGCCTGATTCTTGATAAGTGAATTGGGTCCAAATTTTAAGAATGTTCGATGAAGGAGTGGGTTCAAATTTTACGAATTGGGTTCAGATTTCTTCGATCAAGGAGTGGCAGTACGTTCGTTAATTGATTAAGTGAATAAATAATTGTGAATAAATAATTTGGATTAGTTTGATGAAATGTTGGTTTCAAATTCTAGGAGTGTAAAAAAACTATTAAAAGAGTCGTTCTAAATAAAACTTGAGAATATAAGTTATATTGTTCAAATAGGAAAAAAAATTCTGGAGTAAGAGAGAGAGTTACATTAAGTAATATTGAGTGATCAAAATTTTTTAAAATAACAAATATTTTAGTTACCACCAAATTGGATATTAGAGAGAGTAACTTAATATAAACGCTATTACTCTCTTATAATATTGACATTATAATGAATCATATCATTCTTCTTATAACCAAAAAAAGTTAGATAAAGTAACACGAAATAAAAGTTTTGTAATCCAAACAAGGTTATACAATTAGGATAATTATTGACCGTATTTTTTTAATTTTTTTTTGTCATAGGAATGACATTTTTTACCCTCGGAAAAAAAAAAAAAGATCTTCTATCTCTCATGACTCATCCTTCGTCTTCTCCTACCGTGAAGGGAAGATCCAACCTTAACAATTAAAACCTTCTTCAACAGCTTCAATTAAAATCGATTTACAATCTCCGGCGTCGTCTTTCTTCTTCCGGCGAAATTACTGGGTAAAATCAGATGAACATGGCCTGGGAACTAAAATTTCAGATCCTTTAAACAAAAGCAACAATCGATTTCCAAATGATTTCGTCTCCAATATTGATTTCTGGGTTTCGTATTTGGGTTGTCTGGAAATTTGGTTGGTGCCTGGAAATTTGTCTCCCCGTCGGCGAGCACCTCGTCCATCCCGTACACCTCCTCCTCTTCGACACACGTCTTCCCCTCCCTCTTCGAATCCCTAGGGAAATGGATCAAATGTTGAAGCCTTTGACTTGTTACGGCGTTGAATGGCTTTGGGACCCAATGCCGTCATCGATTACTCTGACCTCCTCGCCTCCATTTCTGATGTCACCGCCAACGACGAGCGACAATACGTCTTTTTTGGGTTTTTGGACAACGAACGACGAGCGGGGCGACCACCATGAGCCCCGTCGTCGTCTGGGCGTTGGAGGAACTCAGCCGACTTGGTGGCCGGAGATTGTGGAGTGGAGTGGAGTGGATGGTGGTGGCCGACTTGCGGAGGTTGAAGATGAAGTTTTTTTAAGGGTAATTTTTTGTCATTTCTGTGAAAAAAAATTGAAAAAACTATGCTGACATCAGCGATGGGCCTAATAGTATAATAAAATTAAACTTTAAAGAGTTTTTAATCGATTTCCAAACGACAAGGGGGTGAGAGACAAATATGTCAAATATCAGGGGCCTGACAATAATTATCCATATACATTTCAATCTTTCATTTATTTATTATTTTTCAAAACTCCTCCTTTTTGGAAATGAGTATTTGTAATATTTAAAGAAGGGGTATTTGAAAAGTTATAAAAAATAAGGGATTGAAAAAAAATATTTTATTCGAGCTAACTAACATTGTCAATGGGATTTAAAAAATATGATGTGGCACACCACTTTTTTTTAAAGGTAAAATTTTATTATTAGTAAAACTCGAAGTGATACAACAGCAAAGAGAGAGTTGCAGAGAACGTGACCCCAAAACAGCGTCTTATGGAGTCTTAGAGACGAAATTAGCTCAGGAGCTCCTCAGCTAGAGAATGGATTGAGTGGGGACTAAAGAATTTTATCTATAGGTGGGGGACTAATATTTGGACCCTTAGATTAGATGGGGTGCCCAAAATTTTAAATCTAATGGTCAAAAACCATTGAGGGGTTTTTTAGTCTTTTTTAATTAAGAAAATACCAATTTCTACTAAAATTGGGGCCGAATGTTCCTCTCCCATATTTTCGAAATTTTTGGCGCAACCTCCCATCCACGTTTCCCTCTCTCCCCGTTTCTCCTCTTCCTCTCCATGGTCTCTTCCCCCCTCTCTCCATTTCCTCTCCGTCCGTCCATTACCCACCCTCTGTGAGCGCCACCCTCACGGAGCACCACCATCCGTGACCATTTTAGCAACAGAACCTGCTCGAAAATTAAACCTATCCTCCCCCCACTCCCTAAATTCTTTCTCTTCGGTAGCTAGGGTTTCACGAAATTGAGTCAGAGAAGATCTTCTTGATCTGCCAAGTGTTGTTGGTTGCATCTCCACTTGTTTGCGGTTTCTTGTCATCTCTTTTTTGTTCGATATATGTCTTCTCTATGTTCAGTCTTTCCAGAGGGATTTACCCTTCTTTTTGGTTCTGTTTTGTGTTGATTTTAAGTTGTGAGAAATTCAAAAACTGTCATTGCATTAGCAACTGAACCTGCTCAGAAATCATCATTGCAGTAGCATAAACCTTCTGTGAGCACCAACCCTGAGTTCGTGAGCACTATCCTCAGTGACCACCACTTTCTGTGACCATCGACCCTCTGCGAGTAGCACCCTCTGTGTGCACTACCATCCTTTTCCTCTCTGTGGCGAGAAGCGACCTAAATCAAGGAACAATCAAAGGTACATTGGTTGATGTTGCTGGGTCCTCGTCTGTGCTTTTAGGTTAATCCGTATTTTTTTGCAATGTTCCGACATGCAAGTCGTATTTTTGTGAATTAATTTGTTGTTTTCTGCTGACTGGTTATGCTCGAAGTTCAATGACGAAGAATTTGAAGATGAAGTAGAAGGCTGCAGAGAAGAGCGTTAGAGATGAGAAGATGGTGCCTGAAAATGAAAAGATGGAACCTGAAAATGAAAAGGTAATAATTTCTGATTTGTAGGTTGAATGTTGTACAATATCGATGAAGATTATATGTTTTGCGATATTGATTTTAAGGTATATTGATATTGATTTTAGACGTGTTGATATTGGTTTGACGATGTATTGATATTGGATTGATGATGTATTGATATTAGTTTTTAGGTGCATTAATATTGATTTTTATCTATAATGATATTGGTTTGACCATGTACTGATATTGGTTTGACGATGTTATGATATTGGTTTGACCATGTGTTGATATTGGTTTGATGATATTTTGATATTGGTTTGGCCATATGTTGATATTGGTTTGATGATATTTTGATATTGGTTTGGCCATGTGTTGATATTAATTTTTAGCTGTATTGATATTAGTTTGAAGGTGTATTGATTTAGGGTAATAGGTGTATTGATATATTGTTTAAAGGTGTATTGATTTAGGGTAATAGGTGTATTGATATATTGTTTAAAGGTGTATTGATATTGGTTTGACGATATTTTGATATTGGTTTGTATGTGAATTGATATTGGTTTTCATCTATATTGATATTGGTTTGACCATGCATTGATCTTGGTTTGAATGTATATTAATATTGGGTTGAAGGTGTATTGATATTTGTTTTAAAGATCTTGATAAAGGTTGTTATATTTTTTTGCTGTCAGAGTTATGTACTATTTTGTAAGCCTACAAAGATCATCAAAGTGAACGAGTTTTTGCATACCCAAACCTCTATTGGTACCAAGGAACATAGAAGTGGCTATATACGGATGGCTGGATTTGGGTTTCTATTGGAGTTGGCTGTCCAGGGTCCTGTTGCGGACGACATTATGGAAATTTTCAAATTATGTAAAGTCAAGTGGAAGGTTCTTTTATCTGAGGATCATGTTAGAAGAATGTACGATCTGGAATATGGTAGCGAGGATATCATTTTGGAAAAGAGATTGACTCCAACAGAAAAGAAAAAGTTCAAGACAGAGATCAATAGTTTGGGTTTGGATCCAAGCGATGCTTATTATCTCAGAGTGAAGAAGTTAGAGGAGGCATTAAAAAGGAAAGGCAAGAAGGTGTTAAATGATTATGACTGGGCTAGAGTTTACCTTCTATATGCTTTAGGCATGTTTCTCGTTCCGCCAACTTCAGCAGTTATACCAGGAGGTACTAGTTTTTGTTTGAGCAACTCTCTCAGGTGTCAAGATATAATTGGTGCAATTTCATTGCTCAGTAGTTGAATCTTGAAGTGGCGAGATATTTGGAGTGTTTCAATACCAGCAATCTCGTCAAAATGGGCTGCAATGCTCATGCTTTGTTGGATTATTTCAACAACTACAAAAGCGAGAAGATTTCTCGTGCTTCTTCAAGCGCCATCGGTAGCACTGGTTATCAGAATATGTATTTGAGCCAGGTATTTTATAATTTATTTTTCTACTTCAACTAATTTATTATCAATAAAGGCTGAGATTATGTCTTTATTCCTGCTTTGTAGCTATATGGAAGTCATTTCAAACTCATCCAGCAGCGAGAATCTCTAGATGCTCAGTAAAAAGCTTTAGATTATTTAATTAATGCGATGAAGGTACTTATCGAGGATAGACTGAGATTAGAGAAAGAGAGCATAGTGGCGACGGATGATGAGCAGAGCGATGAGGAGGAGAAGCATGACAAAAAAGACGAAGAGGGGGATAATTTTGTGAGTTTAAACCTCATTTCCCTCTTTTATTACCTTGTTCTTCTATTGATTTTATTTGGATTGATATTAGAGTAATTTCTATTTTCTGATTTTTGTGAGAAAAAATTGATACGGGTTTGCACGTGATGCGATATTGATTTTCACGTGATGATATATTGGTTCACATGTCATAATATATTGGTTCGCACGTTATGTGATACTGATTTGTATGTGTATTGATACTGATTTGAATGTGTTGTGATACTGGTTTGCATGTGTTGTGATACTGGTTTGCATGTGTTGTGATACTGGTTTGCATGTCATCTGACATTGGTATCATTCCTTTTTGTTGTATGATAGGATGGGGGGATGACTTTTTTGACAACGAGGGAAAGAAAAACGAGGAGGATGGTCAGGACTAAGTGGTTGAAAATGAGGCTGAAGGGGAGCACGTGAATAAAAAGAGAAAAAATAATAACGAGGAAGATAGAGAGGATGTTCCTCAGGATAAGGAGGTGAGTTTGAAACTTATATATCAATAATGCATTTTATAGTGATGTCCCCCATTTTTTTAGTTTGAATCTTATATACTAGGATGTTGTTATATTGATTTTATTTGGATTGACATTGGAGTAATTTCTGTTTCAGTTTTTTGTTGTATGTGATATTCGTTAGCTTTTGATTTGATATTGGTTAGGATGTGATCTGTGAACTTATACTAGTTTGTATGTGTAGTATTTGTATGTGAATTGATACTGATTTTTATTTGAACAGATACAAATTTTCATGTGATTTGATACCGGTTTCATGTGAATTGATATTGGTTTGAATGTGAAAAGATATTGGTTTTCACGTGAATTGATAATAGTTTTCATTAGAACATATACTGGTTTTCATGTGAATTGAAATTGGCTTATATGTGTAGTGATATTTGTTTGCATGCGATGTGATACTGGTTTGTATGTCAGGTAGCGGTAGATGAGTGTTTTAACACTGAGGATAAGGTCAATGAGGAGGATATTGGAGTAGAGAATATTATACCTCCGGATAATTGGGCTATCGTTCGATGTATGACAACCGATTTATTAGAATTGGCCAACACATCTAGCCTTCTGACATCTCAAGGTGGTGATCTTAGTTTCTATGATGAAGTTTGCGTATTTGCAGATAAGTTTACGGCCACTAGTACCAAATCACAGGATATAAAAGAACTTTTCCTATTTTATTTTACCAAACTCCTGCTAAGGAAGCTAGGAATGTTAACCTTCAGGAAAAAAACAAAAAAGAATGATTGGCCAGTCAATTAATCATCCGAATCAAACACCGCATAAATAATCCAAGTTGGATAATCCAACTTTTTTTAAGTTTGTGTATTCGGAGGGGTTTGGATTGGGTCCGTAATGAGCCAATTTCGATCTGTTTGGACTGAAAGACACGCTTGGTTTTTTTCCGTAAAAAAGTTAAAACACACAGACAAAAATAAAAAAAGCCCGTGCGCAGCAGGGGATCACCAACATGTCATTATCGATAACTAGACATGCCATTGTCGTAGCACGCAAGCCATTATCAATAACTGGGCATGCCAGTGTCGTAACCGGGGCATGTCATTATCAATCCTTTAGTTCAAACGGTCCGGAATGACCTCTTTACTCCGAACCCAATCTACTGCCGTATTTAGAGAGACTCGGGTTCTATTTAGGGAACCACATTTTTTATATTCGTAATATTTGTATTTAAGATATCGTTAATTTTTTTAGGGGTAAAACCATTATTTTTAAAGATGTGGTCCGACCGATAGTTTGACTGGTCGGACCATGAGTAGGGTTAGCGTCTCAAAAAGTAGGTCAGGACACCAACCTAATGAACCAAACTTTTCTAGTCGGACCAGAAAAGTGACCCATAAATTTCTGGTTCGTTAGGTTTGCCCAAAAAAGTGAATAATCGAATCTCAACTTACCATATTTTCTAATTTTCGTTCCAACTTCCAACCCTAGAATTTAAAAACCTTCAACTTGCCGTATTTCTACATGTATTTGATTCTATTTGTCCATTTATTTGATGATTTTTGGAGGTTTGAGTATGATTACACATATGAGTATACGTATAATCTATATATATATAATTAAAAAAAATATTTTTTGTTTAAAAAATGTTCGGTCCGATCCGTGGGATCGGTTGACCCGGAGTTCAGACCAAAATCATGATCAGATTTCAGATCGTTTTTGAAAACAATGGGTAAGACAATGAATTCAAATCTTTGCGTGGCTAAACCAAACACGACTGAGAACACCGAGGGGTAACCTGGTAGTTGCGCCCTCTCCCTTTCCACAGACCCCTTAAAATTCGAATTCGGATCGATCACAGACAGAGACAAATTTCCCAAAATCAAAACCCTAGAAATCGAATTCAACCTCAATCGACGTCATCGCTTTCGTTGGAGGATGGGGAACGCGGAGAAGCTTCTGAACCAGATAATGGAGCTGAAGTTCACGGCGAAGTCGCTGCAGAGGCAGGCGAGGAAGTGCGAGAAGGAGGAGAAGGCGGAGAAGCTCAAGGTGAAGAAGGCCATCGAGAAGGGGAACATGGACGGGGCCCGCATCTACGCCGAGAACGCCATCCGCAAGCGCACCGAGCAGATGAACTACCTCCGCCTCTCCTCCCGCCTCGACGCTGTCGTCGCCCGCTTAGATACCCAGGCCAAGATGAACACCATCAGCAAGTCCATGGGCAACATCGTCAAATCCCTCGAGTCCACCCTTGCCACCGGTACACCCTACCTACGCCTTTCTTTCTTTCTTTCCCCCTGTCGTGGTTTGCTCGTTTTCGGGGTTTCGATGGAAAAGGTTGGTTTTTTTTAGGGTTTTGCTTGTTTTCTGATGAAATTGAACGTGTTTTTGCTGCGGTTGGTTGGATGTTGAGGCTGATCTGGATGTTGATCTTTGTTGAATTATCGGGTGTTGGGATCGTTGACTTGGTAGGAGCCAGTTTTGCGTGTGGGGATCCCGGGTTTTTTTAGTGTTGTGAACGTTTTGGATTTGAGAGAATTGGATTGTCCAGGGATTTTTCCTTTAGACGTTGTCTTTGGCTTGGAAGTCTGTTGCTTTGTTTGGTGTCGGGTCATGTTCCTGAGCTGATTCTTGAATGAAGCTTAAACATATGTCATTGGTTAAGAATGTACCTGTCGTTTGTTGTGCGTAGATCGCATTCTCGGTTATTGCCTTATGTTTGATGGGGATAGCGGCAAAAAAGGGGAAAACATGGTCATTGTTTGGATGGTTTTCTCCTCCTTTTGGTGCTGTTCAGTCGCATTCTTCTCGTGTGCAACTTTTTTCCCGTGCGTCTTGAATTACATATGTACTCCATTGTCGGCTCGATACATACACTGTCCTCTTTGTGCTTGCTGTTATTGAATTGAATTGTGATGTTCCGTGGTGCAGGGAACCTGCAAAAGATGTCAGAGACAATGGATCAGTTCGAGAAGCAGTTTGTGAATATGGAGGTGCAGGCCGAATTCATGGAGAATTCCATGGCTGGATCTACCTCTCTGTCCACGCCCGAGGGTGAGGTCAACAGCCTTATGCAGCAAGTGGCTGATGACTATGGTCTGGAGGTCTCTGTTGGGTTGCCCCAGGCTGCTGCCCATGCTGTGCCTATCAAGGCCCAGGAGAAGGTCGACGAGGATGACTTGTCAAGAAGGCTTGCAGAGCTCAAGGCTAGAGGGTAACTTATTTGTTGATGCCTTGTATTATGGGCATGTAACGTGTTCCTCGATATGTTTATAGCCATGGTATTATGCTATTGCTGGAAACATTCTCTGTATAAATCCGGCTGACATCGAATCAATCTTACTCTTCTTATCCTAGTGGATTCTCCTTCCTCTATTGCTTGGTCGATGTGCTGTTGCATCTTACATCTTCTCTCTCTGTCATAATGTGTGGGCCTATGAATTAATTAGACCTTAGTCTTGCATCTGAATTTCAACAAGTTACAAGCAACGAGGCCATTGGAAGCAATGTTAGTAACTTGGGCAGGCACAAGCCCCACCTTCAGAATTTGATGCATTTCCCTCAGAGCAATCAGATATCGCCTCTGGCCTCTGCAACGAGATAATCCTCTAACATCGACCTTTTCGTTTATCAAGTAGCCACTAGCCAGCAATGAACTGTTCAAAAAAAAATTTCAAGGGAGACGGTTCTAGTGTTGGACAAGTGAAACCCGAACTTTGCAAGTCGTAAACTAATGATCATAGCCTGATTCAAATTTTCAAATAAGTATTTAACACTAAAATATGATCTGATTTAAATTTTCAAATAAGTATTTAACACTAAAATATTTTTAAATCTCGAATTCAAAATTTTTTAATTAAATTCTCGTGATCGATAGGCAAGTGAGTGGGAAACTCAACAGTCATCCACATTCAAAGATGATTTTGGCTGGGTCCTATCTATCAATCCAAGGGAGCTGCATGGAGAGTCACGCCTTTAATTACGTTTTGACCCAAACGGCAAGCCAGCACGTCTGCTCCGAGATTTTCTAGCTCTCTCTCTCTCCACTCCGAACAACAAAACATCAAAGAAACTGCCAATAGCAAACCGCCTTCCCTTCCTTCCTTCCACCATGTGTCTCTCCCTCCCTTCCATTGTAATACCTGGCTTCTGATTTCTCTAGACACCTGTTCTCTCTCTCTCTCTCTCTAACAGCAGTAAACACTCATTTTGCTGTTTGAGGCATCCAAAAGGAGAGATTTTGAAGAGGAATTTGATCTCTTTTTTGTTGGGGCAAAGATACCCATTTGAGTTTACACAGGGTAGTGTAACCAATGAGTGTTTGAGGCTTCCAAAGGAGAGATTTTGAAGAGGAATTCGATCTCTTTTTGTTGGGGCAATGATACCCATTTGGGTTTCCTCAGGGTAATTAGTGTCAAGGGATTGCCTTTTGTTCAAAAAGTTTCAAGGTCCCGCCTTTGAATTATTTGCGGTGAGGTTTGGTTGGTGTTAGTGGTAAAATGACGGCTCAGGAGGAGGAGGAGGAACAGCTTACTTATGAGGTAGCCATGGTGGTTCCTAAGCGCAATGTGAGGAAGGAAGAAGATGGGAGTTGTGACTGTGTTAAGGTTCTTGTGAAAGAGTTGAAGAATGCGGGGTTCATAGTTGAGATAGTTCCTGGCCTCTCTGATGAGTTCATCAAGGTCTAACAACCCTTTTTAACTTTTCTTTGCATTGTAATTCATGTTGGACATTTTAGTTTTCTTTTTGAGTTTTTTAAGTGTGGTATTATGCAGCTTAGTTTTGATTCTTTTGTAGTTTAGTCTTTTAGAGGATTAGTAGCATGGAAAATGGAAGGGTTTTGGGAGTGTTTGATTGGGTTCGAAATGCTGGTAGTAGGATTGTGAGTTTTGTACACCTTTGGTTTGGAGACAAGTCATTGTAATATGAGTGTGGACATGGCAGGTTAGTTTCTAGAGCTCAGGTTAAATGGACTGTGTAGTAGGGGCCGCGATAGATAGTTATCGCCGATGCCCTTTACGCACTCCGCATCATTGTTCCTCCAATCCAAATGACTATGTTCTGCTTCAGATTCTGCTGCAGTGAGATTTTTTAAAAGGCTTGGGGTTTCATGAAAAGGTATTCTACTTTAGATTAGCCTGTTCTGGAGAAAATGTTTGTGTGTATGCCATTAAGGTTCAGAATAGTTAAGCTCTTTCACTGTGTTCCTATCGGGTATTTTGTTCAAATGGGCTCGTACTAAAACTTGCATGCTTGGATTTTACTCTTGCTTCTCTTGAAAAGAAGTTGCCGGAGCTCGTCGAAACTCATGATAATTGCTTTCTCCCTGCAGCTAGCAGCACCTATGAAGACGCTAGGGAAGGCTGCAACTGAACTGCATATGAGGAAGCCGACTTATATAGGTCGGTACTACGAGGCTTTACCTATGACCTAGACCTCTCTCAACTATCATCTTATTTTTTCAACTGTAAAGTTGTCCCTCTGCCCCACTAGATCATATGATGAGAGATATTCCTTCTTCGCATCGATTTCAGGAATGGAGCTACAGTTTGACTGGGAGGATGTTAAAGCATTTGTAAGACAGCCAGATGGATCATTGTTCAGCTGGTGTGAGCGTTTTCAGTGCTACAACCATTTGCTCTATGGAATTGTAAGTTATCTTCCTTATATCCATTCACTTGCATTTGTCCTTCGGTGTGGTTTCAGTGTGATAGCTTTTCTCAAACTTTCAAATCCTTTTGTATGTTAATGTTTTATCTGGTCATGACCTTTTCCTGTCCACATCTCATAAGTCTTCCATGCTTTCTTTCAAAATCATGCAGCATACTCACTTGATTAATATGCAGTTTATTTTGTATAAAGATACCTTGTTGCTGTGTTGGCTGTTTTTTTCTGTTAGTCATTGGCAACAAAAAAGTAGCACGCTCTTTGTCTTTGGTTGACTGTATCTGTCATTGCTTGTTATAACTTTGCATGTTGAAGTCCGCATTTTGGCTAAAGTGGTTGTCTTCTTGAATTTAAACAGATAAACACAAGCAAGTTATATGAAACTCTTAATTTTGAAGATAGGGAGTTTCTCTGGGAGCCTGGGGAATCGCTGTTGCATGCGTTGGAATCTGAAGGAATCGTGAAGCAAGTCTTCCCATTGCATGGTATGCTAGTTTTATGTTACCATATTTCCTTTCTATCTAGTTCCATTAAGTTTGAGTTGATGCCTGCATGTAGATGAGATTAAGAGGAAAAAGCTTCTGAGAAGTTGGGTGTTGAATTGGAAGGACTTCACAAACCAGCCAATTGATGACATGTATTCATACTTCGGCTTGAAGGTAAATATTTACATGGCTTGCTATCTTGTAAGCGTTTTATACAACTTTTAATGGATTATAATGTAGATGATTTTTCCTTGAAGATTGCCTTGTATTTTGCTTTCCTACGGATGTATACACGTTGGATACTCTTCCCAGCTTTACTTGGTGTCATAGTGCAGTTGGTTAATTTTGGGTGAGTTTCATATCTCTTGGTATCCCTTTTGGCTTTTTATCTGCCTGGTGCTCAGACAACTATTTGGGGCTTTACTTACGTGGTTCCTCTTTCTTCAATTGTCTTTCAGGTCATTGCAGTTTCTGGTGCTTCCAGCATTTTTTGTATGCATAACATTATGGGCTGTTTTGTTTTTCCAATTCTGGAAGAGAAAAAATGCAGCCCTTTTGGCTAGGTAAAGCTTTTTCAGTTATACTTAAAGGGTTAGTTCTTGCATGATTAGTATTCTTTAACAGTTCTTATTGTAATTACTACTCTTCCCGCTGGCTTAGATGGCCAATCACCTTTTCGGCGAGCACTGGACAAGGCTATAGATCAATGGGCAAAAAATGGAGTTCCTTGCATTCTCCTCTAAACCTTGTAGCATGTTTGGGCATTGATAAGACGAAGGAGAAAGAAGCTTATCAAAGACACGAGTGGTTGGGGCATCTTATGCGATTAAGAAACAATGGACTCATAATTCTGAGTATTATCTGCCTTCAGTTGCCTTTTGAGCTGGCCTATGCTCATCTTTATGAAGTCATTAGTTCCACTGTTGTAAAGTAAGGTTCTATGATTCATACTCAGTTTCTGCTACAGTATTTAATTCATTGTTTCTTCTGTTTGCTTTTTCGGGTGCTCTTTTTCTTTATCTTTGTAGGGTCTGCATCAAGTCCTTGTTGGTTGGTTGCATTGTTGGTGATTGTTCTTCATCTTTTAATCTCTGCTTCATCTGCACTTGTTCCAAGTTGTGATTTGAATCCTTCATCATCTTAAGCATGTTTCACCCCTTCATCTCCTGATTCAATATGCACAATGAATGAGAAGATCTACAATTGTTTTCAGGTTTGGCCTCACAGCCATTTACCTTGTTGTAATTCAGTACTTCACCAGAATAGGAGGCAAGATATCAGTAAAACTTGCAGAAAGTGAACACAATGAGAATGTCGAGTATCAGGCTAACAGCTTAGTTTACAAGGTAACAAAATGAAACGATTCCACCCGTTTGCTATTATTTTCCTTCTTTCAAGTTATTATTCAAGCATTTATCTTTTGATGTCAGGTGTTTGGGGTTTACTTTATGCAGTCATATATTGGGGTTTTTTATCATGCCCTTCTTCATCGGAACTTTGAGACCCTTCGCCAAGTCTTGATACAGCGATTGATAGTCTATCAGGTATGGGCAACAAACCATTATATTTGCCTCATAGTGATGCCATTTTACTCTCGGGATAATTTGCATTGATATGATTCAGGTGTTGGAAAATTTATTGGAAAATTCAGTACCTTTCTTCAAATACAGCTACAAAAAGTATCGGGCTGTTAGGTAAGGAACTCCCTGAAACATTTGTCCACATTGTGCACGGATTTCTTCTTTGGACTGGGAATCTATGATGTATCTTTCCTTAAAAGGAACAAGAAAAGGCGAGAAAGTGGAATCTCAATGAGGAAGATTCAGTTCAATTCCAAGGTGGAGAAAGAGTCTCTAAAACCTACCTATTCTGCAAGTGTTGGTGAAGAGTTGGAGGATGGCCTCTTTGATGGTAAAGTTTGTTTGGAATTAGACTGTAGGTGGGATACACTAGCTTTGAAGTTTGTGACTTGAAATCATTTAATGTTTTACTTGTGGCTGTGCAGACTTTCTGCAGTTGGCATTGCAGTTTGGAATGATTATGATGTTTGCTTGTGCATTTCCTCTGGCATTTGCCCTTGCAGCCGTGGTATGCTCCGGCTGTAACTTTGGTTGACTATGATTTCGATTATTGTATCAACATGAAAAGTCTTACAATGTTGAAGTACTCTTCCAGAATTGCCTCACTGAAATCAGAACGGATGCGCTGAAGCTCCTTGGCACCATGAAAAGGCCTGTCCCCCGTACTGCTGCTACAATTGGAGCGTGGTCAAACATATTTCAGGTACTCCTTAACATGTCCTCTGAATTACTGCATTAATTAATTACTTCCACCCATATCCGATGGATAGGGAAGTGCTACTAGTACACATTAAACTTTGTCAGCTTTCTCGAGCTGCATGGTTGGTGCTCGTTTCGTAAATGCTATTGTCTTGGTGCGCCGCGCCCCATGGACATGTGGTATCAAAGGTGAACAACCCTTGAACGTGTGCAAAGACAAGATGACATTCCTTCAAAAAAAAATTCTTACATGGCGGAATTCAGTCATCATAGCAAAAGCGGGGCATGGAAAAAAATCGAGCTTCTTTCCACACACTATGCTCTCGTTGCTCATCTTCTTCTACCTGTATCTCTTGACGAATCTTGCTTCTTGTAAATCCATATTTGGACTTGCTGCTCTGTTTACCTATAGGACCTCCATTTCGGAATTAGTTTACTGACTTGGAAATGTCATTATTTGTAGTTTCTCATAGTGATGGCTATTTGCACCAACTCGGCACTTTTAGTCTGCTTGTATGACCAGGAGGGTAAATGGAAACTAGAGCCCGGGCTTGCAGCGATATTGATCATGGAACATATCCTCTTACTCATCAAGTTCGGCTTCTCTCGCTTTGTTCCAGAGGTGATTTCTCCCAAGTTCACTTGTCACAGCATGTTCATTACCATCTGCAATGTTTTTTTCCCTCTCTCATATCGACATTCTTTAGCATTTCACGATCTTCCATGCGCATGTATTTTTTTCATCAGGAACCTGCTTGGGTAAGAGCCAACCGGGTGAAGAATGCTACACAAGCACAGGACGTTTGCTCGAAACAGCTTCTTCGGACCATTTCTGGTGGCGAGAAGACATTCGGACTGAAGAAGGATGAATGAGGTCTTCGAGTTTTTGAACCGAGAAGTGGAAGCTTATGTATAGACAGTTGAATGTGCGTCGGTTATACAGTTGGCTCGGCTTTGATGTGATTATATTAAAGAGTATGTAGGGCGTGTTAGATCTCCTGTGTTGTAGATTCTTTTGAGAATTTTCCTCCAGCTACCCTGGAGATGTATAGGTACTTTGTAGTGTTTGTACCAAGTTCATCCAGTCCTTGTCCAAGAAGTCCAAGTTCATCCTTTCCTTCTCTATTTGGTACTTGGAAGTCATGAATTTCTCATCGAAACATCACAAAAATGCCGGCCAAGTAGTTTTAAGGTTAAACAAAGATTCGGGAGGAGTCTTCTTTCTGATGACGAATAACGGCGAGAGCCTCCTGATGACAGAAATACTCATACCCTGAAGGTCGGACCCTATCGTTATCCCGTGAGTTGAGGGTATGTTTACTTTGATTGGGTCTAGGTTAGGATATGGGTATGGGTCCACTTTTCGAAGTAGGGTCTAGGGTAGGGTATGAATCTTATAAATTCATATCATACCTTTACCCTTTTACCATAATTTGGACCCTACCCTAACTAGACCCTACTTAAACTCTAAGTAGACCCTTCTATCTTTAAATTTTACTTATAAATTGTAATAGAGTTTTCAAATATTATGGAATATGTTCTATGATATCGACTCCGAAATTTGAAGTATATATAATTTTAATTTTCTTTATTGATATACTAGATATTTCATGATTAATCTTCGTATATTCATTATGATTTATTTAAATTTTATATAAAGAATTAAATTTTTATATTTAAAAATTATAAAAAATGTCTTGCAATTCAAGGGTCGGACCCTGCAGGACCCCGTAGACCCTGCGGACCCTGAGGGTAAGGGTTTGGGTATAATAATGAGATTTGTCGAGGGTCTAACTTTCCAAATTAGGATATAAGTAAGGTCCTACCAATACCCTACCCTACCCTACCCATTGTCATCCCTACTCCAATCCGGTTGCTCTTCCTAGAGCTACCGAGCTTTCCACTAAGCTGACATGCGCAAGTGACAACAATTTCATTCAAAAACCTTCCCTGTTTCAAGGGATGTCTGCATGAACGGGAGACACCGGTTCAACCGCCTCCTTTACGTCGTTGAACTATGGCTGTCACCAAGCTCGACAGGTTTGATATTGTCAGGGGGAGGAGGTTATTTCTTGATAGACATGTCTAGAAAGTGGTAAACTATGTCTAATGTAACTAATGTGTGGCTTTATGGGTTTGGTTGGCCATGAACAGCTAGCTGGCTACAAGGTTACAAAGGTTGTCAAGGCTGGATGTGATAAGGGAAAGGGATTGGATGTCAAGATGGAACATAATATTATTACAAGACGTGTTCTAAACTAAGTTCATTGACTTGACATTTCGAAACTCATACCTCCCACTGTTGCCTCTTTAGTTTGTCCAAGCTATATGTAGTTCTGAACCAGAGGAAAATACATAGATTTTGGTGATGCCAAGCGACAATATTTAAATTCTGGAACTTGGACAAGTTGTAAGGATACCAGATAATTTATGTCTGATAATAAGGACAGATGAACATCAGAACCGAAAATAAAGTTCAATGACCACCAAAAACTCATGTCACTACTACCATCTCTGAAACTTAAGAAATGGCCAACCAAGGACCATAGACAAAAAGATCAATTCTAATACAAGTAAAATACCAGTTCAAAGTAATAACCTACTGTCTTGAAGCAACAAAAGCCAATTTTCCCAGCAAAAAGACAAACTCGGCAGATGTAACTTAAGCTGTTGCTTGGGCGGCTGCCTGTCTCTTCCTGGCCTCTTCAATGATTGTTAACTTAATACCCTTGCCCTTGGGAAGAGACACCCACGGCTTGGTTCCTTTGCCGATGGTGAACACATTGCCCATACGGGTGGCGAACTCATGGCCAGTAGCATCCTGAACATGGATGGTCTCAAAGCTTCCTTTTTGCTTCTCCCTGCTCTTGATTACCCCAACTCGGCCTCTGTTCCTTCCTCCAGTCACCATCACAACATTGCCAACATCAAACTTGATGAAGTCCACAACCTTGTTGGTCTCGAGATCAATCTTGATGGTGTCATTTGCCTTGATGAGAGGATCAGGGTATCGGATGGTGCGACCATCATAGGTGTTGATGTAAGGGATCCCCTTCTGACCAAATTGGGTATTACGGACCTTGCAGAGTTTAAACTGCAAAACATGTAGACCACACATCTCTTAGTAGTGCTAAGATAAGCAATGCAATCATGCAAAACACCAAGGCCAAAAAACAATACAAAAGTTTCAGATTTATACAAACCTTAGCTTCCTCATCCCTGATGGAAATGAGACGGAAACGTCCCTTGGTATCATAGAGGAGGCGGAAGTTCTCATTGGTCTTGGGGATAGACACAACATCTGCCAACAGAAACAACAAGATGACTAATACTCACAACAGGGAAACCACCATATCAAGGGGGGACAGGCCAATGCAAAGACTCGTGACACAAATCATGAAGATTTCTAAAACACTATCAAGGAAACCAAGTATAGTGAATCAACACCTGGTGATTCTATATGCACACTTGTGGCTAGAACCAGAAGTTAAGAACTGAGCAGGAAAAGTGCATAGAATACAAAAAGGACACAGATTAAACATAGAACACATACCCATGAAACCAGCAGGGTAGGTCTTGTCAGTCCTGACCTTCCCATCGACAAGAACATGCCGCTGCATCAGAATTGCAATGGCCTCACGGTAGGTGAGAGCATACTTCAACCTGTTCCTCAAAATCAAGACCAACGGCAAGCATTCCCTGGACTTGTGAGGTCCAGATGATGGCTTAGGTGCCTGCACATCACAAAAATAAAACGCCACATAAAATCAAACAACCAATAAAACAGAACGACGTAATCAGATATTGCAAAGACACCAATAGTACATGATTGTCAACTTACAAAGGCACCACCGAGCTTGTCGAGCATCCAGTGCTTGGGGGCATTGAGCCTCTTCAAGTGCTTCTTCAACCCTCTTGCCTGCCAAACCGCAACGTAACGAGGATCGACAAGTCAGAAACTGTCTGTAAGCAAACCAAAGCAAACAGCAACGAAACCGTAGCAAACGAAAAACCGACAATATAACCAAATTGCCATAGACGATTTCCAACTACGCTCTAACCCAACACAATTACCAACGAACCCAGAACCTAAAGTACGAAACTTGATCCAAAGATTCAATCTTTCAAGGGAATCAACAAAAACCCACAAACCACTGGGATCCGGGAGAAACGAATCCGACAAGGAAAACACGAACAACCCAGTAAAAAGAAGAGGGAGGAGGGTAAAGGGTACCAACCATTTTGGGCAGAACTCCTCCGGGCGGCTGCTAGTGAGCGTTTGGAGGGGGAGAGAGATGGAGAAAAGCCCTAGGTTCCCCAGTTTATATTATGACTCACTCCCTCCGGCTCGTTGCCTCCAAGTAGGGTTCGCTGAAATGGGCCGTCTTGAGATATTGGGCCGATAGGAAAAGTTTCTATTGGGCTTTGACTTGGGCTAAGAACGTAATGTTAAATATTTGTTGGGAATTACCCGGTTTGAAACTGGATTAGCCAGCCTAGTGCACAGAATATCAGGTGGTATAAAAAAGAAGTTTGTAAATGGTAGTTGAAAAATTAGTTTAATAAATATTGTGTATTGATAGTTGTTTTTAATAGTTAAATTATGAATATTGAGAGAATATAATAAATAAATAAATATGCGTTATTGTAAAGCAAAAAAAACATATATTTTTTTAAGTATATGCTGATTTTTAAATCTAAATTGATGTTTTATTTTATTTTATTGCGTATAACATGGAGACATCAACACATGCTAATTGGCAACATCTATAATGATAAATATTTTAGAATCATAAAATGAATAAAGTGAAAATAATATATTTAATTTTTTAAATCTATCAGCACCATCTAATTAGACAAAATTTGTTCTGCAACTTCTTCGGTCACTAACTAATATGTTCTAAATGGATACTTTACTCCTCGGTTTCTACCAAAAAAAACTAATATGTTCTGAAATAACTGCTCGAAGAACTTTCCATACCATATAGATCAGACCCTACTCACACTTCGTCGGTTTGATAGTGAAAATTTTCTAATATCGATTGTCGAGTATGAATATGACTAGGGTATAAGTAGGATGTACAAAGAGACTTCCACGTAATCTACCCATCAATCATCCTTAATAGTTAATTGTATTAACCGAACTGACCTTATTCATTTTTTTAATCTCCCGAATATTTTGCAACTAGGTTTCTTGTTGTAACAGATCTTGTGATATTAGTTGCTTCTTTTTTTTCTAAAGTGTTGCTTCTTCCTATTACAACTGTTACATTCTTTTGAATAAATATGGGGAGCTGCTTGCTCTTTGTTCCTATAATACCTTATCAATTAAGTGATCATCTGCAATCCAATAAGTACTGAAGCAAAATGGTTCCTTGACAAAAAGTCAATAGCAAAATCTCATCCTCATCCACTGGGTAAAGGCAGCAAACTATTCAAACGAAAATCTTGCAGGGTTCAACGTCTGATCTAATACAGCTCAACAAAACATGACGAGGTCCGGGAAAAGAGAGTTGGAAGCTCTTAAGACTCTAAGCATGTTTCTTCAAAGCTTGCCTGTTCCTCTTCTTAACACCCGACTTGGCGACCTTGAGGCTCCTGTGCACAACACTCAACCTCGCAAGGGCAGCTTTCTTCAGGTCGGGCCTGTAGTGGTTATCTCCGACCTGCAATACGTGAAGCAGATTTTGTGTACATAGGTTAGACCAGTGATCAAGAAAGCACACCTTAGAATGAGGAAGAATAAAAGCCAATTCCTAAATACACAGTAGCGCTCAGAAGCCAAGCGTAACAAATAGAATCTCACGAGAAAAGGTTCTTCTAAAAATAACTGCTACCGGTGCATGCACCAATTGATGCCAAAAGCAAGTACCAATGCAGATTATTTCTCCATGACAAAACAACTCCAAGTAACATTTACAGTCATTGCATCATTTCATTTCAGGAGAAATGTACAATAACAAATCAATGGTGTTGGGTAGAGAGTAGAGACAAGCTGGTGGATGCTCAGAAGCCAAGCGTAACAAGAAGACTTCATTGAAGATAACCCTCACATAGAAGACTCTCCTAACATGTTAAGATCTCATCACTGTATTCACCATTGGATGCCAAAAGTAAAACAGGTACAGATGCAGATAAGAAGGCAAGTTTCATTTTAAAACCAATTCAAACAGATGCAACTGAAACCACAAAAATCAGAAAAGAACACCTTCAATGCAACTTCACAAAAATGCTAATATTCATTCACCTGGTTCTCAACAGCCTTGGCCATCCGGCGGAACTCCTTCTTCATGACAGACTTGTGAAGGACGGAGGCAGGCTTGTTCTGCTTCTTGGACTTGGTGGTGGCAACAAGCACCGCCTGGTCCTTACCAGCTGCCTGGATGGTAACAGTCTTCTTGTTCGCCAACCCTAATCCAATTCAATCAACCAAATCAAACACTGCAAAGACATTCGCATCCACCCAAAGCTACAAACTTTACACAAACCCACAAGCAACAACATTATTTCCAACCATAAAGCCTCAAACTTCAAACATTAAATTCACTAAAAGTAACACCACAAATCAACAACCCTAAACAAATCCAACAACCCAAACCAAAATCAAATTGACCAACCACAAAGACATTCATATCCACCCAAAGCTACAAACTTTAAGCAAACCCACAAGCAACATCATCATTTCCAACCATAAAGCCTCAAACTTTGAACAAATTCACTAAAAGCAACACCACAAATCATCAACCCTAATCCAATTCAACAAACCAACCACACACAAATCAAACACCACAAGGCAGTCACATCCACCCAAAGCTAGAAACTTTAAACAAACCCAGAATCAACAACATCATTTCCAACCATAAAGCCTCAAACTTTGAACATCAAATCCACTAAAACCAACACCAGCAATGAGAGAGAAGGGACAAGAGAAGAATACCAGAGTGCTTGAAGGAGTTGAGATTGTAGAGGTTATTGGGCTCTTTGCTGAACTCAATTCCAGCTGATCCCCTCCCGAACTGCCTCACCAAAAAGGAGTTGTTCTTCTTCACCAACTCCCACACCAGCTGCCCCGGTACTGTTGCCATCTCCTCTTTCTCTCTCTAAAAACCCTTAAAAAAATTAGTACGCAAGTAACAGCAGAATCAAAACAGAGCAACAAAATAGGACAGATCTTTGTACAGAGGAGCAGAACCGGACCTGTTTGGGTGTGAAGTGGTTGATCAAGGAGTTGCAGAGACGAGGGGAAGCGAGGTTTTGTGTGGGTTGATAGCTTATAAGGCCAGTCGAAAAACCCTAGGTCTAATATGGTGTTGGGTTACGGTAAATGACCAAATTGTCCTTTACCCATTTACTTTTGGGCCGGGCGTGGGCTTTTATGATCGATGTCGGCCTTTTTTTTTCCTTTCCGACAGTTGGTAATCCAAAGTCGAGCATTGGCGCACCGGATATGAGAAATTCTCCCAATGTTATGGACTCCGATGAAAGATTAAAGACTCCAAGTTCTAGAGATTACTTAATATAATCTGACTTTATTTTCTCCGATTAAAAGTTTAGATTTATAGTTTTAGACGTTGATAGATAACATTCTGTTGCGGGGAAAAAGAGAAATATTTGACCTCCAACACATTCGAATACCGGATTGTGGAACCAGCTTAGTTCCTGTCATACTCGGATTTGGATTCAGGGGGGACTACATAAAAATTATCCCCATGGTATGGACTAAATATGGGCCTTTAGATTTGATCAAATTCTTTTTTTATAGATCTGATGGTCAGAATCTATTGAGGGTATTTTCGAGTTTTTATCCAAACATACTCATTAGGGTTCTACCATTTTTCTATATAACCCTACAAAAAAAAATCATCTCCATCACGATCCACCGCCGCCCCCCCCCCCCCCCCCCTCCCCCTTTCCCGTTCCTGGCCCCTCCCGTTCCCGTCCCGTCCCGTCCCACCCCCCCCCCCCCCCCCGGTTCCCGGCCCCCCCCCCCCCCCCCCAACCGCCTCTCTCCCTCGCTTCCTCAACCCCGAACCACTCGCCTCAAAACTTAGACGAAACCCAGGAAGAAATTTAGGGCTTAATTGAGTTCGTTGTTCAACTGGAATTAGGATTTAGGTGTAGTTTTGTTTTTGTTGATTTCGGAGCCTCTTGTTCTTGGCGGTACAATTTTTTGTGCTTTTGAGCACTACATTTTGCGATTTTCTGGATATATGAACTGGGTTTCCTATATGTTGCGAGTTTTTTTTGGTTAAAGTCGAAGTATTGAAGGTTGGTGTCCCCCCCCCCCCCCCCCCCCCCCCCGATTCTCCTCCCACAATTGAAGCCCCGTTCAGATATTGAATTGAAAATTACATTACGCTGCCATCTTTTTTCCCAATATCATTGATCTTTTTTTTTATTATTCTTCTTCGTAGCTTACATTCTAGTTCGAGAAGATGAAACCAATATCATAGTAAAATGAAACCAATATCCGAGAAGATGAAAACCAATATCACGGTGGAATGAAACCATTATCATAGTAGAATGAAACCAATATCCGAGAAGATGGAAACCAATATCATAGTAGAATGAAACCAATATCCGAGAAGATGAAAACCAATATCACGGTGGAATGAAACCAATATCATAGTAGAATGAAACCAATACCGAGAAGATGGAAACCAATATCATAGTAGAATGAAACCAATATCATAGTACAATGAAATCAATAACATAGAAGAATGAAACCAATATCGTAGTAGAATGAAACCAATATCGTAGTAGAATTAAACCAATAGCCTAGAAGATGGAAACCAATATCCGAGAAAATAGAAACCAATATTCTCATACTTGTATTTCCATAAATTATATTATTTTGCTGATATATTTTTTAATTATTTTAATTATTATATTTCCGATATTGCTCCTGTCCCTTTCAGTGGGGATTACTCATTTCCCCACTGAATTTGAACCCGTCATACTCAACAACAAACAATGTATTTTTTTTGGAAATTAGAATTAAACGAGCTTTTATCCTTTTTGTTCCATACAAAATTTATGTTCTCGTTGAGCTATCTCAGGACAATGTTTTTTTTTATCCCACCAAAAAAACGACGTGTTTTTTTTCCTTGTAATGGCTTTGCAGACATTAGCAACATGGGCAACAGTTTTACATGGAAGAGTAGAGACTTCAAAAGGTTGAGATGAGAACCTCCCATAATGAAATGGCCAAAGGGAAAGGAATCTATCAGCATTCAACCAGCTACTTGGAAAAATATCGATTCGGAGACGAAAGGAAAGGAAAAAATGGAAGAACAATGGATAGGAGGTTCCAAAACCAGCTACATGGAAGCTAACCCTATGTAATAGCATTCTCTTACATCACCACATGATGTTTGTTACACTATGTACAAGCTCCACTTCCTCTATCCCTCATAGATTAAAGTTTAGGGTACCCTCAACACAAGAACAAGAATGTGCCTAGGGGGTTGCACCTTCTCTGGCATGGTAAAGTTGGTGCTGCTGAGGCCTGTCTCAGGATGCAGAAAAAGGGGTTGCAGGGCCGGAGCGAGAGGTCAGCAAGCAAGCGTGTACTTACGTGCCGAGGAGTCGGTTTATCGAGTTGGCTGATGCAGAGGGAGGGTGCGGTTGTCGTGCCGACCTGTTCAATGCCTCGTTGATCCTGCTGAACACCAACTTGAGAGGGATGCATGCTATGACCGACCCGTTGGGCTTCTCGGCAACAGTTTTCCTATGGCATTCCCTGTTTACATTGAGTGATGATAGCTTCCGTGTCTTCTTGGAAGAAAGTCCATTTTTCCTATGCTTTGATGATTTACTTCGTGAACAGTGTGACTGAACCTTCTTGCTCTTGGAAGAACCCTGTCCTCTTCCAGCTTCTGAGTTTCGTGCTGCTGATGCTTGCCAATTAGCAGTTTTTTGAGCAGTGACCTGCATAGCGTCACTCTTGTTCTGACAGATCAAATGATCACAGTAGCCATCATCCAAAACTGCAACCGTCAGAGGGTGGCCTATGATGGCCTTACTGTTCAAATTACTCACTAGGGAGAGCAGCGGAACATGTGATGGCTCGCAGTCAGCATTGACCTCGAGCTTAACATCATGGAGTTTGGAGCGAATAGATGAACTTCTACCAAGAAAATATGAGGACTGATATCTAGAGTTGATCGTCGAACGTGATTGGCGATAAGGGAGCGACCTCTGACTCTGAGATGCCGGAGATACCTGCCCTCCAAGCCCACCAATATGAGACTCCGGGTGAGGCAAAGAGCCCCTGTAGTCTCTAACCCCATCTGCCAGGTCACAGGAAAACATTCTGGAATTTACTTGCAAGTTTCGACCACATGATGCATCATGACCCACACCATCAGAATCAACATTCTGACTTGAAGATGAGGGCAAACCATTGAAGTGTCCCTTATTCTCCAACCGAGTTAGGGACTTACTGTTCAAGTCTGTATATTTCCTCATATCTCGTCTTTTACTTTTTCCTTTGCGTCTCAAATTTCTCTTTCCTTTTGATTGCCACTTCGATGTATCTTTCTCTGTCCTCTGACAGGTACCATTATCGTAGTCTTCAGCTGAAATAACAGCACCAGATTCCTGAAGTGCCTCGGGCGCTGCCTCTGCCCGAGTAAATTGCCTTCTCATTATCCCAGCTTGATAATGTATTTCAGATGCCAATTCAGGCAATGAAGAAGAATCTGGAGCATGCCGGGAAGAAGTCAGAAAAAAGGACGGTATCCATGTAAGGGAAGCTGGCTGAAAGTCTATGTACATTTATTAACGCCGAAGATGCATGAAGGTAACAAAACATAAAGCAATAGTGTGAATGATCATTTAGTTGATAATTTGAACAAGACATGCAGCACTTGAAGCAACTTATGTCATGGAAACGGATGCATTGATGTTCAATCCAATTGAAGATAATGCAATGATCTAAATTTTGCATACAGTTGGACATGGAAAATGTAAGACTTGTCAGCTTTGATAGGCTGAGTACCGCCAAGACCTTAGCCACGAATCAGTAAGCATTTTCTTTATTTTTTTTCTTGAAAGGTCGGGAACCAATAAGCTTGAACAACTAAATTAAAGAAGACCCAGGGACCAGGTTAGCACTGTCCTAAAGTTCCTTATCCGAGTAAAATTTGCAATAATGATGATGAAGAATTCAATCATATCCATATTAAGGAGCAAAACTGGAGTTTAGCAACTTCGTTCACTTTAGTTGGGAGAACAAGTATATTGCATTACAGTCACAAATTAACCTGAACCAGTCAGTACTTCAGCCAATTATTTGTTCATGCATGGCAAACAGGAGAATTGCATACCTATATCTCATATATGGAAGTCTCAAGTCTTAACAAGAATCACAGTTACAAAATTCTTAGCAGAGTCCTAGCAACATCAGGCAATATGCGCATATGACTATAAAATCAAGACGCCACATACGACATACCTGCCAAGTTCGTTTCTTCCTCTACAAATGGCACATCAAATAACTTTTCTGAAGAATCATTATCAGCAGGCCCTAATCCATGAAAATCGTCATTCTCCTTACTTGCCTGGTCATTGGCACGAGGGGCATCAAATGCATGTTCTGTAATGTTTACAGAGGAACCATTCTCGCAAGAAACTCCAGTGCTATCAGAATTATTATTGATTACTCCACTGGAGCCCTTCCTAGACTCATTGGAGTCCACACCAGAAAACTTGCTATCAGATGTTGCCTGATAAGTCGAAAGTTGATCAGAGAACAGGGGAACAGACACCATAGCTGTACTCTCCAACACCTTTGTCAATTGTCGACGACGATTTTTTCGTCTCAAGAGCTCGGGAACATGTCCTACTTGAGTCCTCTTTCTTTTTAGAGATGAGGTGCAAACTTTGCTTCCATTGGCAAGTGTGCCATTGGAGATGCAAGTCACAGTTTTGGGATCTCGTACTCCAATGCCAAGGTCCTCGAGTCCTCTCATGCGCTTAGTTCCTCCAGTTCCATCATCCTCAGAATCATTCGGTGTCCTTCTACTCTTTCCATCTACAGATGGTACCTTAAAAGAGTCCATGGGCACTTCAAAAGATACGCCAAACTCGGATAATTGTGAAGCTGTATATTCTGCATCAAAATCTGAATTTGCAACTGAGCCTGGAGCAGAAACCAAATCAGAATCATCTCTACAACCACCAGAATTTTGTTTTCCATTGGTTATCACAAGATCTTCTTTTCCAGAAATTGGCAATCTGAATGTTTCTTTAACAGCAACCCCATGCTCAACGCCGAAGTCATCTTGTCTTGAGAGGTCTACGGAGATTTTGCTCGTATGAGCCTTTTCAATCTCAAGGGCATGAAGAATGGCGTCTTCCCTAGTAGCATATCTCACCTTCTTTCTGTTACCATTTGCTGCAGAAGCCTTTGCCTTCTCAATGAACTCATCATACTCCCCACAACGGAATGCCTTGACCCTCTTCGATTTTTCAAGATTATACCAATCACTGCTCAGACCAAGCAGCAATTTGTCAACACGGATAATCATATTCCCATATCAAATAGGTACTAGTTTCTCAATGACATAACAAACATAAATCTTGAGAAGCTATACTGTTGATTCGAAAAAAGATGCTAGAAATAAAGGAACAAAACAAAGATCTTAGTGCAAAAAAGGCTCCAATATATCTATGCAACCAGCTTTTATAATCATATATACATACCCATGAAAGTGCACAAGGAATGTGGTATGGATACTAATTATCGCATCAACTGAAATGAGGTGCAATAAAATGAAGCCAGAACCAGCCAGATCATTACCAATCTCAAAAAGGGTAACAAGTTTCCGGAAAATGGAGCACCACGAGAGTTAAGCTCTAAGGCAGAGAAATACTTCACAATGCATCTCAAATTGTGCTTCCTAGTCTACTACACTAGCAGTCTTCCCTATAGTTCTACCGAAATTCCAAGTAACTGCGACACAAGAACCTAATCAATTCAAACCAAAATAATGGATATCTATAGAAACCTAAGAACTGCAATGAAACTAATCAGGATCACTCAAGCTCAGGCAATGAAACTTGTACGAGTGGTACAGCTAACCCAAGACAGCAAACTAAGCAGACCAAATTCAGAAAAGCAAAACCAGGTAAAACATAAACTCCAAAGAGACAAAAAGCCAATAAGAAGTTCGAGAGACGCAGGCACTAACACGCTGGGATCCTCGCGGCCAAGTAGTTTAACAGGCGTGCCAGCTGCAGGAGACACCAGGCTATCACTAGTAAACTCGTCGAGGCCCATTATCTGACCCGGCCACCACGTACCGTTCCTGCGCCTGACCCAAACCAATGCACCCACTGAAGCATCAATGCCATTGCTGTTGCTATTGAAATTGGGGACACCCGAGCTAGCCATCTCCAAAACCCCAACACCCACCACTTCCTTTCTCCAAAAAAAAAACCCAATATAGCTAACCTAAAGAAACCCCAAAGCTGGAAACTTTCCAACAGAAACCTTAAAGTTACCCGCTTTTGAAGGTAACCCAAGTTTGCAAAACCAAAAAGAACCAAACTTTCATGGCCAAAGAAACAAACTTTAAACCCGTACCCCAATAATGAAACAAACCCAAAACCCTCAAAACCGCATGCAACTTAAAATCCCAGAAGAGTGGAGCTAGAAGAAAGGGCCAGGTTGCCCTAAAAATTACATGCTAATTTGAGGGTTAGAGAGATCCAATTTCTTAGCTCTTTGCACAAGCTGAAGCTCTTACAAATTTCTTCGCTTTTCCCTTTTTTTGTGGTGCTATGAAAGAACCAACTTTGACCTTCTATCCCTCCATTTATTTCTATTTCTGGTTGGGACAAACTGGGAGAGAGATGAAGCTTGGTGGACTGGGAGAGTGGGAGTGGGAAGGGAGGAGAGAGGAAGTAGCTGTAGAGAGAATCACATTGCTGGTCTTTTACAAGTACATGTAACCTGTTTATGTTTGGTCTAAAAACTTTTTAAAATTTTGTTTATATCACTTTGTATTCGGACATAAATTGCTCGGTTATTTATTGATAAAAAAATAGTTGTGGTATCTTTGAATAATGATTAAAAAAATCAAAAAATATTTAATGTTGATGCATTTGCAATATCGCTATGCATAATAATACAAGTTCGAGTCCGGTAAAATCATGGCAAAGCATTTTGAATAAGTAATTTACACTATTATGTTCTTAAGGATGCAAACTCGAGATATCTTGTTTAATCTAAAACAATCTTTGTTAATCCCTAATTAGAAATTTGTACTCTCACTTTCCTTTCATATTACTAGGGAATTGTTATTCTTTTACTCTTTTTTTGGTAAGTGAACCATTTGCATTAAATGAGCTTTTTAGACAAAATACTTGTAAATTCTTAAAATTTAATAAAGGGTAAATTAATGTAGTATCCCTCTTGTTTGACTTAATCGATAATTTAGTTCCTCTAGTTTCGAAAAATATTATGACGTCCCTCGTGTTTGATTTTATTATACTTTCGGGTCCCTGGTGCCGGAATATTCAATTTTCTCCGTCAAAGACCCATTTGAAAAGACCAAAATGTCCCTCCCACTAAAAAAAATCCTCTTTCCACCTTCCCTTCTTCTTCCTCCCACTTCATCTTCTTCGTCCCACCTTCAACCAAAATCAAAACTCAAACTCAAACTAAAAAATAAATCTAAATATTTTTAACGAGGATCAAGAACATCACTCCACTCGGAACCAAATTCTTCCCAAGATCCATTCTTTTGCATATGAGAAATGTTTTAGGATAGTTTCGGCGTCGACCTAGATTGTTTATTACCCTAAAGACTCTAGCTTTAACCCACATAGTAGGAGCTCTAACGAGAATCAACAGGGAGAGAGAAGCCTGGCTGATGCTTTCTTTAGCTTTTAGGATGCATCTAGGAATAAAGGTTGGAGGCCTGATTGTCACCGGCGGGCTCGAGCTCTGGGAGGGCCAGATCTGGTCATGGGACCAACCGACACAGTTCTCTAGAACCCTAAACCCAAACGACACAGTCCCTCTTCATGGCGAGATGTCACCCCATCGTCTTCGTCCCCTGGATTATCACCGACGGGCTCAAGCTCTAGGAAGGCCACCACATATTCGCGACGGAGGCGGGCTTTGAAGCACCGTGGGTTTCGTTATCGTCTGAGGATGAGTACCTTCACATTCCAGCGACGACAGTGATTTCAGCCCAAAAAGCACCATCGCCGCCACTGGATGGAGTTGCTTTGACTTGAAATCTGGGGTGAGAAGAAGACTCCACTTGCACGTCGTCTCCTAAGAATCGGCCATGAAAGTTGAAAATTGTGGTCTTAGTTGGAGATGAATCAGATGTTCTTGATTGTTTAATTTTTGTAGAAGGTTCTTGGTTGCTTAATTGAGTATTTATTGATCGTTTAAAAAAATGAAAGCTTCAAAGTATGGGATGAACTCCCTGGAAGTGTTCTTTATTTCTGGAATTATTAGACACCACAGTAATTTGCCCTAAATATTTAGATTTGTTTTGAGTTTGAATTTGTGTTTTGATTTTAGTTGAAGGTGGGAGGAAGAAGATGAAGTGGGAGGAAGAAGAAGGGAAAGAAGAAAGAAGTTTTTTTTATTTTTTAGTGGGAGGGGCATTTTAGTCTTTTCAAGTGGACATTCGCCAGAGAAAATCGAATATTTCGATAACAGGGACCCGAAAGTATAATAAAATCAAACACGAGGGACGTCAGAATATTTTTTGAAACTAGAGGAACTAAATCGTCGATTAAGTCAAACAAGAGGGATACTACAATAATTTACCCTTTAATAAAACATATTGGGAGGTTCACAGTAAGTTTCACTTCTACGGTGGGGATGGTGTAACCCCGTGCTCTGACCAACTGTCTCCACAGATCAACAGTGTATCACATTCCCTTCTCCTTAAATACGTGACATCCAACACACTATACTAGCTGAGGTCTTGCTCTGATACCACTTGTAATGCCCTGTGATCTAACCAACAGTCTCCACAGACCAACACGAGCCTTTTCGAGTGTGTTTTGTCATCACTTACATGCATCCCATAAACTTTCCAGGAGGTCACCCATCCTGAAATTACCCCAGGACAAGCGTGTTTAACCTTTGCGTTCTCTCAATATGTGCGCTAGAAAAGAAGGTACACCTTGTTGATATGGATAGTCAAATAAAATCACTTAAACCCTTCAGAACATATCATTAACGAAGTATCACAAATGGAGACCGTAATTAGAAAAAAATATGTTTCATTTCACACTCAACAATTTAAATCCCAACACTCAAGTGCTTGAGTTGAACCATTAACATGTTTATTTATTACCAAGCTAAATTAATGATGTGACAATCTCAATTGTCACAACGTGTCATGGATTTTCACTTCATCAATATACGGCGTGTGAAAACGATAACGAGTCACGAGTAGAAATTGTTTTGATACTACATTGAATTTGTTAATCCAACCAAACGTTAAAGTAAGGATATGCAATTTTTTTCAAAAATATAAATAATCCACCATAATCACAACTAGTAATACGTTAACCTCAATTAAAAAATTATAATTTTATGTGTGTGTTGTATTATTGTATGTGTGAATTTATACTAGTAATTATCTTCTTTAACCTTAAAAAAAGTAACTATCTTCTTTTAAAAATTTAATACAATATGGATCTGTTCGTAAGCTAGAACAAGTTGGTGTTTGTATTTGAGCCTTTCTAAATCCTTATCTTGAATTTGGATCACCCGCAAGATTTGTGTGCAGCAGCCTAACCTCAGTATTTAGCAGATGTTCCGCATCTGCACAAACAACAACCGTCAAGGGTTATGCTTCTCCACGTTGTTAGCAGCACATGACTGCACCACTGAGCCACTCTCCCCAGGTATCAGCACACCATTTTCAAGCCCAAAACCAGCAGCAAGTCCCTGGAATTTTGTCACCCCACCTGTAGCATTCTCAGGTTTTCAAAAATGATCTTGTAGTCCCCTATGTTTGGTTTTATTATACTCTCGTGTCCCTTGCTGATGTCATAACTCATTTTATTATTATTTTATCTCTGAAATAACTTTTATACCTTATACCTTGTCTCCGGCCAACCGAATCCCCTCTGGTCGTCTTCTCTGGCGAGCGTCACTCTCCGGTCTTCTTCTCCGAAGAACTACCTCGCTTTACGAACACCAATATTCCAGCGAACGACAAGGAGGAGGGCATCTGGGTAAACTAAATTTAGATCCAACCATCACTCCGGCAGTTCGCTCAAGTTGAGCAAGCAAAAAAATTGGCACTGTCTGATCTTGAAAGGTTAGGCTGATATGTCCACCGGCGAACCACTCCGGCAGCAATCTTCTCACCAGGTCGAATCAGACGAGGGTTATGCAATCTCCTTCTGTTTCTGTGGACAGTGCCGGCCAAATCAGATGAGGGACGACGTCAGATCTCTATTGCGATTTATGCCAGTTCAGAGCTGGACAAGCTCGACGTCGATGATTCTCCATTGCCCATCATCGCCACAATTTCTCGCTTCCTCTCCTGCCAGTGGAAATCATCAAGCTCGGGTCCAGTGACCTCATGTGCTCCCCCTGGGCCTCACCAGGCCTCGTGATGAGCTTTCATGTCGCGTACCGTGGAAGAAGACGAACACCCAGATTCAGCTTCAGCCACAGAATAACCGGAGAAGACAAAACCTCACGTGCTCCCTCTCTGTTTGCTTTTTTTTTTAAATCAAGCAGTTGTTATTCCAATTTCAATAAAGCTAAAATGATCAAGGAAGGAGATGAATCTGATGGGGTCGTCGTCGGTGAGCTCATTCTTCGTGATTTGCTATTCGTGGGTCTTCATTTGTCAGAGAAGAAGATGGTTAGTTTTTTTTAGGGTATTTAGGTCATTGCCATGATAAAAATGAGTGATGACGGTAGCGAAGGACCCAAGAGTATAATAAAATCAAGGGCAAATTATCCTCACATCCCTGAGGTTTGGTCACCCTCCCCCTAGGGTCCCTGACTTTTGGAAAAAGATTGTCCCGTCCCTAAGTTTTGACGATAATAGACTCTCGGGTCCCTGGCTGACGTCATCGGCTCTTTTTTTCATTTTTGGTCATGGAAATGACCAAAATACCCTTAAATAAATTTTTTTTTTAAACCTTCTTCAACCTTTTACCTCCCGCTCCCGCTCCCCCCCTCCTCCCCCTCCCCCTCTCCCCCTCCCTCTCCCCCTGCCGCTCCCGCTCCAGCTCCCGCTCCCCCCCCTCCTCCCCCTCTCCCCCCTCCCGCTCCCTCCCTCTCCCCCTCCCGCTCCCGTAGGCCCCACTGCAGCAGTACATCGGGTCCCCGAAGGCCTCGCACGCGCTCTTGCACGAAAGCGGGTGGTCGGGGAGCGAGACTGTCCTGCTGGAACGACGGCCGCCACCAATAAGAAGCGCGTCTGCTGCCGTCGCATTTTCGCCGTACGCACAATTCCACCACCCAAGCCCACCTCTGTTCATGTCATCAGTAGCCGCTCATTCTCTAAGCCGAGACTCCCCGACCCCGACCCCGTCGTCATCAGTAGCCACTCCTTCCCTAAACCCATACTCCCCGACCGCGTACCGAAGCCCACGTCCCCCAAGCGGCGTCGTATCGACAGGACCTTCGTGTCGAAGCTGGAGAACTCCCATGGTGCATCCTGGGTTAGGGTTGGCTTCCTCGAGAAAGGCGCGTTCGGGTGCGTCTCCCTCGCGAGGAGGAGGAGGAGTACCAGCAGCGAGGAGGAGGGCCCGGACATGTTGGCGGTCAAGTCTACACCTTTAGACCAAAGTTACACGCTCCAGAGGGAGAAGGGTATCCTCGCCTATCTCAGTCGCTTCCCCTACATCGTCGGTTGCTACGGCGACGAGGTGACCCGCGATAGCGACGGCTGCCAAGTTTACAACCTACTGTTGGAGTACTGCTCCGGCTCGAGCCTCGATCGTCGGCTAAAGTCTGTTACAAGGATGGGGGAGTACGAGGTTGGTGTTTACACCCACGATGTGTTAACGGGTCTCCTCTATATGCACCAGAGAGGACCCTCGAAGCTGAAGATTGTGGACACCGCCGGCGCCGGGGACGCGGTGGCGTGCAAGAGCGCGTGCGAGGCCTTCGGGGACCCGATGTACTGCTGCAGTGGGGCCTATGGGAGCGGGAGGGGGAGAGGGAGGGAGCGGGAGGGGGAGGAGGGGGGGAGCGGGAGGGGGGGGGGGGAACGGGAGCGGGAGGTAAAAGGTTGAAGAAGGTAAAAAATTTTATTTTTTGTTTAAGGGTATTTTGGTCATTTCTATGACCAAAAATGAAAAAAAAGCCGATGACGTCAGCCAGGGACCCGAGAGTCTATTATCGTCAAAACTTAGGGACGGGACAATCTTTTTCCAAAAGTCAGGGACCCTAGGGGGAGGGTGACCAAACCTCAGGGATGTGAGGGTAATTTGCCCTAAAATCAAGTAGGGTGACGAAACCTCAGTGACCTAAGAATAATATACCCTTTATACTATCATACAATTTTACTTGAGAAAATTTCTCTCAGGTCCCTGGTATTTACTTAAATCACTATTTTAGTCCCTGTATTTCGAAATTGAAACTTTAATCCCCTTAGTTACTTTTATTGAACTCTCAGGTCCTTCGCTGATGTCAGTAGTCAACTTATTATTTTTATGATGATTATACCCTTTCAAAAAATAAAAATAAAAGGCAGAGTTCATCTTCTTCCCTCACCTTCTCTCTTCATCTTCCATGGAATCAAAATCAAAATTAAAATTGACAAAAACTAAACAGAAATAAGAATTGCAATTACACAGCTTGCAATTGAATCCGAGAGCTCCAATTCCTCAATCAAGAAAACCCTAAAAAATATGACCACCGGAGCCGCATGGTTGCTCCCTTGATCGGGTCGGCGACATCGTTAATTAAACTCGGCTGAGGAGGAGTTCGAGGGGGACAAGGAGGGCTCCCTCATCCTGGACGCAAAGACGATGACATCGTTGATTTCCATCGTTAATTAAACCTAAAGAAGACGATGACAACCCGGCCGAGATCGTTAATTAAACCCAAAGAAGACGACGACATTGTTGATTTCCATTCGAACGACCAGGCACCGACTGATGAGTGTGGAAATACTCTATCATTTATGTATATTTTAGTGTTAGTTTTCTGTTGATTATAGTATTTTTGTTTGTTATGCATTGATGTAATGTCATATTTCTTGCTTTGAATATTTTTGTGTAGTTCTTGTGATTTTCATTGTGTTTTGTTCGTATTTATTGCTAGAAGACTTTGTGGAGATGCGAGAAGGATATCGGTGCACCTTGGATCGTGTCAAAGAAGATTGGATCAGCCGTAAAGAATGGTGCACGATTGAGACCTCGACGACATTAGGCAGACTGACTTCAAGTGACTCAAATAAAGATAACTTTTGCATACAAATTCCGATGGAGACAAATGAGGCATTTCTAGAAAGAAGACATCAGTGGCTACAACTTTATCTCTAATAGTCTTCTTCAAATTCGGAGTCTAAGAGAGTAAAAAATGCATCTAATATTAAGCTTCAAATATGAGAACTTGCCTAGCCGAGATTGGCCGAAATTCATGAACCATTTTAGGCCCATTTCGGGATTGTCCATGGCTTTACTTGGCTGGAACTTTAGGAATAGTTTAGTTAGTTTGATTTGGGAATTTTTGTATAAATAGTCATTGGCTTTCCTTGCAAGCCAACTTAGAACTCTTAGACTTAGATATTTTCCTAAAAATACTCATCAACTCCACACTCTCTCTCTCTTTTGGAAGAGAACTTGGCTCACCATTGTTGGAGCTTGTAGAGAACTTAAAGGAGAACTTTTGGAAGCTTGAAGATCATCTTGCTTTGTTCAAGCTTCTCTAACCCTCTCTTTTATGTTCATGATTTACTTGCTTTGTTTAATGGATGTGTTTAGTTGTGTAGTTGATATGTGTGAGTAGTTGATTAGTGGGTTAGGTGCATTGATGGCATCTACTTAGCCTATGGCCTAGTGGGGTTAAAATGCTAAGATTTGTGAACTAGTTAATGAGTTTAATACTTAATCTTGCTTGATCGTCTTGATTATGATCGTAATTAATACTAATCGCTAGGAGGGGTTAGGATTGATGGACCATTTAACTAGTTAATTAGTTATCTTTTGATGAGAGATCTCATTAGGTGATTAGTTATCCAAATGGTGATGGTTATAATTGATAATTAGTTAGATTAGGTGGCTAATTAGTCACAAAAGTGTAATTAGTTCAACTAAACTTAATTAATGATCAATTTAGACTAATTAATAATGGGAGCATTGATTAGTTGCTTTAGAAATACCCAGACCGTAACACGAACTTAATAAATCTCATAGGCCATTTGGTTATCTATGTGTCATTGGTGTCAAGCCCACTCTTTCCTTTATTGTTAAAATCATCTTCTAATTTAGTCATTGTAGTAACCAACCCGTGTTTGGAATTGATAAATCTATTACTTGTAGCCTTAAACTAGTGGTCGAGTCGTATTTGTGGCCTAACACTTAGTCCTTGTGGGACGACAATCTGTTACTTACTCTTTATTACAACATGGGTGTAAAAATCCTTCCTTTCACCGACCGAGGGAGGAGTTCGAGGGGGACGAAGAGGGCTCCCTCGTCCTGGACGCGTTCGCCTACGACCACTTCCAAATGTACGAGTTCAAGGTGAGGCGGTGCGCGCAGGGGCGGTCCCACGACTGGACTGAGTGCCCGTACGCGCATCCGGGGGAGAAGGCGAGGCGGTGGGACCAGCGGCGGTTCCACTACTCAGGCGCGGCGTGCCCAGACTTCTGCAAGGGCGTCGGGTGCAAGAAGGGCGACACCAGCGAGTACGCCTACGGGGTGTTCGAGTGTTGGCTCCACCCGGCCTGGTACCGGACCCAGCCATACCCAGCCATGCAAGGACGGGCCGGGTTGCCGTCCCCGGGTCTGTTTCCTCGTCGTGAACACTCGTCATGACCTCGCCTGGGTGGACCTCGTCGTGATTTGATTTTGATTAGTTAATTTTCATACCCAGGGAAGAAGATGGAGGATGGCGCAAGGATGAAGATGAACTTTGAATTTTTTTTATTTTTTGAAAGGGTATAACCGTTATAAAAATAATAAGTTGATCGCTGACATCAGCGAAGGACCTGAGAGTTCAATAAAAATAAATTAGGGGATTAAAGTTTCGATATCGAAATAGCAGAGACTAAAATAATAATTTAAACAAATACCAGAGAACAATTTGCTCATTTTACTTTTCAGTGAATCAAATTATTCAATATTAACTATCTAATTAAACTTCATTCCCTTTCCCTCACCACATTCTTTAGGTGATAGTATAGACAAAAAAAAATAAAAATCAACTTCAATTCTCCCTCATATAATTATAACTTGGGCACCTTCATCATGAACAACATTAACTTTATAATTTGATTAGAAAAGAATTTTAGAGTTTCAACTACTATCACATGACTCTAATAGTTTACCTAAGTTATTAAAACCGGGAAAAAGGAAAAAAAAATTGAACCTTTTCAATTAAATTTTAGGAGTTAATGACATAATTAAACTGTAATTGATGAAAATTCAGGGACCTGGCTGACACATTTCAAAACACAAGGACTTCATTGAGTTTTTCTCAATCCTCGGCACCTTCGTGAACTTTTCCCTTTACAAAAATCTACCTGCAATTGCCATGGTTTTTAAGGGGTAGAGGATTAAAGTTCGCAACTTTAGGTTAGGTTAAGCCCAGAGAGCCATCTCCGTACTGAACTCACACTCTCAAGAACTCAGAGGATCGATTATCACATCGTAACCATGACAGGTAGAACCAAAGTTCCAATCTTTAACATTTTCTTTCGTTGAATCTAATCGAGCACTGTCGGGTCCTATTTACGGCAACTCTCACAATTGTATTTTTTTATTCGTAAGATTTGAAAGGGACCCAGAAATTGTATTTTTGGTGGGTTGGTTCTAGTTTTACTGGCTATCTACAGTGCATTAAGAACCCGGAAATTGCAAGCTGCAGTGATCTTTGTGGCTGATGTTACCAATTGGGTTTTCGGTTAATTGATGATTTGTTCAGTTTCCAAGGTCAAATTATCTCTTATATTGTTATAAAATTGTCTTTCGTTAATTGTTTGAGTCATAAGGTTATGGCATGCAAAAGGGTTTTATACTTTTATTTCTTTCGTTTAGTTGATGGGATGAGTTTGCTGAATTGAGGAGAAAGAGAATCGTGTTTTAAGTTATTTGAGTGCTTGTAAGTGTTGGCTGGTGGTGGCTGTGAGAGTTAGGTGTTGGATCTATTTTGATGGTTTTGGTTTTGTTTATTGTCTCGCGACTTCGGTGATCAGACTACGTTCAGGAGCAAGAGATGGAAATCGAAGCCTTGGAGGCTATACTCATGGATGATTTTGAAGGTCTTCACATGCTTTGAATTGCTGTTTATGTCTTGTTTCGGTGTTCTGATTATTAACCGTAACATACATTCTGGTCCTCCTGATTTCATGGCAGAAATCCACTCCTTTGAGAGTGGAATAAGTACTTCAAAGCGATGCTTCCAAATAACTGTTATTCCTCAGGTATTGCTTGCCTCGCTTGATTTGCTTTCAAATAGATTGTTTTCTGGTATTTTTTAATCGTACTTGGCAGCAACTGGCAGCTTTTTAATTGTTCCCTGCATTGGATTTCATACTCATTGGAAGATATGAAACTTCATGTACTGAATGTGAATTAGTTTCTTATGGCAAATACAAAGGTCATTCACTAGACTAGGCTGCTCCCTCGCCGTGAAACTCTAGATTTTTCTTTTATCGCTTGTTGATTTTTAATTTTTATGTGTCAGCAGTAATTCACATAGTAATCTTCAAAGTATTAAATCCTCTTCATTGACAATTGGCAAACTCATGAGCTAATCCAAGTTTCTTTTTAAAAATAATGACGGGTTTTGTGTGTATGCATAGTCATGTTCACTTTTCTCGTTCTTAGCATGATATTCTTATAGAGAGGTTTTGCTTCTTACAGATTTTTCATATCTGTTGAACAGGAGGACGATGATGCAGATCAGGGGACACCTGCTCCAGGTTATTCTTTTTCTTCTAGAATAATTGTGAGCATAAATTAGGTCGTTGCAGCAATATACTCATTCAAACTGAATTTGCAAATTACTTTTGTAACTTCTGCTGGCCTTCTCTCCTGTTCAATTTCTTACCTCTCATTTCTGGTCTTTTGATATTCTTGCAGTTCAGCTAGCTTTAATTTTCTCACATACAGAAAATTATCCCGATGAACCCCCACTTCTAAATGTGAAAAGGTTTATATGTCCCTTTCTCATGAAACTTCGCTTCAAGTATTTGTATAAGTTGATATCTCTATTCAATACCAGGCTATGAAACTGTTCACCAAAAATTAATCTTGCAGTTATTGACTGTAGTCGGAATAAGTTTCTAAAAGCAAGCTATCTTGCCTGATGTTTTGACGCTTTTGATGCAAAAGTATAAGAGCCATGTCTGAATTTATCGTCAACTCTTTTCTCTTCGTAACAGCTTGCGAGGCATACAGCCAAAAGATCTTATAACATTGAAGGAAAAGCTAGAGCAAGAGGTAATGGGGACGTGGACGCATTTTCATTTAATATTTTCTTCTGAAAATTACCCTTTGTCCTTTGTGAGGGCCCATTAGCATTTGGCACAGAACAAATAGTTCTCAGTTTTCCTATATTCATTCATTTCACGTATATGTGTTTTTACTGTTCTTCTCTTGTATTCTATGCTTGTTTGAGAATGCTGAAGATTATACGCGTGACCTTTAATCTCATCCCCCATCAAATTAGTACACTGACATGTGTTATAAATTATAATCTCTATGGACTACTGCAAATCATGACTATTAGGATGTTTGTAGCTCTATATCTGTATCAAAAGATACTTTAGTTGCTAGGCATGAAGCTTCCATACACTACAGGATATATATGTTTCAAGTCGTATGCATTTTGAGAAACTATACACAACTATTTGGTTCAGCTGATTCTTTACCGATAAACTTTTTCCTTCGAGTCTGAGTCCTTGCAATTTACAGGCATCTGAAAATCTTGGCATGGCTATGATATATACACTAGTTAACTCTGCTAAAGAGTGGCTGGCAGAAACATATTGTCAAGATACCGATGACGATGAAATTGAAGATCAAGAGGCAGCCAAAGATGATGTATGAGTACTATTTATGCAAGTTTGAGATACAATGAGCACAAACCCCAATGGGTTGGCATCAGAAGTATATGCCTTTAGTTTTTCAATCGTTTTTTTTACAACTGAAACTTGCAAATTTTTATTTTTTGGTCAATGAAACTTGCAATTTTATTATTAACAGGTAATCATACCCCATGGTGAACCTGTTACAGTGGAGACATTTTTGGCATGGAGAGAGAGATTTGAAGCTGAGTTGGCACTGGAGCGGGCCAAGTAAGTTACACTAATAGAATGCCACCTTGTGGCACTTGTGTTTATTTCCAGCTTGTCATAGAACATTGGCCGTCTTGTAATTAAGAGAGCATCTGCTCCAGTTCACATGATTGGTAACTAGGGAAGTTATCTACTGCTTGCAAAGATTTTACAGTTGCTGATTTTGTTAATATGAGCCTCCATGAATGGCGGCAGCTACCTGTAGTTATGCGATGAACATGCTGGAGATAATTTTATTTCAAGCTTTCGACTTTGCTAGATACCTGTAGCTAACATGCTGGAGATAATTTTATTTCAAGCTTTTGACTTTGCTATATGCATGATAAATGATGAGTGACAATTCGTAGGCTGATGCCAGAGTCTGCTCTTGCGGCTCCAAAGGAGAAAAAGCTTAGTGGCAGGCAGTGGTTCGAAAGTGGAAAAGCAGTAAGTTAATCTCTTCTTAGTCTTTCTGTCCCGTCTGAAGAAGGGTGTATGATATTCTGGTTCCAACATGGTTAAGATTTGATTTGTGGTCGGTAAGCTGGATGATTTGAACTATTTTTTTGTTTGATTGGTATCCCCAAGTGATTTTATGGATCTACATGCTGGGTTCTATTACTCGATACCTAGTGGATTGACAGAATGCTCCTAGATATATTTCGTGCTATTTACCCGAATTATGTCTGTAGTTATCAATTTTATACCAGCGAAAATATCCAATATCTTTCCATACTGCCCTGGCCATGAAAAGATTCCCTATCCAACATGAACAAATTTAAAAATCTTAGTTTTCTCTCTGCCCGTTATTTTGCTGATCTAGCTATACATTTCCGTCTAATCTAGGCAATGGCCTATTTTATGTCGCAAACGTTGATGACATTGGTTTCCTATGCAGAAAGGTACAGCTCCAGTCAATGAGGAATCTGATGTGGAAGATGATGAGGAAATCGATTTCGATGATGATGATTTTGAAGGTAAATTTCCTCCCTGTTACCTTAATTTGTACTCTTAAAGATGTACCGTTCATTCACTTTTTTTCCTCAAACTGGCAGATGATGACGACATGCTTGAGCACTATTTGGCTGAGAAATCCGACGCATCGTCTCACTCGTCTAGGAGAGCCAATTGAGGGAATGCGCCTAAACTTGAAATGATGACATGAAACACCAACTCCACTCTCTTCTTATCATCCATAACATCAACATCCTCGACCGTTGTTCCCATATTGCACCCGAATCCTCGACCAATCTTATGTTGGAGTCAAACAAGAATCCTCGACCAATCTTATGTTGGAGTCAAACAAAAGACGTGGACCGACTGTATGTTCATCCGTTGAACTAGATGATCAATGTTCGAAGGAAGACCGTGTAATGTATTTTTGCCCCCGGGTTTGGGGGGAATTTTAACATGTTATGTTAACTTTTACATAAACACAAGATCAGCGGAAAGCCATATTACGTCCGATCAATGGCGTTGCGTGTTTCATTATATTTCATCACGGAACACTGCAACTGGAGCAGGAATCCTTGCGACCCTGCCTATTCTACCACTGGTTTAATCTCCTCTGTACATCAACTGTGAACACAATCCAAGAATACACTTGTGAGTACTATGAAAAATACAGCTTATTTATGCTACACAAGACGGTCGTTGTGTGCCGATTGGTCGTGTCTTGCCTTCGGCTTCCGGATGTACGTTGAATAACTATGCAACAGAGAGCATCTTTCGCTTCTAGCTGATACTGCTGCGTACACCACTTAGACACCAATTTAGCATCTATAATCAAAGTCACTGTGATCACCTCTCTATACACATCCTTGATCAGTCATAGCTTGAGCAATAGTTAGAAAAGAAGCTATTACGGACCCGTGCACCAATGCCCTGGAAAAGCAACGCGTAAACTTGTCAAAAGCATGCCTTTCAGATGAAAACATAATAATTTGCTGTGGAAGCTCCTTCACTAGATTAACAGCAGAGAAAAGCGAGATTTACATTTCAACACCCAAAGAGATGCTTAACAAGGGAATGCCATGCGATCACTCCATTGGCTAGACTCGAGCTACAAGGACAAGTAATTACTTCAACGTTGCAGTAAATGTTTTCTGCTATCCGTGCCTCAGTTTAAGAATCTAATAAACGTGACTGCATGTGTTTTGTAGGGGGAAAACGGCGAACAGAAGATTGTCCTTCAGCACATTGTATGTTCGATAACTCAAAGCTCAACAACCAAACAACTATAATCTTAGTGTCTTGACCAAATTAAAAAATCTCCCTTCCTAGCTTCGACCATAAACCTATTCATGGAGAGGCAAAATTTCTAATAATCATCTTGCACATATCTGTACTTACTCGGGACTCTCTTTTTGGTAGCCAAAATCAGCTGCTGCTTTAAGTGCTCGTTGATATATCTGCTTCATTGCTTCCTGCCAGTCAAGCAAAAGAGTAAGAATCCTTGCATCTCAAGAGATGAAGAATTAAATCAAGCCCACCTAACTTACTGTCAGAAAGTCATATATTAACGTTTCCACAGAAGTCCTCGAATTACTTCAATGGTGTTCTACTCTATGAAAACTCTGAATAAACTATTTAAGGAATTGCGCAACAAAATAAGACAGCTCTCGCATATATAACTTCATCCAAGTCATCGTTAGTGGAAGACCTAGTCCCATAAAACTTGCGGATTGATGCAAAACTTCATCAAGATGGCCAAAAGGATATAGTCTCTCATGGGAATTCAGCTATCAATCTAAAACCAGTAAATCTATTGGGGAAATTAGAAGCATCACCTGCAATTTAGATTCAAAGTCCTCTGGTGACCAATGCATCAAGTTGCACTCATGATTTAATTCAAGCTCCCCAGCGATAACCTGCCACATTATAAAAAAAAAGAGGAAAATAGGAAATAAGAATTCAAAGAAATTCCTTTTAAAATGTTCTACATAAATCGAATGAGCTTTATCTATAGAGTAATAATAAAAAACAATGCACATTAAAATAAAAATTTGAAGAAATAAATTAGTATGTTATGTCTGCTTGTCAGACATGCTGACATCAGTTCAGCTAACATAAAAGATAGAGGCATACTCCTCCAGCACCAGCTGCCATAGCAGGCGCGATAAGAACATTGGCCTTTCTCAAAAAATCAACTGCTTCAGGTGTGCAAGGCATGTTGGAACCTACACAGATGAAAACGTGTACACTATCAACCACCACAATAAAACACAGGAGAAAATCGGTAAGTCCGAATCTGATCATATCAGAAGCTATTACCTTCAACTACTAAACAACAACCTGAGTTAACCAAATTAATGGCATCAGATTGTTCTATTTCGTTATGGGCAGCACAAGGAAATGCAACATCACACCTTTCATTCCACGGTTTTGCTTCGTCGTAGTACTTGGCTCGAGCATAAGTTTTCGAATAATCCCTGCGAGTGAGACATGCATGAACACAATGAAACTTAAGGAAGAAACCAACTTGGTGAAAAGCTAAATTAAGAAAGAAAGAGAGAAATTCACCTCAAACTTCTCTGCTGGGATTTGATCTCTCTCAAAAACGATATTTTCATATAATCAAAGCCATCTTCATCCACTAAATATCCCTTCGAATCTGTTCAACATTTCATGCGTAGCTTCTGTTACAAGAGGTTCTCAACTGAGCATGCTCACCTTAACTACAACTGAGCAAGTATAAACACAAAGCAGAGGAAGAAAGTTTCTATTTTGCTAAACAACATTAATTAACGTCGCCGAGAAGATCAGTCAAGTGTTCAAATTACAATAACTAAACTCCAGTTTGATTTGTGTGACAGGTGATTGACTTTGTGACCATCTGAAAACTGTATATAGAACAAATGCTTCAATTCAGGCAATCAACACCAATCAACAATATAAACTCATAGACCATCTTAAATCATCCCGAGTAACCACAAAGGACTATAAATACCTGATACTGTGATTGGGATAGCACCATAAGCAATAAGCTTCTCTAAAACATGCAATGCAATCTTTCCAGAACCACTGACAACACATCTGTAGGTGAAATTAAGAAATTTATTTTTTTGTCAAATGAAATTCAAGACACTTGTATCAACAATTTGTCAAGCAATCAGCATTAAGCATGCAATGTCAACAAAACAGTATCATGCAATAACATAGATGATCACATCCTCATATCCTTGCATTTCAACTATGAGTAACAAGAGAAACTATGCTGCCAACAGTGCTACACCGTAAGTATAATGAAGATGTTTCCCATGCCGTCCAATATATGTCAACTCAAGTTAATGCATGGATCTCCTATTCAAATTTCATATGACGGCTGAGTTAAGTAAGAAACCTTAGTCCTTTCAGTTCTTTACTCATGTCAGCAAGGATGAGCTGAGCAAAGAAAACCTGCAAAATCATGGGGTTATATAAGATTCTAGTGCAACCGAAGTCCAGGAACAATAAAATTTTAGACTTATACACACATCCCTTCTATAAGCCTCGGGCAGCTACAAAGCAAAAGAACTAGTGAAGCAGATAACCCGGAACTTTCTGATTGTAAATCTCAAAATGCTAAGTAAGGGTACGATGCAGAAAGTAAAAGCAAGTACAGACTTCAACAAGCAGGAGCTTATCATTTACCAGCCCATAGCCTGTAGCTTCTGTCCGAAGGCTAGAGCCAGACCAGAATATCCGCGGTCCTGTAAAACTTCCCTGCATATGTAAGGAACACATACGCAGGCGCAGATATAAGTTCTTAACCTTCTTTTTCTCGATAACAAACAAGTGGATATTTAATCTGGAAGGGAAAGTGGCAACTGAGAGATGAGGACCAAAAAGTTCCAATTGTTAGGAACTCACTCAGCCACATCGTGGAAGGAGAAAACCACTGGTTAGATGAACTAGAAAATCAAACATGCATGCATCATCCCTTAACTAGAAAACAATACAAAATAATGATGGGACTACCTGAAAATTACCAGCCAGACGTCGATACTGTCCAAAGAGATAGCCCATTTCCCGAGTACCAACACCCATCTCCTCCGAAGGGAGGTCCTATAGTATAAGAAATTGAAGACGTACAAGCAGAACTGAGAACATGCACATACAGATCAGAAACTACAAGAGTAATTAGTCTAGCACTTACTTTCTCAGGACCTAGATATCTGTAGATCTCACTCATATAACTTTGGCAAAAGCGCATGATCTGCCATATGGGTACAACTATAATACAATGAGTTTTCAGATAGAAGCAGAAGCAGGTGTCAATCACATATTGGCAAAACAAAATGGCGTCCACCTCATTATCACTTTTTCCTTTTGGATCAAAATCACTCCCACCAGCAGCTCCCCCCAGCTTGTATGGTGATAAGGCATTTTTCAATGTCTGTGATGGAGTTGAGGATCATGTATTAGCAAACAATAAAGGGAACTTACTCGAATGTCTATACAGAGTAAGGATCGAATGACAACGTTTGGGTTTGCTAACAAGGCAAATAATATCATCTGCTCAAGGCGCCTCATGTGTGCTTCTCCTTTTCTACTTCTAAAATACTTTCCCAAGTGTATGCTCTCAATAGCCATTGTAGAGCTGATAAAATGAAATCACTTTGCTTAGGTGGAATGAAAGGAACTTGTCAACAATTATATTACCTGTTCAAAACCAAGAAATTTGACAATGCTTAGGTTAAGTGAAGGATGGAAACGAAGACCGCCCCTGCATGGACCCAATGTTTGGTTAAATTGTACGCGGAATCCCCTGTTAACATTTGTCTCGCCTCTATCATCCACCCAAGGCACTCGAAAAATGATGGTACGCTCAGGTTCTAGCATGCGTTCCATGATGTTCACATAACTGAGGCAGAACAAAGAAGATTAATGATGCAGCCAATTACAATTAGACTAAACCGTATTCTTACTTGCCAAGAAGAGTTAATGGTTAATACATGAGGAACTTACTGAGAATTTTTTGCAATTACTCTTTCTAGGGCATGAATAGCTTCTTGTACTGATTGTATGAACTCAACCTCATTAGGATCTCTTTGCAGTGCAGCTTCAACAATTGATCCAGCCGTCTTCGACATGAGAGCTGCATTAGATGAGGATGGCCACAACCTGGTTAGAAGAAACATTGGAGCAAAGAAAAATGATGGCATTCTTGTACAGAATGTTATTAATAACCAAGCATCATAACAGATCATTAGAATGCTCCTTGGAAGCATTTGGAAATGCTATGCTACATAGTTAGAGTTGAGCTTTAGCAAACGAAACCGGAATGGGTTCACCAACCTTTTACATAAACTGGCTTGTCGACAACAATCTTATCCTTGGAAGCCATTTGGAGACGAAGAGCCTCCTTGTGAAGCAAACTATTATTATGTTCTTCTAGGGCACTCATCTGCATGTTCCTGCTGCCTTCATTCCCATATGGGTTTCTCCTGTGCTTTCTTCCATACTCCCTACAAACAGAGCAGAATATTCTGGCAGTTCCTTCCTTCACATCCACATATGCCCATTTGTAAGTATCAGCCCATTCCTCCCTCCATCTCTTCACCACCTTTTTTTTCCTCTTTGCAGGTTGTGTCTTTGACATGTCATGATCTTCATTCGAAAGTTGAGAAGACATTCCCATACTCTTGGGGTCATCATGCTCCTCTGCTGAAGGTTCTCGCGTTGTGCCACCAATGAGAGGGGTATTAGCAAATGATGTGTCATCATCACCATGTCCAATTTCTAAATCAATCTCCTCTCCAAGCTCTCTAACCACCAGGTGATGTCTTTGGGCCTGCTGGATCAGGTTCATCTCATCCATCGCAGTATTCATCCCAATTCCACCGTCTGGAAGCAACATCCAGCATGACAATCATAAAACAGCCTATTCCGGTACTGTCTGCGACCAAAGAAGGCGCAATCTCAGAACAGTCTAACCAACGGAAGCATTGAGATGAGAGTGTATAAAAGAGGAAACATATTAAATGACACGAAATTCCAGCAATTCTGACACTAGGGAAAGAAGTACGAATCAAGTTAACTACTAATTTGGAATTTAGTAGCTTCTAACATGAGAAATCTATGAATCTATCTTAACAAAGCACCAATAAGAATCTTCCTCATATTCTGGCGATGCATTCAATCATTCGACATCTACACCATCACCATCCATAAAGAGTAGCAGATCCAAACAGACATGATCCCGGACAAACAATCTAGCCCTCAGTTCAGCAATAAAAATGAGATAACCAAGTGAATTTCAATCCACCATATGCCAAAACCTAACAAATGGCCTTCAAGCTCCGCGTACACTACATTCTAGTACAGAAAATTGAACTCTTTCACAATTTACCCTCACATAAAAATGACAGAACTTTGCTCTATCTTCGCTGACAGTTAACAAAGCACGCGACCATTTGCAAACATCCAGACCAAAATCATAGGAACCTTCCCCTATCCTCGCTGCAGTATCCGTTCTAGACTCGAATCAAGACCAAACAAAGAATGTCTCAAAGCAACACAAATCGGTCAATTAACCACTCAACCAACCACATAGGGCAGTCCATACAGAAACTCAAAAAGCCATAAACTTTCACCAGCACAGAGACATACCCACAAGTCATGCAGGCCTCAACTTCAAATTCCCCGACCCACCCAGAACCTAATTCTCAATGCAAGCAACACCCAGAACCTCAAATCAATTAAAGGAGCAGAATTTGAACCCACCTCAGCTTGGAATCCCAAAAAGGTGGAATCTTTCCCCCCTTTTGCTTTCTTCTCTTTTCTGTTTTTTGCTCTCCAGTAGCCGCCAGAAGCGCAAAGAAAGTAGGTGTCGGGGAAAAAAATTGGGGGGACGAAGGGGAAAGCTAGAGACGGGGGTGTTTCTTGTCTTGTCTTGTCGTCTTCTTAGTCGGTGTCTTAATATGCTCCTTAGTTCCCCCCTGTAGGCTATTTAGATGGCATGAGCAGTTTTAATTTAATAATGCCTTGGTTTAATTAATCTTCTACCGTTTTTTCAGTTGGTACTTGGTAGGTTTTTTTCCCTGAAGTTACCAAGTAATTATCAACTGTTAATTAACTCATAAAAGATCTCGACTTCTAGTTGGTAAAAAATGTAAGATTGTTAAATATTTGTTGGTAGAGATTTATCATCTTTCAAAAAATTTACCCGATAAAAATTTAGAATTTGCGCGTTAGGTGTCAGTATGCCCAATTAATATAAACCAAAAGAAGTCGCAAGGTAATTTTCGGTTAGCAGTTCTATTTTAAGGATGTGGTTATTGCTTTCTATTGCATCGAAATCCTCAAACTAAGCAGGGTAATATGGGTTTGGATTGGGTACGGAGTGAATGAATTGATTTTGTACGGTTTGGACTGAAGGGGGACCGCAGCGGCAAGCGCATGTATGTGATAATGGCAAACGCAGTTATGTGATAATGGCAAGTACAGTTATGTGATAATGGCAAGTACAGTTATGTGATAATGGCAAGTACAGTTATGTGATAATGACATTTGTTTTTTGAAAACGGCAAGTCCCCGTTGATGATAATGGCACGCATAGTTTTTTTTATTTTGATCCCTCATATTTTAGCATTTTTGCAAAAAGGTCACACTGGCATGCACTGTTATGTGATACTGGCATGCGCAGTTATGTGATACTGGCATGCGCAGTTATGTGATAATAGCATTTGTATCCGGCATGTGTTTGTGCATGGCTTTTTTTATTTTGGTCCCCGTATTTTAGCGCGTTTGCAAAAAAGTCCCCGCGTGTCTTCATTCCAAACGGTTCGGAATAGTGGCATTCCATACCCAATCCATACCCGGGTAATAGGCCTTGGATTGGATCGGATCGTTTGGAGTGAAGAACATGCAAGAGTTTTTTTACAAAAAAAGTTAAAATACGGGAAAAAATGAAAAAAATTTGTGCATGGCAGAAGATCATCGACATGCTATTTTCGATAATTGCGCATGTCATTGTCGTAGCAAGCGGTTCATTATCAATAACTGGACTTGCAAGTATCGTAACAAGAGTATTCCATTATTAGAACCGAAACATGTCATTATCGATCATTCAATTCAAATGGCCTGAAATGACCCCTTCACTCTGACCCAATCCACGCCCAGGGCAATAGTGTATATCATGTCGAGTAATTTGATGTATAGTACATAGCGACGGGAAACTAGGAAAAAATGGAACGTATTTTGTCTTTTTTATGTTTTTCCAATGAATAAATCAGATGCTGCTAATTTCAAATGCAACAACACACCGGCTGTTCCCATAAACCTTTAGCTAGAAACAATCTCATGGATGGATCCATCAAACAGAGGTTCTTGGATGAAATAAATCGAAGGAATTTTTTTCCATTTTGTGGGACTGAGGAGAATCGTTTGTGACCCTTTTTAAGGTCCGTTAAATAAATGGAGGTCTCCTGTTAATGTACTCAAAAGTCGAACATTATCGGATTCTACATACACCATCGTTAAACAGCCTACTAAGTTCTAACAAAATGGTCTAATTAGTCTGCTGTTTTGCCTACTTCTGCAACCAAACTTGTGCATTTTGTTCTCAACCGAGTCTCGTCGATTTCCATCCCTTTTTTGCAGGCATTTAACTTCTGGTTTTTGCTGAGCTTACACCCTCCAGTTCCAACCTCAAACTTAAGTGGCTAATCAATAATCACAGAAATTTTTGTACATGATTTTGTTTTCGATGGAGGGAACACGTTTGTTTGGCATCAAGAGTTCCTCTTCTCGACGAATCCGTCGGCACATACTGCTGCGTTGACCATAAGTCAGGTCTGCTTGAAAGACTTGTGGGATGTGATTGCAAGTAATAATGTTTAATCTCATGTATAAGATTCAGCAAAGTCTTTAATCCTCTGCTTTAGGTTCTGCAATAACAAAAAGAGAAATTAACCATACAAAGTTTATCAAAGTGCTCTCATCGGTTAGTTTCAAGGTTAGCTACGACAGATTGTTCACCTTCAATTCTTCATGAAGCACAACAAATATCTTCTTCAACCGTTTGTGATTCTGCAAGTCATACAACCACATGTAAATGATGGAAGCTAAACTCTTTTCCTTATTTGGAGAAAAAAGTTGGTTGCTATTTACTGATCCACCACCATAGATTAAGGTAGACAGAAGCCTAAGTTCAAACAAATTACTGCTTACCGGTCCAGACCGACAATAAGACTCCTTCAGATGCACCAAGATCTTATGGTATCTTTCCATGTCCTTGCCTTTAGCAGATTCAAGGTCCTTTCCCAGATTTTGGAACTCATTCCTACATAGAGCATATGTTTGGTTAGTGGTTACTATAAGCAGAATAAAGATCAAATATACAAAATTTAGCCAATAGTCAGCATAACCCGACCCACACAGAAGTGTTAAAATCATTCTTGTTACCTGTAGTTCTCAAGAATCTTGTTCAATGTGCAATAACTGTCATACTTCTCACGATATTCTTGGACATACTCCTTGTACCTAAAAGAAATGAAGACGAGGTTTCAAAAACTTGATATTAACTTCAGGTCACAGGACTAACAAACAGAAAAGTAGCTAGTAAAGACTACTCCATCCACTTACTGAGAGAAGTCCTTAATCTGTCCCTTGATTTCAGGCACCTCCTTATCATACTTGGAATAAGAAGAACTATCTTCCTCTGAAGAAGATTCCCTCTTCATGGGAGCACTATTGTTGCCCTCTGACAAAGTACCCTTTCTTCCATCGACCAAGTCATTGATTCTCTTAGGTGGTTGTGTTTTACTTTCCTTTGTCGAGTGGGAAAGCCCGCGTTTGGAGTCATGTGGCTGCTGCACACCAACAACGGCTTTCTTAAAGCCATCTCCTTGACCATCATTACCAATTCCTTGCTTAATCCCAGTAACATCATGTCTCAACTTGCCACTTGATTCTGCCAGTTTGTTGGATTGAGATCCAGCTTCGATGTCATCTCTAGGAAATTGTTGTGGCATAGGCTGGGCAGCCTTGTTACGGGATCTTGGTATACTTTTGTCATTATGTTCCGTGGCATTCTTGAAATCAGCAGAAAAAATTGGTGAAGGCTTTCTTGTGTCGGAAGCTTTCTTCACGACAGGTTTTCCCTTGCTCAAACTTGGATTACCATGGTCCGATGTGCTTGTTTTCCCTTCGGACTGTTTGAAAGAACCATTCCTTTCAAACTGCAACTTCACGGGTGTTTCCTCAAATGGCTCGCGAAGTTCCCCTTGCTCCAGTTCTGAAAGCTCTCTGTGAAGTGTCTTGACAACTGGGACTTTCTCAATCTCAGACCTGCAGGCATCAGCTGGAGAAGACCCTGTATGAGCATTCAAAGCTGGCACGGCATCAATTGGTTTTCCCAACATTTCACCCTGCTTCTTGGAATGGGAATCCAAAGGAGCTGATTTTCTACCTCCAAAACTACTTTCCCTGGCCTTTTTATGCAACTTTTTCTCTGCAGGGAAGTTGTTTACAAGTACAGGGTCAGCAGAACTTTTTCCCTTATTAAATTGAGAATCTTCATGCATTTGGGAACCTTTTCCAGAGGATTTGCGACCACGGCCTGAACTCTCAGCATGTTTAGACCTCCCCGATTTATCATTTCCCTTCTTATGCATATCAGGATCAGAAGACACTTTTCCTGATTGCTGAATCTCAGAATCAGCCATTTTGGGAACAGTCTGGTTATGTGCCTTCTGAGACCCAAAATGAATGTTGGCTTCCCGGTCAGCTTGGTTCATCTGTATTATAGGACCCTTGGAATTATTATCGATTTGCATATTATGTGGACTGTCAGCGAACTGCCTGCCCCCACTGCCATGGTCAGCAAACAAGCTCTCTGTCTGGCCTCTTTTTACACGTTTAGATTTCTCATCAAAGTTCGCCTCTGGGCCTCTTTTGGATTTAGCTTTTTGTTTCTTCTCAGAAGCATCAGGCAGATCATGTCTGAAGCTGTCCCCAGGCGTATTCTCATTGCTTCCAAACAGCTTCCCAATGAGAGTTTCACGATCTTGCATAGTGTTTCCATCATCTGGTTCAGCAGGCACTTCAGCCTCTATGTTGTGAACCGTACTTTCATCCCGAACCACGTCAATGTCCTTGTCTTCATCAAGCAAGCCTTTCTCCGCTTCAAAAGCACCAGATTCGTGACCGCCAATTTCTACATCATTACGAACATGGCCCTCAATTCTAACCCCGGCAAATAGATCTGCATCTTTCGTCTCATGAGTAGCATGAGCAGATCTCCATGCATCAGGGGATCCAAAAAATGCAGGCTCCGAGACCGCCAAGTTCTGTTGACCTTCTTTATCATCATCAGTTGCCATAATATCTACATCCTCATCAGAACCCTCCTTACTATTGGAAGAATCATCACTTTCACTCTCACTGCTGCTTCCACTGCCACTTGCAACTGGACTTTTGCTCCTGCTCCTGCTCCTGCTCCGGCTTTGGCTTCGGCTCCGACTTCCACTCTCAGTCTCACTGTCACTGCTCTCACTTCCGCTGTCACTCTCACTACCGCTATTGCTAGAGCTGCCAGCTGGGCCTTCATTGTTGTCAGAGACCTTCTTATCACCAAATAAATCAGAAGACTGATGTTGAACGTCATTTTTCATCGACATATTCAACTCTTCTAGAACATTTGAGTTTGATTCAGCTTGGCCCTCGGATTGGAGAGCAAGATTTCCCTCTCCCAACTTCGTGTCCAGGGCATCACGGTAATGCCTGTCTTGAGGCAGCAAGTCATGTTGATGGTTGTCATCTGGTGAACTGAAAGCACGAAATGGATAATGGGATAAACACGACAATGTCAGCAGTCTATATTCAATCACTGAACTCCGCATAAATCAAAGGGCCCCATCAAACAACGTTTAGAATTTCATATAGAATTGCAGGTATATTAGAGTTCCCAATCTTGGATAAAAGCAGAAGCACTGCTTGCTATCAAGATGCAGCATGTTAGAAAATGGCAGAAAATAATTTCGTACTTGACAACTAACTGCAGCCAGCAAGAATCAAAACCACGAAGCTAATTAAGATACATGTGACAGCCATTAGCGCTGACCGTTGGCCTAACAGATTCCTAGGCTCCAACATCATATACTCAATTAGCTACAGATACTTTCTATTTTTATTTTAGTTGTGATTCGGTAAGTTCAATGGCACCAGGGACTACACCTATTCTGAAAATGTCAATATATTCGTTCCTCAAGATGAGAAAATAAAGACAGGACTGACTATTGGGTGATCTTATAAGGCGGAATTGGCAGATACCTTCCACTTTCAGATGGAAGTTTTTTAATGCTTTCCAAGTCCAATCCTGGCTTCAAGAAATATCTCCCCCGACCATGGGAAGTGGCAATCTGAAGGTCAAGAGCAAGTCAAGATATATAACATCAGAAAATATTATAGTCTAACATGATCAAAGATTCCAAATGCTTACCTTTTTTAAAATAGGCTCCATCCTTGTGGCAGAGTCGGAAAATGTATTGCCAACAGCTTTCTCCAGAGCCTATGTGCATAAAAAAGACATGCACTGTGAGAGGCCTAAAAGAACCAGCTTGAGTGATTGATGGTGATAATCTAATAAAAAGCAAATAGCAGGACAGCACAATAACAGTGGAAGTTAAGAGGTTATTTCTCCAACACCTTTAAGCTCATCCCTTTAGGGTTCTCTTTTAGCAGCGTGATTAGCATACTTTGCAAGTCTATTTGGTCGACGTTTGAGTTTCCTTTATGTACTGATGGGCTCACTTTGTGCCCTGAAGTGTCCCTCGCAGCAGGGCTAACCCTGGCTGGTATTTCTTTTTCTGCATTGACAGCAGCACTCTCTTTACTTTTCATATGTCCTACCATAACCCGTTCTGTGCTAAGGTGACTTTTACCAAAGCTTCCAGTTCCGCAGGTAGACATAGGAACAGACTGTTCTGGTGGAGATGGTAGAGGCGAAGACGACCTTCTCCCCTTAGCCACAGTCGAAGCAGATATGGAGTTAAACGTGGACTTAGTAGAAGCTGCAGCTACAAGTGGTCATAAGTGGAGTAAGTTCCAGAGAAAATATAAGAAAGGCAAAATAAAGCATCGCAGATAATTTTTTTGGCTTATTGAAGGAATTGGACTTGGTTGGGTTGTTCAAGAAGAAAAGCTTAGATCAATGAGAGGATAAGTTATCCACTAAAACATGGAATCAATAAGCTAAGTGATACTTTTACGAAGCTGGTGTACATTGGCTATCTCTCCCAAACAGTTGAAAACAAAAGACAATGTCCACACACTCAATTCTTTGCATCACAGAAAAAAAAAAGTGAACTTTTAGACAGTGGGCCATACTTCGTGAACAAGTAACTGACTCCAACAACTTTAAGCCAATCTAATACATCCACAACTCAAAATTATCTTCCTTCTCTTCACTCAGGATTCAGATGCGGGTTCTCACCCAAATTTGCAAGCTATTACATACCTTGGGGTGCTTCAATCTTCTGCTGCTTGAAAGGTGAAGCTTTCTTTTGATTAAAGAGCTTCCATGGACTAGCTGAAAAGACGCAGAAAAGATTGTGTATGACAGCATCCAATAAAAACAGAAGCATCATAAGATATTGGCGTACCCAAATTATTGATTGCAACAGGCCCCGAAATAGGAGGGAAAACAGTGATTGAAAAAGGTATGACTCAGAAAACTAAAACTTACACTCAGCAGCTGCCATTTGCTTTAATTGATTCTTCATTGATGGGATCCCATGGTCTAGCACAATAGCTCTGCCATCAGAATGAAAAGGTCAAAATTTGGTACCAACTTCAGGTCATATAAAATGCAGGCAACAAGCCTGACTTCGCTCGACTCCCATGTGCATACATCTCATGCAACTAAATGATTTTCTATCACCACATCTAATGAGCATGCAAGAGCAATATCAAATTATACTCTGTAAGAAAAATTGAATGCTTTATAAGGAAAATATTAAAGTACCAAACTAGACATCGACACACAATTAAGCAATAAACAAGCAACACCTTTTCCCTAAGAGAACAGAAAAGTATGGGGATTTCTTCTGAAAACTCTACTGGTGGAGAGGACAAGAAAATAAAGCATGTCAAGATATTGGTCAAGGATAAAACCTTGAAATGATTAACAAAAAAAGGTCCGGAGGACTTTAAAAACTAATCATAAAGAGAGAGAGCCCAACTAAATACAGCACGATGTACAATCTATTAGATGTCCAATCATAATAGACAGGACTATGAAAGACTGATAATTATATTTCACGTACCACAATTAGCATGTGATTCGAACAATTTAAAAAAAAGGCAACACTAAAGATATGTTCACATACTTGCGTGATTTAAGCTTTCGTTCGGCCTCCACTGACCGCATCTTAACATGATTTGTAGTTGATTCATCCAAGATACGGTTAACATTCATCTTCCGACAACAACTTCCAGATTGTAACAACAGACCATTCCCATCTTCCCCACTTTGCTGCTCTTCAAAAATGTCACACAGCTCAGCTTTTTCTGAGGACCATGTAAACTTGAATTCTTTCCCACCGATATCAATAACCTGATAGCAGATGAAACTACTTAAAACTCAAGATGTCTGAAAAGGCAAACCACAACAAGACATTGAAAACATCAAATGTGAATAATAATAGCTTACATTGGCTATCTTTTGACCATTTGGAATCAAAATTTGACCACAAGATGCTGCACCAACTATTCTACGAGATGTATTTCTCTTGAGAATGCAGTTCAGAAAAGAAGCACAATGGGACAAGAATCCTAGTCGAAAGGTCAGCAACCGGAAATATCATTAACATCTAAAAGATGCATGGGAGAGATTTCTACTCAATGGCACCTAATGCAGCTCACAGCTTGGAGTTCGAACTGACGACGATCAAATCAACAAGCTGGCGCATTCGGGACTCGACGACCTAACTTCTTAGTTAATCTTGTTATCTAACTACACAACAACTTAAAAGGGTCACCAAGTTGGAACTTGTTCAAAAAGCAACCAACTTCTTCCCAACATCAACATCAACTCGAACAAAAGAACCCGCGAACCACCAACACTATCGAACGGAGAATCACATACATTCCCGGACGTGCCAACTCCAGAAGGATCGAACTTAATCCGGGCAGCCCCGCCTTCCCCTGCCTCCACCTTCCTGAGCTCCTCCACTAGCCCGGGAACCAGCTTCACGATCACAGCGAACGAGTTCGAGTTCCTCCCTGAAACCAACGAGAACGTCTCCTCCACGCCGCCTCCGACCGCCGCCGCGCCGCCGCCTGGGCGGTTACTGCTGTTGCTAAGAGAGCTGTTGGAGGAACCGCCGGGTTGGGAGAGGCGAGAGGCGGGGCGGTTGGGGGGCGGAGGTGGAGGGAAAGACGCGCGCTTGCTGGCCGGTCCTCCTCCTCCCCGGCCGCCGCCGCCGCCCCTTCCGCCGCCGACCATTGCCTTAATTGCCCCAAGTTGCAACCTTTTTCTTCTTCTTCTCCTCCTCCTCTTGTAATTAATTATTGGTTAAATAAACCAATAATTAAAATAGTAATCGCCGGGAAGAAAGACCGAGACTTTGATTAACTTCCTCCTAGGAAGAAGAAACACGAATTAAATTGGGTCTCGCCGGAATAAAATTCCATGTCTCCTTCCCTTCTAACGCTTTGTGTCTTTGTAATTTGTAAATACAATTTCATCCCTGAGATTGAGAAAGAAATTAGTACATGGTCCTTAGAATTTTTATAAATTTCGTTTTAGTTCAAATTATGCCAATGGTTATATTTGGACCCTCTATTTTACAAAATAAGGGGAAAAAAATTCTTTAGTAGTGTTGAAAAAACGCAAAGACATTTCTGTTTTTCGGTAATAAGGTTGCCGGCCTTTTCGAAAATCGCTTCTCTTTCGCCGAATTTTTTTTCACATAGCACCAAGAAATTTTAGTTTTATGGTAATAAGACTGACGACCTTTTCGAAAATCGATTCTCTTTCGTCGTTTTCTATCATGGAAATAGGCGGGAACACCAGAATGATAAATTTTTTCCCGATGACCCTATCTGGGATTTTTTTTAACACTGGTATAGAATTTTAGCCCAAAATAAACACTTATGTCGCTATAATAGGAACCTGGCACATACTTACATCTTAATTAACTATTAGCTGTTAGTCAAGTTGGTAAGGTGCTGCTTAATTAAGATCATGTCTCTAAATTTGGTCTAATATACTCATTCTACACTTCCCTACACAATCTTCTTTATCTTAGATTTCTTCCTCATTTTTCTCAAATTTTCTCCTTAGAAGTTTCTCAACTACTGGCTTGTCGCCCTTGACGTCTTGATCAACTGTCGTCTCGACCCAGATGTCCGGTCAAACTTGATAAGAACATTGACACCGATTCCCTTCTTTATTTTTCTCTCCTTGATTTCATTCGGCCAACCGACAATGTTAGACCAAATATATATGCTCACTCATAACATGGGACATCATAGTTTTTTTACATAAACTTAAAAATGATAGGCATGTTTCGTATTTCATTGGTTACATAAACATATATTTTGGAACTTATATGATCTTTAGTATAAATTTTGCGATATTCCATGGACAAAAATGCAGTTTCCTAAATATATAAGACCAGATTTGTAAACTTGTTCAGAAGACGTACCAAATGTATCCTAACCGTTAAATTTGCCACATGGACGACCGGCCGCATGTTGAAGACATCTGCCCGCGACATGTGATGAGTCGGGATGTCCAAGGAGCCGGACAAGTCAAGGTCAGACCCGTTTGTAAGCAACCCGAATGAATCCCTGTCGGACCCGGAACCCATTATATATAAAGGGTCGAAACATCACAGGAGAAATCTCACAAATATTGCAAAAAGTTTCGATTTTTAGCTTTGCCCTTTCCTCAAGCAACCTCGAAGCAGCGAATCCCCATTAGCCCTGAACCCCAGAGTTGTTGATTTTCTAAATTTCTGGGCAACCATGCTTAAAGGTGAGCCTTTTCAAGTACCCACTATTTTGATTGAACAAAATTGTATCCTTTTATTTGCTCTTGTTCATGTAATGTGGTAGCCAAAGTTCGATGCTTTGTGGGTTTTTGTTCTGGCTGGGTTTTTTTTTTTGGTGTTAGATTTTGAAGCTGTATGCTTTGTGTTGTTCTTGTATTGTGTTAAGAATGGGGGAATCCTAGTTCATTGTTTGTTGGGGTATTGGCCTTGTTGTCATTGAGTTAGGAGCCGGTCCGTTTGTTTCGGTGATAGGCCAGTGGAGATTGTTGAGCTTGGGGAGGACATTTTTGCTGTTCGTTGTGGGAGGTCGTCTGTCTGTGATCCGATTATGAACTTACTTGCTGCCGGGGGATGAAGCTGATTCGTGGAGTGACGAATGTGCTGAATATGACCTGATGTCTGGTTCTCAAACTGCGTTTGGTGTCTTGTGCAGTGAGCGTAAAATGGCAGAAGGAGGTGTTCCCGAGTGTAGAAATTGATACCAGCCAGCCTCCGTACGCCTTCAAGTGCCAGTTATACGACCTGACTGGAGTTCCACCCGAGAGACAAAAGATTATGGTTAAGGGTGGCCTGTTGAAGGTAAACAAATATGGCTTGTTTGATAAGCTTCTGCCGCTTTCAACTGGTCCTATTTTTCTGGACTTTGTGCACAGTAGAATACGGAGCACAACATTAAAGCTGTGGGTCTGTAGGTGTAATCTGTGGTGCGTTATGCTGAATGTCATTGCCAAATCTTATAAATTGGCTCCTCTTTCTCTTTACAGGATGATGCTGATTGGAATAACCTTGGAGTGAAAAATGTAAGAGATCGTGTCTTTTTGTTTTTCCTTTCTGTTTCAATAGCTTTCTGGCGATCGAGGTCAGATGATGAATGTGCATCTCCTGTATCTTGTTTTTAGGGTCAAAAGTTGATGATGATGGGAACTGCCGATGAGATTGTGAAGGCCCCTGAGAAAGGACCTGTCTTCATTGAAGATCTTCCAGAGGAAGAGCAAGTTGTTGCAGTGGTTAGTTTCTTCGCTCTTCTTCTTGAAGTTATTATTTAACAATGTAATGCTTGTTTTATGCTATGGGATAGTTTTTGGCTTCTTTCTTCTGTGTTTACTGATATTGTTTCTTCTTCAGGGTCATACTGCTGGCCTGTTGAATCTTGGTAACACCTGTTACATGAACTCCATGATACAATGCCTTCATTCTGTTCCTTAATTGAAGTCCGCTTTGATTAGGTAACTTATCCTTCTCGTTATATAGTTATGCTTAAGTTGACCTCTTTAAACACATTGCTATATTGATGTTTGTGCAAGTTTGTGCAATTTCAATTATATATCTGCATTGGTATTGATTGTTGCAGTTATCCATCAGAAAGAAGAAATGATCTTGATCCAACATCTCATATGTTGACCAGTGCAACAAGAGAACTGTTCAACAATCTTGATAGAAGTGTCAGCCCCGTGACACCTATGCAATTTTGGATGGTTAGCCATCTAATTTCCACCACTGTTTTCCTTTTCCCCTACATGTCTGTCTGGTATAATTTTCTTTATGCTGAATGGCATACAAAGGTGTGGTAAATGAAATATCTGCTCATCTCCTGTAGCATATTTGAACATAATGTTTGTCAAAGCTGTGCGGTGAAATGTATGTGCCGTGCATCTTATTTCCAATTCTAATTAGCACATGACATTTACTTTGTTCTGGCACGATGGTAGTCTTCCTGAATTTGTTTGTGTTTTTCAAAGGAAGTGAGATTTACTTTGTTCTGGCATGATTAAGTTGGTGTATTCTACTATATTTTTATGAACTCTTGCGATGCTCCACTATCTACTTGTTTTGTGATTACTTCCTCAATTTCCCAAGCTTCACAACCTTTTATGTTTGGTTCTTTCTAGAGAGAATTTACGACATCTTTGATAATGTAACAGCACTTGCTCTTACCCACATGACTTCCTTCTTCCCATCTTTGGCAGGTTTTGCGCAAAAAGTATCCACAATTTGGACAGTTGAATAATAACCGTTTCATGCAGCAGGTTGTATCTGTTTTAGCTTCAGGCTGATTGGAATGGTCATAAATCCTTATGTTGGTAATTGTGGAACAGGATGCTGAAGAATGTTGGACTCAACTTTTATATACGCTCTCACAATCACTTAGATCACCAACTGCCAGGTGATCTACCACATGCACGGATCTTTTTCTTAGAAAATTCCCTTTCTAGAGACTAGAATTATATTTAGATTCTTTGGATGTACTTAAACAGCATTCATACTTGCGACAAATGCATTGGAAACAGTGACATAGTTTAATATGGCTATATATTGTGTTGAATTGGCTTGGTCAAATTGTTCTGCTTCATTGGCTCATTTGTTATTCGTAATCCGTAGAGAAGCTAATTTTTCATCCTTTTATCTTGCAGCACTGATCCAGATACCATTAAATCACTTTTTAGCGTCGAGCTTGTAAGCAGGTTTGACTACCTTTAGCTTCACATGTCATTTGTTAAGCGTATATTAGTGAAAATGGAAATACTGGTCTGTTACTCTGCTTTAATCTTCAGTAATAATCTGTTACTGAACGGGCTGGTAATTCTTGTTAAAAGAAAAGTATGATTGCTCATGTGTACAAAGATGACTGCTGAGACAAATTTCTTTGCCGAATCTTTGGTTGGACTAGGATACATTGCCAGGATAGTGGTGAAGAGAGCTGCTCAGAGACGGAATCAGTTTATTCACTCAAGTGTCACATATCACAGGAGGTGAACCATTTGCATGAAGGATTGAAACATGTAAGCTTCTTGCACAACTAACAATTCCTAGGCAGCTCTTTCACGTGCTTCGCTTATATTCTCGTTCAACAAAGTGTCCCGTTGGCCAGCAGCAGGGTTCTATGTTGTGTTCATTGAGTCAGCTTTCCCTTACTAGACTTGTGCTCTTTTGTATTTTGGATGATCTTTTGATATCCTCGAACGTTGTTATTGAAAATAGTATTGTTGCATTTTGCAGGGTTTAAAATCTGAACTGGAAAAGGCTTCTCCTGCCTTAGGCTGTAGTGCAATTTTCTTGAAAGAGTCGTGCATTAATGCCCTGCCAAGGTAACAATACAGCTTGCTCAGTCTACATGTGTTCCTCCAATCTCTGTCACTCCGAGGTTAGATGGCTTGGAGAAATGGATTTCACATTTGAACCCTATCATTTGATGAATATATGAATCTCCTTTTTTCAGAGGAGCCGGAGTCCCAACTTTGCCTTCTGAAGTTCTTAATATCTAAACTTTGTAGGTACTTGACTATTCAATTTGTGCGGTTTTTCTGGAAAAGAGAGTCAAACCAAAAGGCAAAGATCTTGCGGGTAATTCCACCTTTGTTCTCTTCACTTGACACTTCTAACTTGATACACTCTTATTCAACTGGCTTGAAGATTTTGCGCAAGGCATCTCCTAAGTGCCCCTTACTTCTTCTGTATTTATTTTCAGAAAGTTGATTATCCACTGGAGTTGGATGTCTATGATCTCTGCTCTGATGATCTTAAACAGAAATTGGTAGCACCACGCAAGGTATGCGTACTTGTCCCCTTAATATCTTATTCTTCGGATCTCTATAACTGAATGAATTTTCAGATTTTAAGAGATGAAGAGGGTAAAAAGCTTGGATTGAAAGCCAAAGAGAAGACATCTGATTCCAAAGAGGGTGATGTCAAGATGACTGATGCAGTGGTAAGCTGCATGTTTAACTGCAGGGTATTTTTATCCATTAGCGGAATGCAAATGTGTTCATGATTTTTCTTTTAGCAGGGTTCATCTGATGGAAATGGAGAATCGTCAAAGGCCAGCAGTGAAGAAGGTTAGAAATTCTAAAATCCTCACGACTGACTAGAACATCTTTCCCTTGCTTGTAGTGTTGGTTGCGGTCTGATGCTCGAGGTTCAAAGCTGCTCAGACATCCTATATCTGTCTAGTGCTCTTTGGTATTGTTTTGTTCAGACACTGCCACCTGAAACTGTTGTTGGACCCAATTATGCTCGGCATGTTTTGAGCATCAACCAGAACTACGGGGTTTTGTGCTTAGTCCATAGTCTTGTTTATAAGAAAAGAAATAGCTAGTATATGTACATGAGCAGTCTTCGATAAGGTCAATTCGTATTAATGAGAGAAACACTCCAGCGTTTGGTCCACTTGACAGTCAGTAAAAGCTTGAGACTGAGTAGGAATTAGGTGCATAAGTTTTCATGGTTACTTTGCTGATGAGTACTCGCCTAAATTACCGTTCGTGCCATTTTACGTCTCAGGCGGTACCTCGAGTAAAGAATCTCAGCTGACAGGAGTATATGAGCTGGTTGCTGTGCTGACCCATAAAGGAAGAAGTGCTGATTCAGGGCATTATACTGCCTGGGTTAAGCAAGAAAATGGTCAGCTTTCTTAAATGTTACTGCTTGCACTCTAGAATCTTGTTCTGATATTGTTTCCAGTAGCGACTCCTTTTTTCTATCCCAGGAAAATGGATCCTTTTCGATGATGACAACCCAGTCCCACAGCGAGAGGAAGACATAACTAAGCTTTCTGGAGGAGGTAAATAATGCCAGCCTTAAACTTGCTTATAGTTAAATTTCTTCTGATCTAGTCCATCTTGTCTGACTATGGACAAGTTTGAAAACTGATACATAGTGAGAGTTAACTGTCAGGAAATCGGGATTAGTCAAGTTGGTCGATAGGTCCACGCACAAGCTTATCGAATGGTTTACGTCTGTGAATCTTACGGTACCTGCTATGCTACGCCTAACGAATCTCCCATGTTTCCATGTATTTTAGGTGATTGGCATATGGCATACATTTGCATGTACAAGGCGCGCGATGTTCCCGTGTGATTCATCTGTCCTCGGTCATTTAGTTCCAGTTACAAGTCATCCCGAAAGTTCCCATTTCCATACATTTCACGAAGTTGAACTTCGTTGTACTCCAGATGCTGCAATACACAGGTTGACCATGTCGTCTCCTACTTGCTCAACGCAGCCCGCCACGAGAACTTTTGTCGGGGTGATGGTAAATGATTTGGATTCACGAAAAAAAATGTCGTGAAGTAGATTATGTTTTTGTTTGGCCTCGAGAATCTAGATGATTAATGTGTCCGCGTTACAACGTCAAAGTCAATGCACAATCTGCCAAGTTGCTGTGCAAATTGTAAACTGAAATGGAAAGTTATTAATTACACTGAAGAAAAAATCTCACCCTTTTCTCACTTGGTCCAAGATTTGGTGGGACAATAATTAAAGGCAATCCAGATGGGGCTTTGTGTCAAGTCCATTTCGTGGTCAGAATTGGCCTTGGACCACTAGTTTCTCGAGACCGGATTGAGTGGGGACTAAAAAAAATTTATCCACAGGTGGGAACTACATTTTGGGCCGTCAGATTTGATTATTTTTAAATCTGATGGTCAATAACCTATCAGGTGATATTGATTTGCATGTGAAGTGATATTAGTTTGCATGTGAAATGATATTGGTTTGCAAGAGACTGGTTTACATATGAAGTGATATTAGTTTGCATGTGAAGTGATATTGGTTTGCATGTGTAGTGATATTGGTTTGAGTTAATTCCCATAAATGGGGACTAGCCCAGTCCCTAGTTTCTCATATGGCTGCTATAAGGTTGTAACTCGCCTGCGTGAAGCAGTAATCGTTGGTCGGCTAGTATGGCGTCAGCCATACAGCGGTTCAGAAAAAAGTATATCAAATAGTGAATGTGAATATCTCGCATTGGAGAACGTTCGCAAAAATGAAATTTAATAGAATTCAAAGGGACCTGCACAAGCGGTACAATATGTGATTTAATTCGATGCAAAGACATATCCGTTGTCTTAACTTGCACCTTAAGAATAAGGACCACTAAGTAGTCCCAAAGTGGCCTAAGCATGCAATACTCACCTGCTACACCAGCAAAAGTGGTCACTCCCCAAAAATAAGCACTCACTTAAACCATCTGCATCTTTTTTTGCTTGAAATAGAAAAATGATTAAGCAGGCCCACCACATGCAATATATTGCAGTAGAAATTAATGGTTGGACTTAGCCTAAAGGGTGGGTCCAGTTAATTAACACCCATCATAGGTGGTCTGGCCCAGGACATTAACAAGTTAGAACTTGGAATGATTATTTTAATAATAAATGTCAAATAAGCTATTCTACTATCTCAAAAGGTTCACATAAGTCTTTGTACATAAAAATGGTTCACATAATCTCGTGTACTTTTTCAAATGGGTCAAATACCACCCTGAACCTATTTTTCTGATCACCGGCGACATTTCATAAGCTTACAATTCTGCGATTTTTAATGATTCTCTCTTGTCTAATCCTCTCATTGAGGGCAACGCGCCTTGTGTCGTCGTGTGCAGCTTATACGCAAACGTAATCCTCCGCTAGAGGGAGGGCCAGTCTCTCCTTGGACATCTAAAAAGTAATCCATGAAAGCGATCCATGAGTTGAAAGAAGAAACGGAGAAGAAGGAACGTTAAAAAACCCTAGAGAGTTATAAATATTTGTCGTAAATTGGTAAAAATTTACCCTAAAATAATTTGAACTCTTTTTAACCTACAATTGGTGCATCTGATGAATTGAACTCGATTTAAGCTAACTTGAACATCGATTTTTTAGGGCGACTTGAATATTGCTGTGGTGCATTGGGTGTTAATCTATTCTTACCAAACTTGAATCAAATATTAGATTAATTGGTCTAGTTGTTATCTTATTTGGTTTGTGGGTGATGGTTATGGGATTGATTTCTTCTTTGGATTGCTTTTATTTTTGTTTTGTTTTGAAGATGGAGAGGGGCGGGGGTGGAGAAGGAAGATGTAGAGAGTTTAAGAAAAAATAAACAAAGATGACGTGATGTATTCAAAATGACAAAGACACTTTGTAAGTTGATGAGGTGTCGTCGGTGACCGAAAAAATGAGTTCGGAGTAGTATTTGACCAATTTGCAGAAGTAAGAGGTTATGTGAACCAATTTTATGTACAATCTTATGTTGACCTTTTGAGATAGTAGAAGAACTTATTTGACATTTATTCTATTATTTTATTATTATTAAAGAGAGAGTATACATAGAAAGACACCTAATATTTTTTCGAAATTATCTCATATATAAATATCCACCGTATAGATTAATTTATTTTTGACCAAGACTCGAATAGAATGCTATTATTGGTATAGTGATGCTTCAACTGTCCATTAATTGTCAAATGGCTATATACGAGCCACTATAGGATTAAAAGATGAAAAAAAATTACTGAGAGGAATAAAATCCTCTAAATAAAAAATGAAATTATGTTAACTTTTTCACAATCCAGTGAATTCGTATTGACTTTTATATTATATTTATAAGAAAATGACTAATCTAAAATTAAACAGACTTAATTGTTATTCTAGTAAAGTTTACTTCGTCTACTGAGTTCATAATCGAGACTTTAATTAAAATATTTCAGAACTCTGTCACTAAAGCACCTAGGATTATTGTATTAACTATTTTACATGATGTGTATAAACTATAAACAAGCAGCCTTACGTTTAAGTCCTTAAACGACTCCATTAAATGAGTAAGATCTTGATTACTATAAAACAGTCGGTTATTGATAATGATATGTCGGTGATAACCAGCCGCATGGACTTTTTTCATTTTTATCCCCCTATTTTATTTTTTTACAAAAAAATTTTCGCATGTCTTTCACTCCATACGATCTGCAATTGGGTCATTCCGGACCCAATCCAAGTCCGTCATTCTCCGGCATGCAATAGAATAGAATGTTAGAGAGATTTTTCTTTACAACCATTTCCTCGAAATATGGCGTAACATAGGTGATTCTAATCAAATCTTCCTCAAAGATACATCCCAACTCTCCCTTGGTTTTGATTGGGAATATCTGAGGATGCTAGTCAACTAAAAAATACTAGTCAACGATTATCGTGTCAGGACCAACTGTATTGGTCTACCATCAAAGACGTGTCCGAACGAGCCATTGAGGTCAATCAATATTTTTTTTTCTCTGATCCGGTAGAGCTCATACAGAAGCTTCCGAAAGAGCTTTGGTGCCCTATAAATAGTCTGACTCGGTTCAAACGTGGCAAAATAAAATATTGAAGAAAAAGAATCGTGACAAGTTGCAAGAGCTTCTTGTTCTACCACACATAAATGTTATAGTGAGATATGATATCCAGAGAATCCTAAAAAAATGATATGATATCCAGAGAATCCTAAAATATACACCTTTTTATTCATTTTTTATATATCTCCATAATCCCATATCTTTTCTCCCATTCCATGAGATCACTTTGGCTGGTGAAGAACAAAGTGTCAAATCCTTATACACAAATTCAAATTCGTGATCACGCTCGAACAATCTCTTGTCTGGCTGTTCTTATTCTACGCCCAGCTGATCTACGTGGCAGTAGGAAGCTAGGTATTTAATTCTAAAACTACGTAAAGAGTTAAAACTATGATATTTTCTTCTCTTTATTAACAGTCAGATAAGAGTTAAATTCTCAAAAAAATATTAACAGTCAGATAAGGGGAAATCTCCGAAGTGATCAATATAAAACTGGAGACTCTCTACGGCCAATGAATGAAGTAGACCCCATTCAGATTTTTATTAATGACATCAACATCATTTTAATACCTTTTATTATTATTTTTTTGACCAAGTACCATGTTGGAACCTCTTTGACATAAGAAATTGGGAAAACTTTATTTTTGGTACCTGTGATTTCACAAATTTTGCGATATGATCCTGAAATCTGAAGACGATATGTTTGGTACCTGTGGTTTCTCTTTTTTTTTTGCCCCAAAGGCTCGAGAAAGTCAAAAAAATTTGCCGTTTGTTTACCCAACTGGCAGCAAACAAAATCTGTTGGGTTTTGAATGCATAATTAATGCATTTGGCCCCAAGCTGAAAGGCCCGAGCTGAAAAGCTCAAGTTGAGGATGGGAGAACCATTACCACATCTGACGGTTTTGACGCGTAATTAACGAGTAATTACGTGTTAAACCCATGTAATTAACAAACTAATTCGTTAATAATAAATCACTTATTTGTTGAAGTAAGAGGTCCACAGGCTCGGGTCCACAACTTCTTCGTGCTGGTCGAATTACGATCACGTTCGAACGGATCCGTAATCGATTTTCACGAGATTTCCTTTAATCGAAAATCTGATTAAAATTCTGGAACTGATCCGGAATTTTTCTTTTGTATTGAGTGGTTGTGGGAAAAGTTACATTTCAGTCCAGCCGAATTCCTCCTTTTATAGGAAAGTCCGGCCAGTCAAAATGTGCCACGTGGCACACCAAGTCAGATTTTGCTCCTCACCTTCACAGTGAGAAGAAAATAGTGGGTATTACTTTTATGACATAATGGGCGGCCTACGTGCCTATTTATCATGGCTTTCAAGGCTAAAAACCTGAATCCGCCCCAAGTTATCCTAATACGGCTAGGATTTATGGAAAATTATCCTTTGTTCCCCAAATTTTAAAAAGTTATCACTTTAATTTCTCGATTCTTACAGTACCACATACAAAAATCTTTTCGGACCCATGATTATCCAATTATCCCAATTATCAACACTATCGTGTCAAAATTTGGGCGAAATTGAACACACGGCAACAAGTTGAAAAATAAAATGAATACAGTAAGAGGAATTTGTCATTTCCACGAGATCAGGCCCTGTGGTGCACTAGAGATCTGTGAATTGAGTAAATAACTCATATCATGATGCACACCACAATTTTCTAAAAAAATTTTATTTTGAACTTTGCGGATAAAGTATATATCTTGGGAGATTCACATCTAAAAACACATATTAGTATTCAATTCAAAATTAGTAGTCGCTCATGGATATCACTTGTAATATTCGGTGACATGATCGACTATTTTTACAGACCAACACAAGATCTTTTCAACGTATCTTGACCTCACTTACATATACCTTGGGAAATTTCTCACGAAGTCACCCATCCTGAAAGGAGGTGTACCTATTTGATATGGATATTACAAATCAAATCACTTAAGCCTTTCTAAAAATATCAATAACAGGGTATCACATTCACCCCTCTTTAAATACGCGACGTCCTCATTGCGCTACATAGAACAATCCTAGAATCTCTTATTTTCCAGAGTGGGATCAGTCCGTCCATGTTTTCCTTCACCTAGAATACTTGCCAAGAGCCACTCATTGTCCATGCACTCACACCAGCCATCACTCCCTCTAGGCCCATGCACACCAGCTTCAGCTTGATTAGTCCCCGAACTACATTATATTAGTAGAGATCCATACCACTTACAAGACTCTCTGATCTGACCGACTGTCTCCACATACCAACACGGGTCTTTTCCAACATGTTCTTACCTCAGTCACACGCACCCTCATAAACTTCTCACTAAGTTACCTATCCTGAAATTACTCCACATGGTATTTGTAGAGGTCCTGCTCTGATACTAGATGTGACAGATTGTGATCTGACCGATTGTCTCCACGAGGAGTGAATGTGATGCCCCGTAAATGATATGTTCTGTCTGAAAGGTCTTAACTAATTTGGTTGGTACTATCCATACCAACAAACTGCACATTGTTTTCTGATACACATCTTGTTAAATGCGCATGACCTGGAGTAGTTTTAGGATGGGTGACCTCCTGGGAAGTTTTACAGGATGCGTGTGAGTGAGGACACAATACGCTGGAAAAGACGTGTTGATCTGTGGAGACAGTGGGTCGGATCACGGGGTCTTACACGAAGAGTCAAACTTGAGTGTTGGCTAAGTTAGAACAATTTTGTCAGTAATTGATCAAAGTGCTTGTTGATAATTATTCTAATTTAATGGTTGATAATTGTGATCTTCAAGAAAACTATCCTAATTTTCCGGATCCCCCATGCCTGTAAGCTTGTCTCACAAGTATCACGTTGTTGGGGTATTTTCCTAAGACGGATCAAACTTTTCGGTTACTTAAAGTAGAGAGAATCCTCCAACCAAAAAACATGCGGGGAAAATCCATATGCACATTGTAGATATCATATTACGTACGCCATAGTAACTTTACGGGCCAACAAATAATTAAATAAAACTAGTTATGCCGATTTTGTCGTGGTTATAATATATCAAAGAACATTCTCAAAAAAAAATCAAAGAAGGAAACGACAGATTATGTTTGAATTAATAAATTTTAAGAGACAAATAAATAAGCTTCAGGAAACTAGGTGTAATTTAGAGATTGCTTATCTTCATACAATTTTACAATTTTAGGAGAATCTACTAACCTTAGAAATGTGAAATAGCTCTTGTACCAGTTTTTGTTGACACTATTAAATTTTATCCGAACAAAATATTTGAATAATTACAAAAATCTCTAAATAAATATTTAATAAAATTATGTTCACAATTGTTTAAAATTGATAACTACAATTATATGTGATTATATAAATACTTGTATACCTCGTAGTTCGAATTAGACATTGTGTGTAATATATCATTCCTAACAAGGTTAATTCTGAGCATACTCTGAGCAAAAAGAAGCGACAAGATAGTTACAACTCTGGCTTTTTGACCGAACGGTGTAACAGTTGAGACATCGGCAGATGGGCAGCAGCAACACACTAAATAATGTATAGGATTCCACCCCAAAAAAATAATGAATAGGTTAGTTTTTCCTTTTTTTTTAAAGAAAAATTACGACCAAATATATTTAACTATCAAGTAGGAAAGTCTGAATACAAGAGAACATCGAGCTCTCCGGAGATACAATTTTCCAATCCCCAGGAAGAGACCCGAGCCTACACTTTTTACTTAACCAGTCTGCAACCTGGTTAAGCTCACGGAGGGTAAATATTAGCCTACAATTTGGCAAATCACCAAGAAGCAACCTAAGTCTAAAAACAAGCGATTCAACTTGCCAATAAGAGGAGTGGTCATTTACAAAATAGTACGCCAAAAGATAATCCGTCTCCACGAGAGTTTGAACGCCTTGATACTTCACTTTGATCAAATTGAGGGCGAGCTCAACAGCTAGAAGCTCTGCTTCCAAAGGCGATAAAGCTACCCTCAAGTCCGTCTGACCTTCTACCACGAGGCCAAGGTGATTCCTAGCAACCGTAGCCAACCCTGCCGAATCCGAGGCATTCGACCAAGAGGCGTCACAGTTGATGCCACATGTCCGCCACGTGGCGTGCCACGTGGCACTTCATGCCACATGTCTGCCACGTGGCGTGCCACGCGGCAAAGCTACCCCTAGCTTTGCCACGTGGCGCCACGTGGGCTGCCACATATGACGTCAGCGCCACGTCATGCTGACGTGGCGCTTACGTAGCTTGGGCCGGTCAACGCGGGTTGACCGGCCCATCCAACCCAACTTTTTGGGCCTAATGGGCCCGGGCCCAATTAGGCACAATAATAATTGCCTATTGGGCCCAAGGTCCAACATCTCCCACTCAATTATTATTGACCTTGATCAACAGTTATCAGATTTCTTTAAAGGATTTCGTGCGACCAGCACACGTCGAGTATGTTAAGCCAAATTCAAGAGCACAGACACTCAGGCTACTTGAATAGTAGCATCTCGACAACCTTCTTGTATAATGTATGCTATTACCCCAGGACTCATGTCACATTCCATTGTTCACATCAGTGATTTCAAACAATTATATTCGGGTTCACTATTGTACTTTTCAATATAATTGGTGCACCTGAACCACGAAATTCAGAATGTGATGAACAGAGTTCCTTCTCCCTTAACTATATTCCTTTCATAATGATACAGCCTGCTTTTCTGGTCAGCCCTGCCAGGTCGAATCGCTATGCCATAACCTTTTCATGAACTTTCCAAGCTAGCAGCACTGGATCATACTTCCAGAATACGTTTAGGATCTTAAGGGTAGGTTTCCAAGCTACCCCTAGCTTTGCCACGTGGGCTGCCACATATGACGTCAGCGCCACGTCATGCTGACGTGGCGCTTGCGTAGCTTGGGCCGGTCAACGTAGGTTGACCGGCCCATCCAACCCAACTTTTTGGGCCTAATGGGCCCGGGCCCAATTAGGCACAATAATAATTGCCTATTGGGCCCAAGGTCCAACAACATCAAAAATCGCAAGGGAATTTTTCCTGTTTATAAGGAGAAGCTCCAAGCTAGTGTAACATTAAATGTTCCACTTGAAGAGCTGACCGAGGCTGCCTGCGAGGATGGTGCGAAGCACACGTGCGTGTGCGCATGGCGCACTTCGCATCGTCGCGAGGAGCTGGAGGAGCCTTAAAGTTTTGCCGAAGCTCGGACGAAGAGGCAGAAGTACTGGAACGTCCCGAAAACTTTCAGAAGGTCGAAGGGTTATGAGCCAACCTGAAAGGCGCACATGCGAATCCAGAAGCTCCCAGAACACCGAAGGGACGCGAGTGTGCTGCCTGCCTGCCGAAGGGGTGGCCAACGACCTCCGAAGAACTACGAACGAATTGGCTGAAGAGGCACCTGAAGGGCAGCCTGCCTGTTGACCGAACGAACGCGTTTCCTCAGAATTGCTTCGTGCCTCTTCGGAAATGCCTACCTCCACTCCATCCAGCGCCTATAAATAGGCCCCTCCTCCTCATTTGTAAATAATCTCAACTACAAGTGCATAAGCATTCATTAGCATTGTAGCGCTCTCTCTCTCAGAAAAGTCCGAATATCCAAGGTTCGCCTGAAGCTTCGAGGGTCGTTGTGCTACGAACTCGGAAGCAGCCTAGTCGTTGTATCTTGGGGACGATTGCCGCAGCCCGTAAGTACTAAATACGGGGCAATCTCGTCTTACGGAGAAAGAGTCCAACTCTTGCCTCGACTATACCAGATTCTAATCAAATATACCACATCCGACAAACAACAAAATCATGTTCCTTGTAAAAAAAACCAAATAGGTGATATGAACACAGCAATCAAATCGCGAGAATCTCCAACCAAAATTCGGAATATCTTTCCATATATCAATTTCCAACCAACACAATAAGAAAGAGACCAGTTTTCTTTTTTCCCTATGTTAATTACAAATCAATAACAACGAATTAGCTGCAGAACTCGCCTACAAATTAACTCATAAACGTTGTTGTTATTGTTGACGGGGTTAACAACAACGGCGTCGTTTACCATTTCACATTTTTTTTGTCTTCCACGGGATTTTGGTGAATCCGAGAGGAAATAATGGTCTCTCTCCTAGTGTGGGGGTACGAAACGAAAATGGAAGGCAAGTACCGAGAGAAAATGGTCAAATTTTGTTGTTATGGTCGTCTTCTTTTTTTGCGCAAAATTTCTGGTTCAAACTTCAAACATCAAACACCAATTTTGAGAAATGAAATAAAATTCTCAAAAATTTTATTGGATTTGAAGGTTGAAGAAGATGGAATGGGTTGAGTTGTCGGTTGAAGAAGATGGGTTTGATTGGGTTGAGTTGGGGTTAAAGGATGAGTTTTTGAAAAAGTATTTAAAAAAGTTGATAGAAACATATTATTTTAATTTGTGCCAACTCAACTTACCAATCGGGCAAAAAATTTCGACGTGGCATGCCAACTCAACTTAGAAACGACATAGTTTCTAGGTTCAGAGTCATTTTTGGGTCGCGACCCGTCCTGAGCCTCTAGTGCAAAAAAAAAGAGACCACAAATACCAAAAATATAGTTCCAGACCTCAGAATCATATCGCAAAATCCGTGCAACCACAGGTACTAAAAGTGAAGTTTTCCCTACGAAATTTAGATTCATTTAAGAAAATTTTTGGTTCAAAGTTTACGAATGTAAAAAAAAGAATTATTAAGAAAATCATCTCATAAATAGAGCTCGACAATGCTCTCAATACCGGAGATTAAAAAAATCCTAATTGGTGAAAACTTTGGGGATTCGAAACACCGCAACAATGTTTCACACACATTTGATACTGAATAATACCCTTCTCAAAAAAAAAATACTGACCAAACATAATTTGATTGAGGCATAGGATTTAAATTATGTTAAGTATAACTAGTTGTAAAAAATATTACCTTTGCAAAAAAATGCAGAACAATACACACAGTCGTCGCAGCATGAAGTCGTTATTAACAAAATTACCTAAAAAAAATCAACGAACCCATCATCATCAAATATTTATTAGGACAATTTTATTATTTCGAATCTAAATTAATTGGCTCAATAAATTATAGAAAAGACGTACCAACGGAGATGAAATTCAGCAAATTAAAAAGTTAAGCATGCTAGCAATACGGTTACAAGTTTGTCGGTTAAAGGATTAGGTAGGGATCGACACTGCACATAAAAAATTGCCTAATACCCTTTGCCCCGGATTCCTCTCTCCCACCGGCCTTAATTACCTTGTTATATAATTAGTAACATCAAACCATAACAATCACACACACACAAAATCCCAAAGTAAATAAATAATTGATCAATACATAGCAGGTGAATGAAACCCCTATGCAAATTATATCTTAATTAATTCCCTTGACTAATGGAAGCTATTAGTGGAACCTGGAGTGTAAATAGCAAGATCCGGCCACCCGCCGCCGCCGCCATCTCCGCCGTCGTCTTCCCCCCTCCATATCGGGCCCAGGCCCAGGCCCGAACGGCCCGGCCCATCAAAAACAGTCCCAAACTGCCCGCCTGATGACGTCATCAACGAGCTGAAGCTTAAACCGGCCCCGCTCTCCGTAGCCGGCACCCGGGTCGGATCCTGGTCCGACCCGGTCGCTGCCCTCCGTGTGGGCCGGGCCAAATCCGGGGTCTGATCCGGGTTCCCGCGCTTCGAGCCCGAGAGCGAGGAGGCGCTAGTGTTGCTGTCGGGTGGATTGGAAGAGGAGCGCTTGGAGGAGGAAGACGAAGACGAGGCGGTCGAGGAGGGGTTCTTGCGGGAGCCGCCGCCGACCGGGATGTTCCGGAGGGCCCCACCCTTGGTCCAGTACCGGCGACAGGACTTGCAGAAGTGGCGGGGCTGGGAGAGGTTGTAGTTGTTGTAGTAACAGAACTTGGTGTTGCTCGACTCGCACCGCGGGCACTTGAGCTGCTCCTGCTCCGGGAACTGTACCATCCCTAGGGGCCCCACTCCGCCGCCGCCGCCTCCTCTCGGCTGCTGCTGCGGCGGCGGCTGGTTCAGCTGCTGGAACACAGTCAACGAGGCAGGATCCTGCATCTTGAAAAGATGGGACCTGGGATCGAATTCCGGTGCAAAGGATGGGTTTTTATACTTTTGGAAGTTGTCTGATATTCGGAAATTCACTGGGTCGAACTTAAAGGTCGGGTTTTTAGGCCATGATTAACGGAGAGGTAAAGATGGAGACTTTAGTAGCAGAAGATGGGACCTGGGTTTCGTGAAGTGAGGCCTTGGAGATTGAATTCTGGTGCAAAGGTCGGATTTTATATTTTGGAAGTTGTCTGATATTCGAAAACTCACTGGGTCGAGTCAAGCTTAAAGGTCGGGTTTTTAGGCCATGGAGAGGTAAAGATTGAGACTTTAGTACTTTTTCTTGGTTGTTAATAAAGACTTGAAGCTTTTGGGGTGACGAGAGGAGATTATTTGAGGATATGGAGTTGCATAATTGTTGTCGTTGATAGTGTTTCCGCGTGAAGGTGACACCATTGATGAGCTTCTCTCTCTAGACAGAGAGAGAGAGAGTGAATGAAGGGAATAACAAGTTGTCTGTCGATAGATGGATGAGGGGCTCAAGTGGGGACGGAAGATGTTGGTTCTGGATTGGCTAAGCTTGACTGGGTAGACACCCACGCAGCTTCCACTCACTTGCTAGGGCCTTAATTTCATTGATTACTATAATCCATTTTGATAATCCAAAAGTGGCAGCTTTGTTTCTTTGTGTTAATTTTTTAAAGACTCAGACTAGTCCAATTTTGAATTGGTCGGATTTATTAATAGTGACAATACTCTTCTAACAAGTGGTAGTGTCCCGCGATCTGATCGACTATTTACACAAACCAACATGCTTAATTTTAAAGTTCTTTCACGATCTTTGTTAAAAAAGAAAGTACATGTTAATGATATGAATAATAGTATAATCAAATTATTTATGTATTTCTTAACTTATTACTATTGTATTTTCAAAGACTCGAATTTGAGACCCTTGATTAATATATTCTTGTTGGTTAATCTAAGTTTGTAGTATGATAAATTAATTAATATAATAAAGGGGTTATAAAATAGATGATGATACTCGTGCCATTTCCACCTCTGGGGAGCATAATCCGGATTTGTTCTTATTCGTATAGGGTGACAATATTCCCAAATATTTTACGTTTGACAGGGACCAAAATGTCAATTATAGTGATGAAATGTGGTAATTGTTTAATTATTTTAGTGCGTAAAGTAAGATTTTAACTTTTTTGCAACATGTATAACCGGAAAAAATACATAATTTTCCTGAAGTGATTGGCTTGTGATTTATTAGATTAAACGCCATTTACAATCATAGCATGCGTATAATTAATTAGAGGCAATACTGCCATAGGCATGCATGTCCTTAATTAAATGAAAAGGTGGTATCAACAACCATCAGGTAATCCCTAAAAAAAATCAACCATTTAAGTAGGAGGAGGATAACACACGTGGCACTACGTTATTGGCCGAGAGTCTCCAAATAAAAGATAATTGGTCCACATGCCCCCAATTTTTGTCTTGTGGGTGGACGAATATTTGGGCTTAAAGATACCCATCATTTTTCCACCGAAAAGAAAAACCCATAATTTAATATTTTTTTGGAATGGGTAGCTTCTAAAACAAAAAGTTAATAAAAGAGAGGCCACTACTTGACAGTTGACACAACCACGCCTCCATTTTTTTACAATTTTCTTGTCAAAATCTTTGAAGACTACAAATTAATAATCGAATGCTCAAACAAATTTATTTTTTAATTTCGCACTACTTTTCGTCACTGTCAAATTAGAAATAGAGCCGGCGTAGAAACAACGCAAACTCTAGGGAGGGCGGTGGTGGTGCATCCTCTAGACTCCCCAACATCTCATCGCAGCCGTCCATATGCAGATTAGTCTAAATTTGGAGTTTAAATAATATTAAACTTTGTTTTTCTCGTAATCAAAAAATTTTCATTATCACAAAAATTCTAATTTGACCCACCAATTCTTAAAAAAATTAAGAAAGCATTGTCATGCACAAGGATTGGTGAGCAAAAATGCAACGAATGTAGACTTCTCTGCAAATTTATATCCTCCAATCAAAAAGGGTGTCATCCAAAGGACACGTGGCAGATCCCCACAAGGGTTATAATGTTGTGTTCTAGTGTTAGGGCGACATGTAAGCGTTTGAATGGCATCCGAAAGCTACGCGTGGGAGAAGCTCGATGGACCCTCTCGGGTCTCCAAAATTTAAATATTTACTAGATCAATTACTTATCATTTAGTCACATGATCTATGAGATAAATTGTAAAACTCTTTTTATTATCAAATTTTAATGTAATATGTTGTCAAACATTCAGATTTTTTTTGATAAAAATAGAACGGTTAGCTTTGTACTAGACCTGACCACAGTTCGAATTGGGTCGAATTCAAATTGAATTTGTTCAAATTCGAATTTATCAAATTCTTAAACCGTATTCAATTCGTCCAAAGTCGAATTTAATACAAATTATGATTCTTCAAATTTGAATCAAATTTGAATTATTTCTTTAATTATAATATTGAAAAAAAAAATTCAAAAACTATCAAATTTTTTGATAACTTTCAAAATTTTCGTAATTTTTTTGAAAAAAATTCAAGAATTTTGCAATTTTTTTGATATATTCGAAAATTTAGGTTTAATATTGATTTAAAAAAAAATAAATTTAAGATTAGACTTACATTTAATATACCAAATTAAGTTGCCTACGTATCATTTGTTCTACTTGATAACATAATTAGATAGCAATATAAGTACTTCTTGGTACTTTCTTATAAAAATTTAATAATATGGACGAATTTTAATCGAATTTACACGAATTGGACTCGAATTGAATTTAAATTCGAATTTAATTCTCCGGTTTGACAAATTGTATAAATCTTAAACTGTATTCAATTCGTCTCATGGCGAATTCGAATTGAATTTTGGACAAATAAAATTGTGACCGAATCGAATCGAATCGAATTACGAATCAGATTTTAACAATGTTGTCCAAACATATAGACAAGGTTCCACTTACTCATAAAACATCTAGTTTTCTACCAAAAAACTAAAAAACCTAGTTAAGAGATAATGGCGACAAGACTGATCATGAAAAAAAATGGAAGCTTAAGTTGGTATATTTTTTTAATAAGTTTAAAAGTTGGGAGTTTGTCAGAATTCCGTCTGTGGTCTTCTCAGCCATTAGATGGCTAATAACAATCCTCTACAGGAAGATCTAGTCGTTAATTATGCTAAAATCAGATGGCTACTGTTCATCTATCAGGAGAATTACCTCTATAATAGCACCAGACAATCCTCTGTTTGGTTATTATCAAATTCACGTATAGTTCTATTCTTATTGTATAGCGGCTTGTTTCTTATATATAAAAAGGAGAGTTGTGGTTAGGAGTTCTTTGGATAATGGGTGCACTAGTAGAATTAGAGATTTCGGCTCGTGGCGTAGTCTTGTCTACGGCCCATGTCTCCCTCGTACTCCGATCGTCTAGACCTCGTAATTATAGGTCAGTTGACCGCATCACATATAACGTATGAAATCTATTATTTCAGTTTTTAACTATTAACTATCATATGTGTACTAAACCATAGTATTTTTGTTTTGTTGTTTTAACATGTTCGATTCAAAATATTAGAGATTTATGAGGGAAAAAAAGTAATTTCTTGCTTCCCAGACGCACATGGACGTCGGCGATTGATTGGATCAGAGACCGAAAACGAGGCAGGCCCAGGATACTCTGCAACGAAAGTTTCCCACAGAACGAATGGAGTGATTCGGCACAAGAAGGCGTAATGTAGTAATGGACATGGTAGGTGGGGTCAAACTGGATAGTAACGGATGGGTTCTACCTCAATTTTCAGGAGTCGTAGGTCAATGATCACCTTTTGTAGAAATGATAAAACTTTGCTTATCAGAAAAATAAAAATTAATGCGGTCTTGAACCCCGTGGTTTAGACCAACCCGCCTAAATTTTCTCGGAAAAAAGTGCAATTGCAACATCAAGTAATAATGTAACCTTTTCTTCTTCTTTTTCTGTGATGTGACTAGGTGGTGGGAGCTTTTCAGAATGTAGTTGCATCATTACTGGTGATAGTGGCTAGGTTGTTTTCATACTATAAATTGAAACTATTCACTGCCAAATTGGAGGTCACGTTGTATTACAGTGCAAGTCTTTCTTTTTTAATCCTAGAAAAATACTACGTCTGTTCGATTATCACATCACCAGTATATTAAACTTATTTAAGTTTTAAGAATACATGAACTAGTTGTTTTTAAAATTTCAGGTTAGATTGTATACGAAGATTCTAACACTACTATAACAAGTAAAAGGGGAGCGATGGTGGTCATTTGACAACTAGGTTAAAGTTAGAGGACAAAAAAAATTATAAAAGAAAAGCAAAATTTAAATTGCTCCATCGCCCGCAGCGGTCAGAGGCTGTGACACGCAGCCGGGTTAAAGCCAATAGTTTATTTTTTTTTGTTTTTGCGATCTAATATAATGACATTTGGCACAATATTATTCGATAAAAATATAAATTTCTAAATCTTTATAAATTGAGCTAATATTTTCAATTCGTATAAAGTCTATTTTTTTAATTCTCTATAAAAATTCGTATAAATAATACATGTATGCTAATGAGAAAAAAATTAACTGTTTATTTGATAACTTTATTAGACTAGTTCACTAGTGGGTAGGAAAATATTTAGTTGGATTGTGTGTGATTAAGAAAAAAATTAATTATTTATTCAATAACTTGGTTACAAAACTCACGAGAATTGAATCTCCAACATGGTTATTCTATTATTTCAACCCATGCATATTGGCCCATCCAGAAAAATTGAACCTTAGTTTACGTCCCACAGAGATCCATAAATTAGTATCCAACTAAGTTGTAAAGAACAAAAGAGGAGTCAAAAAGTAGTGGAAAAATATAGAATAGTCCCCTAGAAACTTGGTCAACATTTGCAATTCAAGTCAATAGTTTACTTGGGAAAAAAAATTAATTAAAAGAATAAGCATACAAAGGAAAGCCACCTACATTTATCTTCGACTAGTAAGGACTATTAAGTCTCAAAGACATGACAAAAGAATTGATAAAAGGAAGCAAAGAACTTAACACTGCAAAGTTTGTCTTAACAGCTACATTTACCTTAAGAGGAGACCTACTAGTGGCAAATTCTTTGAGTACCCTTTAGTGTTCTGCGGTAGAATGAGCTACAATCACATTTCTTTCTCCTGACTTCAACCCGAAACAGTTCGGAACATCAATGCATCTTCTATTTTCAGAAGACGCGGGGCAAAAGCGGAAAATGAAAGGAAGTTTAGAAGGCTGGGAAGGATGAATTTAAGAGAATCTAGCAGCGCCCCCGGAGCGGAAAAACGAGAAGTTGCTTCATCATGGATTCTGCGAAGGCGGATTTGGAACTTGAGATAATGCAGCACAGGGTTCGGATTGGAGAATCGCCGGAAACGAGAGAACTGGTGTGGCCTCCACCAAAAAGGTTGGTGGGAGTGGAAAAGGGATCTTCTCCAACAGCAACCCGATTAGTTAACCGAGCAAATACATTTCCTTCTTGGGACCTCTTTATGCATAGTACATGTACAAGCTGTTAGCAGCTGCACAGGCGATGGAGTTTTCAGTCGGGTGCCATGCTAGGTGGAGCAGCTTTGTCGTGAAGTCAAAGGAATTCCCATTTGCATCAACCCCCGGGTTATCGGCTCCTGCTAATAATTGCACATGAGATCATGCCATACAGACCAGTGGCTCAGGAGCCCAACAATGACGGGCATAAAGCTTTGAACAAATGGAATAATTCAAGAGAAGGCACTGACCTCGTCTTACTACTCGTGTTATGCTGCTCAGGGATCTAGAAGGCCTTGAAGGTGTCTGCACTTGTCTCCTAAAAGAGCAGAAACAGAGGAAACCATGTCACCTATGCATCACAGGAATCATATGTGCGACTTCATAAAGCAGTGGAGGTGGAAAGTACCTCATCGGGTTTTTGCTGGCTTCCAAAGTTGTTTCTTCATTACTTCCTTGAGAGCTACCAAAAACACGGAATAGATTGCTGGTGCAAATGGAAACATGAAGTTATTACATTCAGACGACTTCCAGAGATAAGTGGTATGGAAGTAAGAAGCATACAGCACAAACCTGTAAGATCCAGTGGCTACTCTCAAGCCATCACCGCTCAAGCAACACTCAAATTTATCGAAGATGGAGTCGTTTTCGTATAAATCACAAAGCTGGATAGATTAAGGTAATACAATAATCAGCAAAAAAAAAAGAAAACAGACTTGCAGGTTCAATTTTATAATCGGGAAAGAATCTAACCTTTGGTCTCAGGTATTCGTGAACCTTGAACGTTGCAACTGGACCTGAATCCATATTGATATCCCACAACTAATAATAGAAAATAGAAGAATTTGAGAATAAAAGAGTGAAAAGAACTGAAGTCTACTAAAGAACATTAAGAATGTTTCACTTAAAACTTTGTTTTTTTATAAAGTATTCGCTTAATACTTTGTTGCAGCATAAAAAATATACAGATAAATAAGTCCATGATCAGAATAATCATCTAGATGTTACAGTAATAACAAAAAAGTTCAGATGTCTGGATTTAAGACCGATTAAAGCAACTAATTGAAGTATTCAAGAGCGCAAGAAGAGATGATTCTCCAACAAGTCATCCATCTAAAAACCTGCAGCAAGTTAAAAGTTGACACCTTTAGAGTCATATAGTCACGGCTAAGTATATGTCTACCATCCTTGGCAAATTTGATATCTGATATTGAAGCAATTATCTCAGTAAAGAATGAGCGTGCGCCAGGTGTCTCCTGTTCTTCAAACCTGCATGTTATCACATTGTACTCGAGTTCGTTTAAACTAGAGAAGCAGAGAGAGAAAATGAAGCATATTGAAGCAGTAAGGTATAATACGCGTACAATTTAGCGTGAGAGTCGCATAAAGCTGATTGCCGCAAGTCAATGAGTCTGATTGAGCCTTTAGAACTGCTATATGCTAGCGTATTACAATGGTTGGGATGAAATTCTGCTGATGTTATAACCTCTGCAATGAGAAGAATGAAGAATGGAGTGTGCATCAATATATAATCCAGATGAGACCAGCAGTTTCACATACTTAAAACTAAGAAAAATTAAGAGCTCTAACAAAGTCCAGACATAAAATGCCTATGACCAGACAGCATCTAGAACGAAGACCGTTATAGTCTGTCAAAACACCACATGGGGAAGAACGTTTTAATTTCAAGGCTAAATTCTTAAACAAATGGAGGGCCAAACAATATCAAGATGCTGTTGATTAGGAAATATCCACGACGCCTTAAACATAGGTTACGAAAAACTCACCAGTTAAGTCTTCCATATTTGCCGGTTTCACATCAACGATGTTAAAACTTTGGTTGCTAATTTCCAAGTTCCACAAATTAATACGCAGGTCATCAGCTGATATGAAAGTTTCCCCATCACTAAAACTCAAAAAGAGCAAAAGCTATTAGAAGCCAGATTTTCCGAAGAAAGAATATAAATGACTACAACGCGAGGTGTGCCTCAATTCTAAACAATAATTTGAAAAGAAAATTGCAAACTACCATAAAGAATATATTTCGCAACCATGAAGACATTACAAAACAAGAAAAATACGACGACTCAAAAGCTAACATGCAAAGAAAATCTTCACAGTGGAATATTCAGCTAGTATAACAACAAGACGAGAACAAGAAGAAAGTATTAATAATAAGCAATAAAGCAAACAATAGTAAAGCTCTTCAAAAGGAGCAGCAAGACCAAAACCGAGGAGAGGAGAGGAATACAAGCAAAACGTCTAACAGATTCCGACAAGCTCTTTGCTATTATATACAACTACTCAGATCGTTGCTACACCTACAGAATGCTCCTAGTTCTAGACCAACGACTAATGATAAAAAGGATTATGAGTCACGACCAAGAAACATTTAAGTCACTACCTTTCCACCACAATTTCTACCCATCATACATCAGTCTAACCAAGAAAAATTAATATATGAGAACTTGATGGTTAATAATAGAAAGCTAGAAAGCTTTACAGAACAAGCAAATTTAGCTGGAACAAAGCTGTAAATAAAATAACCTGTTGCTAGAAATTGAGTTGATATGGTAATCATGCGCATGAGCATATACCCTTCGGCATCTAGCCACCAAGCTTGTCTCACTGCTAGTGACCTACAATAAGCATGCAACAGAAGATGTAAGAGAAATAATTCAAAGCATTTAACATATGAAGAGACATTAATGCACGCTCCAAGCAGCAACCATGCACCGACATGGAAAAATAATAACTAAGACTCAGATACACATCTGAGATTAGATATGATTAATTCTTCGTGGCACAACAAATGCAAGAAGAGAAACAGAGAAGCTTATGTACAACTACCACTGGTAAACGAAGCGATGCAATGCCCCCAGGTGGGAATGTGAAGTCGTTGCTCGGAAAACTATTAGATCTGTCAGCATACCCTCCATTTGCAAGAAGTGGTTTGGTACTACTTGAGTTACTTGAGCTAGCAACACTACCATTTCCTACAGCTTTTAAGGGGTCCATGTTCATATCAGATATCTTCTTGACCTTCTTTTCTTGTACCTGTGCCGTTTCCAGATATACATTTGACAGAAATTAGTGACAAGAGAGTAGAGTTCCTGCTTGGAGGGCCTCTTAGTCAAGCAGTTCAAAGAAAAGGCAAATGAATCAAAGACGAGCTTTGGTCGACGCTTTGATTAACAGGGACTCCCTAAAGCTAATAATAATATCTTTATATGACAAGCAATTAATCCTTCAGCAGCATCTGAGCGTCCTGTAAGTGCAAACAATGGTCAAGTAACAAGAAATAGATTCTGGGAACTGAGAAAAATCTTGGTTTCGCTATCAGACAAAGAACAACGATTCTTAGTTGGGGTTATGATCTTTCATACCTTCCAAAACTTGATGGTTTTATCATTGGTAGACAACAGGAAGAGAGCACCATTCGCTGTTTGGCACCATCTGATTTTGTTGATTTTTTCCTCTATCTCCAAACTCTTAAGATAATCAAACTGAAATGCACAGTATGAATATTAGCAGTGCCACAAGTGAGAGTATTGATATTGTACGCAGAAGTAACTGCCTATGACTATACCTCTGGTTCATGGCTTTGGAACTCTGTTTTGTATCGAAACTCAGGGTGCCTACTAACTTGGGAGTCCGCCCTCTCCAAATCTCTTCTTGATCCACCATTCTATACATCACATAAGAAAAGGTATAAATGAAACTAAACTAAACATAGCAGGGAAAATGTTACTGTGTTGAAACAGCAAGAACGCACATCCTTTGTGTCAGTCCTCTCAAAGAGAACCACTCGGCCCCCACGGTCACCGGTAGCAAGATGATCACCAGATCTATCGAACTCAATTGCAGAAATGATATCAACTGCAAAAGGCAACACAAACAAGATTGACTTGAAGTCTTATGATAAGTCAAATTTCAGCTCAACTGCAACTAAAAAGGCAAAACTGTTTATGATTCCAGTGGTCAGTCTCTGATGTGTGCAGCAAGATTGCTGGCAAATTTCAGTTTCCAACAAGCAGCGGTGGTTCTTCTACCATCTCTTACAATTCGGGATACTTGTGTCCCCTCCAGAACCACTTTCCCATACCCTGATGCTTCATGTTATAAAGTTTTCCCTTCCTAAAATCCTTGGTCTACGTCCTTCAACTTTATCAATCTAGGGCAGACTGAGATAGTTCTAATAGCTCACAACCCAATGAGACGTACTACAGACTAAAACTGGGGTTACCAAGGATGGCACAAATAAAATTATGAAAAACATGCATATGTAAGCAAGATATAAAGCAAGAGAATGGCTTCAGACAGCACCAATTAGCAGCACGACTGAGGAAAAGTATCCTGAATGTACAACATAAAAAACACAGGTTGATTCAACAATACAATCAAGTCTGAAGTGCTCGAATTGTTACTTCAAACAACATTGATCTGTGATGCAATTCTAGGATAACAATTAACAAATAAGATGTAAAAAATGCTCACTTGTCATTTGCATGAGATCTGTTCTTTACATTAACCTTTCATCTATATTAATCAAGATGTCTCACTAGGTTCCCAATTAATAAAAGCTAATCTGTCTTCTGCATAGACTAATGCGGTGTTTGGTAGGGAAGAAAGGGGGAGGGAGAGGAAGGAAGTAAGATGAATGTGGTAAAGAAATTAACAAATGCAACCCATTCTTTCCTTCCTCCCGACAGTCCACCCTACCAAACAAGGTGTATATGAAAATTTGTAAATGTTGTCAAATTAAGATACTGACAGCCACTCCTCTTCTAAGAGCTTCATCTGCTTCCTACAATGAGTTGCTAAGTATACAGCATTGCACAAGCTTATCTCAACATCAAAAGGACACCGAAGAAGAATTGTAGTGACACATAAATTTCAAGAAAATCTTGAACCTTTTAAAAGAAAAGGCGTCAGACACAACATGTAAAACTTACCTTGGCAAATTATAAGCATCAGGAACAGCAAAAGAGGATAACAAACATGCTACAGACATATAAACCGGAATACCACAAACACGAATGACCAAATATCAAAGAGGAGATACAACTCATTTGAGATCGAGACCATTTATAGCAGCAGCAAGTTTCGGGACCGAGAACCCATTGCTGATCTAAATAAGCCCCCCAGGAATCCATTGTCTGCATGCAAACAGCAAACCCCAATCCGAGCCCACTATAACCGAGCTTATTGTCGCACTTTCTTATACCCAACTAACCAATCATCCAAACCGCCATCCGAATCTTCAATTACCAAACAAATCAATAGAAACTAATGGACCCCGGAACACAAACACCAATCTGATTCCAACCCACGATCCATTTGCGGATCCAGAACCCAAAACAAGTCCTAACATTAAGTCAGCAGTGGGACCACCAGCTGGATCCAGAGGGGTGTACCTTAGAACTATCCACCAAACAACCAAATAAAGGGTAAAGCTTTTGTTATTTTACCTTCCTGGACTTCTTCCCCGGCGGTTCTTTCCCCGAAGACCTGAGAGAATTTCCACTCCAACGGCTGAGGTGGGCCCGCCGGAGCTGAAGCAGCCGCATCGCCACCGTTCATTTCGCCGGGGTGGTTCCAACTCACTCACTCCGTCTCCCTCTCTCCTTCCTCTTCAACGATCCAATCGAACGGTCCAGATTAAACCGCCCCAAGGTCACACTACCCAGTACCAATAATCTTCGATCAGGAGAAGAAAGATCGCATCTTTTAGCTTAGAAACACAGACCCAGAAAAACCCATTAAGGAATTCCCTTTTCCCCCTTCGGTTAATGAGATAGAGACAGAGAGGTAGAGAGAGAAAGATTCTTACAATCTAACCATTGAAACAAGAGAGGTTTTTTTTTTCTCTTCCCCCTTCCTCTGTCTTTTTTTTTTCTTGTCTAGTTACCCAAACAGAGAACAAGGTGAACTACCAATTTTCACTTTATGATATTGGTAATAACAGAAAAAAAAATTAAAAAGGGAGAAGTTCTAAAATTGACTCTCTTTTGCCACAAGGGCAAAACTGACATTTCAAGCCAATTGGGTTTAGCCTTTGTAGTGGAAAACCAGAATATGGGTTAAAAAACAGTGGGTTGATGTACTTAATTGGGCTGATCTAATATGTTTTCATGTCAAATTTTCGAGAACGCAGCTATTTTTCAGAAAAAAAATTCCCCATTCAATAACTTTATCTGGCCCAAATGGACCAAATCTATATTTATCGGCTTAATGGGTATTAATAAATAAAAGTTAATTTGGGCTGATTGCTAGAGTCACTGGCTGTGACGTTATGAGTTTGAATGACGGGCTTCCTTTGGTGGTTACGGTTGAGAGCTGGGATTTGATTGGTTGGTGAGGCTTTCGCTGTGAGATTAGCTTGGTTGAAACTAAGGTGGTGGATTTGGTTAAGAAAATGACTTCTTTGTCCTCTTGCCTATTTTATCCCTTGCGGAGTTGATTGTGAGTTTTATTTTTAATTTCATTTTTCTACCTACTTTTGGGGCGTAGAGATCAAGGATATGCTGCACTTGCATTTGCTTGGAAGTTCCATCAAATTCATCTCTTCGGAAATTATAAAACTTTGGGAAAAGTACCTTCAGGTCCTTGGATTATAGTTTTATCACTTGCAGGTTCCTGTGTTTCGGAAATAGTCTATGAGGTCCCTGCTTTTTAGAGAAATGTTGGTCTTGGGTCTCTGGCTGACGTCATCACTCGATTTTTCAATTTTTTGTCATGAAAATGACCAAAATACCCTGGGAAAAAACAAAAAAATGCATCATCCTCAATCTTTGAACACTAAGGACACTCCAACCCAGAAATTCATGAACACCAATCCAGTAATCAAATGAATTTGAACCGGACAAAAAAAAAACCTAGCTACCGAACCCAGTAATCTACCATTTTCCTCTCTATAGGCAAGTACCTTCGATTTGGGGTTTTCAATAATCAATTTGGATATTAGGTTCGATTTGGGTTTTGTACGGACCGTGGAGTGGAAGCAAGTGGCGTAGTCGTGGGAGGCGACGCAGAGGTGGTCAGAGCCAGAGGAGCGGTTCCAGAAGGGGAACGAGGAGGAGCCGAGGTCGACGGTGGAGGAGAGGAGGGACCTTGCGTGGCCGATGGAGGGGAACCCATTAACACTTAGACGGGGACGAAGAAGAAGTCGGCCTCGTATGGTTCCATTGTCCTGAACACGTGGTCGCTTGCTAGGGCATTGTGGATGGCCACCTCGATCGCGAAGAGGTGGGAGGAGCAGTGGTCGTTGGCGAGCCAGTCAGAGTTGAACATGGGAGGGATGTCGTAGACAGAGACTAGTTTTTTGAATCGATTTAGGTTTCCCCTCTTCTCGCTATAATCAGAAGTCGTTCCGTCGCCAGAACCCCTCTTCTCGCTACGTTCCAGGGAAGCTCACATGGAAGAGTACTCACTTTATGAGCTTGTTGTAATTTGATTTTGGTTTTGGTTTATTTCAAGATATGATGTTTTTGGTGTTCATCAATGGTGTTTCAAGCTTGAAGAAGATAAGATTTTTTTATTTTTTATTTAAGGATATTTTGGTCATTTCCATGACAAGAAAATAAAAAATAAAGTGCTAACGTCAGCTAGGAATCCGAGGCAAATATTTCTCTAAAAAGCAGGGATCTCATACACTATTTCTGAAATACAAGGACCTGTGAGTGATAAAACTATAATCCAGAGACCTGAGGATAATTTGCCCTAAAACTTTTGATAATTTTGGTTTCTACTTGCATGATGTTTTCTTAATTGTTTTATCTTATGGGTCAATAGCATAGGGTTTCACCTGCCAAAGAAGATTAGTATTAGGGTTATTTAAAAAAAATTAGGATTAACTATTTTTTATTGTTAAGATTTTATATAATATATTCTTTAGAATATCTAAATTTCTTATTACTTGGAACAAGTATGTTTAGACGTTCGACGTTGGATAATTAGTTAATAACAGGACATATATTTCAACTCCCGTTACCAATGTATTTATTCTGTATTTCTTTAATTTTAATGTGCATATAATACGTGAAGTATACATTTTATACGTGTATTTTAGGATTTATACGCATCATTAATCGAAATCGAAACAAAATACTGTGCCAATGGATGGCCTGATCCAAAAAAATTAAATGTCATTACCTAAAATTGGACGGGAGTATCTAAAAAACACACAAACAATGGGTTCCAGACTAAAAAAATCTAGACCGAACCCAGACCAAACCAAAAATCATATTTCTCATATTTGTTGAACCGGACTGGACTATTTTTTATTTTGGTCTAATCTGGTCTAGTTTTTTCGGTCTAATTTAGTTCGGTTTGACAGTTTTCGGTTTATTTGCTCACACCGATCTATAAGATATGGATAATCTAACTTATCTTCTTCTTTTCTATTTTTTCTTCTCTAAAGTGAATAGATGAATAATCTTCTTCGAATTTCCAATCCCCCATTCATGATTTTGTTGTTTAAACCATCTTAGTATCCGAGCACTATAATTCAGGTTCGAAATTATTTCTCCCAATAAATATTTACTATATTCTTGAATATTCAAATTTGTTGATTAATTAGTCGTTGGTAAATGGGTTTTACAATGCCATGAAAGTGAATTTTGGTGCTTATTATAATTAATGGCCCATTATGGATAAGTTAATGGGCCTGGGAGAATTTGGTTTGATTAGCTTCGAGTAAAGTGTAAAATGGGCTCGTCGGCGCCATTTGCATTAATGGACTATGGCCATATCGATTTGGGCTGAGGTATAATACATACTAAAATGGGCCTTCCCTTACATGGACTGATGGCAACTGAACCACTTTTTCTTGTACAATCATACATATGGATGCAAAAACTTTCGATTGAATTATTCGAGTTTATTCATCTCGAATTTGAGTTATTGAGACCATAAATGTATTCAAAATTTGACTACAAACACTCAATTCAAACCAAATTCATCTCGATGTATTTCTTCCTCGTTTTTTTACACCATTCCAAACACAATCCTCAATGAAGAAAGTGGATGGAAGTATTATATGCAATGCAGCAATGGACTCTATTTTCTACAAACAAGAAAATCGTAAAAAAAAAAAAGATTAAGTAGTGAACGATTGCACATGGGATGCTGTCTAAGGCACGTGACGGAATCTGGCTTACTGAATAAATTAAAGCCACATTTGTAAACCTTTTTAGCTCAAATTAATATATAAACCTTAAGTTTATCAAAACCCAAATCTAATCTTGGTTCATGCACAAGCAAGATGCCAATATTGGACTACGTACGTCTCGCTTCTAAACAAACAGAAAGGATAAGATTATTTTTATCAAAATCAATGATATCCCAAAATGGGCTAAGCTCGAGCTAAAACTATAAAATGTTAGAGAACATCTCGTTGTTAATAATATGTTCAGATAGTTTTAAATTATTTGATCGGTAATATTCATATCAATAACGTATATGGTTTTTGGCAATTTTTTAAAGAACTCAAAAATTATATGAGATTGAAGACAAAATACGTTGAAAAATATATGTGTTGATCAATTAGCCGGTTAGAATAAACTTATAAACTTTTCATCAGTTAATTTGCTTATAAAAAAAATTTGCCTGCTCGATTGTTAGCAGAAATGATAAAGTTCTCGTGAATCAATACCAAACATGATCTCACTAGCCTATGCTTTTTAATTAGTTTTGTTCTTCGGTAACCCCAAAACTTTTACTCTCTCTCAGGTACCCTTTTCGAACAAGACATATCCCCTAACCACATGATCAGGTTTTATGAAAAGTTTGTGTTATCTTTCATATATGAAAGCACAAATTGGAAATAGTTATTTATTTACTTATGAAAAAGAACACAATACAGATCGTAAAAGAAGTCATAATGGAAATTTCATGAGCCTTTTAGGAGTGGTATGCTTTTACAAGTAAACATCAAATCGTGTTGGCCACCATGTGTGACATTAATTAATTGCTAACCACCTAAGCCAATTTTGTGGTACAACCATTAAAGTCACCGCTAAATAAATGCGACTGAACAAAATCAAAAGTAATTACTAATTAAAATCGATCTCTTAATTGAAAATCCCACCGTTCATGTAAAATTGTTGAGATTGCTGTGGCAGCGACGAGATGATGAGTTTATTTAAAAGTGTGAAAAATTTACTCATTGTCTTATAATTTTAAGTTAGATATCATGATTCTAATATATGTATTAGAGCATATTGATTTGTTGGCTCATTGTAGTTTGTACTATCTCAGTGTCATGGTACGTTGAAGTCAAAGACTGTGCAAATTTTAGCCTAATATATTTCGTTTGAGGAGGCTTATTGAGATTACCACATTGCTCATTATGAGTGTGGTAAACTTTTTTGTAAGTATGAAATATTTATCGACACGGTATTGAAAATTTTAATAATAAAGTAATACTTGAAACAATTTTCATGTTCTAAACAAAGTTACCACTCATGTCTAGTTGCTGACATCTCAGTTGCACTATAAAACGAAAGGCTGAGAGGCTAAACAACGAAACGCCACAATAAATTAGTATGTAATAACTAATTAACAAAATTAGTATGTGGTGTTCTTACCTTTCTGGTGTGTATCTGGTGTAATTCTCGGTGATAATTTGGTGCTGTTACAGATAGTGTTTATTTTTGTGTTGCTTACGATAGGCATTATCTATAATCTTTGATATTCCTTGGTGAATTTTTGAGAAAATACAACTAAATTAGTATGTAATAATCATTTCGAAAAAATTAATAAATATGTAATAATACATGGGTGTCTCGACCACGTTAATGAACTCTTTAGCGAAGGTTATAGGTCCAAGTGGTATTGTTACGAATGAAAATTTTTAATTAAGAGAGATATTCTTCAGTAGTACCGGATACTGCTCGATATCTTACATGCTAAAAAAATGATTTGTTGAATTTTTGACAAAAATTGCAACCCTTGGCTTAGGATGGTACACATACGAGTCATTTTGCACTAGCATGCTATGTGTGCATTGGCATGTATAATAAGTGATTGGACGATCGACGACAGGTGACGCCAACGTAAATGGTGCACTAGGAGCAGAGCAATGGAGTTGCTTTCCGACCAAATTACGCCAAAAAAGAAGAAGAGGGAAGCTTCTCTCTGTTTCTTCTTTGATACATGCATTAATTACGTCCCGCCAGTAGGTTAGGAGCTCACAAAGTTGCATTCTAACTTATCTTTTAATATACTGAAATTTATACAAGATTGACTTTATTATACCTGTTCAAGATGTAATGATACAAGACACATGATCAAACTTGTTCTCATAATTAAGTTAGAATTTAAAAAATTAATCCAAGATTTTAAAGCCTATGCGATGGAGTAATATGTTTTCTCCCATATAATCTATCAGATCAGAGTTTATATATACTTAAGTCTGTTTAATGTGTCATAAAATGGAATCATATGAATTCTTTAATTCATATTACTTATAAAAAAGAAGAAGGGAATCATATGAGTGTTAACTAACGCCCATTGAATGCGACACACACACACACAAAATTTCCATGGATAGAAGTACGTAGTTGTTGATAAACGGATTCAACATATTATAATTAATAAATATAACGCGTCACATATATCCCATTTTCTAATGTTTCAGCCACCGATTGCACATTTAATTAAAAATAATTAAAATAAAGAATCCCAGAGTTGGGGGAATGTACGTAAAGTGGGACTAATCAGCTCCATCGTCATTATGGAATAATGATGTTTGGGTGTGAGGCAATATGTTATGGATCAATGAGTCACCCACCATCCTTAGTCTCTTTATTTGTCACCACAAACAAGTGTAAGATTATAATATAAGGTGACAAATTAAATCGTGTACGTTTCTGTGCACTTGCACCACCATTATTAATTAGCTTTTCAATTTTATTTTCCACCAAGACCTATGGTGATGGGGAGATTGAATTAATATTGGAAATTGGAATCATCAGCGACAAGCACACTTTTACAACAGTTCCCCTAAAAAAAATAAGGTAAAAGTGTGCTTGTCGCTGATGATTCCAATTAGTTGATGAGGCTAGAGCTAGATATAGATGGGAATATTATAATTAGTTGATTAGATAATTTGTCATCTTTTTAAAAATTATACTTATTTAAATTTAAATTAGTCGTTACATACTATATTTTTCATCGGGTTTATTAAGGTAAGATTTTAACAAACCATGTAGCTGCAACTCCATATGAGAAAGTATTATTTACGTTTAATAAAATTTTATTTATCAAAAAGTATAGAAAACAGATATAGATGTCAATTGGGGAATAATAAGGCAAAATTCGACATGTCATGTCAAGTTATTGTGAGGGATTAATCCGATTATACGTTAAAGGACATATTCGTATGGTACATATACGAACCATAGATTAGATTAGCTTTTCTTAGGTAGGAAAATTTGTATGTTTGTTGTCTTGTCACTGTAACTATAAATGAAATGTTTGGCCACAAAAAAAAAGTAAATGAAATGTTTGGTAGAGGCTTTCAAATAAATATTCGTGATAACGTTATATATTTGCGAAAAATTTAACTTCAAGTTAAACAAATTTATAAACAATGGCAAAATAAAAAAATTACCGGATTTTCATCACGGAAAAAGCAAAAAAATATCAATTTGCCTCAAGGTTCCTTAATCAAAATTAAAAACTGTTTCAGTGGAGTCCACCCAAAAGAAAAAACCTCCTTCAGCAATAATTTAATCCCAATTGTATACAACGGTGAATCAGCCATATGAGATATATCCAAAATTGATACTAGTGGATGTATTGTAATACCTCGAAAATGATTTGTTGTACTGTCTGAAATGCTTAAGTAATTTGATTTGACTATCCATATCAACAAGGTGCACCTTCTTTTTTGGCACACATCCTGAGAGAACTACAATGTTAAACGCGTTTGACCAGGAGTAGGATCAGGATGGGCGACCTCCTGGGAAGTTTTCCGGGATGCGTGCGAGTGAGGACAAAACACGCTGGAAAAGACATATGTTGGTCTGTGGAGCCAGTCGATCGAATCACGGGGCGTTACATTTGGTATTAGAGCGACCTCAGCTTGTACGGTGCGGTTCGGGGATCGAACGCACCTACAATCGAGGGATTCAGGGACTGTCTGTATCTGGCGCGACGAGGATGTCGCGTATTTAAGGAGGGGTGAATGTGATACCCCGAAAATGATTTGTACTGTCTGAAATGCTTAAGTGATTTGATTTGACTATCCATATCAACAAGGTGCACCTTCTTTTCTGGCACACATCTTGAGAGAACTCCAAGGTTAAACGCATTTGGCCAGGAGTAGGATCAGGATGGGTGACCTCCTGAGAAGTTTCCCAGGATGCGTGCGAGTGAGGACAAAGAACGCTGGAAAAGACCCGTGTTGGTCTGTAGAGCCAGTTGATCGAATCACGGGGCGTTACATTTGGTATCAGAGCGACCTCAGCTTGTACGGTGTAGTTCGGGGATCGAACGCACCTACAACCGAGGGATTCTGGGACAGTCTGTATCTGGCGCGACGAGGACGTCGCGTATTTAAGGAGGGGTGAATGTGATACCCCGAAAATGATTTGTACTGTCTGAAATGCTTAAGTGATTTGATTTGACTATCCATATCAACAAGGTGCACCTTCTTTTCTGGCACACATCTTGAGAGAACTCCAAGGTTAAACGCGTTTGGCCGGGAGTAGGATCAGGATGAGTGACCTCCTGGGAAGTTTTCCGGGATGCGTGTGAGTGAGGACAAAACACGCTGGAAAAGACCCGTGTTGGTCTGTGGAGACAGTCGATCAAATCACGGGGCGTTACATTTAGTTGTCACGCCCCAGAAAGTAAGCATGTCAACCGCCACAGGTTAAATTTCCCGTAAGGCTACTTTATTTCTCAAAATTCAATCCAAAACCAAAAGCAACATACTCAAGTTCAATAGAAAAAGAAAACATATGGTCTCAATCTAAAATGAAAACATAATGTCGTAAATGCCTAGGATGCATGTCCTCGCCTTGAATCCTTACTCTTGATCCGCCCCTAGAGTATCTGAAACAAAATATGTATTTTGATGAGATACGCAACTCAGCAAGCCGAACACAGAAAAAAATACGTTCACAACAACAGCATGAATTCACACTATACTCAGCAAATCAGGAAGGTCCGGTTCAGTGTTCAGTGTTCAGTGTTCGGTGTTCAGTATTCAGTGTCCAGTGTTCGGTATCCAGTATTCAATATCAGTAAGATACTGACAGAGTAAATCACACGATACACATGCAGTCAGATGAACAACATATACATAATATGCCCGATCTAAATGAGATCATAATGCACGCACCATCACACTGACACAATATGTACAATTTTCGGACATGGATTCGACTTACTTGTCAAATAAAATTACAGCTAACTCAGACAGAATAACAGCAATAAACGCTACAAAATCAAATGAATTACTATTAATATCTCAACCTTTGGATTTATCGATCCCTTCCTCTGTGAACTCTAATCCCAATCACAATTAGTATATATGAATTGTCACTTCATCGACGCAGTCTTAGATTACATATTAAGACCTATAAAGCTTATCTCTTAAAACAGAAAAGATGAAGCAAATAATAACAATATATAAAGGAAGTCAATTAACTCACGCACCCAATAGTTACTCTTGTAGCCCAGGCCACTAGCATCGAAACCACATGCTTGATCGAAATTAAACGGAAGCCAGAAACATCGACTAACAGTGTACGGATCCGTACATAAGCAAAATCAATAAAGAGCAGTAAGCACCTAAAACATGTGAGGCATAATCGAGATCCATATACACTCTATCATAATATGACGTAAGACGGAAACCGACTTACCTCGCCTCCCACTCCGTTAATCCGAATATCAGCTATTCTCCAACATTTTCTTCGGATTCCCTAACGTCTTGAGTTGCAAGGTCAAAGTCACCCCGTCCTTAGGCTCGCCCGTATCAATCCCTCCGCCTAGCAGGAGGCAAAAGAAACAAAAATTTTAGATTCTGGTGGCTCTAGGGTTTTTGTCATCCCTCCTTATATAGGCCAGGTAATTTGATCGACTGTCTCCATAAACCAACACAGGTCTTTTCCAGCGTGTTTTGTCCTCACTCACACGCATCTCGGAAAACTTCCCAGGAGGTCACCCATCCTGATCCTACTCCCGGCCAAACGCGTTTAACCTTGGAGTTCTCTCAAGATGTGTGCCAGAAAAGAAGGTGCACCTTGTTGATATGGATAGTCAAATCAAATCACTTAAGCATTTCAGACAGTATAAATCATTTTTGGGGTATCACATTCACCCCTCCTTAAATACGCGACGTCCTCGTCGCACCAGATACAGACAGTCCCAGAATCTCTCGGTTGCAGGTGCGTTTGATCCCTGAACCACACCGTACAAGCTGAGGTCGCTCTGATACCAAATGTAATACCCCCTGATTCGATCGACTGGCTCCACAGACTAATACATGTCTTTTCCAGCGTGTTTTGTCCTCACTCGCACGTATCCCGGAAAAATTTCCAGGAGGTCGTCCATCCTGATCCTACTCCCGGCCAAACACGTTTAACATTGGAGTTCTCTCAGGATGTGTGCCAGAAAAGAAGGTGCACCTTGTTGATATGGATAGTCAAATCAAATTACTTAAGCATTTCAGACAGTACAAATCATTTTCGGGGTATCACATTCACCCCTCCTTAAATACGCGACGTCCTCGTCGCGCTAGATACAGACAGTCCCAGAATCCCTCGGTTGCAGGTGCGTTCGATCCCCGAACCACACCGTACAAGCTGAGGTCGCTTTGATACCAAATGTAACGCCCCATGATTCGATCGACTGGCTCCACAGACTAACACGAGTCTTTTCCAGTGTGCTTTGTCCTCACTTGCACGCATCCCGGGAAACTTCCCAGGAGGTCACCCATCCTAATCCTACTCCCGGCCAAATGCGTTTAACCTTGGAGTTCTCTCAGGATGTGTGCCGGAAAAAAAGGTGCACCTTGTTGGTATGGATAGTACCAATCAAATCACTTAAGCGTTTCAGAAAGAACAGATCAGGGTATCACATACACCCTCCTTAAATACGCAATGTCCTCATCACGCCAGATACAGACAGTTCTAGAAGCCCTCTGTTGCAGGTGCGTTCGATCCCCGAACCACACCGTACAAGCTGAGGTCGCTCTGATACCAAATGTAATGCCCCGTGATTCGATCGACTGGCTCCACAGACCAACACATGTCTTTTCCAGCGTGTTTTGTCCTCACTCGCACGCATCCCGGAAAACTTCCCAAGAGATCGCCCATCCTGATCCTACTCCTGGCCAAAGGCGTTTAACATTGGAGTTCTCTCAGGATGTGTGCCAGAAAAGAAGGTGCACCTTGTTGATATGGATAGTCAAATCAAATCACTTAAGCATTTCAGACAGTACAAATCATTTTCGGGGTATCACATGTATAATAGAGAAACCTTAATTATGCGAAGGTGGCTTAAAGAATGCTATTCTTGACTCTATATGGCGTCAATGGTCTCGCCTCAATTGGGGGAAGAATGGTGATCGCAACACGAGCTATTTTGATGCGTGTGCTAGGTTGCACGAGAAAGCTAACAATATCAGTGATATTCGTTCTAGTTTTGGTGTTGTTAGTGACCCAGTTGGCATTAAAGTTGCTGTCTCTTCTTTTTTTGAAGATCAATTCAAGGAGATGAGTTGGACGAGTCCTTTCATAAACGGTGATCTTTTTGACAGAATTAATGATACAAATGCAAATTCCTAGAAAATTTTGCCCTCTTATGAGGAAGTTCGGGAAGCTGTCTAGGCGTGCCACTCTGAAAAAGCCTTGGGGCCAGACGTTTACAACTTTTCATTCTATAAAAGCTACTGGGATATCATTGCCTCGAACATGCTTAAATCTTCTTCCGTACTTCGCAGCTACCTGCCCAGGTGAAGGCGTCGTTCATCTCCCTTGTGCCTAAAAAGCTAGGTGCCAAGTGCTTTTCTGATTGCATGCCTATCTCGGTCATTGGGAGTCTGTAAAAGATCATATCGAAACTTCTCTCTTTAAGGCTAAGGAAGATTATTGGCCAAGTTGTTGGGTTCAAGCAATCTGCTTTCGTGGAGGGTCAGCAAATTCTTGACGGTGTCCTAATATATAATGCGGTGTTGTCTTTCTTGAAGAAGTCTAGAAGGGCTGGTGTTTTGATCAAGATCAATTTCAAGAAGGCTTTTGATTGTGTCTCTCAGTCCTATTTGGACGATCTTTTATTAATCATGGGTTTTGATTCACGGTGGAGGTCTTGGTTGTCGGCTTGTTATAAAGGAACCTCTGAGTTAGTCCTTATTAATGGATTCCCCTCTTCCTTGTTCTGTATGGAGTGTTGGTTGAGGCATGGTGATCCATTGTCTCCATATCATTTTCTCTTGGCGGTGGAGGGTATTCGGAGATCAATTATCAGGGCCAAAAATCTTAATTTGGTGAAGGGTATCTCTCTGCCTAGGTTGAGGGGTAGCATTTGCCTACTCCAGTACACGATCGATACTGTTGTTCTCTCAGATGCTTCAACAGACAGCCTTAACAACCTCAAATTCCTTCTCACGTCATTCTTGTTGGTATCTGGGCTTTGCATCAATTTCAAAAAAAAGTAGTATCACGGGGATTAATACCAACGATTACTGGATTGATTTGATGGCTGCCAGTTGGGGTTGTAAAATGCAAGCCTTTTCTTTCAAGTATCTTGGCCTTCCTTTAGGTTCCTCTATGAAGCACAAGTCCCATTGGACCCCAATTCTTGATATGTTCAACTGTCGTCTTGCCACCTGGAAAGGCACACTCCTTTCGTTAGGCGGAAGGATTACCTTGGCTAAGTCCGTTCTCGCCAATCTCCCGGTGTATTTCATGTCACTCTTTCCTATTCTGGTGGGTGTTCGTAATAAATTGGAAGGCATGATCAGGAGATTTATTTGGGGAGGTGATCACTTTAAGTGAGGCCTTCCATTTATTCAGTGGGACCATTCCTACCTTCTTATCGATTGTGGGGGACATGGTCTCTTCAATCTCGACCTTAAAATGAGTTTTTTTTGCTTAAATAGATTTGGAGGTTCCTCAACAAACCAAACTCTTTATGGGCGAGGATCATTTCGATGATTTATGTTGCTCTAATGTATAACCTGTATTTTCCTCTTTCAAAGGTACCTTGTTGCGCTAGAGTGATTAGTGTTTGCTCTTCTATATGGAATCTGGCCACCTCTAATTCTTCTCTGGCAAGTTTATTTTGGCAGAAATTGGGAATCTCTTCGAAAGGTGATAACAGATTCAGCTTTTGGGCTGATCCTTGGGTCACAGTTACTCCCCTCTCCTTTTTATATCTAAGGTTGTATAGAATTAGTCTTACCAGGGAGGATCTCGTGAATCGCTGCGGCTCTTGGTAAAGCTCTTCTTGGCATTAGGAGCTATCTTGGCGTTGGCATCTAGAGCTAGAGAATTTGAACTTCTGGATGATCTGTTACGTATCATTTCGAATGGTGCTTGACTTGTTCAGCTTGCTGGTTCTCATTCTTTTATTTGGAAGCCAGATCCAGGTGGTGGTTTTACCATAAAATATCTTTATGCCCTCCCGTTTATTGGCTTCTCTATCATGGCTCCTGGTGTCCGTCACAATGGTACGTTAAGCCTTATTCTTTCAAGGTCAGTTACTTTTTATTGATGGCATTACAAGGCAAGATTAAAACTAGAGACAACCTTATGTGCATCGGCATGTTCCGAAGTAAGAACTCTTTGTGAGTTGTGTAGTGAGGTTGAGGAGTCCTCGGTTCATACTCTCTTCCACTACTGTGATGTTTCGAAGGTTTGGTACCACTATATTGATCTTCTTGGTATTCATTGGTGTATGGGTGGTTCTATTTTTTGCTGTCTCGATGTATGGCTGCGACTGATTTCGGGAAGCCGGGCTAAGAAATTATGGTATATCTTTTTTGCTGCCATTTGTTTAGTTGCTTGGAAGCAGCGTAACAGGTTTGTTTTTGACCGGCAAGATGTTTGTTTTCGTAGGGCTGTTGTTTTGAGCTTGAGGACGTTTTCAAAATGGGCTTCTTGGTCGAGTCTTCTACGTGATGTTGCCAATAAAGACTCCTTCTTGGCTCTGTTTGCTCGTGCTTGATCCTTTTTTTTTGTACTTTCTAGATGACGGTGTGGTATAGAATTTTTGCGGCATAACGTCGAGATAGATTTTTTTATCAGGGCGCTCTTTCCCTACCACACTTTTTTCATATGGGTTTTGATGTGGTCGAATTTTACCCAGGCCGACGATCGCAACCCCGTTCTAGCTCCATAACTAGGAAAATAGGTTATATATTCCTTGACGATCTTAATACATATACCTTTAAAAAAATATTGTTTGACTAACTAGTTCTACAAATTAACCTCCTATCAGATTAACTCATTTTGTTATCATGTTTATCTCAAAATAGCAGCCACACGAAATTACGCGGGTTCCTAGAAATTAGAATCACCCATGGGACTCTATCCGGAATATTCTGTTGTATGTTTCAGTTGGCTAAAGTGCGTTTCAAAGGTGGCAGCCTGGATCCTCCACGAATATTCCATTATATGCCTCTCTTATTCCACAAAAAATTAACTCCTCAAATTCAAATCCCACTCCATAAACCCTAATTACCCTAGAAAATTAGGTATTAAACTCGATGTCCATTATTTCGTACAGGGAATAAAAACCACCTTCACGTAATATTCCTTAAGCAACTGTTCACATATTCACGTCCTCCTCCCTATATAAATAGACCCTCCTTTCTCTACCAGCCACTCCATCCCAAGTAATTAACACATCAAAACTTAATTAAGCCCATCAAGTACTAGAAGAAATGGCCGGAATTGTGGCCGTGTTCGACTTGGATAAGACCATCGTCGACGTCGACAGCGACAACTGGGTGGTGGACGAGCTGGGCTTCACCGATTTGTTCAACCAGCTCCTCCCTACCATGCCCTGGAACTCCCTCATGGTTAGTTGATCACAATCTCTTATCATCCCTTTTTTTAAAGGTAAATATTACACTTAGTTACAACAAGGATTGAACCCATGATCTCCGCTTATGTCGCTAGGCCAAATGATCGTTGGCATCCTCTCTTTTTTATGTATTTGGATTTTGTTGCATTGTTGGCGGGTTCGTATCAAAGTGTGATAATATTGAAATATGTCCTACAGGATAGGATGATGCAAGAAATGCACTCCAAGGGAAAGACCATCGACGACATAGAGGAGGTTCTTTCGAGAATCCCAATTCATCCCAGGATTGTTCCTGCCATTAAATCAGCTCATGCTTTAGGGTACAAATACAATACAATTCTTCGACATTGTTTTTTTCTTAATGATTCTTTAATTTCTTCATGTAACTTTGGCTAACGAATGACTAATATATTTTTAATTAATATTTAGGTGCGAGCTGAGAATTGTTAGCGACGCAAACACGTTCTTCATCGAGACAGTATTAAAGCATCTGGGACTAAGAGACTACTTCTCTGAGATTAACACGAACCCCGAATTGGTTGACGAAGAGGGACGGGTTAGGATTTTCCCCTTCCACGATTTTACAAAATCCGCCCATGGCTGTCCCCTCTGCCCTCCAAATATGTGCAAGGTATATACGCTCCTCCTAGAATATTCCCTCAATTGTAGGTTTCGGTTTTCCACGTATGCCTACCCATTTTCCGTTTTTATATTTATGGATTAGTTCAAAGTATAATATACTCTTAAGAAGATTCTAAAAGCATCATTATAGTCCTAACTTTATTAATTAATGCGTTAGTAGATTATCTTAGAGAGACCAGATGTCACGGGAGTCCAACCGTACTCGTCAATCTGATTTTTTTTAAAGTCCATTTTACTATTTGGTTTGCTTTTTTATCACAACACTGTCAAGATAATAAGTTCAATAAGTTGTCGGATTTTCTATGCTTAAATCTCGATATGGAATTTTTAATACAACGAAATTGATCTGACAAAATCTATCTCCGTTAAACAGGGTGCGGTAATCGACAGAATCCAAGCATCACTAGCCAAGGAGGGAAACAACAAGAGAATAATCTACCTCGGCGATGGGGCCGGAGATTTCTGCCCGAGCTTGAGGCTGAAGGAGAAGGATTACGTGATGCCAAGGAAGAACTTCCCAGTGTGGGATCTAATCAGCGAGAATCCGGCGCTAATCAAGGCGGAAATTCACGAGTGGGCCGACGGAGAGGAGCAAGAGCGCGTGATTCTCGAGTTGATCAACAGGATTCTAATGGAGGAGGAGGCTAATTGCAACTCAAATTCCAGCTTGTTTGCAGCAGACTGCAAGTTGCAGACCATCTCAGTTGGTGCTTCTCATGACAATGCCTTCTTGAAGGCTATTCCTGTTCCTCAGTAGTTTATTTGGACAAATTGCTTATCTTGGTTTCTTTCTTTCTTTTTTCTTTTCCTTTTCCTTGTTTTTAAAGTTTGTGGAAATGGATTTACTATGTAACAAAGAATATCTGATTAAGTGTGAGATGCTCCAATTGATTCAGCGGAGAAATGTAATCACTATTTGAAAAAGAAGGAATGCTATGAGTATATAAGTTTGGCTTTGACCTTTACAAAAAAAATTAAGTTTGGCTTTGAACTTGCTGTGTTGATGTTGACTTTGAGTTTGTCTTAAATCTACTCCTAAATGCATAGATCAATCACTATTGAGATTGTTCTATTTTATCAACAGTTTGATTGAATGAACTTTTTTTTTATAATTCGAATTAGTCTTTCTAGATTGTTAATGTGGGACAGTACTAAGTGTATATTTAAAAAAAAAAGTGATTGGATGATCGACGACAGGTGACGCCAATGTAAATGGTGCATTAGGAGCAGAGCAATGGATGGAGTTGCTTTCCGGCCAAATTACGCCAAAAAAAGAGGGAAGCGTCTCTCTGTTTCTTTCATACATGCACTAATTACGTCCCACCGGTAGGTTAGGAGCCCACAAAGTTGCTATGTCATGGTTCTAACTTATCTTTTAATATACTGAAATTTGTACCAGACTAACTTTATAGTCCGAGATGCAATGATACAATATACATGATCGAATTTGTTCTCTTAATTAAGTTAGAATTTGAAATTTTAACCAAAAACTTAAAGTCCGTGAAACGAAGTAGTATGTCTTCTCCCATATAGTCCATGAGACCAGAGTTTATATATACTTAATTTTGTTTAATGTGTATGGGAATCATATGAGTATTAACTAACGACCATTGAATGTGACACACACACAAAAATTTCCATGGATGGAAGTACTTAGTTGTTAATAAACGGACTCAACATATTATAATTAATAAATATAACGCGTCACATATGTACCATTTTTTTATCTTTCAGCCGCCGATTGCACATTGAATTAAAAATAATTAAAATAAACAATCCCAGACTTGGGGAAATGTAATAATGGTGTTTGGGTGTGAGGCAATATGTTATGGATCAATGAGTCACCCACCATCCCTAATCTCTTTATTTGTCACCATAACAAGTATAAGATTATAATATAAGGTGAACAATCAGTAAGTCAAAGGGCATATTCGTATGGAACATATACGAACCATATATTAGACTAGATTTTCTTGTCTAGGAAAATTCTATATTCTTACCCATGTTGTCGTTTTTTTAAGATAAATTATTAAACCATGATATTGCCAAGATTTGAACTTTGAACCTCCTAAATATTTAGGACGCCTTATCGTTGGGCTACAAGCCCTTTGGCTTGCCCATATGGTCTTGTCGCTGTATTAATAAATGAAACGTTTGGTACAGGCTTTGAAATAAATATTCGTGATAACAGTATAAATGCGCTACATGAGGTTTTCTATTTGTACAAAAAAATTAAGCTCGAGTTAAAAAAAATTATAAACAATGGCAAAATATAAAAATTTACTGGATTTTCTGAAAAAGAAAAAAAAATCAATTTGCCTCAAGGTTTCCTAATCAAATTAGAATCTCTTTCAGTAGAGTCCACCCAAAAGAAAAAAAATCTCCTCCAGCAATAATTTAACCCCAGTTTTCTGTTGGGTGGGGGTTCTTATCGGGTGGGCGGGTACCTTTGTGGGGATTGCCCGGTAGTTTCTCACTCTGCAACTTGGATTCGAGGAGTCTGTTGTAATTGTAATTCTTGGAGTTGACTAGGAATAAATTGATACCTTTCTAACAAATAATTTAACCCCAATTGGATACAGTCGTGAAGCAGCCATATGATATATATCCAAAATTGATACTAGTGGACGTATAATAGAGATCCTTAATTATGCGAAGGTGACTTAACATACCAGAATAAAGGCATAGCTTAGGTAGCTAGTAATTCGAATTTATCACGTCGCATGAGTGCCAACCAGACTACAAGATTAACTCGTTATGCTATGACGTTAATCTAAACATAGCAGCCACACAAAGTTACGAAGGTTCCCAGAATCACCCATGGGACTCTACCTGGAATATTCTTTCGTATGTTTCAATTGGCCAAGTGCGTTTCAAAGGTGGACAACTAGGAGTGTCACGACGCGAGACCAGTACAACTGCCGCGCAAATAAAGTTGCGCAAGGCTCAATTTTACTTTCTTTAAACATTTCCAAATTTTCACGTCTCTTAATATTATTACTTGAAAATGACTTAAAATTTACAATATGAAACTTACACCTTGAATATGAAGTTTACAAGTGTAAAATAACTCAACCAATCTTTGAATGTACAACCGAATAAAATAACTACAATTGTCCTCAACACTTAACCCAAAGAATCTTCAATATTTCCTGAAAAACCACATTGCGAATTTGGGTGAGTTTCGCTACTCAGTAAGTTGTCCGTACTTTCAACCCAAGACCAGGCCCAAGCATTTAAAAAAAAAACCATATTCTTAGTTCAAATATCATCTTTTAACAGTAAACACACCGAACCGAACACAACCAATTAATCCTCAAACATGTCAGTCTTTACAATACGATAAACAACCACGACAACACAAAGCAATCGCTACTCATGAATATCAAAGAGATAATTATGATATACAGAGCAACCATGACAAGACACAACTATATATGCAGTTACTAACGATGAATGAAGACAGGAATTCCGGAGATCCTCCTAATGAGGCTATGCCATCGAATCACCCCCAATGGCAGGGTCCTGGCGCATACCCCTGCCATTATGGGGACCATCATATTAACCTCAATGGTAGGGTCCTGGCGCATACCCCCGCCGTTATGGGGACCATCATATCACCCCCAATGGTAGGGTCCTGGCGCATACCCCCGCCGTTATGGGCCTTATTAATAACCTCACTAGGACCTACATGCTTTAGACAAAACTGACGCATTTTACAGTATTCAACCTTTCAATTCACAAGTCACATTACATCTGAAGCCATGAAGCCATTACACAATTCCAACAACAACATAATCCAATACACACCATAATTCTAATAGTTGAATCAGTCAACCAAATCACATTTTCACCTTATGAATCCAACTCACCAATAATACACGAAATTCCCAACACCCACAAATCCTTAATGCACGACAACGACACAACCTCATCAACAAGAATTATAAACAATGCAAGACCAGCACCAACAAGTCATTACGCATAGCACGACAGTAACACAACCAACACCAAGAATCACAATCAACGCAGGTCACGAACAAGTACACCACAATCAATTTAATCAGTCAATTACCTAACTCAATATACCGACTTCAATAATCAATTCATTTTAATTACTTGGCCCAAATGTAAAAAAATATTTTTAAATCAAAAGCACTTTGGATTGATCCCATGAATAACTTACTCATCGCACATTGAAATCAATTAGTTTAATAATCAAAACTAGTACACGGCAACACCATAAAAGCAACACACCCTGGAATCAATAAATCATCATCGCACAAGTCACTTAATAACAATCAATGAACGTCAAAATAGATTCTTTTAATTGCTCGACCCGAACGTAAAATTAGATTTAAACTAAAAGCATCTCGAATTGAAAGCAAGAACAACTTACCTCAATGAAGCATGTAAATCTCTATTTACTTTCGTATTTAACTTCTCATGACTACCAAGACAATCGCCCTTGACTTTTGGATGCAGTGTCGAAGGAGATAACATTCTCGATGATTCCAACGACATTAAATAAGTGTGGTTCATCATCTCTGCTATATAACTCAATAAGTCCCACATGGGATTTTCGTTTCTACTCTACTTAGAAGAATAACCCTAGGGCTTTATTTCTCTCTCTCTCTCTCTTTTTAAGGTTCTCTTCGGTGTTATCCTTAGGACAGGGATAATGGATTAATTTACGGAGCAGTTAAGTAAGAGTGGATGGCCAATTACAAATGAGTCACTATTTGAGTTTATTTGATCACTTAGTTTATTAAGTCTCGTATCTAAATACCGGATTTTACATTTATTTATTTATTTTATTTTCATTCTAAAATTTCGGATTTTACAAGGAGCCTCAATCCTCCACGAATATTCCATTATATGCCTCTCTTATTCCTCCAAAAATTAACTCCTCAAATTCAAATCCCACTCCATAAACTCTACTTGCACCAGAAAATTAGGCGTAAAACTTAATGTCCATTATTTTGTTCAGCGAATAAAAACCACATTCACGTAATATTCCTTAAGACACTGTTCACATATTCACGTCCTCCTCTCTATATAAATAGACACTCCTTCCTCTACCAGCCACTCCACCAATCCCAGTAATTAACACATCAAAACTTAATTAAGCCCATCAAGTACTAGAAGCAATGGCCGGAATTGTGGCCGTGTTCGACTTCGATAAGACCATCGTCGATGTCGACAGCGACAATTGGGTGGTGGACGAGTTGGGTTTTACCGATTTGTTTAACCAGCTCCTCCCTACCATGCCTTGGAACTCCCTCATGGTTAGTTGATCACCATCTCTTACGAAGCTTTTTTTATACGTAGTCGGGTTTTGTTGCATTGTTGGCGGGTTCGTGTCAAAGTGTGTTATAATCTTGGAATATGTCCTACAGGATAGGATGATGCAAGAAATCCACTCCAAGGGAAAGACCATCGACGACATAGAGGAGGTTCTTTCAAGAATCCCAATTCATCCCAGGATTGTTCCTGCCGTTAAATCAGCTCATGCTTTAGGGTACAAATACAATACAATTCATCGACATTGTTTTTTTTTTCTTAACGTTTCTTTAATTTCTTTATGTAACTCTCGGTAACGCAGGTCTAACATGGTTTTAATCAATATTTAGGTGCGAGCTGAGGATTGTGAGCGACGCAAACACGTTCTTCATCGAGACAATATTGAAGCATCTGGGACTAAGAGACTACTTCTCGGAGATTAACACGAATCCCGGATTGGTTGATGAAGAGGAACGGGTTAGGATTTTTCCCTTCCACGATTTTACCAAATCTGGCCATGGCTGTCGCCTTTGCCCTCCAAATATGTGCAAGGTATATACGCTCCTCCTCGAATATTCCCGATATTGTAGGCTTCGGTTTTTCGCGTATACCTACCCGTTTTCCGTTTTTATATTAATGGATTAGTTCAAAGTATAATAAGCTTTTAAGAAGATTCTAAGTGCATTATTATAGTCCTAATTCAATTAGTAGAAAGCATTAATTAGTCCAACCGTAGTTGTCAATTTGGTGTTTTCTTTAAAGTACACTTAACTTATTATAGGTACCTTTGTGTTATACTACGTCACTACTTCATGATTTTGAATTTTATGACGTTAATTAAAATTTTAAGTGACACCCATTTACCTGACAACCGTACACAATTGTCAAGACAATAAATTGTGTGATTTTCTAGGCTTAAATCTCGATATAAAATTTATAACGCAAACGAAATCGATCTGACCTAATCTATCTCTGTTAAACAGGGTGTGGTCATCGACAGAATCCAAGCATCTCTAGCCAAGGAGGGAAACAACAAGAGAATAATCTACCTCGGTGATGGGGTCGGGGACTACTGCCCGAGCTTGAGGCTCAAAGAGACAGATTACGTGATGCCAAGGAAGTACTTCCCGGTGTGGGATCTAATCAGCGAGAATCCGGCATTGATCAAGGCGGAAATCCACGAGTGGGCTGACGGAGAGGAGCAAGAGCGCGTGATTCTCGAGTTGATCAACAAGATCTTAATGGAGGAGGAGGAGGAGGAGGAGGCCAATTGCAGGTCTAATTTGTTTGCAGCAGATTGCAAGTTGCAGACCATCTCATTTGGTGCTTCTCATGACGTTTTCTTTAAGGCTGTCCCTGTGGAACAGTAGCTTATTTGGGCTAATTTTGTTTTTTCTTCTTATAATCCCTAATAGCCTGCCACCTTGGCAAATGCCAGGTTCTATCTAGTTACCAACCTTCTTTTTTCTTTTTTTTTCCTGATTTTTAGTTTGTTGAAATGGGTTTATTGTAACAAGTAATATATGATTAAGTGTGAGGTGCTCCGATTGATTCAGTGGAGAAATGTAAACATTATTTGAAAAAGAAGGAATGTAATCAGTGTATAAGATTGGCTTTGAACTTGTTGTGTTGATGTTGACTTTGTCTTAAATCTACTCTTAATTGCAATAGATCAATAACTATTGAGATTGTTCTATTTTGTCAACAGTTTGATTGAATGAACTGTTTTTTTATATTTCGAATTACTCTTTCTAGATTGTTAAAGCGGGACAGTACTAAGTGTACAGTCAAAAAAAAAGTGAATGGACGATCGACGACAGGTGACGCCAATGTAAATGGTGCACTAGGAGCAGAGCAATGGATGGAATTGCTTTCCGACCAAGTTACGCCAAGAAAAAAGGGAAGCTCCTCTCTGTTTTCATACATGCACTAATTACGTCCCGCCAGTATTATTTTTTTTAGAACTCCCGCCAGTATGTTAGGTGCCCACAAAATTGCTACTGCATGGTTCTAACTTATCTTTTAAGGAAAAGTCCGATTTACTACCCCGTAGTTTTAAATTTTTAGAATTAAGGCCACGTGGTTTCAAATTGGGAATCTAGTCCCCTGCGGCTTACTCACTTTTTTCCAGGCAGGTCCAGGGTAGCTGCCCGGCCAAATATGCTCAAAACGGTACCCTTTTGTGCCCATGTGGCAAGTGATTGGGTTAAGTCCACGATTACGTATTGTCTGGTAAATTATCCTTTTGATCCCAAATTTGTTTATATTTTTTCAAAAACCCATTATTTAAATAACTTCTTCCATCTTCTGTTCTCATTCTTCTTCTTCTTTCCCTTAACCAACGAAATAAAACCAAAGTTAGAAAAAGGAAAAAGATTATAATTTTTCTATACCATAGATATATAGAGAGAGCGAGGAGATGGAAGTCGGAGAATAGTACCCGATAACATAGCAAGTTCATAATTAGTAGTTGGACAACATAGACATGGCACCTAATATAACCAGCCAAATAAACCACATTTAAATTAACAAGAGGTCTTACACTGAGAATCCAGGAATATCGACAATCACAAACATGGATCCAATAAACATTCTTCTGTGAATAATGGCCTCCAATTTCATAGCAATCCTGCCTTTTCACGTTCGATCAACTGCAAATGAAATCAAGAAGCAATAAAAGGATTTGTACGAGAATGATTTTGTTGTCCGAGATGCAATGATACAAGACACATGATCAAACTTATTCTCATAATTAAGTTAGAATTTGAAATTTCAACACAAAACTTTAAACCCTATGATACGGAATAGTACGTCTTCTCCCATATAGTCCATCATACGAGAGTTTATATATACTTAATTTTGTTTAATGTGTCTTTCATGGGAATCATATGAGTAACTAACGCCCATTGAATGCGACACTCACAAAAATTTTCCATGGATGGAAGTCCATAGTTGTTGACAAAAGGATTCAACATATTATAATGGGCAAATTATCCTCACGTCCTTGAAGTTTGGTCACCCTCCCCCTAAGATCCCTGGCTTTTGGAAAATGATTGTCCCGTCCCTAAGTTTTGATGATAATAGACTATCGGGTTCCTGGAGCCAGAATATTTCATATTCTCCGGTGATACCCCATTTAAAAAGACCAAAATGCCCCTTACTTGGAAAAAGGCAAAAAAAAAGTCATCTTCAACCTTGGATCGTCTTCTTGCTTTTGCTTTGAAGCTTTCATCAAATACATCATCAGTAATTCAACTCCAAATCCAAAACTAAACCAAAAACCCACTCCAGCAACCAACTTCAACACTCAAAATCCAAAGTAAACAACAACCCAAAAAAACCCAACCCAATAATCAACCAAAACCAAAATCATCTCGATTAATTCCTCCCACTTTCACCATCTCCCTCTACGTCCACCAAAAATACAAACCCACATTAAAAACCACAGGGAAGCGGCAACAAAACCATAATCGGCAACAAAACTATAATCTCCCTCTACCTCCACCAAAAACATAAACCCACATTAAAATCATCTCGATCCAGTCAGAGCTTTTTATCCCAAAACTATAATCGGCAACAAAACCAACAAACCCACATTAAAAATCATCCAATTCATCCAGATCCAGTCACTCGGTTCTATAACGAGGAGTGAATCGGCGTCGAGGAGCTCGCATTTGACCATAGGGAAGCGGTCAGAGGAGTTGGAGTGAGCGGGACCGCCGATGGTGTATCTCGTCGAGGTTGCTATTGTCGAGCTTCAGCAAGTTGAGGGACGCGATGGCGGCGTCGATCTCCGGCTTGGCAACATCGATCTCTGGCTTCAAATCTTCCTTGTTCGTAGTGGTACTAATCTAGGGTTTTCTAATACTTGTAATTTTGGGTTTTAATGTGAGGTTCAACTTTTGCCTTTGTGTTATTGGAAAGTAGTTAGTGAGAAGGGGAAAAAATAATAAAAGATCTACAGAGGATTTAATTGTGTTTTATTTCCTGGGATTCAATTATTTTTCGATGGAGATGAACAAGGAATTTTTGATCTGGGTTTCTTTATTTTTGATAAAGACGAACAAGGAATTTTTTATATGAGTTTATTGATTTTCGGTATGGGTTTATTGATTTTTCAGTTGTGGTTGAAGGTTGAAGGTTGGAGGATGGAGATGAGAAGGGAGGAAGAAGGAGGGGAAGGAAGAAGGAAAGAGATTTTTTTTGTTTTTAAATGGGAGGGATATTTTGGTCATTTCAAGTGGGAGTTCACCGGAGAAAAAGGAATATTTTGGCTCCAGGGACCCGAGAGTCTATTATCATCAAAGCTTAGGGACGGAAAAATTATTTTCTAAAATCCAGGGACAACAGGGGGAGGGTGACCAAAGTACAGGGACGTGAGGGTACTTTGTCCTATTATAATTAATAAATATAACGCGTCACATATATCCCATTTTCTAATGTTTCAGCCAGAGTTGGGGAAATGTACGTAAAGTGGGACTAATCAGCTCCATCGTCATTATGGAATAATAATGGTGTTTGGGTGTGAGGCAATATGTTATGGATCAATGAGTCACCCACCATCCTTAATCTCTTTATTATAATATATAAGGTGACAAATTAAATCGTGTACGTTTCTGTGCATTTGCACCACCATTATTAATTAGCTTTTCAATTTTATTTTCCACCAAAACCTATGGTGATGGGGAGATTGAATTAATATTGGAAATTGGAATCATCAGCGACAAGCACACTTTTACCTTATAAGGGAGTAGAGTTACATGTGGAGGCTAGAGCTAGATATCGATGGGATTATTACAATTAGTTAATGAGATAACTGTGCCAACCTTTAAAAAAGTTCTACTTATTCAGATTTAAATTAGCCGTGACGTTTAATAAAATTGTACTTATAAAAAGAGTAAGAAAAAAGATATAGATGTCAATTGGTGAATAATAAGGCAAATTTCGACATGCCATGTCAAGTTATTGTGAGGGACTAATCGGATTATACGTTAAAGGACATATTGGTATGCTACAAATACGAACCATGGATCTCCTTCAAAAAAAAAATTACGAACCATAGATTAGATTAGGTTTTCTTATCTAGGAAAATTATGTATTCTTGCCCATGTTGTCTCGTCACTGTATTGGATAAATGAAAGGTTCGGTAGAGGCTTTGAAATAAATATTCGTGATAACAGTATGCATCCGCTACGAGATTAATCTAAACATAGCAGCCACACAAAGTTACGAGGGTTCCCAGAATCACCCATGGGACTCTACCTGGAATATTCTTTCGTATGTTTCAATTGGCCAAGTGCGTTTCAAAGGTGGACAACTAGGAGCCTCAATCCTCCACGAATATTCCATTATATTCCTCCCTTATTCCTCCAAAAATTAACTCTTCAAATTCAAATCCCACTCCATAAACCTTAATTACACCAGAAAATTAGGTATAAAACTTAATGTCCATTATTTTATTCAGCGAATAAAAACCACCGTCCCGTAATATTCCTTAAGCAACTGTTCACATATTCACGTCCTCCTCCCTATATAAATAGACCCTCCTTCCTCCACCTGCCACTCCATCCCAAGTAATTAACACATCAAAACTTAATTAAGCCCATCAAGTACTCGAAGCAATGGCTGGAATTGTGGCGGTGTTCGACTTCGATAAGACCATCGTCGATGTCGACAGCGACAACTGGGTGGTGGACGAGTTGGGTTTTACCGATTTGTTCAACCAGCTCCTCCCTACCATGCCTTGGAACTCCCTCATGGTTAGTTGATCACAATCTCTTACCATCCTCTCTTTTTTATGTATTTGGGTTTTGTTGCATTGTTGGCAGGTTCGTATCAAATGTGATAATATTGAAATGTGTCCTACAGGATAGGATGATGCAAGAAATCCACTCCAAGGGAAAGACCATCGATGACATAGAGGAGGTTCTTTCGAGAATCCCAATTCATCCCAGGATTGTTCCTGCCATTAAATCAGCTCATGCTTTAGGGTACAAATACAATACAATTCTTCGACATTGTTTTTTTAACGATTCTTTAATTTCTTTATGTAACTCTAGGTAACGCATGTCTAATATGATTTTAATCAATATTTAGGTGCGAGCTGAGGATTGTTAGCGACGCAAACACGTTCTTCATCGAGACAGTATTGAAGCATCTGGGACTAAGAGACTACTTCTCGGAGATTAACACGAATTCTGGATTGGTTGATGAAGAGGAGCGGGTTAGGATTTTCCCCTTCCACGATTTTTCCAAATCTAACCATGGCTGTCGCCTTTGCCCTCCAAATATGTGCAAGGTATATAAGCTCCTCCTCGAATATTCCCGATATTGTAGGCTTCGGTTTTTCGCGTATACCTACCCATTTTCCGTTTTTATATTTATGGATTAGTTCAAAGTATAATAAGCTTTTAAGAAGATTCTAAGTGCATTATTATAGTCCTATTTCAATTAATTAGTGTATTAGTAGAAATCACTAATTAGCCCAACCATAATTGTCAATTTGGTGTTTTCTTTAAAGTACACTTTACTTATTACAGGTACCTTTGTGCTTTACTACGTCACTACTTCATGATTTTGAATTTTATGACCCTAATTAAAATTTTAAGTGACACCCATTTACTTGACAACCGTACTCAATTGTCAAGACAGTAAGTTGTATGATTTTCTAGGCTTAAATCTCGATATGAAATTTATAACGCACAGAAAATCGATCTGACCGAATCTATCTCTGTTAAGCAGGGTGTGGTCATCGACAGAATCCAAGCATCTCTAGCCAAGGAGGGAAACAACAAGAGAATAATCTACCTCGGTGATGGGGTCGGGGACTACTGCCCGAGCTTGAGGCTCAAGGAGACAGATTACGTGATGCCAAGGAAGTACTTCCCGGTGTGGGATCTAATCAGCAAGAATCCGGCGCTGATCAATGCGGAAATCCACGAGTGGGCTGACGGAGAGGAACAAGAGCGTGTGATTCTCGAGTTGATCAACAGGATTCTAATGGAGGAGGAGGCTAATTGCATTTTAAATTCCAATTTGTTGGCAGCAGATTGCAAGTTGCAGACCATCTCAGTTTGTGCTTCTCATGACAATGCCTTCCTGAAGGCTATTCCTGTTCCTCAGTAGTTTATTTGGACCAATAGCTTATCTTGGTTTCTTTTCTTTTTTTCCTTTTCCTTGTTTTTAAAGTTTGTGGAAATGGATTTACTATGTAACAAAGAATATCTGATTAAGTTTGAGATGCTCCAATTGATTCAGTGGAGAAATGTAATCACTATTTGAAAAAGACGGAATGCAATGAGTATACAAGTTTGGCTTTGACCTTTACAAAAAAATATAATTTTGGCTTTGAACTTGCTGTGTTGATGTTGACTTCGAGTTTGCCTTAAATCTACTCCTAAATACGTAGATCAATCACTATTGAGATTGTTCTATTTTGTCAACAGTTTGATTGACTGAACTGTTTATTTATAGTTCGAATTAGTCTTTTTAGATTGTTAATGTGGGACAGTACTAAGTGTATATTTAAAAAAAAAGTGATTGGACGATCGACGACAGGTGACTCCAATATAAATGGTACAGTAGGAGCGGATGGATTTGCTTTCCGACCAAATTACGCCAAAAAAAAGAGGGAAGCTTTTCTCTCTTTCTTTCATATATGCACTAATTACGTCCCGCTAGTAGGTTAGGAGCTGAAATTAGTACGCGATTGACTTTATTGTCTAAGATGCAATGATACAAGACACATGATCAAACTTGTTCTCATAGTTAAGTTAGAATTTGAAAATTTAACCCAAATCTTTAAAGCTTATGAAATGGAGCAATATGTCTTCTTCCATGTAGTCCATCGGACCAGAGTTTATATATACTTGATTTTGTTTAATATGTCATGAAATGAAAATCATATGAGTATTAACTAACGATCATTGAATGTAACACACACACAATAATTTTCCCTGGATGGAAGCACGTAGTTGTTGACAAACGGAGTCAACTTATTGTAATTAACAAATATAACGCGTCACATTACTTATAAAAAAAAGGCGTCACATAGATACCATTTTTTAATGTTTCAGCCACCGATTGCACATTGAATTTAAAATAATTAAAATAAAGAATCCCATAGTTGGGGAAATGTACGTAAAAGTGGGACCAATCAGCTCCATCGTCATTATTGAATAATGGTGTTTGGGTGTGAGGCAATATGTTATGGATCAATGAGTCACCCACCATCCTTAATCTCTTTATTTGTCACATAACAAGTGTAAGATTATAATATAAGGTGACAAATTAAATCGTGTACGTGTTTCTGTGCATTTGCACCACCATTATTAATTAGCTTTTCAATTTTATTTTTCACAAAAACCTATGGTGATGGGGAGATTGAATTAATATTGGAAATTGGTATCATCAGCAACAAACACACTTTTACCTTATAAGGGAGTACAGTTACATGTGGAGGCTAGAGCTAAGATATCGATGGGAATATTACAATTAGTTGATGAGGTAACTTTGCCAACCTTTAAAAAAATTCTACTTCTTGAGATTTAAATTAGCGATAATAACTACATTTTTAATCTAAACATAGCAGCCACACAAAGTTACGAGGATTCCCAGAATCACCCATGGGACTCTATCTGGAATATTCTTTCGTATGTTTCAATTGGCCAAGTGCGTTTCAAAGGTGGACAACTAGGAGCCTCAATCCTCCACGAATATTCCATTATATGCCTCTCTTATTCCACCAAAAATTAACTCCTCAATTTCAAATCCCACTACATAAACCCTAATTACCCTAGAAAATTAGGTATTAAACTTGATGTCCATTATTTCGTGCAGCGAATAAAAACCACCTTCACGTAATATTCCTTAAGCAACTGTTCACATATTCACGTCCTCCTCCCTATATAAATAGACCCTCCTTTCTCTACCAGCCATTCCATCCCAAGTAATTAACACATCAAAACTTAATTAAGCCCATCAAGTACTCGAAGCAATGGCCGGAATTGTGGCCGTGTTCGACTTCGATAAGACCATCGTCGACGTCGACAGCGACAACTGGGTGGTGGACGAGTTGGGTTTTACCGATTTATTCAACCAGCTCCTCCCTACCATGCCATGGAACTCCCTCATGGTTAGTTGATCACAATCTCTTACCAACCTCTCTTTTTTTAGTATTCGGGTTTTGTTGCATTGTTGGCGGATTCGTATCGAAGTATGATAATATTGGAATATGTTACAGGATAGGATGATGCAAAAAATGCACTCCAAGGGAAAGACCATCGACGACATAGAGGAGGTTCTTTCGAGAATCCCAATTCATCCGAGGATTGTTCCTGCCATTAAATCAGCTTATGCTTTAGGGTACAAATTCAATACAATTCTTCGACATTTTTTTTCTCTTAACGATTCTTTAATTTCATTTTGTAACTCTCGGTAACGCATGTCTAATATGGTTTTAATTAATATTTAGGTGCGAGCTGAGGATTGTTAGCGACGCAAACACGTTCTTCATCGAGACAGTATTGAATCATCTGGGACTAAGAGACTACTTCTCGGAGATTAACACGAATTCCGGATTGGTTGATGAAGAGGGGCGGGTCAGGATTTTCCCCTTCCACGATGTTACCAAATCCCCACATGGATGTCCTCTCTGCCCTCCAAATATGTGCAAGGTATCTATGTTCCTATTCCCAGAATATTCCGGAAATTGTAGATTTCTGTTTTTCACGTATACCTTCCAATTTCAGTTTATAATTATCGATTAGTTCAAAGTATAATATGCTTTTAAGAAGATTCTATAAGCATTATTTGAGTCCTAATTCAATTAACTAATGTATTAGTAGATTATCTTAGGGAGACCAGATGTCACGGGAGTCCAACCGTACTTGTCAATTTGGTGTTTTCTTTCTCAAGTCCACTTTATTTTTGAACTTTACAGCACCATTACCTCACGATTTATTTAACTTTTAAGTTTTAATGACACCCAGTTATTTGACAACTGTAAGTTGTCGAATTTTCTACGCTTAAAACTGATATGTAATTTTTAACGAACACGAAATCGATCTGACCAAATCAATTTTCTATGCAGGGTGTGGTAATCGACAGAATCCAACTAGCCCTGGAGTGCAACAACAAGAGAATAATCTATCTCGGCGATGGGGCCGGAGACTTCTGCCCGAGCTTGAGGCTGAAGGAGACGGATTACGTGATGCCAAGGAAGAACTTCCCTGTGTGGGATCTAATCTGCGATAATCCGGTGCTAATCAAGGCGGAAATCCATGAGTGGGCCGACGGAGAGGAGCAAGAGCGCGTGATTCTCGAGTTGATCAACAGGATTCTAATGGAGGAGGAGGCTAATTGCATTTCAAATTCCAACTTGTTTGCAGCAGATTGCAAGTTGCAGACCATCTCAGTTGCTGCTTCTCATGACAATGCCTTATTTAAGGCTGTTCCTGTTGCTCAGTAGTTTATTTGGGCCAATTGCTTATCTTGGTTTCTTTTTTTTTTCTTTTTCCTTGTTTTTAAAGTTTGTGGAAATGGATTTACTATGTAACAAAGAATATCTGATTAAGTGTGAGATGCTCCAATTGATTCAGTGGAGAAATGTAATCACTATTTGGAAAAGAAGGAATGCAATGAGTATATAAGTTTGGCTTTGACCTTTACAAAAAAAAAAAAAATTTTGGCTTTGAACTTGCTGTGTTGATGTTGACTTTGAGTTTGTCTTAAATCTACTCCTAAATGCATAGATCAATAACTATTGAGACTGTTCTATTTTGTCAACAGTTTGATTAAATGAACTGTTTTTTTATTGTTCGAATTAGTCTTTCTAGATTGTTAATGGGGGACAGTACTAAGTGTATATTTAAAATATATTAAAAAAGTGATTGGACGATCGACGACAGGTGACGCCGATGTAAATGGTGCACTAGGAGCAGAGGAATGGAGAGTTGCTTTCCGACCAAATTACGCCCAAAAAAGAAGGAAGCTTCTCTCTGTTTCTTTCACACATGCACTAATTTTTTTTAAATGGACTAATTTTGTATAAAACTCAATATTTACATCAAATGGTACGAGAAAATACCATACAACTTGGATAGCATGAAAAAGAAGTTCACAATTGCATCACTCACATTAAAAGGTAAATGATGCAACCCACACCTTCTTAATCATGCCACTATTGACCAAAAGCTTTTCTTCCAACCAAAAGCTCCAACATGATGCCAGAACTATTAAGAGTGTTGGCATCCCATATTTCCATGAGCATGTGATCAATGGGATCCGGTTGGATTTACAGCAGCCTGCTTGACAACGTTTAGAACCATCACCGGCTTTCCATCCCATTCCGTACCAATTTGCTTCGCCACCTCCCAGTTCCTTGCAGCCCTTCCAGCCAATCTTTGTTCAGGATCAACTTTAGGAGAAGAGGGAGTAAGAAATCTGATCTTCTTGTTTGCCTGTGCTAAGAGACCTCGCAAGAGGATGGTTTCGGTTTGAATAGAAGCCTTCTTATTGATTGAGAAAGATAAAGCCTTCGCGGTTGACTTTTTAGTGCACTTTGAGGTGTGTAGCACCACTGTTGGAGTAACCTTGTTTAGTTATTCCGCATCATAAGAATAAGAAGTAGCCAAGGCCACTTTCGAACTCATCCCTTTCTCATTTTTCTCTTCTGAAACCAAAGCTGAAACAAGAGGTTCTACTTCCACTACACCCGAATACCCATCAATCTCACCATCAGCATTATCCCTAGCCAATGTCACCAACATGTGAGCATTATCCTCCAAGTGAGTCACGGGGGGCTCAACAAATTCGCCCTCCTCCGTCGCATTTTCACATAGAGCATCAAAGGCATTATTTGTTTCAACCGCAACCTTAATGGGGAGGGAACTATTAGTATCAACACAAGAGCCTACAACAAATAAAATTATTCTTGCCAATGGGCCTAGTCGGAACACCCTGCACAACCTGCTTACCACGAGTAATTTCATTACGCTTAACATCAACAATCTCAGAGCGACATGAATCCATCAAATGTCCCAAGACCTTGCAGTGAGCACAAAAGTTTGGCAAATTATCATACACTAAATCTACCAAGCAGCTACCTCATGTCCATTCCAATAAAACTTTATCATGTAGAGGCTTGGACATGTCAACCTCTACCAAAACCCAAACAATAGCCTCATTGAATCTGTTAAGTGCGTTCGAGTCCATGCGGATTGGTTTTCTGGCTACGGCGGTAAGACCAAAGACGATGTCAGAGGCGGTATGCTCCATACCAAGTTTAACTAACTGCACCCAAACCCTGGCACATGTGGTGGTAACCCAAGAGGGCTTGAAAAAAGGAACCCAAGGCTGCAAAAAGAGTCTGCTCTGAGGGACCTTCCAAACTGACAAATTCCACACAGCTTCTCGATCATGCTCGGTCTTAAAATGAAAACCAAAGTAGCCCATACCAAGCAGGAGCATCATGCAGGATTCAACTAGCCAAATCTTGACAACAAAGCTATGCAAATCAAATGATGAACAATGTTTCGAGCCCTTGGGCATAATAAGACGACCAATAAATGCTTTCATCCCAAAATTCTCTCACATACTAGAGCGCTCATCATTCAAGACAACAGCGTAACGATCACCCCATAAAATTACCATTATTTATCCAGCCATCCTCATGAGATCGAGCTTGAGATGCATAGGATTTCCCAAGCTTCAAACTTGGTTATGTAGTAGGTGCAGACTACATCTACAGCACACCTTGCAGCGATGACCTCTGAATCTCGCGAAGAGCAGCAAACACATCCAGGGCAGAGGCTTAGCCTTCTCCATCCGAGGAAAGCCCAATCATCTCTTGAGTCCCATAGGATGACGCAAGAGGGTGACCGAGCAAGGGAGAAAGTGTCGTGAGGAGCTGATGAAGAAGGGGCGAGAGTGCCGAGGCATTGATGAGTGTGGAAATACTCTATCATCCATGTATGTTTTAGTGTCAATTTTCTATTGTTTCTAGTGTTTTGTGTGTTATGTATCATTGTATTGTTATATATTGTGCTTTGAACGTTTTAGTGTAGTTCTTATAATTTTTATTATATTTCGTTCATGTTTATTACTAGGAGACTATGTGATGATGTGAGGAGGATATTGGTGCACTTTGGAGCGTGTCATAGGCGATCGGATCAGCCAGGACAATTGGCATTTTACGAGACCCAAGAAAGCGTGGAGCAAAACTGACCCCTTGTAACTCAAATACCGATAATTTTCTCATCCGAAGTCCAATGGAAGCAAGCAAGGTGGCGCTGGAAAAAAGACATCCAGAGCTACAACTTTGTCTTCATAGGCTTCTTCAAATTCGGAGTTCAAGTGGGAGGAAAATTACGTCCAAATTTGACCTTCGAATCTGCCAACAAATTTGACGAGTGGGCCGAATTTTAGGATTTGTTTTGGGCCTATTTTTGGGCATGAATAGTGAATTTCATGACTGGCACTTCCTAAGCAAAAAAAAACTTGTATAAATAGCTTCCTTGGCTTATTTTGGAAGCCAACTTTTTAGCCTTAGACTTTTAGATATTTTGCTAAAAATACTCACCTACTCTCATCTTCCATCTTTGTGGAGAAAACTTTAGCTCTCCATTGTAAAAGCTTGTGTAGAGAACTTGAAGGAGATATTTTTGGGAGCTTGAAGATCATCTTGAGCTTTCTTTATCTTTCTCTTTTATGTTTATGCTTTGCTTGCTTTGTTCAATGGATGTGTTATGTTACTTGGTGAATATGTGTGAGTAGTTGATTAGTGAGTTTGGTGCCTTGATGGTACCTACTTAGCCAATGGTTTAGGGAGTTAATATGTCTAGGTATGTGTACTAGTTAATGAGCTTAATGCTTAATCTCATTTGATCACCTTGATTATGAATATGGTTAATGTTAATCACCGAGAAGGGTTAGGATTAATGGACTATTTAACTAGTTGAGTAGAAACTTATTGATGAGAGATCACCTTAGGTGACTAGTTGTCCAAAGGATGGTGATTATAGTTAGTGATTAGTTTGATTAGATGGCTAATTTATCACGAGAGTGTGGTTAGTTTATCTAAGTCTAGTTAAGAATCAATTTAGACTAGTTTGTCGCGAGAGCGTTGATTAGTTACCTTCGAAACATCCGGACCATATCATGAACTTAATAAACCCCATAAGCTATTTGGTTATTTAGGTTGTCATTGGTACCAAGCTCACTCTTGTTTTAAGTGTTTAAACCATCACCTTGTTTAGTTGCAATTTTATTTCAAGTAGCATATCGTGTTTGGAATTGACACCACCATTTCTTATAGTCCTAAACTAGTGGTAGAGTCGAGTTTGCGGCCTAGCTTAGTCCTTGTGGGACGACAATCCCTTACTTACTCATTATTGCAAGAGGGGTGAAAAACCTCTCTTTCAATTTGCGCCGTTGCCAGGGATTAAGTACTAGACGCTTAATTAGGCTTACGAACTTGGATTGGGATATTTATTTTTTTGCTTACTTGGTTACTGTTACTTAGTGCCTTTGTTATTTGTCTTACATGGTACTTATTTATCGCATGCGCTCAACTCGTTCAACGAACAACATTTCAACCAGCTCCTCCCTACCATGCCTTGGAACTCCCTCATGGTTAGTTGATCACAATCTCTTACCATCCTCTCTTTTTTATGTATTCGGGTTTTGTTGCATTGTTGGCAGGTTCGTATCAAATGTGATAATATTGAAATGTGTCCTACAGGATAGGATGATGCAAGAAATCCACTCCAAGGGAAAGACCATCGATGACATAGAGGAGGTTCTTTCGAGAATCCCAATTCATCCCAGGATTGTTCCTGCCATTAAATCAGCTCATGCTTTAGGGTACAAATACAATACAATTCTTCGACATTGTTTTTTTAACGATTCTTTAATTTCTTTATGTAACTCTAGGTAACGCATGTCTAATATGATTTTAATCAATATTTAGGTGCGAGCTGAGGATTGTTAGCGACGCAAACACGTTCTTCATCGAGACAGTATTGAAGCATCTGGGACTAAGAGACTACTTCTCGGAGATTAACACGAATTCTGGATTGGTTGATGAAGAGGAGCGGGTTAGGATTTTCCCCTTCCACGATTTTTCCAAATCTAACCATGGCTGTCGCCTTTGCCCTCCAAATATGTGCAAGGTATATAAGCTCCTCCTCGAATATTCCCGATATTGTAGGCTTCGGTTTTTCGCGTATACCTACCCATTTTCCGTTTTTATATTTATGGATTAGTTCAAAGTATAATAAGCTTTTAAGAAGATTCTAAGTGCATTATTATAGTCCTATTTCAATTAATTAGTGTATTAGTAGAAATCACTAATTAGCCCAACCATAATTGTCAATTTGGTGTTTTCTTTAAAGTACACTTTACTTATTACAGGTACCTTTGTGCTTTACTACGTCACTACTTCATGATTTTGAATTTTATGACCCTAATTAAAATTTTAAGTGACACCCATTTACTTGACAACCGTACTCAATTGTCAAGACAGTAAGTTGTATGATTTTCTAGGCTTAAATCTCGATATGAAATTTATAACGCACAGAAAATCGATCTGACCGAATCTATCTCTGTTAAGCAGGGTGTGGTCATCGACAGAATCCAAGCATCTCTAGCCAAGGAGGGAAACAACAAGAGAATAATCTACCTCGGTGATGGGGTCGGGGACTACTGCCCGAGCTTGAGGCTCAAGGAGACAGATTACGTGATGCCAAGGAAGTACTTCCCGGTGTGGGATCTAATCAGCAAGAATCCGGCGCTGATCAATGCGGAAATCCACGAGTGGGCTGACGGAGAGGAACAAGAGCGTGTGATTCTCGAGTTGATCAACAGGATTCTAATGGAGGAGGAGGCTAATTGCATTTTAAATTCCAATTTGTTGGCAGCAGATTGCAAGTTGCAGACCATCTCAGTTTGTGCTTCTCATGACAATGCCTTCCTGAAGGCTATTCCTGTTCCTCAGTAGTTTATTTGGACCAATAGCTTATCTTGGTTTCTTTTCTTTTTTTCCTTTTCCTTGTTTTTAAAGTTTGTGGAAATGGATTTACTATGTAACAAAGAATATCTGATTAAGTTTGAGATGCTCCAATTGATTCAGTGGAGAAATGTAATCACTATTTGAAAAAGACGGAATGCAATGAGTATACAAGTTTGGCTTTGACCTTTACAAAAAAATATAATTTTGGCTTTGAACTTGCTGTGTTGATGTTGACTTCGAGTTTGCCTTAAATCTACTCCTAAATACGTAGATCAATCACTATTGAGATTGTTCTATTTTGTCAACAGTTTGATTGACTGAACTGTTTATTTATAGTTCGAATTAGTCTTTTTAGATTGTTAATGTGGGACAGTACTAAGTGTATATTTAAAAAAAAAGTGATTGGACGATCGACGACAGGTGACTCCAATATAAATGGTACAGTAGGAGCGGATGGATTTGCTTTCCGACCAAATTACGCCAAAAAAAAGAGGGAAGCTTTTCTCTCTTTCTTTCATATATGCACTAATTACGTCCCGCTAGTAGGTTAGGAGCTGAAATTAGTACGCGATTGACTTTATTGTCTAAGATGCAATGATACAAGACACATGATCAAACTTGTTCTCATAGTTAAGTTAGAATTTGAAAATTTAACCCAAATCTTTAAAGCTTATGAAATGGAGCAATATGTCTTCTTCCATGTAGTCCATCGGACCAGAGTTTATATATACTTGATTTTGTTTAATATGTCATGAAATGAAAATCATATGAGTATTAACTAACGATCATTGAATGTAACACACACACAATAATTTTCCCTGGATGGAAGCACGTAGTTGTTGACAAACGGAGTCAACTTATTGTAATTAACAAATATAACGCGTCACATTACTTATAAAAAAAAGGCGTCACATAGATACCATTTTTTAATGTTTCAGCCACCGATTGCACATTGAATTTAAAATAATTAAAATAAAGAATCCCATAGTTGGGGAAATGTACGTAAAAGTGGGACCAATCAGCTCCATCGTCATTATTGAATAATGGTGTTTGGGTGTGAGGCAATATGTTATGGATCAATGAGTCACCCACCATCCTTAATCTCTTTATTTGTCACATAACAAGTGTAAGATTATAATATAAGGTGACAAATTAAATCGTGTACGTGTTTCTGTGCATTTGCACCACCATTATTAATTAGCTTTTCAATTTTATTTTCCACAAAAACCTATGGTGATGGGGAGATTGAATTAATATTGGAAATTGGTATCATCAGCAACAAACACACTTTTACCTTATAAGGGAGTACAGTTACATGTGGAGGCTAGAGCTAGATATCGATGGGAATATTACAATTAGTTGATGAGGTAACTTTGCCAACCTTTAAAAAAATTCTACTTCTTGAGATTTAAATTAGCGATAATAACTACATTTTTAATCTAAACATAGCAGCCACACAAAGTTACGAGGATTCCCAGAATCACCCATGGGACTCTATCTGGAATATTCTTTCGTATGTTTCAATTGGCCAAGTGCGTTTCAAAGGTGGACAACTAGGAGCCTCAATCCTCCACGAATATTCCATTATATGCCTCTCTTATTCCACCAAAAATTAACTCCTCAATTTCAAATCCCACTCCATAAACCCTAATTACCCTAGAAAATTAGGTATTAAACTTGATGTCCATTATTTCGTGCAGCGAATAAAAACCACCTTCACGTAATATTCCTTAAGCAACTGTTCACATATTCACGTCCTCCTCCCTATATAAATAGACCCTCCTTTCTCTACCAGCCATTCCATCCCAAGTAATTAACACATCAAAACTTAATTAAGCCCATCAAGTACTCGAAGCAATGGCCGGAATTGTGGCCGTGTTCGACTTCGATAAGACCATCGTCGACGTCGACAGCGACAACTGGGTGGTGGACGAGTTGGGTTTTACCGATTTATTCAACCAGCTCCTCCCTACCATGCCATGGAACTCCCTCATGGTTAGTTGATCACAATCTCTTACCAACCTCTCTTTTTTTAGTATTCGGGTTTTGTTGCATTGTTGGCGGATTCGTATCGAAGTATGATAATATTGGAATATGTTACAGGATAGGATGATGCAAAAAATGCACTCCAAGGGAAAGACCATCGACGACATAGAGGAGGTTCTTTCGAGAATCCCAATTCATCCGAGGATTGTTCCTGCCATTAAATCAGCTTATGCTTTAGGGTACAAATTCAATACAATTCTTCGACATTTTTTTTCTCTTAACGATTCTTTAATTTCATTTTGTAACTCTCGGTAACGCATGTCTAATATGGTTTTAATTAATATTTAGGTGCGAGCTGAGGATTGTTAGCGACGCAAACACGTTCTTCATCGAGACAGTATTGAATCATCTGGGACTAAGAGACTACTTCTCGGAGATTAACACGAATTCCGGATTGGTTGATGAAGAGGGGCGGGTCAGGATTTTCCCCTTCCACGATGTTACCAAATCCCCACATGGATGTCCTCTCTGCCCTCCAAATATGTGCAAGGTATCTATGTTCCTATTCCCAGAATATTCCGGAAATTGTAGATTTCTGTTTTTCACGTATACCTTCCAATTTCAGTTTATAATTATCGATTAGTTCAAAGTATAATATGCTTTTAAGAAGATTCTATAAGCATTATTTGAGTCCTAATTCAATTAACTAATGTATTAGTAGATTATCTTAGGGAGACCAGATGTCACGGGAGTCCAACCGTACTTGTCAATTTGGTGTTTTCTTTCTCAAGTCCACTTTATTTTTGAACTTTACAGCACCATTACCTCACGATTTATTTAACTTTTAAGTTTTAATGACACCCAGTTATTTGACAACTGTAAGTTGTCGAATTTTCTACGCTTAAAACTGATATGTAATTTTTAACGAACACGAAATCGATCTGACCAAATCAATTTTCTATGCAGGGTGTGGTAATCGACAGAATCCAACTAGCCCTGGAGTGCAACAACAAGAGAATAATCTATCTCGGCGATGGGGCCGGAGACTTCTGCCCGAGCTTGAGGCTGAAGGAGACGGATTACGTGATGCCAAGGAAGAACTTCCCTGTGTGGGATCTAATCTGCGATAATCCGGTGCTAATCAAGGCGGAAATCCATGAGTGGGCCGACGGAGAGGAGCAAGAGCGCGTGATTCTCGAGTTGATCAACAGGATTCTAATGGAGGAGGAGGCTAATTGCATTTCAAATTCCAACTTGTTTGCAGCAGATTGCAAGTTGCAGACCATCTCAGTTGCTGCTTCTCATGACAATGCCTTATTTAAGGCTGTTCCTGTTGCTCAGTAGTTTATTTGGGCCAATTGCTTATCTTGGTTTCTTTTTTTTTTCTTTTTCCTTGTTTTTAAAGTTTGTGGAAATGGATTTACTATGTAACAAAGAATATCTGATTAAGTGTGAGATGCTCCAATTGATTCAGTGGAGAAATGTAATCACTATTTGGAAAAGAAGGAATGCAATGAGTATATAAGTTTGGCTTTGACCTTTACAAAAAAAAAAAAAATTTTGGCTTTGAACTTGCTGTGTTGATGTTGACTTTGAGTTTGTCTTAAATCTACTCCTAAATGCATAGATCAATAACTATTGAGACTGTTCTATTTTGTCAACAGTTTGATTAAATGAACTGTTTTTTTATTGTTCGAATTAGTCTTTCTAGATTGTTAATGGGGGACAGTACTAAGTGTATATTTAAAATATATTAAAAAAGTGATTGGACGATCGACGACAGGTGACGCCGATGTAAATGGTGCACTAGGAGCAGAGGAATGGAGAGTTGCTTTCCGACCAAATTACGCCCAAAAAAGAAGGAAGCTTCTCTCTGTTTCTTTCACACATGCACTAATTTTTTTTAAATGGACTAATTTTGTATAAAACTCAATATTTACATCAAATGGTACGAGAAAATACCATACAACTTGGATAGCATGAAAAAGAAGTTCACAATTGCATCACTCACATTAAAAGGTAAATGATGCAACCCACACCTTCTTAATCATGCCACTATTGACCAAAAGCTTTTCTTCCAACCAAAAGCTCCAACATGATGCCAGAACTATTAAGAGTGTTGGCATCCCATATTTCCATGAGCATGTGATCAATGGGATCCGGTTGGATTTACAGCAGCCTGCTTGACAACGTTTAGAACCATCACCGGCTTTCCATCCCATTCCGTACCAATTTGCTTCGCCACCTCCCAGTTCCTTGCAGCCCTTCCAGCCAATCTTTGTTCAGGATCAACTTTAGGAGAAGAGGGAGTAAGAAATCTGATCTTCTTGTTTGCCTGTGCTAAGAGACCTCGCAAGAGGATGGTTTCGGTTTGAATAGAAGCCTTCTTATTGATTGAGAAAGATAAAGCCTTCGCGGTTGACTTTTTAGTGCACTTTGAGGTGTGTAGCACCACTGTTGGAGTAACCTTGTTTAGTTATTCCGCATCATAAGAATAAGAAGTAGCCAAGGCCACTTTCGAACTCATCCCTTTCTCATTTTTCTCTTCTGAAACCAAAGCTGAAACAAGAGGTTCTACTTCCACTACACCCGAATACCCATCAATCTCACCATCAGCATTATCCCTAGCCAATGTCACCAACATGTGAGCATTATCCTCCAAGTGAGTCACGGGGGGCTCAACAAATTCGCCCTCCTCCGTCGCATTTTCACATAGAGCATCAAAGGCATTATTTGTTTCAACCGCAACCTTAATGGGGAGGGAACTATTAGTATCAACACAAGAGCCTACAACAAATAAAATTATTCTTGCCAATGGGCCTAGTCGGAACACCCTGCACAACCTGCTTACCACGAGTAATTTCATTACGCTTAACATCAACAATCTCAGAGCGACATGAATCCATCAAATGTCCCAAGACCTTGCAGTGAGCACAAAAGTTTGGCAAATTATCATACACTAAATCTACCAAGCAGCTACCTCATGTCCATTCCAATAAAACTTTATCATGTAGAGGCTTGGACATGTCAACCTCTACCAAAACCCAAACAATAGCCTCATTGAATCTGTTAAGTGCGTTCGAGTCCATGCGGATTGGTTTTCTGGCTACGGCGGTAAGACCAAAGACGATGTCAGAGGCGGTATGCTCCATACCAAGTTTAACTAACTGCACCCAAACCCTGGCACATGTGGTGGTAACCCAAGAGGGCTTGAAAAAAGGAACCCAAGGCTGCAAAAAGAGTCTGCTCTGAGGGACCTTCCAAACTGACAAATTCCACACAGCTTCTCGATCATGCTCGGTCTTAAAATGAAAACCAAAGTAGCCCATACCAAGCAGGAGCATCATGCAGGATTCAACTAGCCAAATCTTGACAACAAAGCTATGCAAATCAAATGATGAACAATGTTTCGAGCCCTTGGGCATAATAAGACGACCAATAAATGCTTTCATCCCAAAATTCTCTCACATACTAGAGCGCTCATCATTCAAGACAACAGCGTAACGATCACCCCATAAAATTACCATTATTTATCCAGCCATCCTCATGAGATCGAGCTTGAGATGCATAGGATTTCCCAAGCTTCAAACTTGGTTATGTAGTAGGTGCAGACTACATCTACAGCACACCTTGCAGCGATGACCTCTGAATCTCGCGAAGAGCAGCAAACACATCCAGGGCAGAGGCTTAGCCTTCTCCATCCGAGGAAAGCCCAATCATCTCTTGAGTCCCATAGGATGACGCAAGAGGGTGACCGAGCAAGGGAGAAAGTGTCGTGAGGAGCTGATGAAGAAGGGGCGAGAGTGCCGAGGCATTGATGAGTGTGGAAATACTCTATCATCCATGTATGTTTTAGTGTCAATTTTCTATTGTTTCTAGTGTTTTGTGTGTTATGTATCATTGTATTGTTATATATTGTGCTTTGAACGTTTTAGTGTAGTTCTTATAATTTTTATTATATTTCGTTCATGTTTATTACTAGGAGACTATGTGATGATGTGAGGAGGATATTGGTGCACTTTGGAGCGTGTCATAGGCGATCGGATCAGCCAGGACAATTGGCATTTTACGAGACCCAAGAAAGCGTGGAGCAAAACTGACCCCTTGTAACTCAAATACCGATAATTTTCTCATCCGAAGTCCAATGGAAGCAAGCAAGGTGGCGCTGGAAAAAAGACATCCAGAGCTACAACTTTGTCTTCATAGGCTTCTTCAAATTCGGAGTTCAAGTGGGAGGAAAATTACGTCCAAATTTGACCTTCGAATCTGCCAACAAATTTGACGAGTGGGCCGAATTTTAGGATTTGTTTTGGGCCTATTTTTGGGCATGAATAGTGAATTTCATGACTGGCACTTCCTAAGCAAAAAAAAACTTGTATAAATAGCTTCCTTGGCTTATTTTGGAAGCCAACTTTTTAGCCTTAGACTTTTAGATATTTTGCTAAAAATACTCACCTACTCTCATCTTCCATCTTTGTGGAGAAAACTTTAGCTCTCCATTGTAAAAGCTTGTGTAGAGAACTTGAAGGAGATATTTTTGGGAGCTTGAAGATCATCTTGAGCTTTCTTTATCTTTCTCTTTTATGTTTATGCTTTGCTTGCTTTGTTCAATGGATGTGTTATGTTACTTGGTGAATATGTGTGAGTAGTTGATTAGTGAGTTTGGTGCCTTGATGGTACCTACTTAGCCAATGGTTTAGGGAGTTAATATGTCTAGGTATGTGTACTAGTTAATGAGCTTAATGCTTAATCTCATTTGATCACCTTGATTATGAATATGGTTAATGTTAATCACCGAGAAGGGTTAGGATTAATGGACTATTTAACTAGTTGAGTAGAAACTTATTGATGAGAGATCACCTTAGGTGACTAGTTGTCCAAAGGATGGTGATTATAGTTAGTGATTAGTTTGATTAGATGGCTAATTTATCACGAGAGTGTGGTTAGTTTATCTAAGTCTAGTTAAGAATCAATTTAGACTAGTTTGTCGCGAGAGCGTTGATTAGTTACCTTCGAAACATCCGGACCATATCATGAACTTAATAAACCCCATAAGCTATTTGGTTATTTAGGTTGTCATTGGTACCAAGCTCACTCTTGTTTTAAGTGTTTAAACCATCACCTTGTTTAGTTGCAATTTTATTTCAAGTAGCATATCGTGTTTGGAATTGACACCACCATTTCTTATAGTCCTAAACTAGTGGTAGAGTCGAGTTTGCGGCCTAGCTTAGTCCTTGTGGGACGACAATCCCTTACTTACTCATTATTGCAAGAGGGGTGAAAAACCTCTCTTTCAATTTGCGCCGTTGCCAGGGATTAAGTACTAGACGCTTAATTAGGCTTACGAACTTGGATTGGGATATTTATTTTTTTGCTTACTTGGTTACTGTTACTTAGTGCCTTTGTTATTTGTCTTACATGGTACTTATTTATCGCATGCGCTCAACTCGTTCAACGAACAACATTTCAATCGGAGTAGACGTTGACATTGGATACTTGGAAAGGGTATTGCGACAAGAGAGAAGGACACAAGCAAGGATGAATCAACAACCTCATGTGCAAGAAGCTCCACAAGGAGCTCCGCAAGGCGATGCGCAAGGAGTTGGAGTTCCTCGAAGGTCTCTCATGGACTATGCTAGGCCCACCTTGAGAGGGGCAATGTCTGGAGTTCCTAGGCCTGCTATTCAAGCTAACACCTTTGAGATCAAGCCAGCAGTAATTCACATGCTCCAAGCTTCGGTCCAATTCTATGGATTACCGAATGAAGATTCCAACAACCATATTGCTAATTTTCTGGAGATAGCCGACACCTTCAAGCACAATGGAGCTACCGACGATGCTGTGAAGCTGAAGTTGTTCCCATTTACCTTGAAGGACAAAGCAAAGATATGGTATAAACATCTGGTTGGGACAACAATTACGATATGGGAAGAGCTAGCTAATGCCTTCCTTGACAAGTATTTTTCCTTCTCCAAGACAAATAGACTCGTGAAGGACATTAACAACTTCCAACAATTCGAGAATGAGTCGTTGAGTAAAGCTTGGGAGAGATTCAAGGGATTACAAAGGAGTTGTCCACACCACAATCTATCAGAGGAGTCTTTACTCCAAACTTTTTACTTTGGTTTTGGACCCTCTACAAGGGAGATGGTTGATGCTGCCTCTAATGGATCCTTTTTGAGAAGAGAGAGAGATGATGCCTACCACATTGTGGAAGAATTAGCAGCTACAAACATCCTTATGACAAATGAGAGAGGAAGACAACCTATTAGCCAGCAAAAGGGAGTGATCGATGTTGATGTTGTCTCCTCTATTCAAGCCCAATTGGCATTGTTGGCAAGAAAAGTGAATGATCTTAGCTTGAACAAAACCAATGTGGCAGCCATAAGGAAGACTTGTGAAGCGTGTGGAAATGTTGGTCACGAGATGCAAGAATGTGCTATGATGAACACAGAAGTGGAGCAAGCACACTTTGTTGGTGGCCAAGGCCAAGGCCAAGGTCAAGGGGCAAATAGGATGGGAAATAACCCCTATTCCTCCACCTACAATCCGGGATGGAAAAATCACCCAAACTTCTCTTGGAAGGGAGAAAATAGTGGCAAAAATATGGCGATGGTCCCTGATAAAGGACCTCCTCTTCGGTATCAACCTCAAGGGCCCCCTTCGGGTTTTCAACTACGTGCGTTCTTGACAGATAGAATGGGCACTATGGAGGAGAATTTTGAGAAGATGGATAAGTTTATGCACGAAGTTGGAGGTGTGGTTAGCCAACAAAGCCAAATTTTGGCAGCCATACAATAACAAGGTGCACGGCAAAACAACTTGGAGCAAATTCTCAAGGGACAAGCTACCACGATGCATAATATAGAGACTCAACTTGGAGAAATTGCAAAGGCGAGTTCCCATAGAGCTTCCGGCTCCCTGCCAAGCTCCACAGAAACAAATCCTCGAGGAAATATGAATGCAATTTCTTTGAGGAGTGGTAAGGAAATAGCTTCTCAAGAGGCAACCCGGAAGAACAATGACGATCCTATGGAAGCCAATGAGGAGGAGAAAGAAGTAGAGGCAGAGAGAGAGAGAGAAGTCCAGTGGTTGAGAGTGGTGAAGAAGAAGTCTACGTGCCACCACCACCTAAAGCTCCTCGACTACCATTCCCTCAAAGAGTGAAGAAGAAGAATGTGATGGATGACAAGTTTATTGGCTTCTTGAAGAACATCCAGATCAGTATTTCTTTTCTTGAGATGTTGGATCAATTGCCGCAATACTCGAAGTTTCTCAAGGAACTCATCACTAAAAAGAGGAAGTGGGAGGATGGACAGACGGTAGCTCTAACGGCTAACTGTAGTTCTCTTGTCTCCCAAAATCTTCCAACGAAGTTAAAAGATCCTGGGAGTTTTGCTATCCCCTGTCTTGTTGGTGATGTGGAGTTTCCAAAGTGTTTGTGTGACTTAGGCGCAAGTATCAACTTGATGCCTTTGTCCATCTTTCGGAAACTAGGCTTAAGTGAGGTGAAAGCAACATCGATGCTACTCCAATTGGCGGACCAAACCATAAAGAAGCCATTTGGGATCGTGGAGGATGTCCTGGTAAAGGTTGATAAATTTATCTTCCCAGTGGACTTTGTGGTGCTAGACTTTGTCGAGGATAAAAATTGTCCATTAATTCTTGGACGACCTTTCCTTAACACAGCCCGTACTTATGTTGATGTGCATGGTGGAAGATTGATCCTTCGAGTAGGAGACGAAGAGGTGGTGTTTAAGATGTCTGATGTAATGCGTCACCCTCTTGATGAGGGCACGTGCATGAAGATTGATCTGGTAGAGGGATGCGTCCATGATTTTGGCAAGGAGATCGTGGCAAGTATTGAGGATAAGATTCTTGAAGAGCAAGAAGTGGACAACTGTGAAGATTTTGAGGATGAAGATGGGAAGAAAAGTCTCCATAAGGATTTGGAGGTTAACTTGAAGTATCGTACTCCACCATCTGTTGTTAAGGCTCCAAAGTTAGAGTTAAAAGAATTACCTTCGTATTAGAGGTATGCGTTCTTGAAGGATGGAGGGAGACTCCCTATTATCATCTCCAACAAGCTCTCCAATGAGCAAGAGGAGAAAGTGCTAAAAATTGTGAACAACCGGATTAAGGCCATGGCTTGGCAAATATCCGATATCAAGGGGATAAGTCCAGAAATTGTGATGCATCATATTCACATGGAAGAGGGAGCAAAACCGAGGGTGGATCGGCAAAGAAGATTGAATCCCAACATGAAAGATGTGGTAAAGAAGGAGGTGATCAAGCTGCTAGAGGCTGGAATTATTTACCCCATCTCCGATAGTGAATGGGTAAGCCCGATCCACTGTGTCCCGAAAAAGGGAGGAATGACTGTTGTGATCAATGATGAGGGCAAGCTCATCTCCACAAGGATGGTGACAGGATGGCGAGTGTGCGTTGACTATCGAAAGTTGAATGATGCCACACATAAGGATCATTTTCCTCTGCCATTCATTGATCAAATGTTGGAGAGAATTTCTGGGTATTCTCACTATTGCTTTTTGGATGGGTACTCGGGCTATAACCAAATTGCAATATACCCAAGAGATCAAGAGAAGACCTCTTTCATTTGTCCTTTTGGTATTTTTGCCTATCGACGAATGCCTTTTGGATTGAGTTATGCTCCCGCAACATTCCAACGATGCATGGAGGCTATCTTTTGAGAAATGAATGAGAAGATTATGGAGATCTTCATGGATGATTTCTCGGTGTTCGGAGAATCCTTTGATAGTTTCTTGGCCAATTTGGACAGAGTATTGGAGAGATGTGAAGAGAATAACCTTGTTCTAAATTGGGAGAAGTGCCATTTCATGGTGGATGAGGAGATCGTTCTTGGGCATAAGATCTCCAAAGCTGGTATTGAAGTTGATAGAGCTAAGACGGAAGCAATAGAGAAGATGGGAGCACCGACTTCGGTCAAGAGAGTGAGAGCTTTTCTTGGCCATGCAGGATTTTATCGAAGATTCATCAAGAATTTCTCCCTTATAGCAAAGCCGCTCACCAATTTGCTGGTTAAGAAGGTGCCTTTCAATTTTGATGAGCCATGTCTGCATGCATTTGATTCTCTAAAGAGAGCTCTTGTCACTACTCCGGTTATCTCCTCTCCTGACTGGGAGTTACCATTTGAAATAATGTGTGATGCAAGCGACATTACTTTTGGATGTGTGCTGGGTCAAAAGAAAGGGGGAAATCTTCATGTCATCTACTATGCTAGTAGAGTATTGGCGGGCGTCCAGCTTAACTACACAACCACAGAGAAGGAGATGTTGGCTGTTGTATACGCTTGTGACAAATTTCGGCCATACCTATTTGGGTCGAAGGTAGACCTGACCACGGTTCGAATTCGAACGAATCCGAATCGAATCGATTCGAATTCGAATTCATCAAAACCTTAAACCATATTCAATTCTTCCAAAGACGAATCGAATACGAATTATGAATCTTCGAATTCGAATTGAATTCGAATCGAATTCGAATCGAATTCGAATCGAATCCGAATCGAATCGAATTCGAATCGAATCCGAATCGAATCGAATTCGAATCGAATTCGAATTATTTCATTAAGTTTAATATTTAATAAAAAATTCAAAAATACCAAATTTTATGAAAATATTCAAAAATTTTGTAATATTTTTGAAATTTTTAAAAAATCATAATTTTTTAAAAAATAAAAAGTTTGATTTTTTATATTTCAAAAATAAGGTTTAGTGTTTAACATTTTTGAAAAAAAGAAATAAATTAAAATTTGGGCTTGCACTTAATGTACCAAATTAAGTTGCCTACGTATCCTTAGCTCCGAATGAATCAAAGCCCACGTAGTTCTCTTACCTTTATGGAGCCAACTCACCTAGTCGGATGTGTTTGTGCTTTCGTCGGTTGTGGCATCATCGAGGTCGTATAGTTGGTTGGGATTTTCTCGGACCAATTCTTGTTGTCGTCTTTCCGCCTTGGTCCAATCGGCGAGCAATGTTTGTGCCTCCAAAGATTCCGGTATCATTGAATACCGGCGGTCATCCAAAATGTTACCTCCTTCACTAAATGCTTGTTCTACGGCAACCGTTGAAACCGGACTAGCAAGTACCTCTTTTGCAACAATTGACATAACTGGAAATTGATCTATATGGTTCTTCCACCATTCCAATAAAGGAAAACTATGAGGTTTGACAAATTTAAGATCAAATTGTGTGTTAAGATATAAATCAAATTCGGAGTTGGTTAAACTTATACCTTGTGGCCTTTTTTGTTTTTTCATTAATAATTTTTCCGCAAAACTATATTTAATACCTTGTGAGGGAGCGGGAATTGGATCATTAGATGTAGAAGCACTAGTCCTATTACTATATTCACTCATTAAATCTAAAATATCTTTTTTTACATTGTTTATAATTGAAATAACATGCAAATCGATATCAAAACTTACATCAAAAAAACTTCTCAAATTCTCGTAATAAGCTTGTAATAGACTTTGTAAACCTTCAATTTTAATGTTTGGCATAAAAATGGTAGCAATTAAATTAAGTCGGGGAATGTCCTTAAAATACTTTAACCATTTGTTAGCAATTTCCGAAACACATATTGACAATGCAAAATCTTCATAAGCATTAGATATTGCCGCCGATATATTATAGCATTCCAAAAATAATAAATGAGATGTAGGATAATAAACACCCGATAAAATATGTGTAGCATCATTAAAACATTCTAAAAGTTCATTTATTTTTCCTATAAGGTCCCAATGGTGAGGTTGTAACATAATATTATTAGTTTGATCATGAGATGCAAAAAAATTACATAGAAGATCTTTGTATGGAAGAGCTTCTTTTAATAATTCATAAGTCGAATTCCAACGATGTTGAACATCTTGTGGAAAACGTTTTGGTCTCATGTTATTTAATTTACAAAATATTCTCCATTCTTTTCGTAATTTTGGGCGAGCCCATAATAAATTAAGTGCTTGTTTAATTGGTACTAGTGTAGTGTTTAATGCTTTAATTCCATCTTGGGTACAAAGATTAATTATATGACATGCACATCTAATATGAAAAAAATTTCCTCCGAGAAATGGTTTACAAAGATTTTCTAAATCTCTAACCATAGCATTATTAGAACTTGCATTATCTAGCGAAATTGAAAAAAAATTTTGAACTAAATTATATTCTTGTAAGATTATATGTAACATTTTAAAACAATTATTCGCACTATGACTATCATCAAAAACTCTATATGAAATTACTCTTTTTTGTATATTCCATTCATTATCAATCCAATGACACGTAACACCAAAATATGAATGATTTTGCCAATGATCACTCCATATATCACAACATAAAGAAACACGGCCATCAAAATTAAAGAAGAATATTTGTAACTTTTCTTTACCTTCCTTGTATAAATTTTTTACATATCGTGTTAATGTGCTTCGTGAAATTGGTTTTGCACTAGGATTTAAAGCATTTTGACAATAAGTTGTAAAATTAAGTTTTTCACCAAAGCTAAAAGATAGATGTTCCGTAGCAACTAATTTAGCTAGTTCCTTTCTATTATTTTGGTCGGTGTAATGAAATAAAACATTAGGTTTGGTAGATAATTGAGTTTGAGATTTTTCCAAACCAAATTCGTGTGGATGTTTAGTTTTCAAATGAGTAGTATAAGTACCATATCCAAAACTAGTTTTGAAAGAATATTGTTTACCACAATAATTACATATAATGTTGAAAATATTTTTTTCTCCGGTAGGAATTTTTTTGAAATGCTTAGTAAAAAGTAAGGAGGGTGATCTTACAACCTTTTGTGGATTGTTGAATGTTGAATCTTCACTTTCCCGTTGAGCTACATCATTTCCCCTGGAATAGGATAAGAAGAAATCGGTGGAAAATCCGATTCAATAGAATCGTGATGTTCCACACGTTTTTCCTTACCCTTATTTTCTCTACTTGAAGACATAATAATTAGATAGTAATATAAGTGATAATATGACTAATAAACTAATTAGTAAACTTTGTGAGAGATTATCAATTGACCAATAGAGTGAATTAGAGAATTGAGATTGGAATGAATTGTGTAAATTTTGAAAAATGGAAGAGGGTATTTATAGTATCTTGAAATAAATTCAAATTTATAAAAAAGTTTTAAAAAAATCAAAAAAGTAAAAAAAAACGGTAATATGCTAGTTGGCAGTTGCTTCACGCCTGTACACAGTACACCTATTAGTAGTTAATAGAATTAATATAAAAAAAGGTTGACTTAAGAGGTTGGATGGGACGTGGAGTCCGAAGATTAAGACATTTAAGTCTTAAAGAAATTTTTTTTTTAAGAACTACCAACTAGCATATTACCGTTTTTGGCTTAAGAGGTTGGATGGGAAGTGACGTTTAAAGACTTAAACGGTAACTTTTTGGCTTGGAGGATGTGACGGAACGGACACGAACCGATGACAGCCGACAAGCTTTGTCAGGCGACCGGCGACCGGCGACGGGACGGGACGAACAGATGACAGAAGAGGCACGCGGCCGGCAGCTGACAGACACGTCAGTCGAGGTGCGGAAGACTTTTAAATTTCAAAATTTCCCCTCAAGTTTCTCTCCCTTTCAAATCAGTCCACCGTATATTTTTTTAAATTTATCACATAATTCGTCGATTAAACCGACGAATTGAATTTGTATCGAATTCGTTATGTCGAATTCGAATATAATTCGTCGGTTTGGCGAATTTAAGAAATCCTAAACCATATTCAATTCATCTCTGGATGAATTCGAGTCGAATTATCAACGAATCGAATCTCCGACGAATCGAATCGAATTTTTGACGAATCGAATCGAATCGAATTACGAATCGGATTCTAACAATGGTCAGGTCTAGTCGAAGGTGATCATCTACACTGACCATGCAGTTTTGAGGTATTTATTCTCTAAAAATGATGCCAAGCCTAGACTCATGCGATGGATTTTATTGCTCCAAGAATTTGACTTATCCATCAAGGATAAGAAAGGCTGTGAAAATATTGTCGCGGATCATCTCTCTCGGCTAGAACATAGCGAAGGAATGGAAACTCATGGTGAGATTCAAGAAGAGTTTTCAGATGAAGCTTTGATGATGGTGAATCATGTGGTGGTACCATGGTATGCTGATTTTGCCAACTTCCTTGTTGGCGACATTATTCCATCCGATTTGAGTTATCCCCAACGAAAGAAATTTCTAAGGGATGCTCAGCTATTTCTGTGGGATGAGCCTTATCTCTTTAAGAGGTGTAGCGATGGAGTACTTCGACGGTGCATTGCGGATGATGAAGTGATGACTATTTTGGAGCAATGTCATAGTACCCCGTACGCCGGTCATTATGGAGCAACCAGAACTGCGTCACGAGTCTTTGAATGTGGGTTTTATTGGCCTAACATTTTCAAGGATGCCCGTAATTTTGTTGCTCAGTGCGATCGATACCAAAGGACTGGCAATATTTCAAAGAGGAATGAGATGCCTCTCTCTGGAATTCTTGAAGTGGAGCTCTTCGATATTTGGGGCTTGAATTTCATAAGACCTTTACCAACCTTTCATGGCAACAAGTATATCTTGGTGGGGGTAGACTACGTGTCAAAGTGGGTGGAAGCTTGGGCATCACCCACAAATGATGCTAAGGTGGTCATTCGCTTTATCAAAAAGCTCTTCTCTAGATTTGGAGTGCCAAGGGTAATCATCAACGATGGCGGTTCGCACTTTTGCAACCGACCATTTGGGATCCTATTGAAGAGGTATGGGGTCACTCACAAGGTGGCTACACCTTATCACCCCCAGACAAGTGGCCAAGTAGAGCTCTCCAACAGGGAACTCAAGAAGATCCTTGAGAAAATGGTCGGGGGAGCAAGGAAAGATTGGGCCAACAAGCTTGATGATGCTTTATGGACTTACAGGACGGCATTCAAAATGCCAATCGGGATGTCGCCTTACAAGCTTGTCTATGGAAAGGCTTGCCACCTCCCCGTCGAGCTAGAACATCGAGCATTTTGGGCCATCAAGACCCTCAACTACGATTATAAAAAGGTCGATGAACGAAGGGTATTACAACTTGAAGAGTTGGACGAAATTCGGGACATGGCATTCGAGAGCTCTAGACTCTACAAGGCAAGTACGAAGAGGAGATATGATGCCCATATTGTCAAGAAAGAGTTCAAGGAGGGCCAACAAGTTTTGCTTTACAACTCCCGATTGAGACTATTCCCAGGAAAACTCAAGTCGAAGTGGAGTGGCTCATTCAAAATTGCGAGGGTTTTCCCATTCGGAGCCCTCGAGTTAGAAGGAAAAGATGGAGGAATTTTTAAGGTGAATGGCCAAAGGTACAAGATTTACCTTGGTGGAGATATTGAACAAAGTTCGGAGGTGCAACCTGTGACTTCACCCACCAATGAATGAAAAAGGGAAGGAAAGTCAAGCTAACGACTATAACTTAGCATTTTTTTGTATTGTCCTTATATTGCCATAGTGTAAATGTGTTTTTCTTATTAAGCTTGTTCTTATTCGGGTATGATTTTGAAGTATTAGTTCATGCTTACGGGATCTTTTGCATTTTGAAGGTGATTCACGGTTGGATGCTCGACGAGGGACACGGGGGGAAGGGGGGGTGGCGTAGCCCCCATCCAAAACTAGGGGGCAGCGCCACCTAGCGGGGGTCTAAGTGGGCAGTGCCCCCTGCCTAAACGGTATGCGTTAGAATCGGTATGAGAGGCCACGGGACTCATCTACGGCTTTGGATACTATAAGTCACGGGACATATCGGGGAATTGAAAAGCTCGGGTGGACAAACTTGTAAATTTTTAAAATGACCCAACTTGCGATCGCAGCTCAACTTACGATCGCAAGTCCTCAAGAGTTACAGAAAGTCCCCGAATCGACCCAACTTGCGATCGCAAGTCCTCAAGAGTTGCAGAAAGTCCCCGAATTGACCCAACTTGCGATCGCAGCTCAACTTGCAATCGCAAGTCCTTCATAGTTACAGAAAGTCCCCGAATCGACCCAACTTGCGATCGCAGGTCCTTCATAGTCATAGACGGGAATCAAAATGAGCCGACCTGCGGTCGCAAGTCTTTTCACACACCAGCTGGCAAAGAAAAGCAGAGAAGAGCCCGACCACCTCTATCACCCTCCACCTCCTCCTCCGCACGGCTGATCAGGGAGCACTCTTTTGCCCCTCTTCATTTCGTGGTGGTGTGTTGTCTTTTGTGCTGTTACCCTGTGCTTTTGTGTTTTTATCTTTGTGCATGTTTATGTTCATTTGTTATTTTTGCTTCGTTCTTTTTGTTCATCTTGTGGTGCTGCGTGTGTTTTTATTGTCATTATTCCTTTGACACTTTAAGGACAATGTGTCTTTCAAGTGTGGGGGAGGTTTCCACTTAAGTGAAGCCACTTGTTGTGTCTAGGAAGAGATTTGGCATGATTTTTCAAAGGTTTGACCCCCCTCAAAATTTTTAAACTTGTGTTAGAAGCTTGCCACATACCTAGTTAGGGAATGAACTCAAGCACAATGATTAGGAACTTGTAAAAACTTCACCCTCGGTTGTTTAAACTAGTAGTTTCGCTATGTAGATTAGACTAGAGGGTTGACGAGTGAACCTTGTGAGGAACTTTGAGCTGAAGGAGGAGACAACCGTCTTCATTTATTCATGAGGTGCCTACTTGAGTTCGGTTGATCGAGGTATCCTACTAGTACTTGACATGGTCTTGGTTGTATGGCGTTAGTGAATGACGGGGTGTTAATCCTTTGAAATTGAGCCTAGAGCTTTAGAGCCAAGAACCTTTATATCCATTGTTTTGACCTATTAAGCCTAGCCATTCTTTGATCATATTATATGTATACCAACTTTAAGCCTTATATTTACCATCCTCCCGACCTTTGGTCATCCGATCCGAGGACACATAAGTTTACACTTTTTGGGGAATGATATGTATTGGGTTTAGTTGGTAGCTTAGTGTTTTTATGGGTTAATTCATTGAGAATTTGGGTAATTAAGAGGCCATACAAAGAAGCCGAGTTTTTGCCTAGAAAATGCCAAGTTTGTGTTTGTAAAAAGAAAAAAAAAGAAAAAACAAGAAAAAAAAAGAAAGAAAGGGAAGTGAAGGTTGAATAAGGCATTAATTATTGGCATAACTCGTGCTACACGGTCTTAGGAAATGTGTGAATTTTGAGAGTGTGCTTTAATTATTTATGGTGAGGATGTTTAGAATAGACGAGAGACTAGAATATTTTGGCAACAAGTCCTCGGATTGGGTGGTTTGACTACTATCCATATATATTATCTCACCAATACCTTAGCCCCATTATAACCCGATTGAAAGCCCCATATTCACGAGCAACCACACGACTTTGAGACACTATTGAGTAGGACGTAGGATATTTTGAAAGATATCGGTCATGTACGCGAGAGATAGGAAGTTGGCTACTTACAAATCGTGAGCTAAAAATTTCCGAACCTCTGAGTGGTTAACCTTCTAGTGTCTTTTACATAGTGATAACACTTGATTAAACTACCGAGTGGTGAGGTATCTACCGGGTCTTACTCTTTGTATTTGGGTTGATGAACTAGCTAGGTAGTGGGGTAGACTTTTGATGTGAGTTTGAGATTTTGAGAGGAGTCAATTTGTGAATTAATCATGCCTAGTCTTGTCCTTGTCGTGTTTTTCTTTTTTAGGTGTTTTGTGTTTGTGTTTGTATACCATGGTTGAGTTTTGCTTAAGGACAAGCAATGATTCAAGTGTGGGGGTGTGTTGAGTGTGAAAATACTCTATCATCCATTTATATTTTTGTGTCAATTTTCCATTGTTTCTAGTATTTTTGTGTGTTATGTATCGTTGTATTGTTATATATTGTGCTTTGAACATTTTAGTGTAGTTCTTGTAATTTTTATTACATTTCGTTCATGTTTATTACTAGGAGACTATGTGGTGATGTGAGGAGGATATTGGTGCACTTTGGAGCGTGTCATAGGCGATCGGATCACCCGGGACAATTGGCGTTTTACGAGACCCAAGAAAGCGTAGAGTAAAACTGACTCCTTGCGACTCAAATACCAATAACTTTCTCATCCGAAGTCCAATGGAGACAAGCAAGGTGGCGCTGGAAAGAATATATCCGGAGCTACAACTTTGTCTTCATAGTATTCTTCAAATTCGGAGTCCAAGTAGGAGGAAAATTGTGTCAAATGTTGACCTTCAAATCTGCCAATAAATCTGACGAGTGAGCCAAATTTTAGGATTTGTTTTGGGCCCATTTTTTGGCATGAATAGTGAATTTCGTGGCTGGCACTTCCTAAGCAAAAAAAAACTTGTATAAATAGCTTCCTTGGCTTATTTTGGAAGCCAACTTTTTAGCCTTAGACTTTTAGATATTTTGCTAAAAATACTCACCTACTCTCATCTTCCATCTTTGTGGAGAAAACTTTAGCTCTCCATTGTAAAAACTTGTGTAGAGAACTTGAAGGAGATATTTTTTAGAGCTTGAAGATCATCTTGAGCTTTTTTTATCTTTCTCTTTTATGTTTATACTTTGCTTGCTTTGTTCAATGGATGTGTTATGTTACTTGGTGAATATGTGTGAGTAGTTGATTAGTAAGTTTGGTGCCTTGATGGCACCTACTTAGCCAATGGTTTAGGGAGTTAATATGTCTAGGTATGTGTACTAGTTAATGAGCTTAATGCTTAATCTTGTTTGATCACCTTGATTATGAACATGGTTAATATTAATTGCCGAGAGGGGTTAGAATTAACAGACTATTTAACTAGTTGAGTAGAAACTTATTGATGAGAGATCACCTTAGGTGACTAGTTGTCCAAAGGATGGTAATTATGGTTGGTGATTAGTTAGATTAGATGGCTAATTTATTGCAAGAGCGTGGTTAGTTCATCTAAGTCTAGTTAAGAATTTATTTAGACTAGTTTTGTCACGACCCAAATCTGTGGTTGGTGACCGGCGCTAGACTTCAACTCCTTTAATCATAAAGAAATCTAGCCAGCCTCAAATGTATTCAGAATTTATAATAATTATCTTTTAAACATAAAATTTAAAACCTAACGATCTTTAGTTTCTTATTCCAAGTTTACAAAATATAAGCCAGGCTTTTTTTTTAATACATACTCCCAAGATCAAAACAAATCCTGTGACTACGGAGCTTCTAGATCAATGAGAAAAATACAAACTGGAGACCTTCAAGACCAGTCCCGAAGAATAAGTGGACTAGACATGATCAGACTAGATCTCTGGACCAATACAACTCGTGTATGAGTTCCTGCAAAACTGGTGAGAGGGGGGATGAGTGTTTTGGAACACTCAGTAAACAAATAAGATATGCATCGTAATTTATTTAGCTACTCAATGCACAACATAACTAAAACATGCATATAACTAACATGGCAAATGAATTATGCGGAGATGTACATTATTCAAAAGTCATACTTACCAAATGACCAAATATAGCATATAATCACAAAGTCACAGAAACATGAGCTAACTACGCAATTTGACACATGACACATAATTCTAATATCATATAGCAGAACTGACGAACATTCGGCAAGATCTAGATAGTGTCACTCCAATCCCGACACGAGGATACCATATATCAAAGGTACCATCATCAACCAAGCTCCTCGGCCAAATAGTTCTGCCCGCCGGAAGACAATCATATCATATCAGACCAACCTCATCGGCCAAATAGTTCTGCCCGCCGTAGGCAACCATATCATATCAGACCAACCTCATCGACCAAATAGTTCTGCCCGCCGTAGGCAACCATATCATATCAGACCAACCTCATCGGCCAAATAGTTCTGCCCGCCGTAGGCAACCATATCATATCAGACCAACCTCGTCGGCCAAATAGTTCTGCCCGCCGTAGGCAACCATATCATATCAGACCAACCTCATCGGCCAAATAGTTCTGCCCGCCGTAGGCAACCATATCATATCAGACCAACCTCATCGGCCAAATAGTTCTGCCCGCCATAGGCAATCATTTCACATAGCGGAGCTATCTATATCATATAGTTATTCGTATCACACAAATTCATAGGCTCCAAATAAATCAAATATGTCCAATGAATAAACCAACATCTTCAGTGCCCACTCGAGACCAAATTAATCAAAAACTTACAAATCATAATGTAATATCATAACGCTCATATGAAAAATGCACAATATGCACTAACAATAACATATTCAAATCATAACAAATAAATAGAGTGCGCCAAATAAAGCACGAGTCACATATTATTTGTTTACCGTTTGAGAATTTTCTAGACAGTCCCCCGAATTAGCTCTTCCCAATATCTAGCTCTCTCACTTATTCTGATCCTCCACGGTCAACGCCTTCCTAAGCTTCTCAAAGTACAAAATCAAATGAAGACAATTTAATTTTAACTTGTCGCTATTCATTACATCACAATTTATTACCTTCATAATTATCATTTTAATCTTTCATTCCAAATAGACTATTTTTAGTCATCTCTAAAGTTTCCCAGATAGAACTCGTAGGTAAGTATTTTATTTGACTATTTGCTCCTGTTCACATCTTCTAGACATGGTTCATATTATTTTAATTACTCAATTTAATTACATGAACCTTTTTCTCGTAAAATCTTATATTCTACCTGAAAAACTAATTAAACTCCAGATTATATTCCTTCCTCTCATAATTTTATCAAGAACTCACAATCTTCAAAATTGTTCACAGAAAGTTATACTCATAATTTGTAACTTACATATTTAATTATATACTCTCGGTTCATTATTGTTCCATACTAAAACCTTAATTAAAAATCCATTTTACTCATTAAATACTTCCAAAATATATTAGATTTAAAGTTATTACGTAGATCACTAAGTATCTGAGTCCATATATCAATTTCAATAATTAAATTACTTGCCTTCTTGTTGGTTTCGGCTCTCTCATATTTACTTCTCTACGACTCATCTAACTTACCAATTTCTTAATTAAGTACTCATCGTATTCAAATCTTTAATCTATTACAAGTTTCCATAGCAGACAATTGATTTTCAACTTAATTTACATACATATACTATTCATGTTCTTAGCTTAATTTACAAATTCTAATTTCCTTTACTTATAATTCATGTACTTAACTAATAAAGATAAACACTTACCTTATAAGATTATCCCTTGGCATGTTCTTCTTTTCTCTAGTTTATCTTCATTTTTCTTATTTCCATTATGTTTATATTTTTCTGTCCATGTTTCGTGAAAACTGAAAAGGAATAAAAGATCGAACTCAACAACTTGTATTCTTCCCATCAAGTTTCACCGCCTCTAAACTTTTGTCTTTTACATTTCTTTTGCGGGATGTAGATTACGTAGTCACTTTTCTTTCCCTTCTTTTCTTGCCACGTCTCTTTCTTTTAATTTTTACCTTGCTTACTTTTTATTTTGTTGGCTTCGATTGAATTTTTGGATGAGAACAAGCAATTGTCCACTAACCCTTTTTATATTGCACATGAAATTTTCGTGGCCAGCTTTATATTTGCCACGTTACCTTTTTTTGGTAAACATAAATAATTAATCGACCCAATCATATCTAATCATAATTCTAGAATATCTCGGTCACTAATTTTTAGTTTAATCGCTCAATATAGCATATTATTACCTTATCAAATAATTTAGCATACTTGATTAAATCCAATTAAATATAGCTCACATGAGCGGGTATTACATTCTCCCCTCCTTATAAAAATTCGGTCCCCGAATTTACTTAAACAAAATTATCTTACCTATTATTCAAATAGATGAATACTTAATTATTATCTCATCATCGTTCTTTGTAATTTGTGTATCGTTTTCTCTCTACTCTGTAAACCAGAAATTCTCTAATTCGAAGTTTTCAAAATTTCTCATCCAGAATTTCTTTTGGCATTTCCAATATGCCAATTTTACTATTTATGGCTTCACACAAGAGTAGAGTATAACAATATGTGTGATAGCTAGACGTAATTTTAACGTGACAATGTCACAATTGTTGTGGCCAAGCTAACCAAAGTGCCACTAGCTCAATTTATTCCAAATTCTCTAAAATGGTGGCAAAGGTATTATGTTACCGTTCAACATAATCCAAAGTTCCAAATAGTCCAATGCACATGGGACATAGTTTTCTACTTCTTCCAAATCTGAGTGTCTTTTTTAAGGGTAGTACCTTGTTCAATACATGATTCCTCAACTTAAATTATAAACCTTTCCAAATCTTATCCTTATGAATAACCTTAGCTTACACATTCATCTTCTAATATTCGTAACTAACTTTAATTGTTCTCTTTTTTTTATTTCATATGAATTTATATTTTGCACAATTTCAAACTTACTTCTTTCTGACATTGCCGATAAATTAATCCAAATTTTTATTATCCATTTTTATCATTTTTCTTAGACTCAAAACTTACTTATGCATGCATGGTGCTCTTCATCTTGGTTATGTCCGTATATCTCAAGTCTTTTTTTTATTATACTTATAGTTCTTTAAATAAATTTTACTTAGTTTTATTTTTGTCATACATTGTATAGTTCTACTCAAACATTATCCAGAGCATCCCCAGACCATATTTTCCATAATTTTACTAACATTTTTTTTTCAATGAACCCTAAGATTTCTTACATACATTTGACCCATTAATTCTCAAAGGTTTTCTTAACAACACAATATTTCCAAAAGCCTTTTTGGTTCACAAAATTTTATGTATATGTTGGGTTGTTGAAAAATAAAATTGCTTCAACTTAGCTATATCATTTCATCACATCTAGAACTCTAATACCATAATCTTTCACTAATCTTAAATCCATGAACACTTCATCATATATATCAATCTCCTAACATTGCCATTCTTATCACAAAAACTCTCATTCATGTAAACTTAACATACAACTAATAATTACCTGAAGTTTAAAACTTTAATTATTAGTTCTTCTTGTGCTCTTCTTCATTTTTCATATACACTAAATATTTCATTCAAATCATAAACTTCTCTGATAGGCTTGAGCATTCAAATCATAATTTTTATCATGAATTTCATCAAAATTATGAACCACATAACATATCGCTACCTCATAGCGCATATACTAAGTTCCAAAATTGTGTGAACTATGTCCTCTTTCATTAGCACCATGACCTTATGCCATTCTTTTAAAATTTTGACAACTTACCTTAAAATTTTTATTAACCCGAATCTTTGTTCATTAGGTTTGCTTAACTATTTTCTTTTAATAAAGTCATACTTCATAGCGATACACCCATTGTCATTTTTTTCTTCTATTGTATAGTTATCATATTACTCGATCTTGCTTCCATTTACAAATTAGTTCATTATCTACCAAAACTTCTCAAGAATTATCTTTCCTAACTTAAGTCTCATTGCCCTTCCATATTTTCATAATCTACCTTTTCTACTTATTCAGTTTACCTTATATAGTTGTACAAACTTAATACCAAACCTCTTGTATCTTAGCAATAATCTCATTTATCCTTATTACCATCCCATTGTAATCATTAATCTTCAAAAGGTACTAGTATACTTCAATAAGTTTATCATTTCTTGTGCCAAAGTTGTCACTTTGATTCTCTAGTTCTTAACATATCTATCTTAGTATTCCGTAGATGTTCACATAAATTCTTAAGGATTTACTTGATGGAGTAGTATCCTTAAATAATTCCATCATAAAACATACCAGTTTCTATCTCCCGAACATTTTTTGAAGTTTGAATGCGAATTTCATTTTAGCTTGTCTTCATACTAATACAACTTTTGTGACTACTAAATCACTCATATCTTATCAGTTCACATATCAAATTTTTGCACAATACGACATAGGTTCCAAAATCTATTTACCATATGTACCCATATTCTCATATTTCTAGTTCCTCCACTTCTCAAGTAAATCATTTTAACATACTTCTTTTTAGGCTCAGGACTTTCCTCATTTCATGTTTCACTAACCAAATAATCTCATAGGTTTCACACAAACTCATTACGAAAATAATATTTTCACGCCAAATTTACTTTGCCATACATATTTTTCCTTCTTCAAGCTAACTTAAATCAAATTTTCACTAGTCATATCTTTTTGTTCGTTTCTCTTTCTAAGTCATTGTCTAGTTGATGATTTATCTTAAATTTCTCTTGTACAAATAATATTTGCTTTCCAGCTCTCTTATGAAGCCTGCACAACATCATCTCAATATTGGTGTGCTTATTGTAGCTATAAGCTACCTAATTTGTAGATTATCAAAGTTTTATATCATATCTCTACCTCACATTCTTCAATACTTAGATTATATGTATCAGATCATTATCTGATTACACAGAGAAACTTTACTCAAATTTATAAGGCTTCTATCTAGCCTCTAAATTCTTTTGTCAAACCAATAGGCAGAATTTTGTAATTTTCTTAGAACAATCTTCCATTCAAAGTTTATGTAGTTGAACTACATTGTCAATAAACATTGAGTAACTTATCATGTCAAAAGTCCATCAAAAATTCTCTTTCCAAATCCATAATCATAATCCGAACCAAATAGCATACTAAATCTTAACTTCCTCAAGATATTCAAAGTTGTAAAAGCAATAACTTAGTTATAATTTAATTTCATATAACTTAAATCTCATAATTCTCATTCATAATTAATCTCACATTACTTTCCCCATAAATTTATTTCCAAGCATACTTATGACTTAATTTCTCATATATTCTCCTTTCACATAATGTTGTTCATATCTTCCTCTTTTCAAACATATTTAAACTCAAAAGAACATTCTCAATGCATAGATAAACAAACTAGAAGAGTTCACAAACACATAGCTCAAACATTCGGTGAGACTCCAACCAATGGCCCAATATATACATAGGAAGAAATCAAATATATAAGGGTGTTTAGATGATTTGGACAAAGTGGTGATCAGTCACTTCATCAAAATCTCACCCAAGGAATGATTTATATTTATATAAATATATACTCAAATGGGCTCTTCAATGGAATTCATATACAAATGGTATAAGAGTCCTCACCATAATGTAGAGTAAATGCCTTGTGATAACAACAATGCATCACAAAGTTTCTCACATAAGAATCTCAAACACAAATATTTCACATCTCATTCAAAGCATAGTTGCCCAAATTTTATATTCATCACACCATTATTATCAAATAGAAATAACTCTTCGTTGACACAGAAGAGATGACGGCACGAGCGAATTACAAAGATGAAAGGGATGCAAAGATATGGAAAATCCTATGCTCCGTAGCACAGCCTAAGATACTTGACATGACAATTAGAACAAGGCTCTAACCTAGAGCTCAAAAGTTGAGCATAAACCAAAAGCTCAAATCATGCTCTGATACCACGTCTGTCACGACCCAAATCTGTGGTTGGTGACCGGCGCTAGACTTCAACTCCTTTAATCATAAAGAAATCTAGCCAGCCTCAAATGTATTCAGAATTTATAATAATTATCTTTTAAACATAAAATTTAAAACCTAACGATCTTTAGTTTCTTATTCCAAGTTTACAAAATATAAGCCAGGCTTTTTTTTTAATACATACTCCCAAGATCAAAACAAATCCTGTGACTACGGAGCTTCTAGATCAATGAGAAAAATACAAACTGGAGACCTTCAAGACCAGTCCCGAAGAATAAGTGGACTAGACATGATCAGACTAGATCTCTGGACCAATACAACTCGTGTATGAGTTCCTGCAAAACTGGTGAGAGGGGGGATGAGTGTTTTGGAACACTCAGTAAACAAATAAGATATGCATCGTAATTTATTTAGCTACTCAATGCACAACATAACTAAAACATGCATATAACTAACATGGCAAATGAATTATGCGGAGATGTACATTATTCAAAAGTCATACTTACCAAATGACCAAATATAGCATATAATCACAAAGTCACAGAAACATGAGCTAACTACGCAATTTGACACATGACACATAATTCTAATATCATATAGCAGAACTGACGAACATTCGGCAAGATCTAGATAGTGTCACTCCAATCCCGACACGAGGATACCATATATCAAAGGTACCATCATCAACCAAGCTCCTCGGCCAAATAGTTCTGCCCGCCGGAAGACAATCATATCATATCAGACCAACCTCATCGGCCAAACAGTTCTGCCCGCCGTAGGCAACCATATCATATCAGACCAACCTCATCGACCAAATAGTTCTGCCCGCCGTAGGCAACCATATCATATCAGACCAACCTCATCGGCCAAATAGTTCTGCCCGCCGTAGGCAACCATATCATATCAGACCAACCTCGTCGGCCAAATAGTTCTGCCCGCCGTAGGCAACCATATCATATCAGACCAACCTCATCGGCCAAATAGTTCTGCCCGCCGTAGGCAACCATATCATATCAGACCAACCTCATCGGCCAAATAGTTCTGCCCGCCATAGGCAATCATTTCACATAGCGGAGCTATCTATATCATATAGTTATTCGTATCACACAAATTCATAGGCTCCAAATAAATCAAATATGTCCAATGAATAAACCAACATCTTCAGTGCCCACTCGAGACCAAATTAATCAAAAACTTACAAATCATAATGTAATATCATAACGCTCATATGAAAAATGCACAATATGCACTAACAATAACATATTCAAATCATAACAAATAAATAAAGTGCGCCAAATAAAGCACGAGTCACATATTATTTGTTTACCGTTTGAGAATTTTCTAGACAGTCCCCCGAATTAGCTCTTCCCAATATCTAGCTCTCTCACTTATTCTGATCCTCCACGGTCAACGCCTTCCTAAGCTTCTCAAAGTACAAAATCAAATGAAGACAATTTAATTTTAACTTGTCGCTATTCATTACATCACAATTTATTACCTTCATAATTATCATTTTAATCTTTCATTCCAAATAGACTATTTTTAGTCATCTCTAAAGTTTCCCAGATAGAACTCGTAGGTAAGTATTTTATTTGACTATTTGCTCCTGTTCACATCTTCTAGACATGGTTCATATTATTTTAATTACTCAATTTAATTACATGAACCTTTTTCTCGTAAAATCTTATATTCTACCTGAAAAACTAATTAAACTCCAGATTATATTCCTTCCTCTCATAATTTTATCAAGAACTCACAATCTTCAAAATTGTTCACAGAAAGTTATACTCATAATTTGTAACTTACATATTTAATTATATACTCTCGGTTCATTATTGTTCCATACTAAAACCTTAATTAAAAATCCATTTTACTCATTAAATACTTCCAAAATATATTAGATTTAAAGTTATTACGTAGATCACTAAGTATCTGAGTCCATATATCAATTTCAATAATTAAATTACTTGCCTTCTTGTTGGTTTCGGCTCTCTCATATTTACTTCTCTACGACTCATCTAACTTACCAATTTCTTAATTAAGTACTCATCGTATTCAAATCTTTAATCTATTACAAGTTTCCATAGCAGACAATTGATTTTCAACTTAATTTACATACATATACTATTCATGTTCTTAGCTTAATTTACAAATTCTAATTTCCTTTACTTATAATTCATGTACTTAACTAATAAAGATAAACACTTACCTTATAAGATTATCCCTTGGCATGTTCTTCTTTTCTCTAGTTTATCTTCATTTTTCTTATTTCCATTATGTTTATATTTTTCTGTCCATGTTTCGTGAAAACTGAAAAGGAATAAAAGATCGAACTCAACAACTTGTATTCTTCCCATCAAGTTTCACCGCCTCTAAACTTTTGTCTTTTACATTTCTTTTGCGGGATGTAGATTACGTAGTCACTTTTCTTTCCCTTCTTTTCTTGCCACGTCTCTTTCTTTTAATTTTTACCTTGCTTACTTTTTATTTTGTTGGCTTCGATTGAATTTTTGGATGAGAACAAGCAATTGTCCACTAACCCTTTTTATATTGCACATGAAATTTTCGTGGCCAGCTTTATATTTGCCACGTTACCTTTTTTTGGTAAACATAAATAATTAATCGACCCAATCATATCTAATCATAATTCTAGAATATCTCGGTCACTAATTTTTAGTTTAATCGCTCAACATAGCATATTATTACCTTATCAAATAATTTAGCATACTTGATTAAATCCAATTAAATATAGCTCACATGAGCGGGTATTACAAGTTTATCGCGAGAGCGTTGATTAGTTTCCTTCGAAACATCCAGACCATATCATGAACTTAATAAACCCTATAAGCCATTTGGTTATTTAGGTTGTCATTGGTACCAAGCTCACTCTTGTTTTAAGTGTTTAAACCATCACCTTGTTTAGTTGTAATTTTATTTCAAGTAGCATATTGTGTTTGGAATTGACACCTCCATTTCTTATAGTCCTAAACTAGTGGTAGAGTCGAGTTTGTGGCCTAGTTTAGTCCTTGTGGGACGACAATCCCTTACTTACTCATTATTGCAAGAGGGGTGAAAAACCTCTCTTTCAGGCATCCAACGGAGAGGAGGAGGCTGCCGGCATCGCCAATTGAAGAGGCGGCTGAAACCCTAGGGTAAAAGATTGGGAAACGGGATCCTCTTGCACCCTAGCCAGGGCCAGAGGAAGCGGGGACAGATGGGAGACCGATCCCCCCGGGTCGGGAGGAGGCCCAGCCATGGCCGACGAAAGCAGGCCACCGACGACGAGAAAATTTTTTGGGTTTCTTTCGGGGGTTTCTTTCGCTTGGTATAATAGAATTTATATTTAATTTTTAATTACTTCACTGTACAAAACAAAACATGAAAAAATATTAATGTCCATCTTTTTCCTTTTTCTAGTAGAGGTTAGTAGCCCACATACATGCACTAATTACGTCCCCGCCAGTAGAAGTTAGCAGCCCACAAAGTTTTTTGGTGGAAGAGGAGGGGCAAGAACCTCTAAATATATAGACAAATGGCCAAATACAACCTACTAAGTGCAAGGCCCCCTCTCGGCCTCTTGTGAGGTTGCGACCGTTGGCCTCGTCAAAATTCTATCACGAAAAAATCCAGTGGAAAAAATCTGTGATAAGGAAAGAGTACCTCGGGAGGAAAAGTTTCCCCTTGACGTTTGGTGTGTCGCATAACCTGGCCTTGCACCGTCACTAGGTAAAACAACTCGGGAAGAAAAATCCCCCCTAGGCCCAATGCCATCAACAATACTAGATAAGCGAGTACATCGGGGGAGACTGATACCCCGCAAATCGTCCAAATATACATCCATACAATAGACCGGAGGGGCATCAAGAATAACATACTCAAAGAAAAGTTTGAGGGCAAGCTTGGAAAGCGCATCCGCCACCCGATTCCCCTCGCACCAAGTATGCTGGATGCCAATCTCCCAATCCTTCGCAAAAAGCTTCCTTGCCCTCGAGCTCAACGTTGCCAGAGGGTGAGCTTGGTCAACCTGACGCCCGATACAGAGAATGGCCAGTGACGAGTCCACCTCCACCAGGAGCCTCCTGAACCCCCTCTCCCAAGCTAGCTCAAGACCAAGGATCAAAGCCCAGAGTTCTGCAGCTAAGGATGTGCATCTCCCAATGTCCTTGGCGAACCCGCATAACCAAGTACCACCCGAGTCGCGGATAATACCACCAGCTCTAGCAGTACCCGAGTTGTCCATCGAAGCTCCATCAGTATTGAGCTTGACAAAGCCATCCACAGGTCTCTGCCAAGAGACTAAGATCTCCAGAAGCCCACAAAGTTGCTATTGAATGGTTCTAACTTATCTTTTAATATAATGAAATATGTATGAGACTATCTTTATTGTCGGAGATACAATGATACAACACACATGATCAAACTTGTTCTCATAATTAAGTTAGAATTTAAAATTTGAACCCAAAACTTTAAAGCCTACGAGACCAAGTAGTGTGTCTTCTCCCATATAGTCATTTTTTTAAGAAACTTCTTCTATATAGTCTATCAGACCAGAGTTTATATATACTTAATTTTGTTTAATGTGTCATCGAATGGGAATCATATGAGAATTAACGAACGACCATTGAAAGTGACACACTCACAAAAATTTCCATGGACGAAAGTACGTAGTTGTTGACAAACGGATTCAGCATATTATAATTAATAAATATTACGCGTCACATATATACCATTTTTTATGTTTCAGCCGATTGCACATTGAATTAAAAATAATTAAAATAAAGAACCCCAGAGTTGGAGAAATGTATTTAAAGTGGCCAATCAGCTCCATCGTCATTATTGAATAATGGTGTTTGGGTGTGAGGCAATATGTTATGGATCAATGAGTCACCCATCATCCTTAATCTCTTTATTTGTCACCATAACTAGTGTAAGATTATAATATAAGGTGACAAATTAAATCGTGTACGTGTTTCTGTGCATTTGCACCACCATTATTAATTAGCTTTTCAATTTTATTTTCCTCAAAAACCTATGGTGATGGGGAAATTGAATTAATATTCGAAATTGGAAACATCAGCGACAATAACACTTTTACCTTATTCGGGAGTACAATTATATGTGTGTATGAGGCTAGAGCCAGATATAGATGGGACTATTACAATTAGTTATGATATAATTTTGCCACAGTTTAAAACAAGGTTTTTAAATATGTGCGGTCGGACCGGTTGGACTACGATTTGGTCTGAAGAGCGTATCGAGTTTGGCCAAAAAAAAAAGCCAACCTTACTAACCATCCAAAAAATGGTCGGACCGGATAGTTTGACCAAATTTTTTACCCCGTATTTTCTGGTTCGTAAGGTTAAACCAAAGAATCAGGATTGGTCGGATATTTTGACCAAGAAAAAAGACAAAAAAAATCAACCAAACTCTAATAAAAAGAAAAAAATTATGTTTGGTCAGATATTTTGGCTGGGGTAGTGATAATTAAATTTTTAATAAAAATATTTTTTAATATAAAAAATACCGGTCCGACTGGTGGTCCAACTTGTCAGACTGGTCTAAACATGACCCTGAGGCAAGAGCAGGTCGCTCTCCGGGTCGTATTTGAAAATCTTGGTTTAAAAAGTTTCTACTTCTTTAGATTTAGATTAGTCGTGACATACTATATTTTCTCATCGAATTTTATCGTAGTATAGTTTTAATGAAGCATGGGACTACAATTTCATATGAGAGAATTTTATTCACGTTTAATTAAATTTTACTTATAAAAAGAGTATAGAAAAAAGATATAGATGTCAATTGGGGAATAATAAAGCAAAATTCGACATGTCATGCCAAGTTATTGTGAGGGATTAATCCGATAATTCGTTAAAGGGCATATTCGTATGGTACATATACGAACCACAGATTAGATTAGCTTTTCGTATCTAAGAAAATTCTGTATTCTTGCACACGTTGTCTTGTCACTATATCTATAGATGAAGGGTTTGGTAGAGACACTGAAATAAATATTCGTGATAACAGTATATATGCGCTAGATGTCCTTTTTAGTTTGTAAAAGAAAATTTTAAGTTCGAGTTAGACAAAATTATAAACAACTAAAAAATATAAAAAACTATGAATTTTTGGCACGGAAAAAGCAAAACAATATCAATTTCCCTCAAGGTTTCCTATCAAAATTAAAACCTCTTTCAGTAGAGTCCACCAAAAAGAAGAAGAAAAAAAACCTCCTTCGGCAATAATTTAACCCCAATTGGATACAATCGTGAAGCAGGCATATGAAATATATCCAAAATTGATACTGGTGGATGTATAATAGAGAACCTTAACATACCAGAAAAACAGGCATAGCTTAGCTAGTTAGTGCTTCAAATTTATCACGTAGTATGAATGACAACAGGACTATGAGATTAACTCGTTCTACCGTTAATCTAAACATAGCAGCCATGGGACTCTCCCTGGAATATTCTTTCGTGTGTTTCAATTGTTTAAAGTGCTTTTCAAAGGTGGACAACTCTGAGCCTCAATCCTCCACGAATATTCCATTATATTCCTCCCTAAAACAACTCCTCAAATTCAAATCCCAGTCCATAAACCCTAATTACACCAGAAAATTAGGTATAAAACTTAATATCCTTTATTTTGTACAGCGAATAAAAACCACCTTCACGTAATATTCCATAAGCAACTTTTCATATATTCACATCCTCCTCCCGAATATAAATAGACCCTCCTTTCTCTACCAGCCACTCCATCCTAAGTAATTAACAAATCTAAACTTAATTAAGCCCATCAAGTAGTAGAAGCAATGGCCGGAATTGTGGCCGTGTTCGACTTCGATAAGACCATCGTCGATGTCGACAGCGACAACTGGGTGGTGGACGAGTTGGGTTTTACCGATTTGTTTAACCAGCTCCTCCCTACCATGCCTTGGAACTCCCTCATGGTTAGTTGATCACCATCTCTTACGAAGCTTTTTCTATAAGTAGTCGGATTTTGTTGCATTGTTGGCGGGTTCGTATCAAAGTGTGCGATAATCTTGGAATATGTCATATAGGATAGGATGATGCAAGAAATCCACTCCAAGGGAAAGACCGTCGAAGACATAGAGGAGGTTCTTTCGAGAATCCCAATTCATCCGAGGATTGTTCCTGCCATTAAATCAGCTCATGCTTTAGGGTACAAATACAATACAATTCTTGGACATTGTTTTTTTTTCTTAATGATTCTTTAATTTCTTTATGTAACTTTGGCTAACGAATGACTAATATATTTTTAATTAATATTTAGGTGCGAGCTGAGGATTGTTAGCGACGCAAACACGTTCTTCATCGAGACTGTATTGAAGCATCTGGGGCTAAGAGACTACTTCTCGGAGATTAACACGAACCCCGGATTGGTTGACGAAAAGGGACGGGTTAGGATTTTCCCCTTCCACGATTTTACCAAATCAGCCCATGGATGTCCCCTCTGCCCTCCAAATATGTGCAAGGTATAAACGCTCCTCCTAGAATATCCCCGAAATTGTAGGCTTCTGTTTTTCGCGTATACCTACCCATTTTCCGTTTTTATATTTATGGATTAGTTCAAAGTTTAATAAGCTTTTAAGAAGACTCTAAAAGCATTATTAGAGTCCTAATTCAATTAGTTAGTGTATTAGTAGATTATCTTAGGGAGAAGATGTCACGGGAGTCCAAGCGTACTTGTCAATTTGGTGTTTTCTTTAAAGTCCACTTTTCTTATTATAGGTACTTTTGTGTTTTACTACATCAATACTTCGTATTTTGAATTTTTTGACCTTAATTGAACTTTTAAGTGGCCTATTTACATGACAACCGTACTCAATTGTCAAGACAATAAGTTGTCGGATTTTTTACGCTTAAATCTCGATATGATATTCTCAACGCACACGAAATCGATATAACCAAATCTATATATGTGAAACAGGGCGTGGTAATCGACAGAATCCAAGCATCACCAGCCAAGGAGGGAAACAACAAGAGAATAATTTACCTTGGCGATGGAGTCGGGGACTTCTGCCCGAGCTTGAGGCTCAAGGAGACGGATTACGTGATGCCAAGGAAGAATTTTCCGGTGTGGAATCTAATCAACGAGAATCCAGCGCTGATCAAGGCGGACATCAACGAGTGGGCCGACGGAGAGGAGCAAGAGCGCGTGATTCTCGAGTTGATCAACAGGATTCTAATGCAGGAGGAGGATAATTGCATTTCAAATTCCAACTTGTTTGCAGCAGATTGCAAGTTGCAGACCATCTCAGTTGCTGCTTCTCATGATGCCTTCTTTAAGGCTGTCCCTGTGGACTAGCTTATTTGGACCAATTTCTTATCTTTGGGAACCTTTCAGTTTGTTTGAAATGGATTTTACTATAATATCAAGGAGTATCTGATCAAATGTGTGATGCTCCAATTGATCCAGTGGAAATGTAATCACTATTTGAAAAAAAAAATGCAACGAGTATATAAGTTTGCTTTTGATGTTGACTTATTTAGTATGCGTCGAGTCTACTCGTAAATGTGCATATCAATTAGTAGTTAAATGCGTAGATGAATTAGTAGTATCGAGGTTGTTCTATTTTGATGTGGTCGACTTCATCAACGCACAATCTTCTTCGATAGATTGAAAATCAGAGAACAAAGTTATCTTAGCGAAATTAGCTATTAGAAGTCTCTTTAATTGTAAGCTTGAGTTCACTCTGAAGGCAGCGAATGAAGTTGCCAATTGGATCGTCATAGCATTAAGACTTCAACTACGTGCTCTTAATTGGCCGCTTCATTAGCAGTTGGAGCTTGGATCGTCTATTGTATACTGCCTATCCTATTTAATTAAATAGATAGTGGAAGGTTTTATATCTAAAAAAAATTATATTATGACAAGACGAGTTAAATTGAAATTTTATCAAGAGAATTTCTTTTTTTTAGTTTGAATGAGTCTTTCTAGTACTTAATTATCTTTGCTGACGTTCGTACTCAAAACCAAGGTTTTTAAAACCAGACTGGAGGGTGACCCGGCATTTTGTATTTTTCCGACCCAACCAGTCTGACCAGTAAAAATATCGGTTGGACCGGAATTTTTTTAATTTATATTATATCGGTAAAAAACTCTCATTTTCAACCATCCACTTTTCTTCACTTTTTCTCTCTCCTTGTCTCTTCTTGTTCTTTTTTTCTACAACTCCCACGCCCCCCACCCATCCACCTATCATAATCTCTCTCTCTCTCTCCCCCCCCTTTTTATTCTAGTTCTCTTCTCCCTCTCTCATTCAATCAACCTCCTTCAACCCTCTCTTTATCCTTCTGTATATTGCCTTTTTGCCATCTTCCCTTGACTACTATTTCTTATGCTCGAATTATTTTGTTGTACTAAGGCTTTGCAAGTTAGGAGATCTATCTTCAGAATAATTTTTTGGTCAAACGAAAATAACAAACACCTGATGTTCATCATTTTTTAGTTTCCTGTTTTTGGTGGAAGGAAAAAAAGAACCTGGTGCATCCATTTCACTTTCTTGGTTGTGGTCGAAGTATTTTTTTCCATTTCCCGGTTGAACCGCTATAATCCGGGTCAACCATAGTGTGAAACCGTCCGGTCGGGCCGGATTATGGGCGGTTCAACCGTTCACCGGGTTTTAACAAAAATGACCCGGTATTAGTTTGTGCCGGTCGAACCACCGGTCCGACTGCGAATTTTAAAACATTGCTCAAAACACGTCACAATCACTAATTAAAACTCTCCCTCTCTCTTATTCTTCAAAAGACAGATCATTTGCCATCAAAAAGAATAGTAGACGTTGGACACCATAATGACGTAGAAAAATATTCTCAAAAAAAAAAACCACATAGAAACTTAGCCATCAGATTAGAGAACCTAGACCACATAAAATGTGTGACGTGACATGCCATATAATTAATCAAATGGGACATTGGCCAATTTTTTTTTTGCTCTATGACCTTTTCAGATATTAAAAAATGAAATGATTTATTAGAGAGTCAACTCCAACTGGACGGCTGACATATGACACCTGTGTACAAGTCGAAAAGAAACTCTAAGACTATTCACAACGGGGTGGGTACCCGCCCGTCAGAAAATATTAAAAAAAATAATAACTCGTGAATAGTGGGCGGCCCAGAGCGGTTGGCCGCTCGTGGATCGCGATCTAATTTTTTTGTTTATTTTATCTAGTTTAGTTATATTTGTTACAATATTATTCGATAAAAATATAAAATTTTATATTTTTAAATTTCTTATTAAATGAACCTAATATTTTTAAAGGGAATATAATTTATTTTTTAATTTTTTATAAAAATTTGTATAACTAATATATGAGAGAGAAATTAATTATTTATATTGTGATGTAGGTTGGGATGGGTTATTCTTGTGAGTATCAAATATTTAGTTGGGTTGAGTTGGGTATGGATGAGTGAGAAATTAATTGTTTATTCCGTGAACTAGGTTGGGATGGATTGTTTTTGTGGGTAGCTTAAGACTATGTGCAGTGGTGACCTCGTACAACCTAAATACTAAATAAATAATTAATTTTTTTTATCCACATACAACCTAATCTAATTAAATATTTTCTTATTCTGATTGTGACATTGTTCAAACGAAGTCACCAAATAAATAATTAATTTCTCTCATTCACATATTACCTATTATCAATTTTTGTTTACATATAAATTGTAATAAATATATGAATATGATGTCTCTATAATTATAACAAGAAAAAATTATAACAAAGTAATAATTAAGATTCAAAAAATTGCATTACTAATTTAGATTTCGAAAAACTACAAATGAATGCGTTAAATGATAAATTACAAATAGAAAAGATGTAAATTATATATTTAATTCTCAATGCCAAATTTTTGCCAAATATGCTCAATCAAATTATTTTTTAGAGCGTTATGAACTTTTCTATTGCGAAGTTATTTTCTATTAATCATATAAGTGGATAGGTTTGCAATGCGTTCAGTAGAGAACTGAAAAGATGAAGGATTATAATAAGCTTGAAATGGTTGATAATTTAGGAAGTTAGGATCATTCAGATCTATAATAGAAATAATATCAAGAGATTATGTAATTAAAGAAGATATGGAAATATGCCAATATTGGACTCTATTTATAGGGATTTGAAATATATAATTTTTATATAATTTATTTTATTTTGTTAAAAATAACTTTAATTTTATAACCACACAAATAAAATCTGAAAAAATATATTTCAATGAATAATATTGTGCCAAGTGTCACTAGATAAAATTACAAAAGAAAAAAAACTAATAAACAACTAACTGCCCTGGCCGCTTGTCAGAAGCGGCCGACAGGCCCTGCCGAGTGCTCGGGCGAGGCATTTTTTTTAATTTTTAATTATTTATTTTTTCCTATTTGGTGATTATGGAGCCAGGGTCACCACTACACATAGCCTACGACTACACCCATCCACAAGACAACTTAAACCCAATCTTCTAATAAATAATTAATTTCTCTCTCATCCATATACAATTCAACCCAACCCAACTTTTTTATACTTCATCAATGACTCGGGGTGGCCACTATTCGAACCAGAGAATCAGAGATTTCAGAACCGAAAGTTTCTGTAACCGAATTCGAAACCTTGGTCAAGATTCCAAAAATTGTCCCAAAGTTTTAAATGCTCGATCAACATTCTTTCTAACAACATCTTGATATTAAGCAAACAACTTGTGCTTTTAGAACTATGGAGATGTAATTGACTTGAGAAATGGAGCCCATAAATGATACATCCTTTTAGTGATATAATATGTCTTGTCATTTACGCGACTGTTCAAGATATAACTCGCTTTTGGTACTCGGCCTTCTAAGACATCACTAAAAACTGAAGATCAGCGGAGTACATTAATATCACTGCATGAATCTGGTGTCCCAAAAAAGTATGTCATATCCATAAGTCATATGATGCAACAGCTTACAAAATGATTTTTGGGTTTCTACTTCTTCGTGTATATTGCCTAGCCCATGCAGTAGGACAATTTTTTTCCGACATAGAATAGTCTTGCCATATCTTGCTCATTGGGCCTTCTCAGTTATTTGTCACCTATTACGAAATTAATGAGAGCTTCCATTGTCTCAATTCTACTAATTCGCAAGTATTCATCAACGGCATCGGTTGGTGACTCATTAGTTAATCCCCTTATAGCTCCATTACATTTCTTTAATGATGAAAGACTTTGTCTACCATTGTCATCTGGTCTTTGGTGAAAATATTGGTCAACGACACTAACGACCTCCACTGTACAAAGGAATAACAACTTTTGCATGTGAAATCTACACCGGAAGATCTCCGGTGTATATGTTAGCGTGTCAACAAAATAGTCGTTCATGAAGTACTCCTCACCAACTTTGCATTCCCTATCAAGATATCATCTTCGGCTTCTAGGAGTTTGATATCCCATGATCAGATTAGGATTGCTTATAATCGCATCCTCGATTATCGATCAATTTGATGATTCTGTTGATTAACTTGTGCTTTCCATTCATCAAATTCGATAAAATTAGAAGTTCCAGGACTTGAATCTGAACTACCGATGTGTTTTCATTGAGACATTTATGAAGTGTGATGGGTAAACTATATTGTGTGAGAATTATGTTTAGTGGAACAAAAGAGTGTAAAAAGATAGTTTTTATTGTTTAGTTTGATACGAATCCAATTATATATAGGAAATACATTTGGATAGACAATTGCATGTAAAAGATGGTATAAAAGTAAAAATAGAATTGACAATTCACTAGCTACAAGATAAGTAGCATGATAACTCTACTTTGACTTTTTTGTCTCGCAGCTACTGACTTGTCAATTATACTTTAACATTTATACCATCATTTACATGGTCTATACATTGAGAAATGATAAACAAAACCGAGAAGGCATATGATAATGAAAGTGATTGTTTCATCCTTATATATTCCACCGTTTGAATCATTCTCGTGCAGGTCTCGATGTGAGATTCCAATTAACCCGTCAAAAAAAGAGAGAATAAGTATTGACAAATCCCAAACGAATACAAAGATGGTTCAGTGTCACGCATCCACCAATATTGAAGATGATGTTTGTCCAATACAAAGTGGTTCGGACTTCAGCCCGCTTTTAGCCCAGTAAGTACCAAACAATACTAGGCCCAAACACTTGCTAGTCTTCTGAACCGCTATTGGTATATCACAAGTTTGCTGATTCGCAGATAACAGGCCCAAACCCAGCCACATATAAATCCACTGTTAAATTGGTACTGCGCTGATCGAGTAAAAATAAGCAAAAATTGCATTGACATACTTTTAAGTCATAATTCGTTTTTCAAAATCATTTGATCAAATCGAAACGACTAAAAGATACAGATGATGTGATTAGTGGTAAAATCGGTTTGATTTTGTTACGAACCGAAAGAGCGGAAAATCTCAATCCGGATCGGATCCAGACCCGATGGACCGAGACAAACATAAAACACTCGAGTAGTGGTTGGCATAATAAGAGGTCAAGAGTCCCAGACATTTGCAAAATTCATAGCTTTTGGAAATTTCATGTCATTTTCATTTTTTCGTGCTCTATAAAGACAGTGAACATTAGACAATTATTTTTTTGAAAGATAAAAGTTAGCAACTTCATTAATCATTAGAATCGTACAAGAGTAGCTCCTCAAGTTCACGAGGAGGATTAGCCAAAACATTCTCCAAAGAAAGACCCATACGAGCAGACTTAGCCAACCAATACGCGACCCGATTAGACAATTAGACAAGTATTATTCTAGGATAACTAAATGTTTCGAACTCTGCCGTTAAAATTGGGTAAGATGAGTACCATATTTTTTTTCGAGTTTCGTTTGATTCGAATCTATATTACTCTACCTCGAGAACCCAAGTTGTCCGTGCAAGGAGATGTGATTTTTGTGGATGGGCCCTACACAATAGGACTCCAGATATTATTGGGCCTTGGGTTCATCGTATATTTGGTGTCAACGACAACGTCAATTTCCATCAGTTTTAGCATCAAAATGTGAGGAATCAATGAGAAGAAATTGAATAGACCAATCTTTGGTCATTTTCCCGAGACAATCTTTTTCGTGTTACTTATAAAAAAACAATATTTTCGTGTTTCTTTTATCCATGCTTAGTTTTTGTTGGCGTGAATTGTGCAGGTTCCATATCATGAAAATGTGAAAAAATCACCTGGCCATGGTTTTTCTGGTTATTATCAATAAAAAAGATTGATAAAAATTAGTACTTCCAAACTTATGTTTCCTTTATTTTGGACAATTGTAAATGGACAGTTGTTCAAGAGAATTTCCCCCTTAAAATCTAATAAGATATTTTATAAATAAAACCATAAAATATTATTACAAGAATCACCTAGTAAATAACACCCTATAATAATTTGTTCAGAATTTTTTCGTGGACGATAATTTATTCTGAATTGGTAATGGTATATACTATATAACATAGTAGTTTATATCAGATGGTTATATGAAAAGTGTACATCCACCGAAATTATTATGACGTATATCAGACACTTGGATTTTATTTTTGGAATGTTGTATTCTTAATAGATGTATAGTAACTTCTAAAAAAAATGCATAGTAATATCTGATGAATATCCGAGGAGCAGAGTTATTTCTGAGACGCCTAATAAATTACTACAACCTGGGGTTGGTACATCAATTCGGAACCATAATTGTTATGACATATATACCTATCATACATGTATTTATTTATTTATTTATCATATATTAATACAATTGATTTGTCATTCACCCTGTTCTTGTCCCAAACCCCATGGAAGTTCCCCAGGAGATGAAACACACAGAGCCAATTATTTATCCAGGGAAGAAATGAAATTAAATGGTGTGGGCGTGACATTAATAAATAACATGATTGAGACCATGGAATCCTAGAATAACATATTAAACCAAAAATTTTAATATAATAAGTTGGTAAGATAAAATATTTATAGATAAAGACACCACACTTGTAACTAAATAGTTTGGTAATACATACGCTCCCTCAAACGAAGCTTATCAGTCTGAAATTTAACTAGCTCTTACATCATCAATGTGTCATGACATCATGGTAGTCTAATCTTGAGACAACGTGTCGTTGAATTTTCAAAAACTATATTTGCAAAGTATGCTAATCTCGACAAAATCAAATGACAAAAAAAAATCATAGTCTAATCAAATGTCGAGTCCAATTATTAGAAAGTAATTATGGTTACATTTCGTATAAAAGATTACTCATCTTGAACATAAAATAGAGGGGGAAATTGAAGGGATGATGTTGGCCAGTGATTGTGATGCTATCAAATGGCCCACCATTAATGATGACCATTGAAGATAAGATGAGCTGAGACGTGGGGCATGGGAGAGGAAAATGACCTTCTACTTCTATGGAGTTTTTAGCTAATTAGCCCAATGGTTTACCTAACAAGTTGTTGCTAGCAGTTGGCTACTGCTTGGTTCCTCATGTGTCACCTTCACCTGTTTCCTGCCTAAGTTTCCTGCTACTCCTTAATTACTCTGATTATCTCTTTTATCTAGGGAAATATCAACTTTTTCGATATTTATTATTTCGATCAATCTGACTTCGAATCGAATAATAACAAACACAATTTAGTTTTTTTCGTCTAGTTTTAGCAATCATATATTTTTATGTGAATTGCAAGCAATATGTTGAGATGACGTTGTTCAAGTGTCAATTAAATTACTTATAAGAGCACGTATAACAGATTTCAACTCACAACTTAACAAACAGATTTCCAAATTTATTTCCGAAAATTTGGCTCAAGCAAATTTGCATCGTTAGCACAATTTTAGTACCGAAATCTGAAACATATTGTTTTAGTAGAAGAATATGCTTTCAAGGTGAAACGTGCTACTAACACAAGATGAATAGAATGGTAACGGTCCTACCTCGTTTCCCAGAAGTTGGTAGGGTAATTCCCACCTCTTGCGAAAATGGCAAATCTTTGCTTGGGAAGGGAATAAAACCCAATACCATCTAAAGCCCCGAGATTTAGGTCAATCCGCCTAAATTTTTCAAAAAAAAAGTGAAACGTGCTCAGATAAGCAGTTAGGCAATCAATTCTTGCTCCCGTGGACGATGAATTAACTATAAAAAGGAGAATCCCGGAGTACCAAAGCTAAACAATTTCGAGGTTTCCAGTACGCGAAACAAGACCATGAATTGAAAAGTATACCTTTTCTCACAAAAAATTGAAGAGTATACAAAACTGGATTTTCAATACCAAACTGTCGATTAGGTCGAAATTTTTGAAAGTTATTAAAATTTATATGACAAATATTTAATATTGTTATATTTTCTAAGTTTTAAAAAAAATCTCTTATTTAAATTTAAAAAAACTTTTTCACACTCATCCACCTCGGATGATGAAATTGAAAAGGGAAAAGTCTCATAAAGTACCCTGTAGTTTCAGACTTTCAGAATTAAGGCCATGTGGTTTCAAATTGGGAATTTAGTACCATGTGGTTCACATATTTTTTCCCAGGCAGGTCCAGGGTAGCTGCCCGGGCTATTTGGATTGCCATGTCATAGACTGTGTCCTCGTGTCACGCCAGCTATACCCGATCCATCCTCGTGGTATATTACGTGTCACTTGGTAAATTATACTTTGATCCCAAATTTATTTATATTTTTTCAAAAACCCAAATTTCTTCGAACAAGATTTGCATGTCCAAGCTACATACGACTCTATCTCTCTCTCCATAGATTCCTAGAACTTGCAATTATCGTCTCCCTCCTGGAATCAAATCACCCAAAAAGGACAAGAAGTGAAGTTGTTGCCGTCGAAGAAACCATTGGGGACCGCCGTGAAGTTATTGCCGTCGAGGAGGAGCTCCGAAAGCAAGCGAAGCCACCTCCTTGGCTAGGGTTCCGGCGAGCTTCCTGTTGGAGAGTTCAAAACGGCATCGGAGAACATCAGCTAGTCGCCGAAAGCGGCGTCACCGTCAGGATCCAGTAGCACACCGCACGCCCCTCAGGGGAGATCCCCATCGGAGAAAAGGTAACTTGCGAGAGGGTGGGGACGACGGCAGCAGTTTTTGGTGGTTATGGTTAGCGATTTCCTAGAGAATGGTGGTGGCTCCCGTGGAAGCTCCGGCGTCGACTCCTGCTGCATCCCCGACCTCCCTCTTCTCGTCGACAAAATTTTTGGGGTTGAGTCGGTCTGATTTGGGTCATGTGTCAGGGTTGGGTCGGTCCAATTTGGGTCAAATTTCTAGAAGTGGAGGAGAGGAGAGAGAAGGGAGGTTGGTTAGGGATAATGAAGTTTCTGAAAAATATTAATAAAATGGGGATTGTTTTGATATTTTCCATAAAAGCAACCAATAGGATAGATTGGGTGTAACTGGCGTGACACATGGACAAAGTGTATGACATGGCAATCCAACTAGGCCGGGCAACTACCCTGGACCTGTCCGGGAAAAAATGTGTAAACCACAGGGTACTAAATTCCCAATTTGAAACCACATGGCTTTAATTCTGAAAGTCTGAAACTACACGGTACTTCATGGGACTTTTCCCAATTGAAAAAGGGTAACGCCCATGGTCTACTTTAATTTAATGCGAGGGGGAAAAAATCTTAAATCACATTTTCCCATGCAAAATATTAAATGGGGAGCGATGAATGTACTAATTGGACACTGTGTGAGCTGTAGCTTTTGAATCTGAAGCTACGGGGACAGTACAAACCTTGTTTGCATTTAATGTCTTATTTTCAAAAAAGAAATAAAATATCCCCAGTGGGACCATCTCGTGGTCGTAATCGAGAGGGTGATTATTGTATAATGATCCCTTAATTTTCGTTCTAACTTCTAGATTAGACAATGATCGCTTTATTTTCTTTTCTTTGCTAGGTATTCTTTTTTTTCTATTTTTTTGGCAGTGCTGGGGTCTAATTAATGTTATTTGTCTATCACATTTTTTGCGTCTACTTGCCGTTTTTGCGTGTCGCAAAAATTAGGCTCCAAAATTGAAAATTCACCATAATTAAGTAGTTTTTCTGTTTGTTGTTGAGAAAGTGGGTACAAGAACGTCAAGACTATCTGAGACGGATCTGGAATGATTGTTCCAAGGTCGACCTAACAGAGAGGGTGAAAAAAGAGGTGAACCTTAGACTATCAATCTAATGGAAAGAGAAAAAAGAGCTACGGGCTAAGCTAAGGAAAAGAAAATATACAATAGTTGTTATTTAATGTGTTGGTGATCCCCTTCTCCGGTACCCGAGCTCCCTTTATATAGCACGTCCTGATCTAGCTCCATCATTCCCATGCAAGAAATTCTGTCCCGAGTGAATATTTCATTTTCAAATCAACCCGGCTTAGAATAGGAAAATATAAACCATCTTCCTCATATGAACAGATCTCGTCTCCGATTAGGAATATGTCGGTCGTGCCGACCAAGTAACTGTGTCCCAAAATCTTATTCGAATCTCAGAAATCCCTGCTCTACTTAGGAAAATATAAGCCGACCCGATCCTCTCGAACCTTCCATGCAAAAGCTCGTCTTAAGCCCATCAACGCTGAAATAACTTACCGTCTTTAAGCCCGAAGTGAACTCAAAAAAGCCCAAATTTTCTGCCCATATAGACCAAATAGTCTTCCCGTCCGGGCTCTCAAAGTGGAATTGTCAAGCCCATCCGGCCCTCCTATACAGACTTCATTCTTCCGTTCGAGTCCCTGAAACGGCCTTCATTCTTCCGCCCGGGCCCTTAAAGCGAGCCGAGGCTGCCGCCTATAAGGCCTAAGACGGGCCAAGCCTACCGCCCACAAGCCAAAGAGGTAAGGGCCTACAACCAATCGCCTTAAAGTCCAACACGGACTTGGGCGACCACCTGAGGCAGGCCGAGCGGTTCAATCTGGACGGACACACCAACCCGAACATGGATTCCCACAAACGAATCCGGAGATAAACACTTTTGGTACACACCCGGAGTATGAATTTTGTACTTTAACACCCAGGCATATCACTTCACGTACCGAGGCGTCCAACCGGACATCCCACTGCACGAGCCGAGATGTCCACCTGGACACTTCGAAGGTCAAAACGCCCTCCGGGCTCCCGCCTCGAAGGTTAAAGTGACTATCTGGGCTCCCGCTTTGTAGGTCAAAGTGACCATCCGGGCTCTGGCTTTGTAGGTCAAAGCGACCATCCAGGCTCCTGCTTCAAGGTCTGAGGTGTCCTTCCTCTTTGACCTACTTTCACTCCGAATCTAAAGAACTCACCAACTACAAAGTCGTAGATTTATTTCTTGTCTTCGCACAACAACTTGAATTGTCTCAATCCAAACTTCGGATAGAAAGTTATGAGTATTTTACCAAAGAGTGTCACCCAGGCGGGCGGGAAGCGGACGGAACCGGCCTTCCGCCTTAGTCTTGGAAGCGGAAAGCAGACCAAAGCGGGAAGCGGACCGAACCAGTCCAGAGTGTGATCAGTTTAAAGTAGACTTTTGACCACCTTCCGCATTGAATCAGAAAATATTGTAAACTACAAAGTTGTAGATCCACGTCTTATCTTTCCATATAAACTTGACTCATCTCAATCGGAGGTCTGAGGCGGATGCTGTGGTTTTTCTACCAAAATGCGATAGTCCTTGACGAGGCAACCAACACCAAAATTTGAAGCCTCGTGTTGACCCTCTTCCATGCATATTTAGGCAAGACTCTTCAAACATAAGTTGGTGATCTGCTTCTTGGCTTTCCATGAAAATAAGAATCACTCCATTCTAAGATCTGGGTAGCGTGTTACGACCTATTTCTCGAGGATGGACATGGCTGCCTTAGTACCCACCATTCACTTGTGGAAACGCCAAAGCTCTCTTCATTAATTTTGTGTTAGGCACCGACTTCGTGAACATGGACCTCAAGCCAAAACTCGTCTCTAAAAATACGGACCTTGTGTCAAACCTCGCTTCCATGAATGCAAAAATATTTGACCTCTTACATGAAATATATAATATATTAGAACACATTTTTCGATTTTCGTTTGAGCATTGAAAATATTTCTGGACGAGAAATATTTTCAATCTAATAAATTGCCATTTTTTGCTGTTTTATGTTTTTAAACATACCAGTAGCCACTATCACATCCAATAGTTTTATACTTATATATTTCAAAAAAAATCCCAAAATTGCCGTGAAAAATAGTTTAAACAAAATAAAACTAGCCTTTTACGCACGAATTAATAATACCAACAAGTTTCCAATTGAGATCAATTGATAGAGATGTATCGACACAATTATATCATATTGAGACAAATTAAACTGGCAGTGAAATAGTATCCTACAGTAGCACTTCCAACATCTGGAAGTATGAATATATTATAGAATTATAAACAAAAAGTCGTCAATTTATTTTAATTTAATGTGATAAGAAGAAAATTGGATTCCTTGCACCGCACCAATATTAAATTATTTTGCTGTAGCTAGCGTTTGAAATTTTCGAAAAATAAAAAAGAATTTCGATCGTTTCCCGAATCTAGTGCTTCTAAATTTTGTTTGGTTGCTATTTAAAATAATACAAACTTAGAATATTTAATGTTTGGGAAGCTGAGCCCAGATCCTTTGTCCCTACAACTAAGTTAAAAATTCAAGTTCATTAAGCTTTATTACTTTTTTCGGTGAATTTTCGTTATTTATGAAACTCTATTTTAGGTGATGACTTGTTTATTTAATTAATCTGACTTAGACGTCATTAACGTGTATAATCAATTGCACATTTGCACATTTGCACTCCCTTAGAATTAAAGCAAAAAATTGAGGAAAGGACAAGCGATAGTTTCGGAATGAGCAAGTATGAGATATATATTTTTAATATCCAAAGTTCCAAACCATTTCGGGGGTATTTAACAGTCCTACCAAATCCATCTCACCCCATATAAGCATCGAATTGATTAAGACTTGATCACCAAATTGTTGGGACGAACCAAATGATTTCTCACAAAGTTTTATGTTACTAGTTTAGCCACCGGCCGGTCTCATTGAAACTTGCATGTCCCAAAATCAGAAATTTGTCATTTTTTTTACGAAATTAACTTGATCTGATAATATATTAAGATATTTATATGTAACTCACATTCTGATAACAATATATTGGTAGGCTTTTAACACGCAAAACCTTCGGAGATGGAACAAAAGACATGGTAGGTCGAATAGTAGGTTGTTCCTCCATAATTTTTTTGATAAGTAAATTTGTATTAAAATTACCAAAAGGTAATTACATCAAATTGTATGCAGCATACAACTTCTGAACATCTAGGTTAAAAACACAGATAATGCTATCTAGTACGGGTTCTAAATGTGACTAAGCCAAAAGTACAACAATTCCCTAATTAGTAATAGACCCAAGAAAGAAACCGAACTAGCAAGGATCAAAAGGTAAGATTCGATCGCACCCTCGAGCCATAACCTTTAACACGTGAAGGATAGACGAGGTGTTTTTCTCCTAAAATATGTTCATAAAAATCGCCAAACACCAAACCTCGAGCATAAGATCCTCACTATGGGCATCCTCCTTGGTTGCAATTAGCGAGCTAAGACTAGGCACTACTGAAGATGACTTCGGGAGAGGCAAAACCACATCCCTCATTGGCAGCATCTTGAGAACCGCCATAATTTAGACGGGAATATCTTGAGTTGCACGTTCCCGTCTTCAACTAATTAGTAATTAAACAACAGACACAGACACAGACCAAAAGACTTTGTCCTCTACGAAAAACCCCAGAATTATTAAAACTGGGTACAAACTACAAACCCCAAATTCCGCTTTTGGATGGATAAACAAAACAAAAGGGATCGCCTTATAAAAATGGAACCGGGATCACGGAGATCATCAATTGTCCTCAGTGAGTCAGTTCCTTCTGTATATTTTTTTCCTTCTCGAAATTCTGACATATGTCTGATTGCGTATTTTATAGTCGAGTATTGTTAGCTTATAATCTCTCAAAATAATCATTAGCTTCTTTATGTAATAGAGGTTTTCTGAGTATAATATTTTTTTTTGGAAAATATATGCATACACAAACAATTTGATGAATGTTTTAAAAAACGAGGTAGAAAGTTACCCAAATTTTTTTCGTCTCTCAATCTGACCTTTCGGATAAGATATTTTAAGTGATATTATTAATTATATTTACTATTAAAATTTCAAATAATTATAAATGTCTTTTAATTTTATTACAAAGTTTATCGTTTATAAATATCAAAATTATAACTTAATGACTTTTTAATATGATAAAACCTAAAAGAGGGAATATTTTTTCCAAAAAAATAGTTTTTGATAGTCTAGTCTTGAACAATCGGTCGAACTAAGTGAACTAACCAGACTTATTGGCTAAACTGAGATCAATAGTGTTAAATATTGGTCCAATCACCATTCATAATTTTTTTGGAAAATTTGACATAGTTATAGTACTTCATCGCAATCTGATCAGTGAGATCACTTTTTTTTAATTATCAACTAAGATTGTTTACATTATCAACCACTTTTGAGACATCTGCCTAAGACAATAAATTTTGTCGATTAAGTAATGAACAACGCGCGATTAGTGTGTTTGACGAGGTTGATCAACGCTTAACCGAGACCAAGGCAAGCAAAATAATAAAATGTTTAGTAGTTTCGAAAAGCTGTCAGAGGGGGGACACGATCCGGGTCACGTGGGCCAACGAGGTAGAGCTGCTGCCGCCGGTGCGGCGTCGTTTTGGCGTTTTAAAGTCGGTACATCCCTATACCATCCCATCCTACCACGGCGTAGCGTATTAATGACAATAGAGGAACAGGACGTGCATTGGTGTGACTGGGTCGCTTGCAGAGTGGGCGGGCGACCAGTCGCCTGCTGGAAGGTTGCGAGCTGTGGTGTATTACGTGTTTCGGCGAGCCGGTCCCACCCCGGCATGCAACTTCATAGGACTTGGGAAATACAGCTTTTTTGTCTCTAGTCCAAATAAATTATTGAACTTCTTTGATGCAATTTTTTTTGAGATGTTCTTTGATGCAGTTATATATTTATGTTTGGGACAAAGTTATAAAAAATTTGGATTTTCAAAGACCTTCGTGTTAAGCAGTTCACAAAATAAAAATGCTATTAGGTAGGATTCAATCTATTTTAAAATTATATAATTTTTTTCAATCATTATTCGATGTCACATTTTGTTTTAATTTAAAGTAATTAATTTACTGAGCATGGTTTCCATGTGCTAAGTGATGTTGAGATTTGTTATTATCCGGCCTTCTCATTTGTTTGCAGCTGACGACGCGCTTTCATAGTTTTTTGGGAAAAGTCTATTTTAGTACCCTGTGGTATCGACCAAAATTACTTTAGTACCCTGTGGTAAAAAACTGATCAATCGAGTCATACTTATTCCAATTAACATCAAAAAGGGCCTCGGGCAGCTGCCCGGAGCTCCCCGAACCTACCCGAACCCTGCCCGGACTACGTGGCCAGCCACGTCACCAATTTTTGATGACGCGGCGCCACGTGGAGAGGAGGAGGAGGAGGAGGAGGAGGCGGGGAGGAGGAGGAGGAGGAGGCGGGGAGGAGGAGGCGGGGAGGAGGCGCGGAGGAGGAGGAGGACGCGGGGAGGAGGAGGAGGACGCTGGGAGGAGGAGGGGGAGGAGGAGGAGGAGGAGGAGGAGGGGGGAAGGAGATGGATTCCGGGATTCCGGGTCCTCCTCCTCCTCCCCGCCTCCTCCTCCTTCTCCCCACGTCCTCCTCCTCCTCCGCGCCTCCTCCCCGCGTCCTCCTCCCCGCCTCCTCCTCCTCCTCCTCCTCCCCTCCTCCTCCTCCCCGCGTTCCCTCCTCCTCCTCCTCCTCCTCCTCCCCGCCTCCTCCTCCTCTCCACGTGGCGCCACGTCATCAAAAATTGGTGACGTGGCTGGCCACGTAGCCCGGGCAGGGTTCGGGTAGGTTCGGGCAGCTCCGGGCAGCTGCCCGAGGCCCTTTTTGATGTTAATTAGAATAAGTATGACTCGATTGATCAGTTTTTTACCACAGGGTACTAAAGTGATTTTGGTCGTCACCAATTTTTGATGACGTGGCGCCACGTGGAGAGGAGGAGGAGGAGGAGGAGGCGGGGAGGAGGAGGAGGAGGAGGAGGCGGCGGGGAGGAGGAGGAGGAGGAGGAGGAGGACGCGGGGAGGAGGAGGACGCGGGGAGGAGGAGGAGGAGGACGCGGGGAGGAGGAGGACGCGGGGAGGAGGACGCGGGGAGGAGGAGGAGGACGCGGGGAAGAGGCGGGGAGGAGGAGGCGGAGGAGGAGGAGGAGGAGGAGGAGGGGAGGAGGAGGAGGAGGACGCGGAGAGGAGGACGCGGAGGACCCGAAATCCATCTCCTTCCCCCCTCCTCCTCCTCCTCCTCCGCCTCCTCCTCCCCGCGTCCTCCTCCTCCTCCCCGCCTCCTCCCCGCGTCCTCCTCCTCCCTGCGTCCTCCTCCTCCTCCCCGTGTCCTCCTCCTCCCCGCGTCCTCCTCCTCCTCCCTGCCTCCTCCTCCTTCTCCTCCTCCTCCTCCCCGCCTCCTCCTCCTCCTCCCTGCCTCCTCCCCGCGTCCTCCTCCTCCCTGCGTCCTCCTCCTCCTCCCCGCGTCCTCCTCCGTCCTCCTCCTCCCCGCGTCCTCCTCCCCGCATCCTCCTCCTCCTCCCTGCCTCCTCCTCCTCCTCCTCCCCGCCTCCTCCTCCTCCCCGCGTCCTCCTCCTCCTCCCTGCGTCCTCCTCCTCCTCCCCGCCTCCTCCCCGCGTCCTCCTCCTCCCCGCGTCCTCCTCCTCCTCCCCGTGTCCTCCTCCTCCCCGCCTCCTCCTCCCCGCGTCCTCCTCCTCCTCCCCGCGTCCTCCTCCTCCTCCTCCTCCTCCTCTCCACGTGGCGCCACGTCATCAAAAATTGGTGACGTGGCTGGCCACGTAGCCCAGACAGGGTTCGGGTAGGTTCGGGCTGCTCCGGGCAGCTGCCCGAGGCCCTTTTTGATGTTAATTGGAATAAGTATGACTCGATTGATCGGTTTTTTACCACAGGGTACTAAAGTAATTTTGGTCAATACCACAGGGTATTAAAGTGGACTTTTCCCTAAATTTTTTAGACTTCCTAGCTCAATCTGTGCATGGAAAAAAGACTAATCCTGATTTTTTAAAAGGATTTTTTAACGACCAATGGGTTTTTGCTGGTTGCCCTCTTTTTAATTGGTCGTACAGAACTCTCTATGTAATTTTCAGAAAACAGTCCTCTATTTGATGTGGTCACATTTCACTCGACAAATCACTGGTTTTTTTTAACATAATTTAATTCTCCCTGGGAAAATGTCCCTTTCCATATTTTTTGGCATCTATACTTATGTTTATACCAATAATGTAAGTATTGATAAAGCTCTGTAGTGGATTAAAAAAAATTCATATTTCGAGTACCAAATTTTTTTAAATTAATGATTCGATTAATTTTTAAATCCACAATATATTTTTTGAATTAATGCGAGTTTTGTACTAGTTGAACTAACCACCATCAATAAAATAACTATATTTCATGCTAAAATAGGGGTAAAAAATACTCATGGTCATTAAATTTTAATAATTTTTTGTCCATGGTCACTAAATTTTTTTTCCTTTATGATCATTGATCTATATTAAGTTATTCACTTATGGTCATTCCGACCAATTTTTAGCCTGAATTCTTCCCGGGAAAAAAATAATGGGTCCCACCTCACCCAGTCCTCTCTCTCCTAGTCTCACCCTTTGTCTTCACCTCCTTCTCCTCCTCCTCCTACCCAAGGAATCCCGAAACCAACAGACACTCCAAATTCTCTTCTTCTAATCGAACACACAAAAGTAAGCAATAACAATTCCTCAATTCCCATTTTAAAGGTCTTTGCTTTCGTTGAAATTCTCTCTCCTCTCTGCTTCATCCCCCGCGTTTGCTTCCCTAGTTAATCAAGCCTCAGATGAACGATTCTCAGGTTATCGATCATCGCCATTAATTAGACTAATTAAGGAGAAGCAAGTGAAGCGAAAGGGAGAAGAAGGCATTAACTAAATACTAAATACCCAGCATTAAAACTTATGATCTCTCTCAGTTGCGACTCCTCTAAGAAAAATGTAACTCCGAAAAAAAAATAGCACAGAGAAGGATAAGAATCAAGAAGAAGAATAAGAAGACCCGCCATTCGCCGCACCGCCGGCGACACCGAGCCTGAACTGGTGCTCTCTCCAGTCGATCCCATTCTCGTTCTCGTCCTTGTCGTTATGGTTGTTGTTGAGGTTATTCTTGCATATACCGTTGCTCTGGTTAGTAATTTTATCGTCGGAGGCGGCACCGTGGACTCCGGTAGTGACGGCGTCGAGGACCACGCGCTTCACGAAGGTGTTCTTGTTGTGCATCCACACCTAGAGGACGCCCTTATCGACCTTGACCTCGTTGCAAAACTCCTGGATCAGCTCGTCTCGCGCTTCATCATCTTCCACCCAACTCCCTCCGCGAACTTGCTTCTCCTTTTTTTTTCTTCCGGCGAAAAGTGACCGAAGTGACCATGCCTGAATAACTTAGTATATATCAATGACCATAAAGAAAAAAATTAGCTTAGTGACTATAGATAAAATGTTATTAAAGTTTAGTGATCATAGATATTTTTTACCCGCTAAAATAGTAAGCCAAGAGATTCAAACGAAACAGATAAAGGGGAAAAAAGACAATTGCAAAGGGAGTCACGGTTGGTACTTTGGTGTGTTTCAAATAAATTGGCTACTTTTGATATTCAAACAAAACCAGAATCCGATACTCAATTTTGCAGCAGATATATATAAATTTGTGTTCATGGACCTGTTTTGTTCCGGGTAAGAGTTACTGCGAGTATCAATTTGGACCCATGACTTTGGTTTTTGTCGGGACAAGCCATTCAATACCTTGAATTGATATGAATTGTGTAAAATTTATTTCCCAAAATTTATACTGACTTGACTTTATCGTAAATAACTTGACAAACAGTCCGGTTGTTCATCCCCTTCCATAAATAACACACACATTGGTTTTGGTTTAACTCCCAAACATTTAATTTACAAGTACATAGAGGCATCAAAGAGTACGTTACATGGTGTCGAACTTTTATTTTTCTTCTTGAGCATACTTGTGCCAAACTTGGTGTCAGTTTGAATTGGAAAATTAAGAGCGGGTTAAGAAAGTAATGCTTCAAGAATCTAACCCTTTTCGCTTTCTAACTTTGGTAACGTATTATAAAATATATAATTTGAGAAAAAGAGCAAAATCAAATGTATGCAGATAAAATAGAAACAGTTAATCGATACTTGTTAAATGTATATTATTGTATATTTAAATATGATATGTGTAGAAATTCGTTGGCTTGATATGTATTCTCCATATTATAGTGATGATCATTTGATCTTGTGAATTTATCTCTCAAACTATTTTTTCAAAAAAAAATTATTCGTGTTTTGCTTTGACTAATGTGAATTTATCCGACGTGGTCTATTTTTAAAAAATTACAGGCATCTTACAAAGGTCTACCATATGGTAAAAGTTAATCAAATGGACATTAGAGATGAGATTGGTCCCCCACAAAATTAATCCAACCAGCTACTACTGCTACGGTTTTGTGACCACGGGCAGAAATTTAGGCACAGGATCACCTAACATAACATTTTACAGCACACCTGACCCTGACCCTGACCCTGATTTGTTAAACTTTTGATGAACCAGAATAATAAGGTCAAAATGGACCTCGCTTTGAGATTTGCTTCTTTGGAGTTTAGTTTTTCAGGTTTTTCAAAATACTCCCTAATAAAAGACAATTGACATAAAAGCCACCACTGTCGTTGGACTCCTCCTTTTCACTTTGCTAAATAAAAGGTCGCGCCTTCTCGTTTTTCAAATCCCGCAACACGACGCCGATTCCCCCCGGCACCAAAGGTTTCCTTTTCCTTCAGCTCAGTGGCCTTCATCGTATTGTCTTTCGGATAAAATATCCGTGGCCCTTTTTATTGAAATTTCGAATGTATATGTAACGTAACGGTTTAATATTCGGAACAACATTAATGAACATTTGTTCTCCAACGATTTAATTGGTGAGTAGATATTTGATTTAGAGTGATCATAGTTCAAATTATTGAGATATAATAAATTATATATTAAGTTAATGAATACTTATTCCAACGATTTAATTCTATTTATGAACTCTCCATGTATACAACGATAATTAAATTAAGAGTTTTAAAGTTAATCCTATAAGTGTGAGCGACTATGGCTACAATAATTGTTCAGTTCATAAAAAAAATGAAGTATAGCCAGGAAAATATTTGTTTGCGCACATCATTATGTCTTTTGAAAAAATAACATGATTCAATTGTGGGATATCATAAAGTAAATATTTGTAAGGATAAATTTTTTACCATTCAAAATTCTACTCAGCTGAAACCTGAGTTAGTTAGATAAATATTTAGATAATTTTGACAAACAAATTACATAAACAAATATTATTCAACGAGCAAAAGCAAACATAAATATCTCTGTTTTTAAGATCTTCGATAGATACACACCGACAATATTAATTCAGCCCTACTCCTAAACTAGAACTAAAAAGACATATCTTATATTAGAATAACCCTTTACCTCAATCGGAATCTAAAATATTTTGTTACCTTAAATATATTGAATGTAAATAAAAAAACCACACAAAAATAAAAACAAAGGAGCAATGTCTGAAACTGAACGGAACAGAAACTATCTAATATTGGCATATTATCTTTCTATATTCACCCGTCACTCACCACAAGGCTGATTTCCCCATTGCTTCTCTTTCCATAATCAACTTCTTGAAAAAGAATTAAATCGGTCTAATTTTTTTGGTGAAAGTAAAGCGCAAACCTCTATGCATAAATAAATATAAAAAATAATTACATTCTCTATTCTCTAAGTGATATCTAACTAAAGGTCCCTGTATTTTATCATTATGATGGCTATTAATCGACGCAAAATATAATTTTTTGATGTTGCGATCTTAGTCTCAATAAAATACTGTCACGTAAAATACAATGGGAAAAACTCGCTAGAAAAAACATCACAACACCAATATAAAAATTCGTATTAATGTTAATATCACTAAAATTAAATCGGTCTAATTAATATGCGAATAGCAAATATTTTTTTAATAAAAATCAACGGCTTCTTCTTCTCTTTTTCTTTATTTAGGAAAAAATACTTCCCCATCTTGTATCTCCCTTTTGCTTCCCTCCTTCCTTATTTCTTCAACTCTCTCTCTAAGAATCTTTCTTTCTCTCTCTCTCTCTCTCTCTCTCTCTCTTCATACACATATCATCTCCCCACATTTCCCGCCTCGTTCTTCGACGACGTCGTCTCTCTCTTTCCTCGTTTGAACTTGCTCCGACGTCGTTTCTTTCTTCTTACTTTCTCTTTTCAGTAGCCAAAACGGCGCCGTTGGGTTCCTCCGCATTGTAAGAGTACCTGTTTACATACGACACGAGAGAGAGAGAGAGAGAGAGAGAGAGACTCTTCGTTGTCGGCGTTTACTTTACCGTCCCCGACAAGGTGGGGACAGCTGTGGGGCCCACCCTCTATTTCATGTCCTTGACTAGATAGACAGGCTCCAGGCACCGAGCTAGCTGCCAGCTGGAACTCCAAGACGATGAGTAGCGGCGGAGGAGGAGGAGGAGGGAAGCAGGAGAGAGTCTCCGGAGGCGGTGGTGGTTCCGATCAGAAGGCGGTGGTAGCGGTCAAGGCGTCCAAGGAGATTCCGAGGACAGCTCTTGTGTGGGCCCTCACCCACGTCGTCCAGCCTGGCGACTGCATTACCCTCCTCGTCGTCGTACCTTCCCAAACCCCAGGTAGTACCCTCTTTTTCCCGCTCGAACCTGGATTAGTTAGTCGAGCTGGCGGGATATTTGGAGCCTAGATCTTGCAGTGTGTGTGTGTGTGCGCGCCTATAATGGGTTTTGTTTTGTGCAGGGAGGAGGCTGTGGGGGTTCCCTCGATTCGCAGGGGACTGCGCGAGTGGCCACCGCAAGTCTCAGAGCAACCCGGGGGCTGCTGCCTCGGAGAACAAGTTCGACATTACGGATTCGTGCTCCCAGATGATTCTCCAGCTTCATGATGTCTATGATCCAAATAAGGTAGGTATAGTTTAGAAAGAGAGGAGTTTGTTTCTTCTTTGTGGAAGGTATGCTGTTGGTGATGATTAGTTGGTTTTACTTATGGTGTCTGATGGTAGGTTAATGTCAAGATTAAGATTGTTTCCGGATCAACTGGTGGGGCCGTCGCTATCGAGGCCAAGAAAGCTCAGGCCAATTGGGTTGTTCTTGACAAGTAAGGCTCTTCTCCTCTGTCTTCTGTTATGTTCTGCAATGTTGGGCGACACCAACCGGAGAAAGTGCGTGTTTGTGTTTTGTTTAGGCATCTGAGGCAGGAGGAGAGGTTCTGTATGGAGGAGCTCAACTGCAACATCGTGGTTATGAAGCGCTCCCAGCCCAAAGTTCTCCGGTTGAACTTGGTTGGACCAGCTAAGAAGGAGAACGAAGCTGCTGTGGATGAGACTTCCGACAAGGATCGTGAGAGCAAGAATGGCTCATCAGACTCCGTCAGGGGACCGGCTGTGACACCAATCAGCAGTCCGGAGCTTGGGACTCCGTTCTCGGCTACTGAAGCTGGAACTTCGTCTCTCTCGAGTGATCCTGGAACTTCCCCGTGCTGTATCTCGGACGGGAAGGGCGACTTGAAGAAAATGGAATCGATGGTGATCAAGGAAAACATGGAATGCAATGATTCCGGTTCTGAAACAGAAAGCGAGCAGTTGTCTACAGCTTCTCCTAGTTTGAGGTTTGAACCATGGATAGGGGAATTGCTTAATTCTCATAATCAATCTTCTCGACATGCTGAGGAAGGTTCGTTCAGAAGCAGTGGTATATCTCAAGCATCAACAACGAGGGATCTGCTGGAGAGGTTCTCAAAACTAGACAGACAGGTCGGATCATCAAACTACAAAACTGAACAAGACTTGGGAGGAGATGTTAGAGAAGCTGTATCCCTGTCAAGGAGTGCTCCTCCTGGACCTCCTCCTTTGTGTTCAATATGTCAACATAAGGCTCCCATATTTGGAAAGCCCCCGAGGTGGTTCAGCTACTCAGACCTGGAGCTTGCCACCGGGGCATTTTCACAAGCCAATTTCTTGGCCGAGGGAGGATATGGATCAGTTCATAGAGGTGTTCTTCCGGATGGCCAAGCAATTGCAGTTAAGCAGCACAAACTGGCTAGTTCGCAAGGGGACCTTGAATTTTGCTCGGAGGTTGAAGTCCTGAGCTGTGCTCAACATCGGAATGTCGTCATGCTCATCGGGTTCTGTATTGAGGGTAACAGAAGATTACTGGTTTATGAATACATATGCAATGGTTCTCTAGATTCTCATCTATATGGTAACTTCTCTTTCCTGATCCATGTTTATGTCTATTCTACCTTTGTTGTTGCAAATATTAATTAAAGCTGATTATCTGCAGGAAACAATCGGGAGCCTTTGGAATGGTCCGCACGTCAGAAAATTGCTGTTGGTGCTGCTCGTGGGTTGCGGTATCTTCACGAAGAGTGCAGAGTTGGATGCATTGTTCACCGTGACATGCGGCCGAACAACATCCTTATCACCCATGATTTTGAATCACTGGTATTAAGACCGTTGCAACACTTTTGTCCATTAAGATGCTTGTTTGAGATTATGCTCTCTTGTGCTATCTTGTTTTCTTCTCTGACATTTTGGCAATAACCTTTGTAGGTTGGTGATTTTGGGCTTGCAAGGTGGCAGCCGGATGGAGATACCGGTGTGGATACACGAGTAATTGGAACCTTCGGGTAATTCTAGTTGCAGCTTTCAGTTTAGTTGGATCTGATCCAGTTCAATTCTGAAATTCAAATCAAAACTGCACTGCACTGCAGGTATTTGGCTCCGGAATATGCTCAGAGCGGTCAAATTACGGAGAAAGCTGATGTCTATTCATTTGGAGTTGTGTTGGTTGAGCTTGTCACTGGAAGAAAGGCCGTGGACCTTAACAGGCCGAAGGGTCAACAATGTCTCACAGAATGGGTAAAGTCTTACTCTCTCTCTCTCTCTCTCTCGTGCAACGCTTGAGATTGATTTAGTTTTGATATGGTGTATTTGTACAGGCACGCCCTCTCTTGGATGAATATGCCATAGATGAACTGATTGATCCACGGCTAGAGAATTGCTACACCGAACAGGAGGTCTACTGCATGCTTCATGCTGCATCACTCTGCATACGTAGAGATCCTCATTCGAGACCTCGCATGTCACAGGTAAAAACAGAACTCTTTTGTTCGTAAACGAGACGTAAATGCAAAAGAAAGCCCGTGTACTCGGATTCTGTCCGGACCAATGTGAACTTTTGCTCATAGGGTGTTCTCGTCTTCGACAGGTTCTCCGGGTTCTAGAAGGCGACATGCTCATCGACTCGAACTACATGTCAACTCCCGGGTATGATGTCGGAAACAGAAGCGGCCGCCTCCGGGCGGAGCAACAGCAACAACTACAACAACAACTTCACCACAATGGTGGTCCCATATCAAACGAGGAGTTGGGGGCATTCAGTGGGAAGCTTTCTCTTGATACACAACGGCCAGCATTCTTGGAAAGGGATAAGGCAAGACATGTCCCATGTGAAGATTGATTTTTGAGTCATTGATGATTTTTGAGTCATTGAAACATCACTATTAAACAGAATAGCCCTCCATTATTACGTAGTTTTGACTTGCCAAAGACAAAAAACATGGCGTGAGCTGTGTCTTCTCTTCACTCTTGTCCAAATGCCAAACTGTCTCTAGGTATTTTGCTGTATAGAGGAGTAGAAGAAAATTTAGGCTAGTGACCACGTTGTTGTAATTTTGTGTCGGGAAAATGACATTATTCGCGATATATTATATAGTTTTATATTAGTTACAAGTGAACGTTTTTTTTTCAATAATTCGAAATTGAGATTTTTTGGTTTGTCGTAAACGAGGAAGCAGAGCATACACGAGATCCAAAAAGCATTAATGGAGGCTGTGAAGTAAAGTTCTTATCTTGGTCTTGATTTATTTTGAAATTTAAACCTGACTAAGGGATTGCATCACATGCAACTAAATCCAATTGTCATAAATCTCGACGGTGACAGCCGATGGTGGGGTTCAGACGGCAACTTGATTGTTCCTTTTCAGATACTATTGTTTCAATGACATTTTCACCTACATGATACCAAACAAAGATAAGATGGTCCCGACCAAACATAAATACCAAAACAAAGATGGTTAGATAATAGGAGTTCCTAGTTCAAATGGTGAAAATATATATCTTTGTGATTGAATGAGAGTTGGTTACTTGAATGAGCTTAAGGACATGATTTTAAAAATGCGGTCCGTTCAATGGCCTAACTGGTCTGAATGACTCGGGGCCAACTTGGGTCGTTTCACCATAAACCGACTTTTGGTTCAATTAGTGATCAATGTCGTTGACCATTGATTAAACTAGTTGGAATGGCCAGTTTGACTAGTTTAACCGACCCATTTAAATACTTTGAATCCTAAATTTTGGGTGACTTTCCCAATAATATTTTAATTATATTTGTAAGACTTAATCCCTAAAATTATTTAATGAAATCAAATATCTTATCACTCGTACAACTCGATAAAGTGGTTTTCAATTTCACGTTGCATGGTATCTATCTATGCCTGACCAGAGGAGGGAGCCATCTACTTTATTTTGTCTTGCGTAGAGTACTAGGAGTGGTTGGTTATTATGGAATTCAGAGAAGCGAAGCTCATCTGTGTCTGGTTTTTTTTTTCTGTAGTATCACAACAATATAAATACTTATAATATCAAAAAAAAAATTTCATCATTTAAAAATTTTACAAAGTTCGAAACCTGAATTAATCTGTTAGTAGATATCCCGTATCCGGAGACCATCGTTTAAAAAACATATGTTCGTTTCAGAAATGTTTTAGCTTCGTAATCATCCCACTATTTATTAATACATATACCATCATGCTGGCTACATTAATACAATAACACTACATAAACGAAACCAAGGAAACAAACGAAGGGACGGAAGTAACGATCACAAAAATTAAGATTAATAATGGAACACGTTGTACTCGACAATAGCGTCACCGGTCTTCAAATCAATAAATACTAAACAAAAATGGTTAGATTATAGGAGTTCCTAGTTCAAATGGTGAAAATATCTATCTTTATGATTTAATGAGAGTTGGTTACTTGAATTCACTTAAAAATATAATTTTAAAAATACGATCCAATCAACAGTATGGCAGACCGTGACTCGGGGCCAACCTAGGTCGTTTTCACCATAAAAATGGCATTTGACTCAATTAGTGGTCAACATTGTTGACCAACAGTTCAATTAGTTGGATTGGCCAGTTTGGCTGGTTGAGCCAGACAAATATTTTCGAATTCTATTTTAGGGAGTGACTCTCCCAATAATATATTTTTTACATATGTAAGGCTTAATTCTGAAACTTCTTAAATGAATCCGAGTATCTTGTCACTTGGACAACTTCAATCGATAATCTTGTTTCCAATTTCACGTTGCATGGTAACTATAATCTATCTATGCCTATCCAGGGCAGTGGATTAGGTCTGAAGTGAAGGGGTCATTCCAGACTGTTTGGACTGAAGGACTGATAATGATATGCTCTAGTTCTGACAATGGCATGTCCAAGTTACGACATTGGTATGCCCAGTTACTGATAATGGCCCGCGTGCTACGATAACGGCATGCCCCGTTATCGATAATGGCATGCCCCGTTATCGATAATGGCATGTTGGCCATCCCTTGCCGCGAGAGCTTTTTTCATATTTGTTCCTATGTTTTAAGTTTTTTGTAAAAAAATATTCGCGTGTTCTTCTGTCCAAATAGTTCAGAATGTGTCTATTCCGGATCCAATCCAAACTTGCCTATCCAGAGGAGGGAGGTATCTACTTTATTTTGTCTTGCGTAGAGTACTAGGAGTGGTGGTTTTTTTTTATTGTGATAAAAGGAGTATTTGGTTATTATGGTATTCAGAGAAGCGAAAGTTATGTGTGTCTGGTATTTCTGTTCCGTAATATCACAACAGAGACAGCTCGTTGCTTCACTGAATCCTGAAATCATATCAAAGCTGCCATGCCTCTGCCCTTAAAATTTGGGCAGCCATTAACAATAACACACTCACTCATCTGTCTCGTCTATGTCGCCTCAACTTCTTCCATGACTGCCACTACATTGACACTTGCCATCACTTTGGTAGCAGGCAACTTGTTTTTACACCAATATTACACTCGTCACGAATTGAACTACAAATTTTTATTAATCGTGGTTACACCTTGTGCTGTCGTAGCAGGTGCCCTTTGGTGGTGGGTCAACTTGTTCGAAATGTAAACAAAAATCTTGATAACCTCTTGATTTTGACCAATTTTCTGCAAAAAAAAAAAAAATTGATGGTAACATTTGAGCCTATATTTTGCAGATTTTAATGAAGCCAATTGCCCCAAAAAACAACACGTCATCAATAATTTTTATAGGGTGTTTGTTTGTCATCTGTCTGATATATAATTTGATACAGCAGCAACGAGACAACGGTTAATTTAACTTTGGGAGGAGGGTGAAAAATCAGAAGGGCTAGCTAGAGAATATCATATCACGCACCACCAACGGCATCTGATTCCAAAAATTGTCTGGCCCATCACAATTTGCGAATCTCCAAGAAAATTTGGTGAATGTCACGAGTTTGTTTGCTACCACTATTTGGGCCCATGAACATGAAATACTACAGCAAGCGGTTATGTCGTATGTGCATGAACATGAAATACTACAGCAAGTGGTTAGCAGCAAACAACCATCCGCGGTTCTCCGAGGCCTCCGAACCAATGAGGTAGAGATGATCTGCTTTGTCGTTGCGATTGAACTCGAGAGCGGAAGCGGCGGCGCTAAGTCAATGGAATCATATATAGGGGGTAAAGATTGGTGCTTCCAATGAGTAATTCGCTATCGTTTCCTCATTTTTGAGCGTGCATATCTGAGGTACCAACAATGAATGAAACCGGCATATTATGTATTTAAAACTTATCACGGTCTAAGTGCAGAAAAAAATGAGGGGAGGAAGCGTACTCTATGTGCAAGCCACCTCGGTCTGAAGAAGGCAACATGGTTCCTTGGAGACTCTCCATGGCGTTATTAGCTTGTTCAATCTCCTGTCAGTAAAACCGGAAAGAGCTTTTGAGGATCTTATGTGCAGAAGAGGCACCCAATAAGCATACCATATCAGAGATCAATACGAAACTAACCTACGTTCCTTTTACAGCTTCAAATTTCACACATTTAGTACCTTAAAATCCGCAAAGGCAACTGGCATTCCGCCTCTCACACGCATTTTGATCAGATTAAAACCAGGGAAGCTGAAATGGAAGAAGATTATTTTGTAAATCAGGAATAGTACAAAGCCAGCTGTGCAACCGGAAGAGATACACCGTTTTTTCTCTCCAAGGAAGGAAGCACTCTCCACTAAGCTGACTATGATATAGGTGGTGGCAGTTTACCATGACAAAGCTTCCTTCAGTTCAGCTTCGGTGCAATTTGGCCCCATGTTAGCAATAAACAAAGTCGAACAAGGATTACCACCTCCTTCAGCAGCCACTCCAGAATTTTCCTGTAGGCAGTCATTGATAACCAATAAAGCTGAGTATTGAGCTGAAGTTCATGAAAGACAGCCATTCAAACAATTGGCATCCATAAGTTGGAACATTCTGAAGAAACCATGCGACTTCGCTCATTACTTACCTTTGCAGTTGCAGGAACATTGTTGGGATCACTAGCTGCCTCACTGCTTCTTAGTAGATGGAACAAAAACTTAGAAACATGCTTAAATAGTTAAAAACTAAAAAGCTACCAGTGAGACATTTAAACTAGAAAATACAAGGGCTATGAAATTCAAACCTTGCTGCATTTGCAGACTCGCCATGAGTGGTCGAATCGGTATCATTGGCCCCAGGGGCTTCATCAGAGTCATTGTCATCTGTATAAATGAAAACATACAAAGGGATGACTACCCTGAAAGGAAATGGAGACAAATGGTGCAACTAAACATACAAACTTTGATGTCATGGATTGTTCAGTACCATCATTACTTGATGACGCTTCAGAACTAGATGCCTCTTTACGACGGTTATCAATCACAACATATGGTCCACTATCTATACAGAAAAGAGTGTTAGAAATCCCACAAACCATGCATATATAAAAAATAACAGGACGGATCTATCTAGCATTTAGTAATGCACCTGGTTTGCGTTTTCTCCTTGAGTTTGATCTGGCAAGTTCAATGTGCAGAGTAGATCCAGTTTGTGGATCAAATTTGACTCCCTAGATATGATTGACAACGAGAGCACATATTCACTATAAATTCTTTAATTCAATCTTCAAGCAGCATGCTCTTCGAAAGAAAAAAAATTCAAGCAACATCACTTGCTAGCAACTAGCAGAATCGAATTTGTTTGATGAAGACCATGACTGCAATACGTTGGTTTTTACCTTCCCAAAAAAAGTAGGTTTCAAAGGATTCTCTGCCAAATCAAACACTTGAAAACTCAAGCTTCGATGCTCGATACATGCTTTCTAGAACTAAGGATAATTAACTGTCAACAGACCAAATGGGTCACTCAAGCACATCAGCAGCAGTGAGACACTACACAACATGTCATCTACGACCAACCGAGACAATCCATAAGTTGCACTTCAATCAACAAAACAATGAGAAGCCTCTGGCTACAACAAAGAGAAATCAGTGTCCCTCACATTTAAAGAATGGAGCGCTGCCAATGCAGATTGGTGGTCGAAGAATGTAGCGAACGCAACAACCTGCAAAACCCCTGGCAAACTTTAGTAAGCTCCAGACCTTCAAAGACCGAAAAAAGATCGCTACTTTAACCGAACCAAGTGCCAGAATCACACGAAACGAAACTGGGTACGCTAAATTTCCAACCTTTCCATCGAAAGATCGCTACTTTAACAGAACCAAGTGCTAGAATCACACAAACCCAACTTGGGTAAGCTAAATTTCCGATCTTTTCCCCGAAAACTAACTGAAAACCACAAGCAGACGATGAATTTGAAGCTACCAGATTAGTAATTCACTGGTCCAATGCTAGAGGGGAGAGAGGGACCTGGTTCCCGCGGCCGGTGTACTTGAGCTGGCAGTAATCGAAGCCGGGCCGGCGGCGGAAGAGGTTGTGTATCTCGCGGGCTTTGACGTCGTCCGGTAGTCCCGACACGAACAGCGTGCTTATCGCGTTGCCCTTCTCGTCCACCGCCGCCACTCCCTGGTAGTACGGATGGTGGATCATGTACGCCATCTTGGTCGGACGGCGGCGGTCCTGTTACCGGCGGAGGTGTGGGTCGCTGTGGATTGGAGGAAGCGAGGAAGGAGGGGAGTTTTTTGTTCCTTTATGGATGGGTAAAAAAGTAAGTAAAAAACATATATGGTCACTGAATTTAATTCTTTTCAGTTTTTTTTAATTATGAAAATTGGACAAAGAGATTATTTAGTAATATTTGTTTTGTTGTTTAGGACAACGACTAATTCGAAGTCACGATAATGATGCATTTGTTGTAATTGCTTATGTTTATTTCAATCAATCTGTTCTAGTAGGTTGTTTCGTTGGTGACTATCAAATGCTTAGATTAGTGTTATTTTAGGTTAACCATAAAAATTAAATATTAAAAAAAATTTATGAAAAAGAAAAGGTAAGGTAAGAGAAATGCTGAAGGAAAAAAATCGTCCACATTCATATGAAATATTGGAAGTTCTTTTGAAAAATCTAGGCATAAAAATGACAACAAGATTAAGGAGCTAATATAGTAGTTCTATTTAATCCATTGAATCAATTATTGACAAAATGAAATTTTGTAACAAAATAGGACATCTAGATCTCCGCAAAGTCATAAGATTATGTATGAGGTTTACGCCTGTGAGTACCAAAATATCAAAGAAGTTGGTAATCTGATGACAGAAAAACCGGCAACTAAAAATACCTTGAGTTAAAACTTTTGAAAATACAACAGTGTTAATATTTATTGAGAAAGATTTGTCACCTTACAAAGTCCTATCGTACTCAAACTTAAATTATTCAATGTGTGGTATTTGGATTTGAAATAGTATCGAAAAAAAGAGCCGCCTTCTTTGTAAATGAGGCTATTAGCTAATGCGTAACCATGCCGTCCGGTTAATAAAATTCCGACCCTTAAAAAAAAAGGTTAATAAAATTCCGAGAAACAAGCTCGTGAAATCCAACACAAAATGCTAAGGTATAAGCCGAAGGAAGATCCACTTGTTAACTATTGCATTCGTCATAGGAATTGTCAAGGAAAATTGTAATTCACTTGTGCATTTTCATTTTTTGATAAGCTGAATTATATTGATCATAATAATATTTACAATTTATCTAAATATATAGAGGGTGGAATTCTTTTTAAATTTAATCGTGGCCTCATCAAAACTAAGACGAATTAAAATTTAATAAAAAAATATCGTCGATAATATCACATATAAATGATTTTACACTAAAAAAATACCCACGTGATTTAGTTCGCTGGGTTTTTTTCCGAAGGAAATTAACAAGATCTTTGATTTGCCCATGTGGCGAAGTAACTGATGCCACCACATGCATCGGGTCTTATATCAATCGGACAAGTGGATCATATACTTCTCGATTCACCCACCGCGATTCCGCAAAAAACACAACTCTCCTGAGGATGTTCCGGAAATTTGCCAAATAAAAACACAAGATGAGAATGGTCAAATATAACTGAAAGAACACTTTACCAAAAAAATGGAACTAAAAGAACAAATAAAATTTGGCATTTCCACCGATGAACATCCCAAGAGATAATTCACTGGTACCAAATGGGAAGACAACATTAAGATCAACCATAACAAACATCATCTTTTATCACCAATAACCAAAAATTTTCTCATGTTGTTAACACGACTTCAAATCAACAACCAAATTTATTCCTATTGTCTTCCAAAATTTTTTTTTTTACTCCTGTTGTTAACACGACCATCGTTATTGATTTGAATGGTTTTATTGGTCTGACTTAATCGAGAATTGTGAATATCAATATGTATTTTTGCATTTGTAAGACACTTTATCTTAGTATTTCATACTAAATTGTCTCCCTCTAACCGTTATTATGGCTTAATTTAAAAATATTGGAATAAATAATACATAGGCTTATAACAAAAAAAATCAAACACGACAAGAATCAATTCTAGAATGAATTACATGTAGCTCCATATCAAAATAAACATTACCTCATAACTAATTAATTAACCCATAAAAAGAGGCGAATAAATTATTAATATATCATAAATCAAACCAACAAAAAGTTGCATGCTCATCACGAATCCGACGTGGACGCCAGGAACCCGGCGCCGGCCTCCGCCTCCTCCTCAAACGACGACAGGTCGTCCGTCCTCCTGAACACCCCATGGACCACGACGACCGCCGCCCCAACGGCCAACGATAGGACAACGTTAAGCACCACACGGGTCAGCATCAAGAACCCGACGGTCAACACCGCGAGCACGACGAGGACGATCCGGTCGTCGACGGTGCGGCCGAAGACGAGGAGGGGCCCGTCGCGGAGGAAGTAGAGGAGGAGCCAGGCGGCCATCATGGCGATGAAGACGACGAGCGAGATGGGATGCCAGAGGAGGGAGAGGAAGACGAGGACGAGGCCGACGATGAGGTAGTTTGTGAGGAAGAAGGCGAGGTTTGTACGGAGCCGAGAGACGGCGTCGTGGAGGTCCCGCGGGAGGGAGAGGGAGCGGAAGTTGAGCATCAGCTTCCATGGCTTCCGCGTGTTGAGGGACGTGTAGAGGCGGTGCTTTGCCCGGGATATGGACTCCAGGTTTGACGAGGTCGTTGTCGTCGTCGCCATCGCCCCTCCTCCTCCCGGAGAGCTGGTCGGGATCGTCCCGTAACTTGTCATCAGACACGGTTTGTTAATCCACTTCGTCAAAAATGATTAATTCTCGGGACCCTATTAAAACATAGTTGTTTGATATTTGGTTTGAGACAGCTCCATGGGGTTGACTAAGCTGGTTTGCGTGTAGTTTTATAGAGTGGGACCGTGGGACGGCGGATTAATCTTGTTAGAAAATATGAATTGTTAGGAATTCAGCAACTAGGGAACAAAATGCGCAAAGAACACGGATACAAGAGATAACGTGGTTCGGCCTAATGGCTACATCTACGGAGAGAAAGGAGAACTTTTATTGATGAGTTTTTGAGCCACAAAGCCATACAAAAAACCTAGGATAACATGTCTTTATATAGAGACAAACCCTTGGTGTACAAATAACCTATCTAGGTCGGATTAGGAGTCCAAAACCTAATCAGAATAGGAATAGGAATAGGAAATAAGTCTTTCCTATTTCTCGCCATCCCAACAATCTCCACCTTGGCGAGAAATCATCTCGTGGAAGAACCATGAAGCTCCACCCGAACTTCAATAAACTCCACCTTGACAAAACACCGCCCCATGAAGAACCATGAGATCTTGCAAAACCAATCCGACTCCACCGACTCCATCTCGGACCATAGATAACTGCATCAATAAGACCATCTCAACTTTCTCTTCACCTTTTGTTCAATCACTTGGAGCCAACCCCCAAACTCGAGCTTCTGAGCTTGCTTGGCCTATTCCCTCCAATCTCCATCGAACCACAACTAGCAAGTCCACCTGCTGAAGCAACCTTGCGACCAATAGACACGCCCTCTATTTTTCGGTCAGCCCCATGCTCCGTAACCTCGAACTACTTTTCTGCTGGACCTTCTTGCCTCATACCAATGCTACATGCCATAGCATACAAAGGGCAACCTTTTGTTCTACCAAGTAGAACCCTTGACATGCCACGAACTCTACCGTTCGGCCTTGAGTGAGATACCCGATTCGTCCGTGGTGTCACCAATGGCTTTGTATGCCCAATGCAAAACCTATCCAATACCTTTGACGTGCACGTCCCTTTAGACAACCATAGCGGGGCCCAGCTAACAAAGCTTCTCCGAGACAACCATGGCACCTTGCCAACCATGTCTCTACGAAAAAACCATAGCTCGCTATCCATGTCTTCGCGAATCCCAACTACACTCAAACCATCCATGTCAAGCCTTTGCTCCCTCATACGAACCAACCTCATATGACCTGAGCTTTTGCCAACTCCTTCAGACCCATTGATGTGACTCCACTTACAATAATGTGCCTCACTAACATGTAGGTATTTTCTTTCACCCTTCATCCCTACCATCGCATCCTTCTCCACCTTCATTAGCATACCTTTATAACTATCACTGTTATAATCCAAGATCCCTAATGAAAAGAGATTACCATGATGCATTGGACTTGATAAGACAGAAAGTCAATCACCATCTGACCCGTCTGAATATGTGACCATGGTTGTGGATGCCGATCCCTCCTCGTTGTCTTGATCCCCAGTTCGTCCTGGATAGTCCCCTTCATGCGCCCTTCTCAGCACTTGAAGCCACTTCCATTGAACTTCTTTGACTCCGACCTGGATCCTCTTCCACAACCCAGCTGGTGGCTCCTCATCATCCGCCAAGCACAAGCGAATCTTCGCTACCGCCTTGGCCTCCAACTCTTCCCACTCTTGCTCCTCCATCTTCTCAGACTTCTTCTCCGAGAGCACGATAACCATCCCTTGCTGCACGAGGAGATCCTTGACACGCCTTTGCCATAGCCCAAAATTCAATGAACCATCGAACTTCACAAGAGCAAACTTCGCACCGTGATCCGACATCCTCCAACCTTAGCTCTGATACCACTTGTTAGGAATTCAGCAACTAGGGAACAAAATGCGCAAAGAACACGGACACAAGAGATAACGTGGTTCGGCCTAATGCCTACATCCACGGAGAGAAAGGAGAACTTTTATTGATGAGTTTTCGAGCCACAAAGCCATACAAAAAACTTAGGATAACATGTCTTTATATAGAGACAAACCCTTGGTGTACAAGTAACCTATCTAGGTCGGATTAGGAGTCCAAAACCTAATCAGAATAGGAATAGGAATAGGAATAGGAAATAAGTCTTTCCTATTTCTCGCCATCTCAACATGAATATTTTTTGTGTAATTAAATCGACTAATTAATTTAGAATCGAGTAAAATACAAGCGAATTTGACTATTGTGATAATAGGATTACTTTCATATGAGATAGATAATGTTTTAATATAGGGCAAATTACCCTCACGTCCCTGAGGTTTGGTCACCCTTCCCCTAGGGTCCCTGACTTTTGGAAAATGATTGTCCCGTCCCTAAGTTTTGATGATAATAGACTCTCAGGTCCCTGGGGCCGGAATATTCCCTTTTCTCTGGCGAATCCCCACTTGAAATGACCAAAATACCCCTCCCACTTAAAAATAAAAAATTTCTTTCTTTCTTCCTTCCCCTTCTTCTTCCTCCCACCTCATCTCCATCCTCCAACCTTCAACCACAACTCAAAACCAAGGAAGAAGGTGGGACGCCAGTAACCAGCAAGTTCTAAATAGAGATTGACAAAAAGAACAAATGCCTGAGGAGGAGGCGGCGGCAAATAGAAACCTCGCAGGCGCAGCGGATCCAATTCCACCCGCTAAATCCCATAATCCAAGAAGAGGGTTGGGTGGGCCCTGGGAGCGATATGATTCTTTAAGAGATTAGCGGGGTTCCTTGGCATGGGCGGTGGGGGCCACGACTATGATGGGGTCAGAGACCTACAAGACGAGGAGGGGGATGCCATCATCGCCGAGCCGCCGGGCTTTCAGGAGATGGGGCTTCCAAGGAGATCGTTGGTAAGTTCAAGTCTGTTCACATACCCAAAAAAAATAAACCCCATAAACTTCACCGCCAAACATCCCCATTCCAACTCCACACAATCCTTATCCTCACACACAACCAAAAATTCTCAAACTTTAAGCCCTAAAACCATAAACCAACACAAACCCAGTTGACGAGAACCAAGTAAAGCTTGTCCACGTCGTAGTCCTCCTATTCGTCCTCCTCAAACCGTGGGCGGCTTGAAGTTATCGTCCGAGGAGAAGAAATTTTCTTCCATGGGGGGTAGAGGGGTGTGGGAGAGAAAGAGAGGGTCTTGAGGTGGAAGGAGCGCAAGAGGCAGAAGGCGGAGACAGAGAGGGATACCAATTTACTGTGAATTTCCTTTTATTGGGCTTATTTGATTCTCTCCTATGTCAAAGTCGTTGTCTTTACTGTGATCTCTTTAATTTCATAGCCAAATTCCAATCTTTCTGTAGTATTTCTGAATTTCTGTGTATGACTGATTGGTTGGTAGAATATGGAGGAGTGTGGATCGTTGGTAAATTTTTTATTGCTGGGCTAGGATTTGAAGGTGGAGTTAAGGAGTAGAAAATCAAAAGTTGAGAGCTTGTTGTTGTTGGGAAGTCATTGTAAATATTTAATTGATTACTGAGTATGAAGGTTTTCTAATTCAATTTGAAGGTTGAATGTTTACTGGGAGTTTGGTTTTTTATTATTGGGTTGTTTCTATGTTGGGTGTGCTAATTAAAAAATTTAAAATTAGGGTTCTTCAAATTTTAAATTCTAATAAGTTTTAATTCTCACTAAATTTTTTTGGTTTTGAGTTGTGATTGAAAGTTGGGAGGATAAAGATGAGGTGGGAGGAAGAAGAAGGGGAAGGAAGAAGAAAGAGATTTTTTTATTTTTAAGTGGGAGGGGTATTTTGGTCATTTCAAGTGGGAGTACGCCGGAGAAAAGGGAATATTCCGGCTCTAGGGACCCGAGAGTCTATTATCATCAAAACTTAGGGACGGGACAATCATTTTCCAAAAGTCAGGGACCCTAGGGAGAGGGTGACCAAACCTCAGGGACGTGAGGGTAATTTGCCCTTTAATATATTGTTATAGGTGGAATCTTTATCTGAACAGAGATAACCAAGTTCCTAATTCCTGTAAACTAGACATAACAGATTGGCAAATTTGATAAAGAGACTACTACTAGTAGTAGATTATGTGTAGTAAATATATCTTAGGTTATGAAATGTTTCATATTATTCTTGAAATTTATTTTTTCTGTTACTTTCTCAAATTTAATATCTTATAAAAAGTAAAAAATTAATTGATTATATATAGTACTTTTGTTCCCCGGTATAAAAGCAATTTGTCATCTTCTTTTGTAACGTTGATGGGACCGAGATATGATAATTGATTATATATAGTAGTGTTAAAAGTTGTTTGATTTAAATTTAGATTAATTAAATTAATTAAAGATCTAAATGCTAGATGATTTTAAAAAAATTGGACGTTGAAAAACTAACAAAAGCTTCTTCCAAGTTCCGACATCCCACGAGCTGATCGACGTGGGATCCTTAATTTCTCAGTTATGTCGCATGTAGTCTAACATCATAACTCAGTCGTTAATCTTAAGAAGGTTCATACTTTAAACATTGACGAGTTTTATGATTTAAAATTTTATTTTTCAAAAAATATTAATACAATAGTAATAGCAGAGAAAAGAATAGAAGAGGACCTACGATGTACATACCTCGATTGAAAATAAAATATTAATTAGTCAGGGAATTAAAATTCTCTTTGCTTGCCACTTGTCAATTATAAACAATATTAATAAAAGTCACCTCTCCAATGTAATTATAAGTTAAAATGACGTGATCAGTTCGTTACGTTGTTTGAAATTACCGGAGGTTTACATAATAATTTCACTCCAGAATAATTTAGTCAGGAGCTTCTTTTGCATTTCATCTCCTCCAAAATTAAAGAATGAATTTTGTGGGCTGATTTGACTAACAAATTGTTGCATCAAATTTTTTTGTTCTACCTAAATTTTTAAGTGGAGACTAACTTGATTACATTTCTTATGAACAGGTCTTTGTATAGTTGGGACTTCTTAATGGTGAAGATATGTAAGAAGTGCCTAGGCTGTAACTAAAAAATGGTACGTGACAACTTGACTTTTTGAATAATTTCATTTTAAATTTCATTTTCTGGGCCAAATGACATCAATTTTAATACAACAATTTTAAATGTCTAGGCTAGCTAGTTGTAGAATATCCCAAGAGTTACCATAAACCCTAAGATAGATACAACAATTTTAATACACACGAAAGTCCGGTTCAGCTCGGATAAAATGCCGATTGATTTTTCTGTTTAATATCACTTGTTTGATTCTCTTTCCTTAAATTGTTTTATATTAGAGCTGCCAATATATATATACAGAAGATCAGATTTAATTATATGTTTAATTAGGAGTGGCGAAGATCTCTATCAAAAGTACACACGTGGCCTGAAAGCATCCCTCGCGCATCAAAATCCGCTTGTTGTATCTTTAATTATTGTTAAATTACATTTTAGTATCATATACTTTCGTATTTGGATACACAATTATGTAGCAGTTTTAAATCTCCCTCGCAAAAGTTTTACGTGATTAACAACCAAATAACATATGCTAACTCTAATTATTTGAGATATTCAACATGTAATGCAATGTCAATAATTTTATCCACGTGATTATCCCGATCTAGACATTATCGATTTTGTTTTTATTCAAATTTGAATTTGAATACTATGGAATTCGTCTTCTAGTTTTTTAAATTAGGTACCATTGAACCCTAATTAGACAAATCATTTAATGGTCTATTCTATTCGCAAATTCGGACTTGAGACATTTACAAAAGAATCCAAATAATAGTGGAGAAAAGAAAAACTTAGTTTGTGGGATTGTGTCCTTCGGATGGAAATTATAAAGTAGATAATTGAAATGGGGTAGTTGTGTTGTGTCACGAGACCTTTCTGGACATTGGCATTCAACAACAAAAAAATTGAGATGTAAATTTTATTTATAATAATAATAATTGTCGGAATGAGAATTTATACTTTCGTAGTCGCCGGTCTCGTTAAACTCTGATACGATAAAATCTAATGGGAAAAAATTGTACTCAAAACAAAGAGTGCCATCGTTAACACCATGAGTACAAAATTTTTTTCCGGCTCCAAGATACAAACGTTAATAACTCATCCCAGAATGAAGTATTCCTGAGTTGCGATGTTGTGTGGGCGATGACCAAAGTAACGTGGTAGGGACGGAGCTTCATAACCAGAAGGCAAGAAACCACCGAGGCCAGCCGGCCAGCCGGCCACCTGGACACCGGACCTGCTTCAAGCAAAGTGCTAACCATCTACGCCAAGAAATTGAAAGGTTGACGTATACATTCATAAAAAGGCACACAAAATTTACTATATCTAACCCAAAATTGAACAAGGATTGTGCTAGTAACAATAGATCACGAATCAATCAGTGTTATTATCATATTAGAGTCTATACATTCAACTCAAAGTTTTAAAATAATGAATAAGTAATGGATATATGAGTTCCTTTTAAACAAATACACCATATTCACAAACATCTATTCTCAACATTATTATTCCCCTATTATTTGAATATTTCGTGTTTACAACGAAATAATAGTGAATATTCGGTTCTTTTCTCTCATGCTAGCGGAGTACTTGAAAATATTTTACACGTAACTGATGTTATTTTCAGATCAATGATTCATCTTTCTCGTACGGTCTAAATTTTTCCTGGAATTAAAAACATTCATCCACTTATTTAAAAAAAAATTGCAAGAGAACTATATTGATCACACTCGAGTGTAGTCAATATCGACATATGTTTGTCCGTATATATAAAAATACAGCAGCCAATTCGACAGTGTTAGATTAATAATGCAGTTAATTCTTTTCTATCTTCGTTTTTTCTCTTTTAACTTTTGAAGGGATAAACTTTTAACGAGATTCTCAATTGCAAAAACGTACTTTCATAGGGGGTGTCGATATAGGTGTAAATATTACTATACTAATAATAATACTGAAAACTTACCAAAAAGATTAATATTGGAGGGGACATATTTAGTTTGGATTCAAGCAGGTAATGAAGTCAAGGAGAAAGGGTCACATCTTTTAAAGCTCCAATGATTTGATGTAATTCAAACTTGTTAGGAATTCAGCAACTTAGAGAACAATACGTGCAAAGAATACGGGCACAATAGATAACGTGGTTCGGCCTAATGTCTACGTTCACGGAGAAAAAGGAGAACTTTTATTAATGAGTTTCTCAGCCACAAAGCCATACAAAACCCTTGGGTAACATGCCTTTATATAGAGGCAAACTCTTGTATATCAAGTAAGCTATCTATGTCAAATTAGGAGTCTAAAACCTAGTCCGAATACAATAGGAAACAAGCCCTCAAATTATTTCCTCTTCAATTTATCGACATCTCTAACAATCTCCACCTTGGCGAGAAATCATCCCGTGGATGAACCATGAAGTTCCATCCGAACTTCAACAAACTCCACCTTGTTGAAATACTGCCCCATGAAGAACCATGAGAACTTGAGAAGCCAAACCGACTCTACCAGCTCCACCTTGACCATAGATACAATGCCATCAATAATACCATCTCAACTTTCTCTCTTTCTTTTTTGTTCAATCACTTGGAGCCAGCCCCCAAGCTTGAGCAATTCCTGAGCTTTCTTGGCGTATTTTCTCCAAACTCCATCGCATCCCAACTAGCAAGTCCACCTGCCGAAGTAATCTTGTGACCAATAGACGCGCCCTCTATTTTTTGGTCAGCCCCATGCTCTGCAACCTCGAACTGCTTTTCCGCTGGACCTTCTTGCCTCAAACCAATGCTACATGCCATAGCATACAAAGGGCAACCTTTTGTTCCACTAAGTAGAACCCTCGACATGCCTCGAACTCCACCGTTCGGCCTTGAGTGAGATACCTGATTCGTCTGTAGTGTCACCAATGGCTTCGCATTCGCATGCCCAATGCCAAACCTACCCAACACCTTTGACGTGCACGTTCCTTTAGAAAACCATAGCGGGGCCCAGCTAACAAAGCTTCTCCGAGACAACCATGGCACATTGCCAACCATGCCTCCACGAAATAACCTTAGCTTGCTATCCATGTCTCTGCGAATCTCAACTACACTCAAACCATCCATGTCAAGCCTTTGCTCCCTTATACGAACCAACCTCATATGACTTGAGCTTTTTCCTACTTCATCAGACCCATTGATGTAACTCCGCCTACAATAATATTCTCCACTAACCTGTAGGTATTTTCTTTTACCCTTCATCCCTACCATCGCATCCTTCTCCACCTTCATTAGCTTACCATTATAATTATCACTGTTATAATCCCATGTCCCTAATAAAAAGAGATAACCAGGATGCATTGAACTTGATGAGATAGAAAGCTAGTCACCATCTGACCCGTCTGAACATGTGGCAATGGTTGTGGATGCTGATCCCTCCTCGTTGTCTTGATCCCTAGTTCGTCCTGGATAGTCCCCTTCATGCGCCCTTTTCAGCACTTGAAGCCACTTCCATTGAACTTCTTTGACTCCGACCTGGATCCTCTTCCACAACCCAGCTAGTGGCTCCTCATCATCTGCCAAGCACAAGCTAATCTTTGCTACCGCCTTAGCCTCCAACTCTTCCCACTCTTGCTCCTCCATCTTCTCGGACTTCTTCTCCGAGAGCGCGATGACCATCCCTTGCTGCACGAGGAGATCCTTGACACGTCTTTGCTATAGTCCAAAATTCAATGAACCATCAAACTTCACAAGGACAAACTTCTCGTCGTGATCCGACATCCTCCAACCTTAGCTCTTGATACCACTTGTTAGAAATTTAGCAACTAGAGAACAAACGCGCAAAGAACATGGACACAAGATATAACGTGGTTCGGCCTAATGCCTACATCCACGAAGAGAAAGAAGAATTTTTATCGATGAGTTTCTGAGCCACAAAGCCATACAAAATCCTTGGGTAACATGCCTTTATATAGAGGCAAACTCGTGTACATCAAGTATGCTATCTAGGTCAAATTAGGAGTCCAAAATCTTGTCCGAATATAATAGAAAACAAGCCCTCAAATTGTTTCCTCTTCAATTTCTCGACATCTCTAACAAAACTTTTAATTTGTATGCTTTTTACTTTGAGGATTGTCAAGAATCCCACATCGGTTAGTGCAAGTGGGATGAGCTAGTTTATAAATGTTAAAAATCTACCAACCTATTACTTTAAGGTTTTGGGTTGGATATGGAGATTTTAACATGGTATCAGAGTGGGTTGATCCCGTGCCTATTGTTGTGCTCGCACGTTAGCGAAGTCAAAGATCGTACAATTTTCGACTCGATGGATCTCGTTTGAGAGGGTGTGTTGAGAATCTCACGTCGGTTAGTCCATATGGAATGAGCGTGTTGTATATAGAGATTATAACAAGTTCATTATATATGAGAAAAAAATTTAACCGTTAAATTTTATTGATCATCAAGAATTACATATACAAGTAACACAAGTGTAGAATTACATATATATTTGAGAAAAGTAGTGGCCCATTATTTTCCTAACTCATAGTATGTCGAGTCGAATATTATGCAACTTTAATTTAAGCCACCTACAAGATTGTTATTGTACCGTTACTTTACGGCATATATCCATAACTTTGGATGATTAGGCTTTTTTATATAACTAGATTTTGATCGTGGTAGAAGTTAAACTCTGGTCATGTCCTATCTCACTTTTTTTTTCCTCTCACCTTTTCTTATATCGGTAGATCGAGTGCCCTTTGGTGATGACTGGGCTCATTGTTGATCTCATCTGTGTCTAATTAACCAAAAAGGAGAAAAAGATCCTCTTCACTTAATGAGGATCGAGAAAACCAACCATCAGTTATTCCATTTTTTCCCGAAAATTACACATTTTGATTTTGGGTCTGAGAACCAAACTTGAAGAGAAATTTATCCATCGACTAAAAGGTTGCCTCCAAGGCTAGCAAGTTAATAAATTGGAAGAGAATTTGACGACAAGTTGCATATTAATACATTATATTCTAAGTTTTTCGACATTGCTTCTTTAAATGCCACAGACCACCTCCTTACCTACCAAACTCACCTATATATACTTTCTATAACCAAAATTCTGTCCAAATGTGTTAAGACAATAATATATAGTTTGTCGTAAATTGTTTTGAGAATATTTTTTTCATGGAGCAGGGAAAATTAAAATTCCTTCATGGAACACTTGAAGCAACTATTTTTGGCGCAACCCCTTATGTGCCACCTTTCCCCTTTGGCGTAAGTTATTTTCTTTTCCGATAATTTGATATTAAACATAAAAAATGCTAAGATGTCTTTTGTAGTTTTATAATTGATTACATGAGCAATTTTTTCAATAATACGTTGATATAGTCTTATTATGCTCCCTCAAACGAAAGTAAGAGATGGAATTATAAATAAGACACAATAAGCTGGTATAACAGATTGCTAGATCTTATGCTAATTATTTGTTGTTATATGATCCCCATTTAACCTAGAAAAAAACTCAATAACAAATTATATTCAATTTGCATTTCTCTAAAATTTTAAATTGTAGATTGGCACATTCCAATAATGTTCTAATTATTATTTGCAATGTCTCGAGTGAAATATTATTTTTTGTGCAGTGCATATCCGGATACCGATCGAGTCCGAATTACGTGACCATAAAAATCGACAATAAGAAAGTAGCCAAAACAAGTCACGAACGGGACAGAACTTGGAACCAAACCTTCCAAATCCTATGCGCTCATCCTCTAGACTCGACCATAACAGTTACACTAAAGACCAAGTGCTCAATCTTGGGCAACCTTCACATCCCAGCTCACAAAATCGTCTCCGAGGCCACCTTAATCAATGGATATTTCCCACTCACAATGGAGAATGGGAAACCAAATTCTCAGGGGCTAAAGGTCAGGTTGATGCTGTGGTTTAAGCCAGCCGAGCTCGAACCGAGCTGGTCGAGGATCGTTAGCAATGGTGGGTTCCAAGGAGTAAGGAATGCTAGCTTTCCTCAGAGGTCGAGTTGCAGTGTAACGTTTTATCAGGACAGCCACCATTGTAGCACCTTTAAGCCTCCGGTGGATCTTTGCGGGTCTCCGAGGAAATTGTGGGAGGATGTCTACAAAGCAATCGAGGGGGCCAAGCACTTAGTTTATATTGCCGGTTGGTCTCTTAATCCCAACATTGTTTTGGTAAGTTTACGAAATTCCTGAATCCACTACTTGCATTGTTTTAGTTTGTTGGGAATCCAAATTGATTGTAACGTGTTGTTTAATTATACAACAGGTTAGGGATGGTGATACAGATATACCACATGCAGTAGGAGTGAAACTTGGGGAATTGTTGAAGCGAAAATCGGAGGAAGGAGTGGCTGTGAGGATCATGCTTTGGGACGACGAGACATCCCTACCAATCATCAAGAACAAAGGGGTAATGAGAACACATGACGAGGATGCCTCGAATTACTTCAAGCACACGAAAGTGGTCTGCAAGTTGTGCCCTAGGTTGCACCGCAAGTTCCCGACCCTATTCACTCACCATCAAAAGACCATCACCGTTGACGGGCTGGCGCGACATGGTTCGGTCAATAACGGCAGAGAGATTGTCAGCTTCATTGGCGGGATTGATCTAAGTGATGGCCGGTATGATACCGAACAACATTCGTTGTTTCAGACACTTGATGTGGAGTCACATTGTGTTGATTTCTACCAGACGAGTATAGCTGGTGCTAGTCTTCACAAGGGAGGGCCAAGGCTGCCTTGGCATGATGCTCATGCTTGTGTGGTTGGTGAGGCTGCTTTGGATGTGCTTATCAATTTTGAGCAGAGGTGGACTAAGCAATGTGATCCTGACCTATTGGTCCCGATCAGCTCGATTCCGAATCTTGTTCATCAAGTACCTTTTGCTTCAAGTAATGGTTCCAATGTTGGGAATTGGAAGGTGCAAGTTTTCAGGTCAATTGATCATGTGTCAGCTTGCCAAATGGGGAGGAACCTGCAGGTCGAGAGAAGCATACATGAGGCATATGTGGAGGCGATAAGGCGCGCCGACAAGTTCATCTACATCGAGAACCAATACTTCATAGGAGGGTGTCATTTGTGGGACAAAGAGAGGCACTGTGGGTGTGGGAATCTGATACCAATTGAGATTGCTCTTAAGGTGGCCAATAAGATTAGAGCCAAAGAGAGATTTGCCGTTTACATAGTGATTCCAATGTGGCCTGAAGGGGTTCCTGAGAGTGACCCAGTTCAGGATATCCTGCATTGGACTAGACAGACAATGGCGATGATGTACAAGCTAATTGGGGAAGCATTGCGAGAGGTCGGCGCGCCGGGTCATCCCACGGATTACCTGAATTTCTTCTGCCTTGCAAATAGGGAAGAAGAGAGGAGTGGAGAATATGCTCCTCCTCATTCACCTCATCCTTCAACACAGTACTGGAATGCACAGAGGAATAGGAGGTTCATGGTTTATGTTCACTCCAAGCTAATGATAGGTACTTGCAATTTTTTTAATAAAAAAAATTGAAGTACGATATGAATATTCTAACATTTTTTACGCCTTCGCTTTAATCCAGTTGACGATGCTTACATTCTGGTGGGATCGGCCAACGTGAACCAAAGATCAATGGACGGTCGACGAGACACAGAAATTGCAATCGGATGCTACCAGCCCACAAACAACAACGTCGGAGGTGACAATTTGGAAAATTCAACCTTCAGTGACGTACGAGCGTATCGCATGTCACTGTGGTACGAGCATACGGGGCTGGCAGAAGAAACATTCCAAGAGCCACAAACATTGGAATGTGTGACTAAATTGAGGTCAATTGGGGAGCAGACGTGGAGGGTTTACACCGGTGAAGATCAGGTTTCAGACATGGGAAGTGTCCATTTGGTGAACTATCCTATGAGCGTGACAATGGATGGTGTTGCTGAGGATCTTGTTGACGGTCATTTCCCTGATACCAAAGTTGGTGTCAAAGGTAGGAGGTCAAAGATGCTACCTCCTATTTTCACTACGTAAAAGGCGATCGGTGTAAAAATTTACAAATAAAAAAACTACCTATCCTTGTTTGTATGATATAATATAATATATATTCTATGTTGTCTTAACTCGACAGTGCTGGTTTCGTGTTTTTTTATTTGTATTGTATATTATTGGTTTCGGACACCATCCAATCTACGTCAAAGCCCAGATGGAAATCCATCAGCTGCCGGCGGTACAAAGTTAAAGACAAGACACGATCCACCCCTAAAATGGACCTCACAATGCTCGATTCTGAATATCAAACTTAGAAGAAAAAAAAAAGGTGAAGACACCCTTTCAGTTATTAATCACAACTTTGGAACACCCTCCGCCCAAGTAGAACCAAGTGGCTACATAGATCACTAGGAGCCGATTGATCTTTCATTATTCATCGATGGGTGTCCCCAAAACCAAGTCCTTTTTCCCTAAACCAGTGAACATTTACGGTTGTTATCGATAGCCCATAGACACCCTTTCAGTTGTTTTCTTTTTCGTGTGCGGGATATCAAACATGAACTGGAGGACATAGGGATGTTGATCACTTGTGAGTTGTGACCGACTAACTAGTCGCTTACAGGGAGAAAATCCATGTTTTGCTTGGGGGCTTACCTATCTGCTTCACATAGCTGCTCCGCAAACACTATCGCTGCCCTCAACCATGAGCGTCGAGTATTTGGCATCCGGGAAAGCGCTCTGGTCATGCGACAAGCTTTCTTCCTATTGATACAACATGACGAGGAAAGGTTACAACCATTTACAAGTTGGGTAGAAAACTGTAGATCGAAAGAACATAGACCACTGCAATATTACACATATAAAACAGAAAATCCAACATGTTCATACTCTAGATGTCATCCTCCTAACAAAACCAAGCATATCAAGCCAAAAAGAACTGATTTTCTCTCTGCATAATCTGAATCCAGGTTGTAATTGGTATTTTATTTTCATTTAAAATCTTTTAATGACAAACTTAAATACCTTCAATCCGTCTTTTCTTTCCTGACCCCAGATTTTACGCTCTTCTAGAAGCATTTGTAAACAAGATGAAACGAGCCTTTGCAGCATTCTAGTAAGACACTATAATGCTAGTGTGAAACTGTACAATCTTTATTCAACGATAATACAAGTCATCAAAGGTCCATAGCTTGTTAAGTAGAGCTAGTCATAAAACAAATGGTTTCTTCAGATGAACAAACAGGTTTCGAGCATGTTAGAATATGTGGATGGTACACGGGTTATTTTCTCAGTATAGACTATCACTTTCTATAATGCATAAATATCACAATATTCAATCTCTTAAAGACATACCTGAATGAAAACCATCATAAGGCCATTCATCTCATGCTATGCAGTGCATCCACCCTAACCTGTATGGTACCAAACAAGCTATTGTCAGGGAGTTGGAACAAAGAAGCACAAAGTTCATTTACTTAGATGCAATAGAATAAGTGATTATATGATTATAATAACATAATTGCATGACAAACAGATGATATTCATCTAGCAAACCAAGACCAGAATAGCTGACGCTAACCTAGCTGCCTCCAAGAAAACATCGAGGCACATGCCTCGTCCTTGTAACCTCTGGCTTCATACATATATTCTATCTACAATACGTCCTAGGTAAATTCTATCGAAAAGGATGAACCACAGGAATTTCATTGTTTTCCGATGTGCATCCTATCCATTTTGTTCATTCAGACAGCTAAGAACAATGATTCCTCCTTGTACTGCAGATCATAGCTGAGTCAAGTAAGCATCCTAAATAGCTTTGAAGTTGTAGTTGTGGGAGCTTTTTTAGCAACATGAGAGGATCAGCTGGTGAAAACAGCTGTTCAGTGCTCCATAGAGGTTGAGCAAGAGATTAGATCCTTCAAGTTAAACAAGTTACTCTCTTCAACAAATGCTTAATTTCACCAGAGCTGGACTCGTGGCAACCCACGGGAATGCAAGTGCAGCACATTAGCTTCATAGAGCGCTGTTCTATAAATTCAGAGCTTCCAAGCTTCATAAGACCCCTTTTGCGTCTTCAAGGAGACAATCATTGCATATGACCACAATGCACCATTCAGAAGAATGCTACCACATTAGTCGGTCATCACTCTGCCTGCCTCTCACTAGGAAAAAGCCTCTTCTCCAACAAATGCCACATCTAGGCCTCATCAAAAACAGAACCATCAAATCCTCTATTCATTCAGATAACTGAATCCAGTCATCATGATCTCAGTCTCAGTCTTATGCAGAGGCCGAGGTTATTTTCACAGCTGAAGAACAAACTGTAAATCCAAATTAGGCACAACTCTAGCACTTCTTTTGCCTTGGTGCAGTATCATCCAACTAAGGAGTTGATAAATATCTGAAAGGCCTAACCACGGTAATATAAGGAGTTAGGAACAACCATTGATCCAAGGCAAACTAAATGGTGCTACTAGTAGTCTAAGCGGATATGGTATTCCATATGCTCCAAACTTGCTAGAACTAAGGTATGACAAGTACATCAACATCAGGTGTCCTGGAAATATTGTGAAAAATAGGATGTAACTAGATTAGCACTTTTTCCAAGTTTGACTTAGAAACCTTTTCAAATCCAGATCTCTGTAAAGCCACAATAAAAAAGACAGGATACTTGCCTATGAAGTTGCGGCAGCCCAACATGGTGCATCGAAGGCTTTTTCAAATTCTGGAAACCTTCCAAGATGAAGTAGCTTCTTTTTCCCCAGACCTCAAGAAATCAATGCTTTGACAGCAAATGAAGAATTGGATGAAGCAGTAGGGAGACATTTTCCCGGCATCAGTTTATCGAGTTCATGTTAAAAGAACCTTTGAAACGGTTCCTCAGTCAATTTAATCCAACATCCAAGCACCAGAGCACTATTTACAAGTCAAAACCGTCAAGAACAACCAAAAGAATGAGTGAACTCATAAGTAGTAATCTCATCTCACAAGACAGCTCGATAAATCTCCAGCACTACCAACAAAGTTTTGACTTCATAGCCCCACTTCACAGCCAAACTACCAAATCCAACAGAACCATCAAGGGAATAAATGATTGAGTGCGGGATCTATTAGAATGAGCAGCTCGCAGGAGATATAAAACCGCGCTAATTCCCGACTAAACATTTTCTGTTAAACCGTGTCAGCTGCCTTCTCACAAACACATTAGCAACAAATCCCACCCCTGAGAGAACTGGGAACACCCGCTAGAATTCGTCGCAACCTCAAGCATCCTAACCATTCAAAAAAGAAACCAGATTGATATCCTCCACCGGTATGTAACTTCAATCACATGATGATTAAATTTGGGATTCGAAACTTTAAGCATGTTGTCGCCAAACCAAGCAAATGGCGAGCTAGTGAAAGAAACACGAGCATCTGCTCATGCTGTATAAAGATATAACTGAATGAAGCATGATAAGGTGCTAACCGATATGATTTATATGCCAATTTGAAGTTGTGTCCAGCAAAGCAGTCTGAGTAACTGCAAGTGGTCAGAGCATGAAGTCCTGACGAAGCCAAGAAGAAACCTAAAGAATAGGAGATCTCCAAGACTAACATCACGTCAAAGCATGATTGGAGAAACCTATTGAAAGTTCTATATGTTGCCAGAAACGGATTCCCAAATCCGACTTGACTTCATTCTTCATCAGTATAATGATAATTAACATAATTACTCACTAGACCAATCCAGTCAGTAACACTAACCATTGCACCAAAGTAATGCTTCAAGCTCTTCTGTTAGTGTGTGTGTATATATATATCTAACCTCTACAGTCAAACCGAATATCACGGTTTGCACCGCCTAAGTAAATTAGCTTTGCAAACAGCATGTTCTTCATCTTGCCAAAGAGAGGAAGACTGGACTAACATACGGCACTCCGAAACTCTCTGACCATCTCAAACATCCATTGAGACATGAATAGGTTAAATTGTTTCATACACCTATAACTGATAACATATATTACGGCTACAAGCCGCATTCTGACAAAATTGATCGTGAGTATCACCTAATTCGCTAACAAAGGCTTATTTTTCAGGGACTTGTTTTGCATGGCCTAAGGAACTAGCTGAAGTGATGTATAAAAAACTAGATGGATTCCTCTCACCAAAAGATGGAACATCATAACAAAACAAATTGTATTCCTACCAATCAGATGATTCCGAAGAGAGAAAATGCAATCAAACAGTGGATCAATATTCACAGGGAAATAAACCACAAACATTGAATAGTATGCAAGCATAATCTGGTATAAAAAAAATAGCTACAAGATAAAGCACTTCGCTGCCAATGTATCTTTCCGGATATACCAGAGCAATGCTAATATGCTACAGTAGACAGTAAGCATAACTAACACTGTATTGCATAAAGGGCTACTGATGCGGCATGACCAAATGGTTGGATGTTCCTTCTTGCAAATCAACACAGGAAGCAGGATAGCGAGTAGCCATGCAAATAGCATCCTTCCTCAAATTCATACAAAGACTGCTCAACGACGTGTCATGCGGGACTTCTCCCATGAAGCAGGACCAGGAGCAGGGACATATGAAGCACCCTCGTCAGCAGCACCCTATGAAACATTAAAAACAAGTCTCAAAAAAGTTGGGCACAAACGGCACAGATATAAGTTACAGATCCAATGGAAAGTAGCCTATCAGCAGATACCATGCGAATCCCATATGGATCCCCATATGGAGCAGGAAACAACCCGTCAGGATTCCCATATTTCATTCCGTAGTGCCCTGAAAAAAACAAAAACATTTTATGAGATGTCCATGCAAACTCCACTTGATTAAAGCTCAACAAATGTTGGAGAATCAACGTACCAGGACCCCGGGCTCTAGAATCAGAACTAGCAAGTTCAGCGCGTAGTCTTTCAACATCACGCGCCATCGAGAGCATGTCCTTTTCAATCACTTGTCGTTGCTCCACCAGCTCCATGTTCGCTTTCTTCTCATACTCAATAGCGCTCCTACACCAACAACAAAAAGCACAACTCGTTCCATCATCATCGACTACCTCAATGCACCATACAAAACCTAAAACTGCACTCGGTTCCTAAACCACAAACCTAGCGTGCATAAGCTCTTGATGCAGCCCCTGGATCTCCCCTCTCAAAGGCGGAATCTCCTGATTATCGCTCCGCAACCGCGCCACCTCCTTTTTCAAGTCCTGAACCTGCACCAGCAGCTCCTGCTTCGCGTTCCCAAGCTTCTTAACCTCAGAGCGGAGCTGCACGGCCTCCTTCTTCAGCGGCTCAACAGCGCGAAGATCCGCCTCCAGCTTCATCCCCTTCTCGATGAACTCCCGCGACCGGACCTCCTGCTCCGCCCTGATATCCTCGATCACGAGGTTCAGCCGGTGGAGCTCGTCCTTGGAGACCCCGAGCTCCTGCTGCAGCGCCATGTTGTCCTCGATCAGCCTCCGGTTATCGTCTAGCAGCCTCCGGATTTCCGCGTGCTGCATATCCAGCTCCTCCTCCAGAAAAGCCGGGTGCGGCGGAGGCGGGCCCCGCATGTAGGGCGTCTCCGGTGGGTACCCTCGCCGGTCTCTGTACACGGCGCGGGGGATACGGTTCCTCCCCGCCATTTATCTAGGGTTTTTCTGTGGAATTAAAAACCCTAATTCGATTTTCCTTAAGAAATTTTGATCGCGACGATGAGAGAGAGGAACACAGTCTCTTCGTCAATGACGGGAAGAAAGGTCGTGCGAAACGACGCCGTGGCTTTCGTTGTTCGGAATTCCAGGCTTTTGTTGATGGGTTGGGCTGTAGAGCCTTCCAGCACAGACCCAAACATTTTACGGGTCTGGTCGAGAACAACTCTTTTGCGGGTTGATTTAACTATTTGTTCGATATGTAAGATTATTTATTAGAGAAAAGTTCACTTTAGTAGGTACCTTAGAAATCGTGTTAGGTCGTTTTAGTTTAAAACTCATCAAACGGATCTTTTTTTTTGAAAAAAAATTTACTTAAGAGTCTCGGACTGATTTTCGAGCCTAGTTGGTCGAGATGACAGTCGTTTCAGTAATGATGCGGCATTGCCACATCAGTTCCTACTTTTAAAAATGATGCGGCTTGTGACAAAATTACCAAAACAGTAGCTGATTTGTTTGTAATTATTCAAAAAAGCCCAACTAGGTAAAAAATCAGTTATTTTTTTTCAAAAATGTTGGACTCGTTTGATGAATTTTAAACTACAAGGGACTAACACAATTTCCGTGATACCACAGGGTATTGAAGTGAACTTTTCTCTATTAATAATAATGATAAGATGATGGTACTTAAATTGATGACATATATCTAGCGTGATGTCCTAGATAGACGGGACGGACTTTGCTCGAATGGATTGTTTGAGGATGGCTTTGTCCTCATCAAGGCGTTTCTTCTCTTCTGGATCTCTTGGTTTGACCTTCCTTTTCTCGTCCAAGATCCACTCGAATAGTTCGCGCTGCTGATTATCCGGAACGGGCTCACAGATCCTAACCGGCTTGAAGAAAGGTGCGGGTTTATCAGCGAGGGGAGCAGTAGCAATAGATGTTGCAGGAGAAGGGGATGCATTTGTTGTGACTTCTATATCCTGGCCAGTAGCTGTATTCTTTGTTCTCATGAAATAGTAAACTGTAAAATGAAAGAGGAGTTGGCCAATAAGACATTTCGTAATCTAAGAACATTAAGCAATTAGGATAATGTTCCAGTTTAAAATGTAGAGTAAAACTATTCAAGAAAGGTGACAGAACAGCCTTCACATAAAATTTCAAAAATGCTTGAACAGATTAAGATGGGATGGCCACTACATGAACACCCTAAATATCATCAGAAACATGAACACCATTAGTGACGTTCAAGCAATAACATCAGCATGAAGATGGAGCTTCATAATAAATAAGATTACTCGGGTGCAACATCGGAAACAAACAAAGATGAACGATGGTTCCTGTTTCCTAGGAAGTTTTGTTGACCTCCTTTCGATTTCCAATGAAGAGACCATCTTCTCTACGAGGCAATCCATCAACTCGTATTCACTTCCCTACATTATAACATGACATAAATGAACTATTCTGTGGCATATCTGACTCTTTACCGTATGGGGGACAAACATACTCCCACAATAATGACAAATCGACAAACGACCAAACTGACCACCACCACTCATTGGCACTTGTGCAAAATTGAATAAACAGCCGGAAGAGTGTTAATTTCCCGACTCTTTCATCTACTACTCTACAATCTTAATTTACACAACCGGAAGGGTTTACTATAACCTGGTCCTGGCATACAATTAGACCTCGAAAACGTAATATAGCTAGCATTTACTTGATTACTCATCAGAACTAAACTCCCGCGTATCCGAAATCAGGTCAGGCAAACGCATTACAAGTAAAGTTTGCCGAATGGTTATCAAACCAACAGACAGATCCATAGCCACAGACCACCTCAATTATCAAAATACCATTTTCCTCATGAACACAAAGCAGCATCCAATACAAAGCAAGATGCAAATCCATGGCATAGAAGCATTCAACTATTCGGCACCGGGTAGTGTACCTCCAACAACGAGATTGACACCGAGGAGGAGGGGCCACATGAATTTGTACCGCCGCGCAAAGGACTCCTGAGGAGCCTGAGGCTGAGGCGGAGGCGGAGGTGACCCCATCTTGTAGGAAGCCGCTGCAGCTGATACCGAGGACGAGGATGAGGACGAGGCTGACGTGGCAGGTGCCCCTTTTGAGCTCCCACCACCACCAGCAACCTCCGATGCTTTAATCACTCGAGCTGCACAAATTATCGAATATTATTAAAAAAATAACAGGACCCAGTTCAGCTAAAGTCTAAAGGACAGCTAAAAGCACCCAAAGTCGGAATCTTTACAATTGGAAAGATCATAAAAGAAGAGGCTCGAAGAGGAAATTAAAAGTAAAGGTGGGTTCGTTCTTTTTATTCGGGAAGCGAAATGGGTGCACCTTTCTTGGGCTTGTTCTTGAGGAGCTTTAGACCCTCTTCTTGGCTCATCTTTAAACGCCTTCACAATAAAGATTCTCTTTTCCACTTCTTCTATCTTCTTCTTCTTCTTCTTGCCTTTGCTCTCCTCTCCGTCAATTTTAATGCTTCCTTCCTTGTTCGTTCTCATACTCCAAGCGTACGCCCTGTTTGGGGTAGTACCTAAGACCAGCACGGCGTCGTTTTCCCTCATTATCTCTATATTCACCCTATTATTTCCACTTGGTATGTAGTTGGTAATTTCGGGCACCATCCAATTTCTAGTCACCCTTCGAGAAGCGGCGGAGATTTGGGTTTTACTCGGACTATGTATACTTAAAAAGCAGTTAATTTCGAAATTGCGTCATTGAAACATAACAAGCTTTGGGTTTTACTCGGACTATGTAGTATGCTCTTTAATCATACTTAAAAAGCAGTTAATTTCGAAATTGGGTCATTGAAACGTAACAAGCTTTTATTACGTTTCAATGACCCAATTTGATACAAGTAGGCACCCTGGGTTCGAACAATTTGATATATATATATACTGGTTCGAATAATTTTTCATGCCTACTTGTATCCAAGAGATGATTGACTCTTATAATTCCTTTACCAAAACGACCAATCCCATCACTCGTTCTAAAAGTCATCAAAGTCAATGAAAAACCACTAATGGTGATACCATATCCTCCCCCATCCTCCCTTGAGACAAATCAATCTGAATATCGCCAACAACCCCATTGAAGCTACACCTTATAAAACTGCTACTGATGATGTCTTACAGAATTCTCGGCGTATCATTGCTCAGAATAACTTCTGTAACACCCATCTTAGTACTATTGGAAAATAACTTGAGCGCATTGAAAGCCATCTACCTTCACCTTCATCGTCTCTGCCATCTTCATCAATTCATGTATCCAATATCCAACAACCTATTTTTAAACCTTTTAAAGTTTCCCAATCGAGTATCCGCCAGATCCAAGAAAATTGGGATTTTGCTGATATCCTCCGACGCCAAATCTCCAGCATCACGGTCTCTCCTACCTCCCCTGTTATAGCCGCAGATACACCCTCTCAATCATCCAACGCTATTCACACTCTTGACAAAGAATCTGATTCTGAGTCAACCTAATCGCTTTCCTCCCCCCCCCGACCATTTCTAAATCACATTCATGAGCCCCAACGATTCTTTTCTTCAACTCCTGTCCCCAGCCCAGATATGGCTCTTGAGCAAAAGCCAAGTATCCTTAACCAGGCCAAATTCAATGCCAATTCCATTTATGAATGGAATATTGACGCCATGACCGAATATAACATTTTGTCTCTCTTACAACAAATGACAATGGCCGCCAATGCCTACAAAACCCAAACGTCTATCTCTGACAAATCCATTGCCGAAATTCTTATTTCTGGATTTTTAGGCCAACTCAAAGGATGGTGGAATTTCTATCTCACTGACACCCAACGGGATGAAATCCTTAATAGCCTTCAGCATGACGAATCCAATGATTTGGTCCTAACACCCGAAGGCCAACCCATTCCTGATGTCGTCTCTTCCCTAATCTTTGCCATATCACTTCACTTTATTGGTGATCCCTCTCACCTCAAAGACAAAAATGCTGAACTCCTCTCCAACCTCAAATGTCACAAACTCAGCGACTTTCAACATTACAAAAACACCTTCCTAACGCGAGTTACGCTTCGCGAGGATTTCAACCAGCCTTTTTGGAAGGAAAAGCTTATTGATGGTCTACCTTTTATGCTAGGCAAAAAAGTTAGACAGATTCTCAAAACCACCCACAGCTCCCCTATCAACTATGCAACCCTTACTTACAGAGAACTCATCAGTATTACCCAACAACAGGGACTTCAGATCTGCCAAGATCTAAGGCTCCAAAAGAATATCAAAAAAGAATTGCGACAGACTAAGGAAGAACTTGGTTCTTTCTGCAATCAATTTGATATTTCTAAAACTCCTCAAAGCTTCAAAGATTGGCATTGCCCTTCCTCCTCAAAGACTTCTCACTATAAGCACAAATCCCAACGTTTCCATCGTTCTTCAAAATACAAATCTGACCCCAGACATGACAAACGATCTTCTAAGAGTTATCCTAAATGAACATCCTTCAAATAAGGTGACGAATGCTTCAAAGACACCGTCTGTCACAAATGTGGCAAAAAGGGCCACATCCAACGCTATTGCCGTCTCAACAAAAAATTTCATGCCTTGAATCTTGCCCCTGACCTTATTGCTCAGATCTCCGCTTTAATGATCAACGACTTCAACTCTGATTTAGACTCTATCACTGAAGAATCAGAATAACTCGACAAACTCATCCACTCATCTTCAGAATTTGATCCTGAAAAATCGATCAATGTCTTGACTAAAGATCAGGAATTTTTACTTGCCATGGCCAATGATGTTGAAGACCCTGCCAAACGAAAAACCTATCTTTCCAAACTCCTCAACTCCATTGACGACTCACCTTCTTCCTCTATGGCTACTCCTTACAATCTTACCAAAATTCTTCACACAAAGCAGAGTCAAAAGACTTCCCTCCCAACTATCCCTATTTTACAAGCTGAAATCAAGCTTATCAAAACTGAGCTTAAAGATTTACGTCGCCAATAACAAAAAACACACGCGATCGTCCAGAATCTCTTATCAACCAAATCTATTGCCAGTGATTCTAGTGATTCTGACAATGATCCTACCATTGAGCCAAATGAATTTTTACATGTTCTTAAACATGTTACTTCATGCAAATACCTTATTACTATTACTATAAAATTTTCTGACAATTTTTAACTTGAGACCATTGCTTTATTTGATACTGGTGCTGGCCTCAATTGCATTAAAGATGGTCTTGTACCCAAACGATTTTTAGACCCTACTAAAGAAAAATTTTCTGCTCCTAACAATTCCAGAATGCTTATCACCCAAAAAACTGATATTTTTATCAGTAATAACAACACACATATCAAAACTACCTTTTTGCTCGTCTCCAATATAAATCATACTGTCATTATTGGAACACCATTTATCAACCTTATTACTCCTTACAAAGTTAATCACGAAGGCATCTCTTTCAAAATAAAGACTCCGATTTAAAAAAAAAACTAATTTTCTATTTTTACAAAAACCTACCACACGCAAACTAAACCTACTTCATTCTTTAATTTCTTCCAAAGAGCATGATTTACATGACACCAAAAATATCGTTTATTTTAACGTATTTCTCAATAATTGCTTGATTCTACTATTCAGCGCCAAATCAATAATTTTAAAACCAAGCTCCATAATGAGCTTTGTTCTGATCTTCCTAATGCTTTTTGGACTAGAAAAAAATATGTTATCACTCTTCCTTATGACTCGCACTTCTCTGAAAGACAAATTCCTACTAAAGCCCGTCATATTCAGATGAACTCTGAAATGATTGACTTATGCAAAAAAGAAATCCACGATTTGGAGAAAAAGAGTTTGATCTCTAAATCCAAATCCCCCTGGAGTTGTGCTGCCTTTTATGTCATCAAAAACTCTGAAATTGAACGAGGCGTCCCACGTCTTGTTATCAATTATAAACCCCTTAACAACGTTTTAAAATAGATCTGTTATCCGATCCCCAACAAAAAAAATTTATTAAATCGCCTGCATGATTCTCTCATATTCTCCAAATTCGACATGAAATCTGGCTTTTGGCAGATCCAGTTCCACCCCAAAGATCGTTATAAAACTACTTTTACTGTTCCTTTCGGCCAGTATGGGTGGAACGTTATGCCTTTTGGTTTAAAAAATGTCCCTAGCGAATTTCAACAAATCATGAATGATATCTTCAATCCTTTTACATCATTTTGCATTGTTTACATTGATGATGTCCTTATTTTTTCAAAATCTATTGACCAATATTTCAAACATCTTAACACATTCTTTGATGTTGTTAAGAAAAATAGTTTGGTCTTATCTCAATCTAAAATTATTTTATTTCAAACAAAAATCTGCTTTCTTGGCCATTATATCAGCCAGGGCACTATCACCCCCATTGAACGTTCTATTACTTTTGTTTCCAAATTTCTTGATGAACTCTTAGAAAAAATGTAACTTCAACGCTTTTTGGATTCTCTCAACTATGTTTTTGAGTTTTTCCCCAATATTTATCGCATTATAAAACCGCTTCATGACAGATTAAAGAAAAATCCAAGTCCTTGGACTGCTGAGCATACACGAATTGTTCAAAGCATCAAAAAATAGATTGCACACATTCCCTGCTTACATCTTGTTGATCCATCTGCATTCAAAATTGTTGAAACTGATGCATCTGATATAGGTTATGGAGGCATTCTTAAACAACGCAAAGACATTCATGAGCATATCATCTCATTCACTTCTGCCCATTGGAATGACGCCCAAAGTAAATATTCCACAATCAAAAAAGAAATTTTGAGTATTATTTTATGTATCACTAAATTTCAAAGTGATCTTTTGAACCAAAATTTTTTATTACGTATTGATGCTCAAGCAGCTAAAGAAATCTTGCAAAAAGATGTTCACAATATAGCTTCCAAACATATTTTTGCCCGTTGGCAAGCTATTTTGAGTATTTTTTAGTTTGATATTGAATATATTAAAGGAGAAAATAATTCTCTCCCAGACTTTCTCACCTGTGAGTTTTTGACCAATAGGTGAGCCATGCTCCCAAAAGCCTCCTCTAGAGGAGCTAAAGCCAAATCAATAGTACCTGCCCGCACTTGGGCGTCTATCGCCGAAGAAGAAGAATTCAACGCCCACAGAAACGTCCAAAATTGGTTGAAAGCGAACCAACACAATCCCATCTATCCGACCGAAGTTATTGAAGCTTTCCAATGACTTTCTCAAAACTCCCAAGCCTTAACGACACCACCGCTTGTTTCTCAACACTGCACCAGTCATGTTATTGCCCCCCCCCCCCCCCCCCCCCCCATCCCAACCCCTTACTCGTAACCCCACTAAAGCCTCTTATAGCCATAAAACCCAAACACAATCTCTTCTCTTCGTTGAAAGAGATTATCACTAATATGACCTTACCATTGCCGCTACCCGTATCTTCCCACCTGGTCAGCATACAATCCCCGCTGACTCCCACAAAATATTTACCTACTATGCCTCTATTCTTGAACACACTAACTCTACCAAAGTCAGATATTTTTACAACGCCACTGATAAAGCTACCCCCGCTTACTCCACTTGCCAAATTATACAGATTATTCATCCGTCCCAGTGGGGTCAACTATTGCACCAAACAAAGTACCTCCCTATAATCACCACCATCACCCATAGCACCTTTATAGTTATTAGGACTACCAGCAAGCCCGGTTCAATGCCTTCCTCAACCAAAACCCAAAGTTCACCCACACCTGGCTGTTTTATTTCCGACAGCCTTTTGATTGTACCCATATCCCCTATTGGTTCCTCACTTGGTGGAACTATTATGGATGCTCCCTTAACATCCTTACAGAGGATGTCCTTAGATGCTATAACCTTTTTAAAGCCAAATATTCTCCTTCTCCTATTGAAAAACCTTTTGGCCCCTTATTGCTCTTCTGTACAAAATTTTATCTGTCACGGGTCTGTGCCTGGCACTATGAATTCTAAGCTTATGATAAGAAGAATAACGTCAATCTGCTCGTTCGTTGCTTCAAAGTCAAATAGTGGAACGCCTTCATAGCAGACAAAAAATTAACGACTACTATTGTTCTGAATTGGCTAAAATCTGCCAATCCTTTACAAGCTATTGCCTCCCTATCGGCCTCCCAACCACTCTTCCTTGCTCAAAAAGCCAAAATCCAATCCATGTTGGCTTCAGCGAGTACTGAGGAGGAATATTTTGCCATCATGAACCAGATGGTCAAAGCCAAGTCCAACGCCTCTTCTTCCTCACCTTATGCAACAGAAGAAGAAGACGAAGAGGAACCATTCATCTCTCTTGAAGATGATGGTGCTGATTTTCTTGGCCTTCCTTAATTTAGGGTACATGATTCCTTAACAGCGCTATCAACCGCAACGACATCAACGACAATCAAAAAGTGACCGGCTTCGGCATTCACCGAGCCGGCAAAGGCAAAATGGTCAATGGTCCAGTTTAAACCGTCCAGGGTGAGGGTTTGCCGACAATAGTCTCTCAGCAGCTTGCTGCCATAACGTCTGTCAAGACGGTAAAAACTGATGACCAGCCCAAGCTTAGTCTTGCGGTTACCACAACGCCCTTTGACGTGGTAAAAGTCAAAAGATTAATGGTGGACCCCAGCCACCAAAAGCAAATGCCAGCAACGCCTAGACTGAATTATAATGGTGGACCCCAGCCACCGAAATCAAATGCCAGCAACGCCTAGACAGAATTATAATGGTGGACCCCAGCCACCAAAAGCAAATGCCAGCAACGCCCAGAGTGTGTCCCTTTGCCTATATAAGCAGAGGACCTTCTCATTATAGATCAGAGTGTAATTTAGTCGGGAAGCCACTAGAAGAATAGAACCTTGATCATCTCTGTTCTTCGATTACACTGTAACCCCTCTATCTCTTCTCCTTGTTATTGTTCATCTCCTATATTAGTTTTAAAGTTTATGTTTATCAAGTTTATGTATTATATCTAAAGTTTATCATTTTAATAAAAGTTTATTTATATATTATCCTTTTCCGCCGCACCCCACACCCTCTGGTATCAAATACAAGTAGGCACCCTCTTTATATATATATATATATATATATATATATATATATATATATATATATTGGAGATTTCTTTTGATTATTTTGTATTTGATGTACCATTCATTTTCTGCATTGATGTACTCGTAGGGTTATTGAGATAAATAGCACAGAATTAAGGCAGATTTTTAGCTTACCGAGTTTTCTCTTCCGCGAGTTTTTCCTACTGAGTATTACCACAAGAGAATTTTATTGAGGCCGGCAGTCGCAACTCGAAAGAGAGAATTTTTCGTCAAATAGTAGTCATCACAATTACAATGATGAGCTAGAAAGACTTTTAGCCAAAGACAGGATTGCAAGTATGATATTCTTAGGGTATAATTGTATATTTCCATATTTATATATAGAAAATTGCCCTTCCATTTTGGGGAAAAAAAAGTTGCACATATCGGAGAGTTTTATCACCGTTGAAACATCCCATCAGGTATTCGTTCGTTTCAGATAAAGACGGTAAGCCATTGAAGTATAGTGCAAAAGAGCCATTTCTCGTTGGTGGTTAGAGAAATTGAATGACTATAGACTCAGAAATCTGATGCCCATTATCAAAACTATCTACGTTTAGATTACATTGCCTCTACTTGCTAACACCGAAATGTAACATGATGAGCACATCCCAAACCTGCGGGATCCTTGAGGCATCTAGACTGGGGCAGTCTAATCATATATGATAGATGCAGCTTCATCTCTTTGGAAGTGTTCTTGGCAACAGTTTCACGTCCGGCCACCGCCGTTGCCCCTCCCTCGATCTCGGAAACCCCCAAAACCTGCTTGATGTTGCAGAGCAGCAGAAAACATTGTATAAGAGGCTAATCAAGAATGCAGTTTGCAGTAGCCAGTCCAATCACCATCCAAGAGCATCTATCAAGTAGGCCAGACGTGAAAGGAATCTTTTCAATCCGGCGATAACACTGACTCATCACGTTGCACAAAACAGCGAAGTGTACTGCAATAGTGTAATTCGTAGGGATATAGTTGGAACACGAATTTCGATGTAGGCGAGTCATAACTTACTTGCTGGTGGAGGTGGTGCACCACGACCCATTGCTGCCAGTTCCGGAGCAACTTTCTGCCCAGCTTCCTCAAGTATGTTTATAAGATCCTTGGCAAATCTGGCATTAGCAGCGGTGAAGAAGGTGTAAGCTGTTCCTTTTGCTCCAGCCCTGCCTGTTCGACCAATTCGATGCACGTAATCCTCGAGGGATCCAGGGAAGTCATAATTGATTACATACTTAACATCCTTCACATCTGCCAAATAGAAATACATTAGAAATTAATCAGTACTCAGTAGCACCAAACAGAACTATGGGAAAGCACAGTGGGTGGAGACAGAATGCGGCATTCATCGAACATACCTAACCCACGAGCCGCAACATCCGTAGCAGTCATTATTGGGCTCTTTCCAGATTTGAACTCAGAGAGAACCCAGTCCCTTTCAGCTTGACTTTTATCCCCATGAATTGAAAGAGTGGGCCAACCATCCATGCGAAGTTGCCGGGTTATCTGGTCACAACCTTTTTTTGTATCCATAAAGATGAGAATCCGGCTGCCATCCATGATATCCTCAAGCAGTTTTACCAACCTGGAAACCAGGAAGATCTATGAGTATTTTTAAAGCAACTGGATAAGAGCAAGGGAGACGCAGAAGATTAGAGAAGGAAAACCAACATACTTATTGTACTTTTGGTTCTCGGAAACAATTTCCACAATTTGGCGAATGGCATGATTAGCTTTTAGATCTGAGGATCCAATAGTCACCTGCATTAACGAACTCCAAGAAGATAACGTGAATAAATTGAATGCAAGTTTTTGCAAAGGTGAAATATAGTAGTTCAGTTGTTTCAAAATTCTCACAAGTGCACTGCCCTTTTGTTCACGGAGGAAAGCACAGCATCAAAGTCAAATTTTACCTTATATGGGTTGTAGAGAAACTGTCGAGCAAGTAGCTCAACCTCCTTAGGCCAAGTGGCACTCCAATACAAGGTCTGACGGTCAGGTCGAATCTGCATGAAGCCAGCAGTGAGAAATGACAACCTGGAAGAGTGTAATGCACTTCAGCTACATACTTTTAGATTTTGACAAGCTAAGTCTTTTTGCAATGAAAAGATGAAGGCCTGTCCTCTATATCCCAATCTAGTGCCCCAAGATGATCCTAATTTCCAAAATCAACGAACCACTAAAAGACTCCAACAGAAAACAAGATAATTGGTTGTCTCCATACCAAAATGAAGGCCTGTCCTCTATAAACCAATCTAGTGCCCCAAGATGATCCTAATTTCCAAAATCAACGAACCACTAAAAGACTCCAACAGAAAACAAGATAATTGGTTGTCTCCATACCAAAATGAAAGATTTGGTTGTATCCTATTCCGTAACTGGCAAAAGGCAGAACAGAATCAGACATTTGGCAATTCAATCAATTAGGACACTATGTTCCATGTTGCAATAAACCATCTAATCATAAAAATGTTTTTGAATGATCCAACAGACTGATAACTTGCAGAAACAAGAGAAAAGAACATAATCAAGAACCTGAGTAATAATTTTCTTCATTTGAGGCTCAAAACCCATGTCTAGCATTCGATCTGCTTCGTCCAGTACCAGGTAAGTAACCCTTCGCAAATTTGTATGGTGAGACTCTAGCATATCAATCAGCCTTCCAGGTGTAGCAATCACAATTTCAACACCTGGTCCAAAATACATTGGCATCCAGTAACCATGGTGTTCATCAACACAATAAAAGCCCAGTTGCATAAAGGATACAATTAGCTTAATACCCACACATAGAAGAGCAGCCAGTTCAATGAACTCCAAGTACTGAACAGCAGCAACCTCATCCAAATCGCATCAACACCTACCTTTCTGGAGATCACGGACTTGGGGTCCCTTTGGGACTCCACCATATATGCATGTACTTTTAATTCTTGAAGATGAACCAAATTTTGTGGCTTCTTGTTGTATCTGAACTGCAAGTTCTCGTGTTGGAGCTAAAACTAAAACGATTGGGCCATCGCCGGGACCTGAGGAAAACCAAAGACGACTTTGTTGTTACTTCTCAGGATAATCAGAAGCACCATAACTTGAAGCTTTGGACATGTCAATTACCCAAAAAAGGCTGTGCATTAACATGAACAATCGCAGGCAATAGGTAAGCAAGCGTCTTCCCAGATCCTGTTTCGGCAATACCAATAAGATCACGACCTTTCAATGCCATTGGCCACCCCTGAGATTGAATTGCTGTCGGTTCAACAAATCCAGCCTTTTCAACTTCTTGCAAAACATAATCTGGAAGAATTACCAGCTATCAAAAGGTTTCATATTGGAGCAGAAACAAAAAAAAATGCACCTTCCTCGGTGACAGGAAGCAACACAATCAAGATCACAGTGACTTCCAAAGGAACATAAATGCTTTCAAGTTTGACGCATCACCAAATTCATTTGACCCAAAACCAAGAATATATTGGCCACAAAACTTGAGACCGCAAAAGTACTTCATTGGGAAAACACTTAGAAGTCCAAGACAATGCTATTTTTTGTGAAATACTCGTTATCACCATAACAAACTAAGCAAACAACTAATTTGCAACAACTAAGAACCTCTGAGTCTCCATTGTGCTGTATAGACATGAATTGGTAAGAAAAAATCACAATGACAACACAAAGTCCAAAAAAAAAAAAAAGAATTGTCCACAGAATCAACACAAGTACCTGGGAACCCCACATCAGTGAAGCTCTTAACAGGTTTTGGAATGTCACGGCCTTCTACTGTAATTTCTTTCTGTTGCCTGTACTCCTCTACCTCCCTCTCCGTCATTGCCGCCACTGATGGTGACTCTACATAAAAGTTCTTCTCAAACGGGATCAACCCGTCCAGGTCCGACTTCTTTGGGGAATCGGGATGGTCATCTCTCCTATCAGACGACCGAGCCAACCCACCATAGGCCGAAGCCCCACCAAAACCTGAATCACTAAGAGACACGAAATTCACAAGAATGAAGCAACAACCGGCAACACGATCACCATGAACCACCAAAACGTCATTTAACAACCACCAAAGCATATCAGCTCAACTCAAAAATCACATCAGCTCCCAACTCTAATTCCCAAAAGGCTTCGCGTTCAATATCGGGAGCCTAAAAAAGATTGCTAAAACCAAAAAAATGTCCATTTCTTTGTCAACTGAGACACAAAATAGGACACCTATCAAGCTACCCGCTTCGAGTCAATTTCACGATTCACACCTAATTGGCAATGCATACAAGAGATGCGCCCATAAGATTACGACCTAATCAATTAGCTAATTCCAAAACTTAGGTCTAGAGTTATTTATTAGGGTTAGCTCCAGGAAAAAAAACATTTTTTAGGGTTACCTTCTCCGATCACGGTAGGAGGCCGGGTCACCGGTACGGCTGTCGTATCGGCTCATGGCGCAACCCGGAAGCTTCCGGAGAATTGGATTTTCTTTTCTCTCTTTTTTGATTTACTTCTTTTTTGGGGGTTTTAGGGTTTTAATTGGAAATGGGACGGCCGGGACGAAGTGAACGACAGAGTTTTCTGATGAACACACGGTCGTCTAGCTATGTGGGAGAGAGGACTCTTTGGACTGTTTAGAAGGAGTTCGTCAAGTTTTCGCTACTTACCGATTTGGTCCTTCGTCTAACATTTTCAACCGGAGCATTTTCGACGCGTATTTTATGAGTCGGACCCCAACCTTAGCCAATATATTTAGGATTCACTAATTTTGATTTGATTTTAGCAGTCTAAAGTATAGATTCGTTCATCTTTAGAATTAACTCTTTTAGATCACATATATTTTATGTCGGTTTGTGTTCGAGTTTAGGTTTCGATTTAGTTTCTCAAATACTAGGTAGCAGTTTTTGGATCCATGAGAATTTAAACTTTGCAAACAAAACGGAAACGGAATGATGCCAACATGTATTGCCAAAATCCAAACCCAACTGACAGATTCTGAGACACCATAGACTAGAGTGGCTAGTTTTTGTATTTGTCAAACTGGGTTTTCCACAAGGAAATTTTTTACCATAGAGAAATTGTTGACCAAACATATAACAAAATCTTTTTTTTTACCATGTTGAAGGGATTCTTTGATTTACCCCGGAAAAATGTCACCCGATTATTATCAAACTGACTCCAATATTGAGGAAAGCACCTACACGAGTAGGAGTAGACATAACAAAAATAAAAATGTCGACTTGAGTAACATGGACGATAATTCAATGCCCCGAAACCTAGTTCTTTGGGCTCACGGGATTATTAAACCAAGTCACTTAAAGCCCAACAGACCTAAAATGCCCATCTAATATCAACCAAAACACACACCCATGTTGGATTGCTTATCCAGTTGGCGGGAAGGAAGGAAGTCTAATGTGGTCAGGTACCAGCTGGGGGGAGAGTAAGAGCTTCATGGGACACCAACCAGAAGCTTCCGTACAATCCCAACGCCCCTAGAAAGACCAGCGTCTCTCCTCCCGTTGCTTCCGCCTCTGTCAGTTCATCTCCGAAATCCGTCTCCGAGCTCCTCAAACTCAGACCTTCCTCTCCTCCTCGGCCTCTTCTAGGTAAAGAACTGTTTTTTAGCTTCTGGGTAGTTGAAAAGATCAGAGCTTTATTGTGTTTGGCTTTATTTTTTGGTGTTTCCTGTAAAGGGTATGTTGCCTTTTGTAGAATTGTGGTAATGTCCATTTGGTTTCTGGGTAGTTGAAAAGATTAGAGCTTTGGATATGTTGCCTTTGCGAGAATTTGGTTATTGTCCATTTGGGCTTGGGGTGACTATTGCAGAAGTATGTTTCAAGGTGCATTCTTTGTTTAGTGGCGGAGGATACGTACCTCGGACATGAGTTATGGTTGCTGCGTCCCCCTAAAGCAGAGAAGCCTCGCTCACAGTTTAACGCAGCTACGTTGGCCTACATCGGCGATGGCATATACGAGGTCAGTTTGATGTTGGCAAGCTACCCAATCGCGAATTTTTCGCGTGTTGTCATTGTGGCTTGATCAACTGCTGGTACGTCAATTGTGCATCATCAGTGTGTTCTCGTATGCTGCAGCTTTACGCGCGAAGACATTTCCTGTTTCCTCCATTGAGTATAGAAGAGTACAATGACCGTGTGATGGCTGTTGTGCGATGTGAAGCACAGGTATGAAAACTACTGCGTCGTGTTTCTTTGCTTTTTGTGTTGTTGTATTCTGATTGTTTGCTATATGTTGGCTTCACTTGTTTGTCTGTATTAAGTTGCTGAAATTTAGATACTTTAATCTGATTGCTCTTTTCTGTTACTAGATGAGTTCTGGAATCTGCATAGTATATGTACCTCTCCCAGACTTGGTTAAGATAGGCGTAATGCAATTCTAGTGTATCGGTAAGACTTTGTTTCGTGTGCTTCTCGGTATGTTAATCATCCATGGTGGAAATTGTTATGTTCCACTTGGAAAGAAGAGTTATAATTTCAAGAGATATAAGGTTGATTTGCTCAATACAAGTATTTGAACCCAGTCTTCCAAAACTCTATATTTATTGTTGACCAACGTCGTATTTTTTCTTTCACCAGGACGCATTGCTGCAGCAACTTGTGAATGCTAACTACCTAACAAAAGAAGAAAGGTAGGTACTCAAGTTGCATGGTCAGTCCTATTCCAGTATTAAGCAGAACTCCCTTTCCTATCCATAAGCCTAGAGATGCTGGTTAGAGAACTCTCTTGACTTATAACTAGGCTTAGGCTCTTTCTCTCCACCTTAGTATGAAATTATAAACTATTTAAAGTAAGCAAGTAAATTTTGAGTGTTTTCTATTCCTTTTTCAAATTTAGTTTACCCCTTTTTGGAATATTTTCAATTCCTGTTTGAATGGTTTCCGCTTTTTGTGCTATTCATTCGTTGATGTGTCAATATGCAGGGATATTCTTCATTGGGGAAGGAATGTTGGTTCAGCTAAAACACGGACAAGGAAGCGTGCAGGAGTAGCGGTTTACAATAGAGCATCATCACTGGAAACACTGGTTAGTTTTGAGCTTGTTTACTTGTTCTCAAGAGGCAATCCTTCAATTTGGGTATTTCCTGGTATATGTAGTAGGGAAAGTGCAACAGCATAAAAAGGATATACCTAAATAGCCTTAGTCACACAATGGAGTAGAGCTAAGTCATAGGGTCATAAGTAGGATTATCTGTGTTGGAGTTGGCTTCGTTCAAGTTTTAAGTCATTGGTCACGAGCAGAAACCTTCTAGCATTTTTATTGTTAACGCATTGCAAATTCTTCTGCAGATCGGTCATCTGTATCTGACTAACAAGGACAGACTGGAAGAAATCATGCAAAAGATTGGATTCTCAACATGCTGTTCTGCGCAGATGATATTGGAGCAAGCCAGTAGCAACTGAAAATGCGCATCTCCCACTCGCCTTCGACTCAACGTTTTGGAGTAGGATATAAGAGTAGCTCAACAAAACTGCAACGCCGTACGACAAACCGGTCGAGAACTTGCGGGACTGGCATGCCGGATTATCTTGCTTTATTTGCAAGGAATTGAACTGCCATTTGCATTTCATTTAAGACATCTGCTAGTCTTGTTTGATCTTAGGCCTCCTGATCCTCAGAATTTCGAGTTAACGCTGTGAGAATAACCTCTTGTACAAAGATGGAAAAAAGGCCTCATCTCATGTTCGGCTCATGTTTTGCATCTTCAGCTCATGATCCAACTTGACCTGCAGATTATTAACCGTAATATACATACTAATGCTTTCTTTGAAAAAGATTAAAGAGGATAGACAGAAAAATAGTAGGTAGAATCTGGTGCAAATTTTTAACCACCTAAATTCTTCCCTTTTCCTTTCTCATTGTATTTAAGAATCAAAGGTCAAAATATGGAACAAATAGCGACAAAGCTACTCAGTCAACTCGAGAGATGAAGCTACCATTAGGCTTACAGATATCTGGCGATGTACCTCTCCAATAGTTGCATTACATAATTAACCTTTTCACTTGGGCCTACCTGAACCGAACGGAGAGATCAAAATTGCCATAGGCAGACATATTGTCGTGATGGAACACAAACAGAGGACTTGGGTGCAGATGGGATAACTATGGTACAAGAAATTACACTGGTTGAAAGTTCCACCTAATTCTTTTTACCCCTGTTTCGCCTAGATGCTACTTGCCAGCCATCATCTGCTTGAGCCTCCTTGGTTTTTGAGGCATCAACATGCAAATTAGCAGGATTTGACTTTAAATTTAACCCTGTCGAATCTATCATCATTTGGGTTCTACTGTCAGCCATGTTATCATCATCTTCATCCTCCTCCTCATCGTCGTCATCATCATCATCATCATTGTCAGCATGCTACAGAAAGAATCAATCTCAAATCAGTGAGAAAATCCATGTTTATCACCAAGCATCACAAAATAAGTAACCAACCAAAGTCAAAAGTGTCACTTGTCAGACATTTAATATCTGAGTAATTATTTCCTCCGTCGACAAAAAAAGTCTCACGAACAAGTGAAATCAGCCTAATTAGCATTAATCAAAAGTTGGATCAAAGAAAGTTCCTGAATAGAAAAAACAGCAAATTTTCTGATATCCATTACAAAACTGTGTCAAATTGACTGTTAATCACAGTCAGGATTACCTGTCTGACACACAGATGAGCAACTGAACTCGACCCTGCCTGCCTCAGCTTTTCTATTGAGCTATAATTACGTTCCAAACATTCCTCATGCATTATCATAAGCTTTTCAGAAACCTGCAAAATAATTGCTAAACTCAACACATCGTATAACAATCCAAGATTTAAGACAAGCTACATAAGCACCAATATCAAAGCGAAACTTAAATTGCAAGTGCAACTAGCACCAAATCATTGCTCATTTATTTCACTATTGCCCAAAAGGTTTCAAGAGGTTGGGAACTGAAGCTAAGAACATGACCTAAAAGACTGTATCTCACTTCCATTCATACAAGTGGGGCAAGTGATCAGGAACATATTTTTCAGGTTATCCTAAGAGGTCACAGGGAACCCGTCTGGACGAGGCTAAGATAAGATTGTTAAGAAAAAAGAGCATGATTAACATCTACAATTCAAACCATAAGACGAAAAAACACCAAGGGGGAGATAACGGAATCAGATTACAAATACCTCCTCGATGCTGCCATCTTCAATGACAGCGTTGAGAGAGCACATCCCCTCGTCCAAGATATCCTCCAAGTCATCGATATACAGCGGCTCTGCCATCCCGTAATCAAAGCAACGAAACCTCGTAAGGAATTAAACACGAGGAACCAAACGAATCCAGCTACAAACCCGGAAACCAAACCCAACAGCATAAGAACACTGCCAAGCAGGACATCCAACCGGAGCCAAACCCTAAACCCCCACCCCCGATTCGCTAAACACAACAGAATCCATCACAGAAAGTTCCAATCTTTGGGACCCAGTGCCCCTCAACAACTCAATTACGGCACCAATTTGGAATTAAACTAGCGGGACCACTGGGAGGATTTCGAATCACCTTTGGAGCGGGTAAACCAGATGAAGATGTCGGAGGCCAGCTGGTCGGCTAGCGAGCGGGACCCACGGCCGCCCCACTCGTTCTCTACCGCCAGCTGTAGAGCCGACCATCTTGAGAGGATCAGGTAGATTCCTTCAGTGAATATGGGAATCGCCTCCTCCGGTAGCTGCTTCTTGCCGGGAACCGCGCCGCCGCCGTTGGAGATCTCCATTGACGGGTTTAGGGTTAGGGCTTCGTCGGTTGTGTGTTAGTTTATCCCTGGCCTGGCCTATAATGTGGACCGTGATTTCACTGCGATTTCTAGACGACAGTCCGTTCCTGTCGTCCATGAAACATGGGCCTAGTCCTCTCATGGTTCAGAGCTTTTGGATTAACCAGTGCAGCTCGTCTCCGACGTCCTGCTAATCCATATTCGAGCTGTATGATATTTTTGACGGGTAAAAAATATTCCTTATTGTAAAACTATTACATTTGATTAAGTGCTTTGGCACGTATTTATCATTCTTTCACTGTTTACTCTTTTTCTACATAAAAGCATTTTCCAAATCCTTATGGAAAGTGGCTATTTTTTTTAAAATTCGAAGATGTTTGATTTTTTTGTTTTATATTATATGGTATTCAGTCTAATAAGATTGCTAATTCATATTCGAGTTATATGAGACCTTTGAAAGGTGGCAAAGCTCTCTCAATAAGTATTTAATACTAGTGTGTTCCCAATTACTCGAACTCGAGGCATTGTTAAACTAAAACAATGTCCTCACAAATTTATCTAAGTGCTTCTCAATAGATGTTTGAGTTTTGGAATAGCCTAATTGTACTTTTACATAAGCTAATTGAAGCTGTAATTAATTATTCAAATTGAGTTTTTGAAAGGTTGTAGATAACTAGATACATATCAGATAAACTGTCATTGTAATTAAAGTGTATAAACATCAACAAGTATTTAATTGAGTTTATGATTATTTGAACTCGAAATCTCTCGATTTTTGAACCCAAAATGTTCTGTTGGGTAGTTTCATAGATGGATTAGAAAAGAGGCTCGAAATTGGCATATCCACACACATCCTTAGCAAAATTTGGGACACAGAAAACAGTAGCAAGATAAGGAAAAAATGGATATAGTGAACTGGCCTACATGCATTCAATTGAAGTTGCATGTCCTAAGTACACCTCTGTGTGGATCCTGTAGGGCACAATCTAATCTAAACAGAACTTTTTTGGATATGGATTCCAATTGGGTCACTATTTCACTATTATGTGGCAATCATATCTCATACAAAAGAAGATAAAATTGTTGAGGCTCGTGGTTCATCCAATTGTCCGATACACATTTTTTTCGCTTTTTTATTTTATTTTGATATAATATATTTTTTGGCAGAAACAAGAACACATGATATTAGAACCTCAATTGGCTAACTAATTCATGTTTGAACCAGTTGGATCTTTAAATGATGATAAAGTTATTCAACAAATATTTATTATCTATGTGTTCTCAATGACTAGAATTTAAAATTGTCAAACTAAAAGTCTTGAAAATAACTCCTTGTTGTTATTTAGATATAATATATTAAGAGCTCGGCCAACCATAATTTCTTAAATGATATTTTTTATAATTAACTTCTTCTTAAATGTTTGTCCTTCTATATGTCCGTTTCTTACGAAGAAACGAAAGGAGAAGGGAACAGAAGTGCCAGACGTAGGGACATTTTTGATGTTTTAAATGTGGAAATAGTCGGACGCTCAAGAATTCGTCTTCGGTATTTGAAAAAGAGCTGCTCCTAGATAGACTCCACAATAATCAACTACAACTATCAAAAGTTGACAAAATGAATTGTGCTCAGAAAATTCCGTAATTAAGGCGTGTGAGGTGAAGATAATCATAACTCAAATTTCTTCTAACTTCAGTTGGATCGAAATGACTTAAATTGTCTTGCACAATATTTTAAGTTTGAATTTTTATAAATAGCGGATATACTTTTTTTAAGAGATTATGATAATTACCGAAAACTCCATTTTTATACAATATTTAAAATATCTGAACTCGCTAATCAGAGTTTGTGTAAATAGATAGTAAGAATTTGAATTTTCTTAATGAGGTATTAAACTCAACTCTCAGAAAAAACACTATTACAAGAGTTACACTCTAAAACAAACACGTCAAAAGTAAACTCCAAAATACTAGTGCATTATTAATGATGCTATGGATAATCTGAAGTGTCATCCTAAATCCTAATCCCTAAAATACTAATAGACGTCTCAATTCGCAAAGCACTAATTAGATCCACAATAGAGCTCCTCTTATGATTGTCCAAACCCTAATTGGTTTCCCACCAATGATAGGGATATCAAACCAAAAGCATGATGACCCGAAAGGAGAATTCATATACCACAAACAATAGATCAGTTGGTCCTGTTTGGTACTACAACAAGTGGTCCAAAAAAAACATATGTCATTTTCTATTTGTTGCCCTACTTTCTGTCTCCCTTATCTGCTCAATTTTCCATTGGTAACCTTTTTTTTTCTGAAGAGAGTTGTGAAATTAAAAAATTCCAAAGTTTTATTTTTTCCCGTATTTGAAAACCATGTTATTGGGAGGACAATATCTCATCGGGACAGTAATAATTGTAGGTAGTCCCTCCAGTAAGTAAGTGTCGTTACAACGGTCCCCAATTAAGGTGAAAAAGTGCCTGCGAGTTTGGAAGACCGAGTTGGAGTTTGTTGCGTGAGGTAGCTAGTTGTTGAACTAATTTGCGTAGCAGCAACTATAAGGTCCAATTTCCGTCTTATCCAGCTTGGACTCTCATTAGTCAAGCACTTGAATGTTTGGTTCCCGAAAGATACAAAGTCGAATTTTAATTAATTAATTCATCGAGTGTACAAAATGCAATTAGTTCTCATAAAAAAGAATCTAAGTTGAACGCCATTAGTTGAAATGGTTCATTACTATACTTTTTCCGCCTAAATTTGGTGAAAAGATAGAGATTAATATAGCTTAATCAATGTATTAGGTACCTGTCATGCAGGTCAGTAAACAATGTTTTCATATGATTATTATTTCGGTGGATGACCTCATGGGTCCTTCAAGGAATTAGACCTTCGAACTACCACTAAATAAAAAAGATCACAATATGTATGTATATTCAAAATACTCGGAGGTACGTCATGATTGAATTATTTTGTTGACGAATCTCTGATAGAGCACAAAATTTTCTTAATAACTCTTGATATTTATCAAGTAAATCAAAATATCAATATATACTTTTTCAATAATTATAAATCAGATAATCCAGTATTTTTAGATTTTTTAGATGGCGAAATTTCATGTGCACCCATTTGGGATGTTCACACACGACGGTGGGAGCCAACTTATATAAAATAAATGATAATAGACCCACACACATGCACTTTTAGGACCCAAATACACTATATTTGCATTGAATACTAATTACCCATGTGGCCACGTTCGCATCGTGGACTATTTTATAAATAACAAAAATTTACTGATTTGTTGTTTTAAAATTTTTATAAATAATATTATTAAAGTGATTTAATCTCGACTCCATGATCCGATACCTTTTAAATTCTTGGATTGAGTAATGAGGATCTAAAATCACTATTGACACGGATCAGTACGAATTGCCCCCATCAAATCCATGCAAATTAATACGTGACACTGACGCCATGGATATCCCAAGTGGCATGTGTGGCAAGCTCATCCATGTAGCCACCATCACATATCCTTTGGGCTAATCCATATAATTTCAATTGTTCCTTTTCAGTATTGATCTTATTGCCTACGTTTTTCCCTTATTCTTTTCTTCTTCTTTTATATATTGACGTTAATTAATTCTCATCTTTTCTGACATTCGACTCATGGACCCACATTTTCTAGCGATGAGTAATCCTCATCTTCCTTTGAGCCGGTGAGTGATTGAGGAAATTGATGGTGATGTGCCAAATTGAGAGATTTTTAGGAAATACTATCCATGATTATCAATGGGAATTGGGTCAAGAGGCACAATAATTAAAAAAAAATCCCATGTTGATAATTCGCTTTTGTGGTTCGTCCCGGCCAACTAGATTCTTAATACCACTATAGTGCTCTTCATTTTTCGTGCCAATCCTGACGCGGTACTAGTACCGGATGTTGGAAATTTGAGTTTTAATTGAAGTGCGTTGACAAAAAATGTTAGTTTTTTTAACGTAAAGTGTTATTACCTGTAAAAAGGTTACGCTAACTGTGCACAAGTGCGTATATACCTCTTGTGTCGTTAAACACTACAATTTACCTAAAAATGTAAAAGATATTTGACTATCTAAATAGTACACGCTACTAGATAGATAATATATTTGGCACACATCTCCTAGCCTCGGCGTTACATTCTTCGATTACTTTGTCACAATTGACTTTAAGAAATTTTGAGGCGTCCCCATCTCATAGAAAAATAATTTTCCGCTATAATCTTGGCCTCAGTATGGGAATTCTCACCCAATATGTGTGACCTCTCTTGTTTCGCCTTGTGTACAAAAGCGCAGGCTTCTTTCCACATGTCTTTTGGGGTCCGAAAAAAACCCTCTTTGACCTTAAGTGTTGGTTTTTTGGGCCGGGTACTCCTCCGTAGCTGAATATCAATTTTTTGGGATGGTCAATTGGCTGGACTTTTTGTAATTTTGTTAAAATTTAGCTTCCGTCCAGCCAGTTCGGCAAAATTTTTGAATTAGATCATGCTATTTTGAAATTTGATAGTTATCCAACCCAAAATCTCAAGGTAATAGAATACTAAATTTTTAACACTTATAAATGAGACCGGATTGAGTGGGGACTAAAGAAAATTTGTCCACAGGTGGGGACTACATTTTGGGCCGTCAGATTTGATTATCTTTAAATCTGATGGTCAATAACCTATCAGGTGATATTGGTTTGTATGTGAAGTGATATTGGTTTGCATGTGAAGTGATATTGGTTTGCAAGATACTGCTTTACATATGAAGTGATATTGGTTTGTATGTGAAGTGATATTGGTTTGCATGTGTAGTGATATTGGTTTGAGTTAGTCCCCATGGATGGGAACTAGCCCAGTCTCTACCAAATCTGCCCCCAAACCAATTCAACTACTCCACGTCGCATGACATAAAAATTGTGCGAGAATAATAACGAGATATCGGATCAACTGCCTTGGTCTTTTTTTGTGGGATGGGACGGGACAGTTGTTGCTTCTACAGCAAGAAAACAATAATTGGATTATGATACAATTGGCAATCCCATTTAATTAGTTGCGTGGAAGACTTTTAACGATGAAGTTTGTTAGAAAGGATGGTGTTTGTTATAGTGCTGACCTTTCCCTAACAAACTAATTTCCCTAACAAACTAAGGCCGAAGGTGTCTGGTTGTGTTTGGATCGAGTAGATTGGAAGACATGGCAACTACAACTCTCTGCCTCATTATGTCTCCATGCGTTGTCCCCTGGCCAATCCACGGCATTCCTTTTGCCCTATTCCAAGGTTTTTGGTTAGGGGCCGACACGGGAGAGTAATTTTACGATAATTTTTACGTAAGAAGTGACAAATGTTCGAATTATTTTTAAAAAAATAAAAAATAGGAGAAAGAAGTGAATAATGTATGTTCATCAACGATTGAAAAAAATAAAGTTTTAATCATTGAATATATCAAATTATATTTATAAAATGACTATTATAAAATTCTCGGAAGGGCTGATTTTTTTTGTTTGGGTAAGGACATGGCCTGAAAGTTAATGTTATGTATCAGCTGTGAATAATGGTACACCTTATGTGCCCAGTTGCTCATAGTTCAGTTTAACCAGCTGAATATGCTTTAAAAAAAATCATTTGAATATGGAAATACAACCGTATTAAAATTTGATAGTAAAACTTTTCCACTTTTATGATTTACCCACCGTGCATTTGAATATTAAATAATATTGATAAAAAAGTATACTGTTTGATTACAACCTTTTAAGAGGATATGTTAATTACTTTTAGCGGGTCTCACTTAACTTGTCATGTTCCATGTTATTTGATACCAAAATTTCAAAATTATCATCAACAGAAGTCAAATTAATAATTTTGGTTATGAGTCATTTAATTTCATAGCATTCACCCATTATTTTTAAAAACGAGGTCCGACCAGCAGTCTGACAACAATCAGACTAAAACCCGTGCCTGAAAAGGGTGGTAATGAGGCCCACCTTACAAACCGGACAAAATCTGGTCGGACTGGGTGGGTTGGTCAATTTTTTTACTCGACCCACCCGGTCCGACCAAATTTTATCAAACCCAACCCAAAATAAAAAAAAAATCAGATTACACACTCAGTTTTCCCAAATTAACACAAAATAAACTAAATTAACAAATAAAATTATACTAAATATGAAATAAATTGACTAACATATCGAGAATATTAATTTTTAAACCTATTATATAGACTATATATTATTTTAAAATAGAAAAAAATATATATAATATTCAGTCTTACCAGTAGCCCGACCAGTCGGACCGGTTGACCCAAAGGTCGTACCAAATTTTGGGTCAGCCTCCGGGTCATTTTTGAAAACAATGTTCCACCTTATATAGCATTCGACTAGTGTACATTTCTGATAACGTTGTACTGTAACGTACATATTTGTACGAAAATACGAGTAAGAATTGAGAAACTAAAGTGATAATCTCCTAAAGTTTAAAGGGAGCAAAACGTAATTTTTTGCAAACCCTAGCTGTGTTAGGGTTTTTAGCCCAAAAACTATGTTAAATAGGCCCCTAGGCCGTCCATTTTACCACAGAAATAATAGCCACGAATTTTTTCTCTCTGTAAAGGCGAGGAGCGAAATCTGACTCGGGAGGAGGGGCTAGGAGAGGACGAGATCTTCCGAGAATTACCGTACGAGAGGGGTAAGCTCCTGACCTTGTTTTCCTTCTTGGAATAGAGTAACTTCCGCCCCAAGTCACGTGTTCTGTCTTCCAAAAAGGTGAAGAGGACGAACTTACTGAGTCTCGGGAGGATCGTTGGAGGGTTAAGAATCTAGGAGCAACGTCAGGTAAGTGAAAATCATAGATCGAGGGTTTTAGGATTCTGAACATATATAGCTCAATTTAGGTTTCTGATTTAATCTGGTATTCTGATCTCAATCCGGATCTGATTTTTGTGATGCATGGAAAATCGATTTGATTCTGTTTTGTGTACGAATTTGATAAGTTGATTCTGTATTCGCTTATGGATCTGACCTCGTTTCTGTTTGTTTATAAAATTGATTCTGTCCGAATTTGAGTATAAGTTTCGATGTGGATATGATGATTATGTTCTGTTCAGTCATGCGGGATTATTTCTGTACCTTTTGGGCCCTATAGTTCGTACGCGTCACTTTAAAGGGGTACCGGGTAACCCTAGGTGCGTGTGATCAAATGGATAGGGAGTGCAGAAATTATCTGGGCTCGTGGGGATACCCTTCTGTCTTTTGGGCCCGCAACGCGGGAACGGAGGGGTACTTTCTGGGCCCCCGAGAATCCCGTCATGAATATGTTCGGCTCCGGAGTCTATGGGTGTTAGTCGGTTAAGGGATCTTCTGTGCTTATGCTCGTATATTTAATCTCATTGTGAATATATTTGTGCTTGTTCCACTTACTGAGTTAATCAACTCACGTTAGTCGTATGTGTTTCAGATGGTTCAGCTAAGGTTCGGGATCGGGAGTAAAGGGTTCGGCTTGCATGCATCATCACTATTTTCTTGAAAAATAAAGACGGTTGATCCTCCGACTGCGCGTATTTGGATTTGATGACAATTGTTCGTTTTTCTATTTACTAAAGAATTGGATTTTTATTTGTAATAAAGCCTGATGCCTAGCGGGGTGTTTAAATCCTCAGGCATTGTCACTTCTATTTTCTGGTCGTGACAATACGAGAGTCTCCAGTTATCCATTTTGTTTTGTAAGGAATAATTAACAAATATTTAAGTTAATATTTGGAAACAATAATTAACAACAACACTTATTAACTATCAAAATTAAATAATAAAATTGGCAACAATAATGTGGGGTAAAGGCCTAAAGGGTTGAGAGATGGGGGGAAAATATCTGCAGCTGCCATCAATTCAACGAGGCGGCAATTCAAAATAAAGGAGTAATTGAACACTTTCACGGGTCTCGACGTATATTTTTTTTAATTAATTTATTTTATTTAGGGGTTTGTTCTCTAGATGGCTGGCTTCGATTCAATTGTTTTATTTGATTTTCAATTATTTTATTTAGTGGTTTGTTCTCTGTAACACTTTCAAAATGACTCGTGCTCTCCTCCCCTTTGCCTGTTCAAATTCTAAAAAATATCGATACAAATACAAATAAAATTCGATAATATTCAAGTGGATATAAAATTTAGCAATCCTACATTTTTAAAGAATAGCTATGCCTACATAAGGATGTAATTAACCTTTACGTATCCTCGGAATGACGTGAAAAATATTAATTGGTTTCCTTGGAATCCAACAAAATGTACCAAGATGCTCGTCCAAAAACAGTAAAGTGGAGACATGTCTTTGAAGGGAACATTTGAACTACCTTAGTAAAGAATTCAACTAAATTCGATTGTTAGTAAAACCCCTTCACTAATGCTAACTAAGTATTTCAATATTTTGAAATTGAACAATTAACCTCAATTAACCTCAATTAAATTTAAGCCAAAGTGCCAAACCTAACCTAACATTTTGTTTTTCTTTAAATCTTTTTGTCAACCCTTTTCTATCTGTAATAGAATTTTGACCATAGTTTAATGCAAAGCGACTTTTGGGCTAGTAATTTTTTTTCTCGACAGAAAATACTGTTATAACTTAACCAAACGTTTATAGTTTCTGTCGCTAAAATTTGGTAGAGTTGTGCTCGACTAGAATCTAATTTTTTTTGGCATTCGAATAGGAAATAATTTTTTGTAATAAAGTTGTTAATTGAAATGGAGCAAAATTCTAACTGCTTCCCGCCTAATTTTACGGTGGGAAAACTGGTTTGATTATTTTAAGGGTAAATTATTCTCTTGTCCTAAGTGTTTGGTCATTCTTTTTCTCAGGTCCCTTAATTTGGAAAAAATAATCGCCCGTCCTCTGTGTTTTGGTTTTAGATATTCTCGGGTCCCTGTCGCTGAAACATGCTATTTTCTTCGACGAATTCCTACCTGAAAAGACTAAAATGCCCTTCCTACTTAAAAAACAGAAACTCCTCTTTTCTTCTCCCTTCTTCTTCCTCCCAATTTTTCTTCCTCCTCCAACCTTCAACCAAAACACTAACTCTTAACTTTTTTTAATAAAAATCAAAATTTTAAAAACTCTAATTTTAAAAATTATAATTCGAATCGGCTTGAATCTTCTCGACTTGCTCAGTGAGCATCTTCACAACTTCCTTTAGGTACTTCCTCCAACTTCGAACACTTCCCTTTCCACTAATTTTTTTTCCAATTTAAAAATAAAACAACACGAAGTAGAAGTAGAAGTCCCCATCTTTGAGAGCTGAATGTACCTCCGAGCAACAGGGATTGGCCAGAGGCGACTTCGCCGGCGGGGCGTCAACAGCGGCGACCATTGAAGCGGATGGGTTAGGGTTTTGGAAGGGCTGGGAGAGAGTCGAAACCCTAGAGCCTCATTTTAATTGGAGATTAGTTTTAACCGCCTTGTGCTTGCTTCTGCTTCCTGAGCTAAAAAAAGCCCTAAATTTCTAATTAAAGAAATTAAGGGGAAGACAGGGACAATCAAGTCCTAGATCGGCAAATGGTCCTTGCTTGGTCCCTATCCAGAACCTCCACTGTCCTGGCATGGTTTTGAATGACCATTGGTTGTCTCTTCGCTGGTTGTCGATTTGATTTTGCGATAGGAACAAAAACGATTAGGGTTAATTGTTCTGGGAAATTTTCGGAAATTATTTATGCTGCACGTAGGTAGAAGATGAAGCCTATTTCTGATTAATTGGAGCTGTATATAAGATTATTAATCTGGTTAGGGTTTTATTTTTCTAATTTGCTATTCTAATTAGAATTGAAGTTTTAAAAATTAGAGTCATTCAAGTATTGATTTTTTGATTAGTTTTGATTGTCATTAATTGGGTTTAACTTTTAGTTCTCGTTAAAGGTTAGGGGAAGAAGATAAATTAGGAGGAAGAAGAAGGGAGAAGGAAAGAGGGGATTTTGTTTTTTTAAGCAAGAAGAACATTTTAGTCTTTTAAAGTGGGGATTCGCCGAAAAAATTGATATATTCTGGCGACAGGGACCAGCGAGTATCTAAAACTAAACACAAAGGATGGACGATTTTTTTTTGAAACCAAGAGACCCGAAGAGAAGGGTGACTAAATACTAGAGACAAGAAGTAATTTACCCTTATTTTAATGTACACGTTCCCAATCGCGCGTGAGTACGGTGCTTACATTTGAATACAACAATTTTTTGTTGTTGGTGGAATGAATACAATAATTTAACCGACCGTATTTGGGATTGTGTGAAGAATCTTGGTTCCTTTATAAGCCCAAGAAGAAAAGGCCTCACATAATTGGCCCGTTTTCAACAGCCAGCCAAACACGGCTTCATTTTTTTAACCTTTTAAAAAACATACCCAATTAAAAATAGTGAAAACCGTGTAACTTAAACAATAAATATTTGGATCAAATAATAATAAAATTATTATAATTTAGTTAATAGCACTTGAACTCGAACTAGTGAGAACACTGTGGTTGGGAGACTATTACCACAATTAAACCAGAATAAGTCAACTTAGTAAGTATTCGGATATGAGATGATATATAAAACTAATTCAAGGTTTTTTTAATTGGAATAAATTAAAATTTTAAATTAAGGGCAAAGAAAAGAAAAGAGGGGATTGGATGAAGCTTTAAGTGGGAGTCCAAAAGGTGGGACCCAAAAAGCACTTTTCAAAAGGGTCCCACTTTCCAATTGGTGTTTAAAAGAGGATGCAAAGCACCTAAATTTTAGCCCATCCAAAATCTCTCAAGTCTCCCTTCACATTTCACACACTAAACAGAGTAGTAAACATTACAAAGTAAAGCAGCAAGTGAATTTGTGTCTTTATAAGCCAAAAGAGCACCAACAAGGAAAGTATCAAAAGAGAAAAACTAAAGGAAGAAGAGAGAGATTCCCTCCCTTTTGTTCCATCTCTCACAAAAACCGTTCAATTTCTCGCAGGTGTAATATTAGTTTAACAATTATTATCTTCTGAAAAATAAAGCCTAAAAGCTTGTCCAGTTTCTTTCTTCCACTTTCTCTTGCCAAAGAAGGTTAGGATAAAGTGAAGTTCAGGGTAAGAGAAAGAATAAACAGAGCTAGGCCAAAGTACATTGCTTAAGGAAGCTCCTCACAATGGAAAAAACCAATGTTGGTTTGGTGTTCTTGCTCCTCCTCTGTTCCTGGGTTTTCTCTGCTTCTTCCTCTGTTTCCTATGACTCCAAGGCCATCACCATTAATGGGAAGAGAAGGATCCTCATCTCCGGATCGATCCATTACCCGAGAAGCACCCCGGAGGTACGTGCTTTCGTCGAAGAACGTTGTCTTTTCGTCTCCCTAGCTGTCTCCTTGCTCTGAGCTTTGTGTTTTGGTGGGAATGGCAGATGTGGCCGGATCTTATTCGGAAGGCGAAAGAAGGAGGGCTTGATGTGGTTCAGACCTACGTGTTCTGGAATGGGCACGAGCCTTCTCCTGGAAAGGTATGCTCTGTTCTGTTTTTAAGGCATTGGAGGGATGGAGTGTTGCTTAATTTGGGTCTATTATTTTGGATGTGACAGTACTATTTCGAGGGGAACTATGACTTGGTCAAGTTCGTGAAGCTGGTGCAGCAGGCCGGCCTTTCGGTTCACCTCCGAATCGGACCTTATGTCTGTGCAGAGTGGAACTTCGGGTAATAGCAACTGAGGATGCTAAACTCGATGTCTCAAAAGTTCTGTGCTTTCTATTACAAGGAAGGATTTGTTGATTGTCTCTGAGCAATATCCTGTGTTTTGGTCTTCAGGGGATTCCCAGTTTGGCTCAAGTACATTCCTGGGATCAGCTTCAGAACAGATAATGGCCCATTCAAGGTTAGCTCTAATTGATGTTCTTTGTTTTGTGTACTCTCTGCCTGGGCTTCTGGAGGCTGTTTCCTGAAGTAATCGCGGGTTTCAAACTTGGTAAAATGAAGGCTCAAATGCAAAGATTCACCACAAAGATCGTCAACATGATGAAAGCGGAAAGGCTGTACGAGTCGCAGGGCGGTCCTATAATCTTATCTCAGGTAGCCAAGGCACTCAAGCAATAGTCTTTTTTTCGAACTGGCCTCCGAGCCACATGTGGAAGCTCATCTCTTTGTTCTTGGCAACTTTATGCTCTAGATTGAGAATGAGTATGGACCAATGGAGTATGAACTTGGTACACCTGGAAAATCCTACACCAACTGGGCAGCAAAAATGGCTGTGGGTCTCGGAACCGGCGTCCCGTGGGTGATGTGCAAGCAAGACGATGCCCCTGACCCCATTGTAAGTTGCTAACTTTATCGGTTCTCTTTTACTTGGCCTTTTAGAACCACCTTTTTATCTTTGAGGTTCCTCACTCATTTCTTAGTGGGGTAATTTTTAATGACTTTGGATGCATTTTTTTTTCCATCATTGCACATGGCTCAGCCTTAGACTTTTCCATAGTCATGTCTAGTCCAAATTTGTCCTTTATCCAATTTTCCATGTGATCTTTGAGTGTCTCTGTCTGGGGTAGACTGATGCCCTTGTCCCCTGCTAATTACAAACTCCATGCATCTTACCTGATGATCATGTATTTAAACTTTAAGTTGGCTTTGGGGTGCAACAGAGGTAACGAACCTTGGAATTCATTTCGAAACGAAAGATCTTCTTTTCAGATTATTGGTTCTTCATATCATGAACTCCATTGACTCTTTGCTATTTTGGTATGTGTTCATATGACAGATCAACACTTGCAATGGTTTCTACTGTGACTACTTCTCTCCAAACAAGGCTTATAAACCCAAGATGTGGACTGAAGCTTGGACTGGCTGGTAATGCTCTCTCTTACTTTAGAAATGCTCTAGCTTAAATCTCATTGTGTGTAGAAACCTGAGCTGATTTAATCTTTCTCTTTAAATTGACAAACAGGTTCACTGAATTTGGTGGCCCGGTTCCTTACAGACCGGCTGAAGATTTGGCCTTCGCTGTAGCGAGATTTATACAGAAGGGAGGCTCATTTGTGAACTACTATATGGTACTCCAATGTGTACCTTACCACCACCGAGTTTCCAGTTTACTCAAAGTTCTACCTGGACTGAGATTGATCTGTTCATGTTGTTCTTATGTTCCAGTATCATGGCGGAACGAACTTTGGCCGCACTGCTGGTGGTCCGTTCATAACTACGAGTTATGATTATGATGCTCCTCTTGATGAATATGGACTTGTGAGGCAGCCTAAATGGGGACATCTGAAAGATTTGCACCGAGCAATTAAGCTCTGTGAACCGGCTCTAGTATCTGCTGATCCATACGTTACCCGACTTGGAGCATATGAGGAGGTTGGATATAGATTTCTAGTGTTGATATCTTTTTTGCAAGTGACCTGTAGAAGCTTATCTTCCTAGTTTCCTGAATATCTGCAGGCTCATGTATTCAAGTCAAAATCAGGAGCTTGTTCTGCATTCCTTGCAAACTACCATCAATCCGCGTTTGCAAAGGTTTCGTTCGGGAATATGCACTACAACCTGCCTCCTTGGTCTATCAGCATTCTCCCCGACTGCAAGAACACAGTTTACAACACTGCACGGGTGAGTTTCATTTTTCTTTGATCAGTTTGCGCCAGTTTTTCCCTCAGTGTTTTGTTCCGACTTTAACATCTTTTGGGGCTCCTCGTTCAGCTTGGTGCTCAAAGTGCACGGATGAAGATGACCCCAGTTCCTGCGCACGGAGGATTCTCTTGGCAGGCATACAGCGAAGACCCTGCCTCAGAATCTGACAATACATTCACAATGGTTGGATTGGTGGAGCAGATAAACACGACCAGAGATGTCTCTGACTATCTGTGGTACATGACCGAGTGAGTGCACAAAACCTTTGAAGCTCCTTTCTTGTCAACTGAGCTTATCAGCATTGTCTATGTAGAATTCCTCTGGCTGACAATCATGTGCTACCTGCATTCTCTTCTTTTTTCCATTTTCAGCGTTAGAATCGACTCCAACGAACAGTTTCTGAAGACCGGGAAGTGGCCTACCCTCAGTGTCCAATCAGCTGGGCATGCTCTGCATGTTTTTGTCAATGGTCAGCTATCAGGTGAGCTGCACTCAGATTACTTCCTTTCGTGATTAACTAGCTATCAGGTCATGATTTGCTGTCAGACACCAATCAGCCTTGTGGATGCTATATGTTCTTGCCACTAGCTCGCGATACAGTTCGGTTGAAGACCAATATTCTCCACTGTCCGAAACATTTCATGCTCAAATAACACAAAACCATGTCTCAAATGTTCCATGTACTTTATCTGAGCAGGAACTACTTACGGAAGCTTGGAGTTCCCTAAGTTGACATTCAGTCAAGGAGTAAATTTGAGGGCTGGCGTAAACAAAATTGCTCTTCTGAGCATTGCTGTTGGCCTCCCGGTTAGTAACTCACTCTTTGGCTCTTTCCATGGAGAGGTTACTAAATTTATAGCTCTGATGCTGAAGATGCATTATTTTCTTTGTTACACTGTTGTGCAGAATGTTGGTCCTCATTATGAGACTTGGAATGCTGGAATTCTCGGTCCTGTGACATTATACGGTCTGAATCAGGGAAGGCAGGACTTATCTTGGCAGAAGTGGACATACAAGGTTTAGCATTCAGCTCTCTGTGAACTCGATCGCTGTCTCAAACTATTACGAATTCAGTGATAATTTTTTTATCTTTGCACACAGGTTGGTCTCAAGGGAGAAGCCATAGGTCTACATTCACTCAGTGGCAGCTCTTCTGTTGAGTGGACACAGGGTTCTTTTGTCTCCCACAGGCAGCCACTAATGTGGTACAAGGTGAGCTCTCGAACCTGAAATCCGACCACTCGATGTTCTTTCATCGCTGCACTTGACATTCTTATGTCATACTTTCAGACCACTTTCAAAGCTCCAGCTGGAAATTCCCCGTTGGCTTTGGACATGGGAAGCATGGGGAAAGGCCAAGTATGGATCAATGGACAGAGTGTAGGACGGTATTGGCCGGCATATAAAGCATCCGGTACTTGTGAATCGTGCAACTACGCTGGAACATTTAACGAGAAGAAGTGCCTATACAATTGCGGAGAGGCTTCTCAGAGATGGTAAAGAAACAACTCCCTTAGTATCACCTAATCAGATCAGCAACCTTCCGACAATGCTGACATGTGTTTTGTCTTTCAGGTACCATGTTCCTCGCTCATGGCTAAACCCAACCGGGAATTTGCTGGTTGTGTTTGAAGAATGGGGCGGAGATCCGAATGGAATTTCCGTGGTTAGAAGAGAAGTAGATACAGTCTGTGCTGATATTTATGAGTGGCAGCCAACTCTGATGAACTATCAAATGCAAGCCTCTGGCAAAGTGAATAAGCCTTTGAGGCCTAAAGTTCATTTGGAGTGTGGCCCTGGTCAGAAGATCTCCAAAATCAAGTTCGCCAGCTTCGGTACACCACAAGGGGCCTGCGGTAACTACCGCCAGGGGAGCTGCCACGCCTTCCACTCATACGACGCATTTAACAGGGTTCGTCTTGCTAATTGCGCTCTATGATCGCTCAAATATCCGTATCTTCTTCTTGATCGTATTATCTTACTCGTCGCTATCTGATACGCCTCTGTCACTGCAGCTTTGTGTTGGCCAGAACTGGTGCTCAGTAACTGTAGCACCCGAAATGTTTGGAGGAGATCCATGTCCAAGTGTCATGAAGAAACTTGCTGTTGAGGCCATCTGCAGTTGATGATAATAAATGGTTATCCGCGGATTCATACGATCGGTTGAGGATCGTTCTTTTGGATAAATTAAAGCTCAGATTCAAGAACATTGCTGCAATTTATTTCGGCTTCTTCTAGAGGTGAAGTTGTACAGATATACAGCACACCATCTAGTCTCAAGCCCCACATACACATTGTGAAAATAAGCAGTAGGTACATAATAAGAATCTAGCCAGCTCTCAAGTTTCCTGAGAAGATGGAAGGATTTTGCAGATGCACACTGAGACGAAACCAATTCGGAGTCCATGTGCCAACTTTTTTCCAATTTGAAGATCTCAGAAAGCCACTGGCTTCCTGGTTGATGTTTCTATTCTTTCTGCAGAAGTGCAACTTCTCTATATGCAGCTTCTCTATTGCTTTTGTAACTGTAAGATAGTTCTATGATTGTATGGGATTGGTATAAACAATAAAGCTGTACTTTTTTCATGTCAAATGATTATCGTTTGCTCCTTGCTTTTCCCCTACTGAAGTATAGACGTCTTTGTCAACTTCTCATCAAAGTTTGGAATTAAAACTTTTTGCATACGGGATATTCCATTGGCGATGTGGAGTACGTTCGCAAGAATGAAACTGAAAGGAATTGATCGGGGTCTACACAATCGGTGGAGCATGTGGTTTAATTTGATGCAAAGCGAATAACCTTACCAGGGCTTGACATGCTGCAAATCTTCTTGAAACAGAGAGGAACCCTCGGAAACGCAGACACAAGTGGTGCATGACTGTCGTCAGTTTGTTCCGTATCTAACCTATGATCTTAAAGCATTTGAATAATGAATTTTTCACTCTTATAAACAAGCATATCACATTTGCAACTAGTAATACGATAATCTTAACACAGATTCCGGAGGGGACGGTTGCTGAGATTGACTCACACTTGCAATTAAATACTTGAGTTCGAGTCTTTAGTAATGCAACAGTGTTAAATACTTATTGAGAGAGATTTGCCACCTTTTAGAAGTCACACTCTGTTCGAATCTGAATTAGTGGCTCTAATGTTCCCGATAGTATAAACCAAAATAACCTCAAAAACTAACAATCACTTCCAGTGGATGACCAACCCAAAAGCCTCCCAACACAAAACCCGCCACTCCAACTTCCGAAAGCTCAAGGAAGAAAAGGAATTGACGGGGGCCCGCACAAGCGGTGAAGTATGTGGTTTAATTTGATACAACGCGAAGAACCTATCAGGGCTTGACATGCCGCAAATCCTCTTAAAACAGAGGGGTGCTCTCGGGTACACGGACACAGGTGGTGCATGACTATCGTCAGCCCGTTCCGTATCTAACCTATGATCTTAAAGCATTTGAATAATGAATTTTTCACTCTTATAAATGTTGGGTTGAATGCATTTTTAATGCATTTGGCCCAAAAATAGAAAGGCCCAAAAGGGAAATGGAACAAGTGCAATACCACATTGAATAGAGCAAGGAGGATTTCCTTGTTTATAAGGAACTCCTCTCCTTACCTCTCAAACTTGGTTGACCACCCAAAGGCTGACCCACCGCTAGTTGCCTGCGAGGACGGTGCTTCGCACCGTCTGAGCACGCGCGTGTGCGCATGGCGCATTAGAAGCAGGTCGCAATGGGCGCTTTGTGGCGCATCAAGTATTTTGCCCGGGTCCGGAGAGAGCTGCGCAGCTACCGGAGTGACGAGGAGCTGCGTGCGCCTTCAGGATCCGTCGCGAAAGGGTCGCTCGCCCGAAAGTTTCGAGATACGTGTGCAACGTTCTTGGAAACGCCCTAACAGTCGTTGTATCTTGGGGACGATTGCCGTAGCCCGTACCGCACTGAAATATACGGTGCAATCTCGTCTTACGGAGAAAGTGTCAAACACTTGCCTCGACTGCCGTAGATCCTAATCAAGTACACCACACCTCCGAAACAACAATAAACAAGTATATCACATTTGCAATTAGTAATACGATAATCTTAACATAGATTCCGAAGGGAACGGTTGCTGAGATTGACTCACACTTGCAATTAAATACTTGAGTTCGAGTCCTTGGTAATGCAGCAGTGTTAAATACTTATTGAGAGAAATTTGTCACCTTTTAGAGGTCACACTCGGTTCAAATCTGAATTAGTCGCTCCAGTGGTCCTGATAGTATAAACCAAAATAACCTCAAAAACTAACAATCACTTCCAGTGGATGACCAAGCCAAAAGCCTCCCAACACAAAACCCGCCACTCCAACTCCCGGAAGCTCAAGGAAGAAAAGGAAATGGAGGGTACCAATTGGGTGGTTGTAGGGTTGTTGCTACTTATAATTATGGGTAGCCCCATTGCTTTAGCTGACACAGCTATGCATACCAACAACTGGGCAGTCCTAGTTTGCACCTCTCGGTTCTGGTTCGTCGATTCGACTAATCAAGTTTCGATCTTTATGCCATTTTTGTTGAAGGGTAGCTTCAATTCTCTAAAGGGTTTAATAAAGTTGCTTTCTTTGGTTGATTTGTCAGGTTTAATTACAGGCACATGGCCAATACATTGTCCTTGTATAGGTACTACTAGGTTGTTGGTAATTTGTGTTCTCGTTGTTTTGTTTTTGTGTTTGTGTTTGGTTGTGTAATGAGTCTGTTGGGTTGTAGGACGGTTAAGAGACTGGGGATACCGGATGAGAGGATCATACTCATGTTGGCGGATGATATGGCGTGTAACGCGAGGAACAAGTATCCCGCGCAAGTGTTCAACAACGAAAACCACAGGCTTAACTTGTATGGTGACAATGTTGAGGTCAGTTTCTGTAGGAAATGTTGCCTTTTTCGTGCTTGAAATCCCGCATTGTTTGTGTTGGTCATTTCGGCAGAGGCTGTTGAAACGATAATCTAGTGGTTTCCAAGTCTAGTTTGATTTACTTTTGGGCTTGAGAATCATGTTTTTCGGATGACTGATCCTGTTGTTGGTAAGCTGCTACCGTGCAGGTGGACTATCGGAGTTATGAAGTGACTGTTGAGAACTTCTTGCGTGTTTTGACCGGCCGCAATGCTGCAGCTGTTCCAAGATCTGAGCGTCTGTTGAGTGATGAAGGAAGTCATGTTCTTCTCTACATGACAGGCCATGGTGGGGATGAGTTCTCGAAGTTTCAGGATTCCGAGGAACTCCAGAGTCATGACTTGGCAGATGCTGTGAAGCAAATGAAAGAAAAGCGAAGGTAAAAAAATCATCCATCCTGTGAAGGGTGTGGTGCGTCTACATGAATGCTGGCTGTTCTGCCGAGGGCACCGGCAGCATCGGCACTCAAATTCCATGTATAGTTCTTCTCTTTTTTTTGGGACGGAGCTGGGTGCTTATATTATTCTTGTTACTGCATTTTCTTTTACCTTGGATAGATTCAAGGAGTTGCTGATAATGGTGGACACTTGCCAAGCCACCACTCTATTCAATCAGGTACCATACGTCCTTCTACAAAGTGCACCGTCTCCATGAACTTGATAGTGACCATTCCTTGAAGAGTAATGCCTTTTCTTTTTTTGATGACCCAACTTGAAAGGTCTCCTTTACTGCAGCTTCATTCACCAGGTGTATTGGCCATTGGAAGTAGCTTGAAAGGAGAGAATTCTTATTCACATCATCTAGGCTCTGATGTAAGTGAGGATTGGTTCGAACATTCGGCACCTCAATAGATGATGATGCATGTTTGAGCTTCTCGCCTTAAGTATTCTGGTTGATCTTAAAATTTGCAGGTTGGCGTCTCAGTTGTGGATCGCTTTACGTTCTACACTCTAGCATTCTTCGAGAGGCTCAATATGTACGACAATGCCTCACTGAGCAGGTAAAGCAAGACTGATCCCCAGATTATGTCATTATGTCTAGAGAATGTTGAATGCAAGCAAAGAACAAAAAAGGGACCTGTTCTAATCTTATGGTCCTTAGTTGCCAATTTCATCTCCCGGCTCTCTTTGCAGTCTTTTCAATTCATACGATCCGAATACACTGATGTCAACTGCCTATTACCGGACGGATCTATACAATCGCCATCTAAAGGAGGTATGATCGAATTGCAGATCTGTGTGTATGATGGTTGTAGCCTTAGCTACCTTCAGCTCACAGATGATTTCTCTCACTCTCTCCTGTAGGTACCCGTGACAAACTTTTTTGGCTCAGTCATGGAAACCACACACACAGATTCTGCATACGTCTTACCAAGAAGAAGCACCAACAACTGATGAAACATATCTGAATAGGCGACCGGCCGTACGCCGAGAGAAAGGCATAGCTACATTGCCACATTAAACCCTGTAAAGAAGAATATGATGTTTTGGAGTTGCAGTGTCTTGGTCTCCAGTTCCAAAGTGAAAGTTGCTACCCATCTCAACAAAGAGTAGCTACCTACCTGTCTCCCAATTGGAAGACCAGCTTAACATCACCTTAGTTTAAATCTAGATTTTCTGCTTTTCCTCCTGTTGTGCATTGACAGTACCGCTCCTATTGGTTGACTTCGAGTTCTGCGAAAGATGACCAATAATCTATATCTACCCGATATTCGAACACTTACTGAATTGATTAATATCGATACACTAATTTTAACTTAATCAATTGATGCTTTCGATAACCAATAACTAAGACACTCGTGGAAAGGTTCAAAAGTTTATAATGGAGCTCATCATCACAGTGATTTCCTGAAGCTCCGGCCTCTCCACGCGACAAAATCTACATGTTTTACCAAAGTTTGGTAGTAATGAATCTTATCTCGTTTTTCAGGATCAGTAGATCAATTCTTAATTTTTACAGAAATGATAAAACTTTATTAAAAAAAAACAAACTTCAATACTATTTAAAACTCTGGGCTTTTAGACCAAACTGTCTAAATTTATTTTAAAAAACCACTAATTTTGTACAGGTGCCCCAGGAATATAACCAACGGCTAATAGAGCACCTGGTGTCACTCTCAACTCTTCCCGTACTTATACCTGCTACGCAAACAAGACGAATTTTAAAAGAACCCAATTAGTAACAATAGAAGCTTTTAGTTCGGTTATTCGAACGTCTACTGGATCGAATAATTCAAATCGAAACATTCCTCAATTAGTAACAATAGAAGCTTCCCCTTTACCTCCAAGCACCAGCAGCAAGCAAACAAAACCTTTTCACCTTCTTCAGGTACATTCAAACAAAAACGACGCGGTTTTGAAACATCTCCACTAAAACTTCCTCCTCCGTTGAAGTCTTCAACTTTTTTTTTACAAAAAAAAAACCCAATCTAAAGCTTCAACCTTTACGGCTATATGTCGCTCTCCATCGGCCTCTTCCTCTTGGCCTTCGCTCTGTCCTTCTCTCTCTCCCTCTTCTTCATCTACCGGTCCCTCAATGGCCCCCACCCGAAACGGCGGCGTATTGGTGACGGCGGCGGTGTTTTGGGGGCTAAAGGCGGCGACTTTACTCGAACCGAAGCTGACCCATCACTGGTTTCGCGGTCTTTGTCGAAATTGATAGAGGGAAATGGGGCGGGGTCCGAGTCGGAGCCGACCCACCTGGCGCGGTCGGTGCTGCTTGAGATTCTGGGCGAAGAGGAGGAGGAGGACGACCGGTCGGGTGGGGGAAGGGTGAGGAAGAAGAAGAGGCGGGCGAAGAAGAAGAGGGCGGAGTCCAAGGAGGGGAATGGAGGAGGGTGTGAGAAGGAGAAGGCGGGTCCGGGTTCGGGCAAGCCGGAGTTGGTGTGCTTGTACCCGTTTACGTCGACGAGTAGTGCCACACAGAGGAGGATAAAGCAGCAGTATGATCAGCTGGTTAAGTGCAATGAGACCAAGGGACTAACACTTGCTCAGGTTAGTTTGTTTCTTTCTTTTTCGGGTTTGCTATTTGTTTTGTTGATTTTGTTTGGAGGAGAGAGTCTTAGTTTGGTTTCAGTGGTTGTGTTGTCTTGGTTCTGGACAATGTTGCTGTTAAAATTGCGAAATTGGTGTCCGAGTTAGGATTATGCTTGTTGGCAAATGATTGGCATGGTCGCGGATGGATTAGCTTTGGAGAATGAGCTGTTTGCCTATGAAGAAATTCTTTGGCCGGTATCGTTGCGGTTGGTTATTTGGCTAAGATTGACGAAAGTGAATTCTATGTTAGTGTAGAAGAGAGAAATCTGTACGAACATCATTTAGAGAGGTCTCTAATCTCTTTGGAATCAATGGAAATCATAGATTGTTGCGCCAAGGTGTCCGTTGCTTGGATTGGAAATGAGAAATAGTGCATTTGAATTGATGAGTTATTTGACAGCACAACCTTGTTATTGGATGTGGGAAATCAGCTTTGCGGCTTGCTAAGTTTGATGTGTTATTGCTTGCTAATTTCTTTTCCGGCTAATGCACTATAACTGGTTTACTGAAAAATCTTTATTGAGGCTGTTCAAGTTATTCATCGGGCTTCTCTGAATTTTTCTTCTGAATATATTGAACATTATTTGCTCATTAGATGCTTCAAATGCGTCGTCATAAGCTAGTACTTGGGAAAGAGGGAATGGGAGTGAGGTCTGAGCTAGTAAACTCGTTTTTGTATTGCAATATTTCCATGTTCGTGGTTCTCTAGGACTCTGCAACCATGTGATGGATAAGATGCACAATGTCTTGTATAAGTTTACGTGTTTGATATAAGTAGAATAAGCATGTCCTTTCGGTTGATACTAAGCTTCTCCTAGGGCATGACAATGACACTGTTTCTTTTACACTATTGCAGGTCGGAGAATTTGCTAATTGCTTGATTGAGGCCAGAAATGAGTTGCAACACAAGTATGTGAAGAGTTAACAAGATGAACTTGTCCTTCTATTTTCTTTTGTGTTTTATTAGGATGTGAAATCCTTGTTGCAATCATGAATCTGACTTGTTTACTTGGAATCGAGCAATTATCCTACTGTCTTTAGGGCCTCACAACCTCTTTCTTACCTTTTGTCTTCTTTGGCACTCTTGTAGAACTTGTCAACATTCTTTAATTTGCCATTGCTTAATGACCAAAGTTGACACTTTCTCTAGATTTCCTATTTAAGAACTGCATGACTTAGTCTGCTCAAACACCATCTTGATGACTCCAGTTTTTGTATGCAGGTCTGAAGTTATCAAACGTAAGTTTACGATAGCGAAGGCTCTTCTATTTAAAGCAGACAGATCATGTATTGAACGCCTTCGTCAACAGGTAAGAGAACACCAATTCTTTCGCTCTCTGGTATAAGGCTAATTTTTGGTTCTTAATGAGCTTACCAGTTCTTTGTTCAGATATATAAGTTGGAATTAGAACAGAAGAGACTAGAAGAGGATGCCTTTGTTTACAATTGGCTCCAACAGCAACTAAAACTTTCACCGGCATACAAGAAGGTAATCTCCACCCATCAAGAGTTCGTTTGTGTTCTATACCCTATGGGCTAATGTACACTTTCATGTTTCATTCCAAACGTGCCGTGTAAGTGACTTGTGGGTCATGATTCCTTTGATGTCCAGATGGTTGAAATCAGTAGCTGCCTTGAACAGAAGGCCAAGTCACACGAACTCATAGAGAACGATGATCCCGGCACTTCTGACATTTCATTCGAAGAGCTATTAGCACAAGAAAAGAAGGATTCCTTTTGGTATGCCTCTTAAGCTTATCACGCGCATAGTTTCCGCTCACATATCGTGTGGCATTTTCTTCATTAACTTCCGTCTCCTTGGTCGCGTGCAGGCAGAAGAACGCAAAGTCAAGAACGTGCTCGAGCTGACTTTAACAAGCCAACCGTGATGGCTGTTTTGGCTAACCTTTTCTAGAAAGCAAATCCGATTACACAAGTTCCACGGGAACTCTTCCGTGGCACCCTTTGCATCTTGGGATATTTTTGTTGAAGAGATGGGAAACAGTTGATGTTCTTACTCTCTTCGTGGTTTTCCAATTCCAAGGCAGCCAATCTTTTTATATGCTGTTCTTGATAATCATAGTCTCAGGTTGGATGAAAAAGCCCTAATCTACCACGTTGTCTGTTGCTTGTTTAGAGGGCTTCTGCGTTTCTATGATCTTTCGTCCCAAATAAATAAAAGAGGTGGACGGGAGGAGGCTCCCTAATGACATTAATGGTACAGTTATATTTTTAATCCTCGGATTTTGAGAAATTAAACTGATTGATCTTTTATGTCTATTTTGTTGTAAAAAATGCTAGTGGTGTGCCAAAAACTATTATTGTACTATTTTCTATAAATGACCAAGTGAGAAAAATTGCCAAGTACAACAAATAATCAATCCATTTCCTTTCTTGTATGAATCAAATATTTTTCAACGTCATCAATTCAAAAGCACAAGGTATGTACATGTTCCAAGGACACGGAGTCCTTTTTTACAATTTGTGATCAAATCCCTTATTCGAGATATAAATTAGCATAATTGTAGTTGTTAGCTCGATTTACTTGAATCACTCTTAGAATTTAGTGTGAAACAAGTGACATCATGCCACTTGTGAACCAAATCTTAATAAAACAAGTCTTATTCATGGTCATATTGTGGGAAGCATAAAACAAGTCTTACATGTAATTAATTATATAGAGAGTTTTTGTACATAAATTTGCTTGGATTTAGATTTTTTTTGTGACTTCCAATTGTTGCTTTAGTTTAGTTTTGTTTAGATTAAAGGGACCACAATATTATAATCCAAACTTGGAAGTTTGTAAATATATTAGACTATTTATTGTATTTGATAAATTTTCTTGCTTAGTCATTTACAGAAAATAATAAAATAGTAGTTTAGGTTGAAAAGAATGAGAGGGCGAGAAAATAACGTAGACTGTTGTTTAAGTGAATTGATAGGATTAAAACTTTGAAAAAATAGACCGCATATAATGAGATAATTGACTAGTCAAGAAAAAAAATAATTCACTTTAGTTCTTTGTGATTTCAAGCATTTTCAACCTAATACTTTATGATTTAGCTTTGTTTACTTTGGTGACGGAGGTTTACTAAAATGACAATTTTTAACCAGAATTTATTTTTCTCTTCTTGACCTTCCACGTTTTTCTCTCTTCTAGGTAGTAATGACGTGGCAAAATAAAGCCCAATTTAACCTTAATCTAAAAATTCCCAAAGTAAAAAACCTCAATTTAATCTTAGTCTTAAACAACTGTCGGTTTCTATTCCATATAATTTCACTTGCAATTTCCTAGCCTTAAAATTAAGATTAAAGACACTTGGTTACATTGTATTATTAATACTTTAGTAAATTGTGTTATTACATGAGATGGGCTGCCGATAACAATTGCTGATAAAAAAATGTACAAATGTACATGGAAAAGTTCACCTTAGCACATTTTAAGAGATTCACTTAGAAATGACATTAGTGTTAGAACTCTTTGATTTGAGACTTTTTTTTTAATCAAGTACTACATAATTTTGGTGTTAATATATCAGCTAACCCATGATTGCTATCATGCAAAGCAAGAATTACGATTGCCCACATGTCCATAGTTGCTTCAACAGAAAGATTATGTATAGAGACATATCTACATTACTTGTTAATAAGAAAGAATTCAGGCACAGAGAAAGGAAAAGGCTCAAGGTCAATTTGCACAAGCATAAGCAAAACATCAACAAACTATTCTATCTCGTTGAGAAAATTTGGATGCACCATGATTAGAAGCAAATTCTTGTTGCTGTTATCTGTATCACCGAAGTTGGGAGATCCGAGATGCCACGCAGCCTGTCGGGTTGAAGTTCTTTCATCTTCATATGTCAGTCGATTTTCACTGACGAATAGATCTTCCTCACAAACCAGAAGCAGGCGTAGAATCCGATTGTGCCCGTCAATACGAAGAAGGCGTAGGACATTATCATCATGTAACCGAAGTAGAGAACGCCCGAGACAAACTTGGTGATCTCCAGCTTCGTGAAGAAGTAGAAAATTGAGTAGAGGAAGAGGTAGAGAGCAGAGGAACCCGCGGTCAGGTACGACCTCCACCACCAGTGGTAGTCTTCACTACACAACTGGAAGTAGCATAGGACAATTGTTATCTCTGCACATGTGATCAGCAGGATAACAAACACGATGAAGAGGAACCCGAAGATGTAGTAGAACTGATTCAGCCATATCGATGTCAAGATAAAGAAGAGCTCAATGAACACAGCACCGAATGGTAGAATGCCTCCGATGAGAATGGAGAAGACTGGTGTCATGTACCATGCCTGCTCGGGAATTTGGCGTGGGATTTTGTTCGTCTTTACAGGATCTTCAATAGCTGGCTTCTTAAAGCCCAAATAGCTGCCCACAAAAACCAACGGAACAGAAATTCCAAACCACAGGCAGACAAGAGCAAACATTGTCCCGAATGGCACTGCCCCAGAAGACTTCTCCCCCCAAATCAGCGCATTCAGTACAAAGAACACAGCAAACAGGATACCCGGAAACATGAAGGCCGTTTTCAGCGTATTCTTCTTCCACTCTGTGCCCTTGAACAACTTGTGCAAGCGGGCTGATGAGTACCCAGCAAGTATGCCCATGAAGACCCACAAAAGAACCATGGCGGTCATCAGTCCACCTCTGTTCGAAGGAGATAGAAATCCCAACAAAGCAAATATCATTGTCACAAGCGTCACTCCAAAGATTTGTACTCCGGTGCCAACATAAACACAGAGTAAGCCAGAGTTTATAGGTGCTCTGAATACGTCTCCGTGGACCAGTTTCCAGCCTGTCTCTTCCTCAGCATCATCTTGAGTTTCCAACTGATTATAATTTGCTATATCTCTGTACAAGGTTCTCATAGTGATCATAGCCACCATACCAGAAAGGAACAGAACAATCATCAGCGAATTTATGATGGAAAACCAGTGAATCTGATCATCATTCATGAGAAGGTAAGTGTCCCAGCGAGATGCCCATTTAATATCACTTTCCTATTGCAAAAACAATATAAATAGGTCAAAAGAACTAAGCAGCTGATTAGGAAAAAGTATAAAAAGAAGTACCAGTCGACTGATGTCACAAGCATTACCACGAAGCTAACATCGTAGGTGAACACAACTTCCTTATCAGCATCAACTTCCTGAGGGACAGTACTGCCTTGAATTAAAGTCTTGGTGTCCTTATTACATGTCGTCAACTGAGTCTTCTCGCCTTTCCATTCCTTGTATTCATGATTAATACTGTAGACAAGAGTGGAATTAGATAACTACTACATCCCACATCAAGTAAGCCACCGATAACAAGAGAGTACAAATAACGAAATTCTGACATGAAGAACTTCAGGTTAATGGAGGATCTAGCGGAGCTAACTAAGGAGAAGAAAAGGCACATAATATAGATATCTAGGAGCACATCCAATTGAACTTAAATGAAACATTTAGTGGTTGCAGATACATGAATTCAGTACATTCACAAAGTGCTTAGGTATACAACAACTAGCCATAGGAGAGCTTTAAGCTGAAAAAACAATGAAATGATGATCAAGAAGATATTGATGGATTGGAGGCATTTTCAAAGAACCCAGCAAAATAACATGATACAACAAAGAAATCACAGAGAAATGAATCGAAGTACCTGTTTGGAGTAACCTCAAACCCAACAATCCTGGCGGACTCAGATTCAACATCTTTGTGATACATGACTCTAAAGCTCAAGTGATTATTGATGAAGTATTTCTCATCTTTACTCTGTTACAGAAACATATGCTTAAATTGGTGAAATAGAAAATTAAACAAGTTCGCAAATTCTGGCTTGAATATACCCCTTGATAGTTTCCTTTGAATCCAACACGGAAACCATGTTCATAGGTCGTTGACTGACTTCCATCCCTCCTTTGTCTAAGAACGGCAACGGGAAGATTGTCAAGAATCCTGTCACACATTTCCAAAAATGTATATTTAGAAAGATGACACTGAAAATTCATGTTGCCATGACAGCAAGAAAAAAAGCAACTGAAGCTGGAATGGGAGCTGTAACTCCCCAGAAAATTGAGCAACTTACATGTTAACTCGATATTCATCATTGATCTTCTCCTTAAAGTTCTTTGCAGATGCAGCATTAAGAGTCTCTTTGCAGGCAATTTTACACGACTGCTCCTCCATCATCTCAAACTGGCAGAGTCGGATCCAAATATTAGACCCAATATCAAAAGCAAGAGTGGCCTTAGATTCAAGCGAAAAAAGCACAAGTAGCGACTAGCAGAAATTAAATACTCACAGAGAAGACAGAATTCTCAATGCGATCTCCACGGAGAACTTCACCCAAGTTCTCTGCGCTGTTTTCGATCTTCTTTGGCTTACAGTACTTCAAGTAGTAAAAGTCATACGGAAGTTGCGTCTTTGTAGATGACAACTTGTTCACTTTGACCGTCAAGGTGTTACCCTGTCAAGAAACCAGCGCAAAATTATCCCAATAGAAACAAACTAATGAAGCTAACATAGGAACACGGGACAAGGTCAGAATCCAAAACAACACAGGAAAATTATTATCCCAATCCATACAAAAAAAACTCGAACATCAAAATGTACTGCTAGGAAACAGATGAATTCGGGTTCAATAGGAATAGAACTAGGCACATAATAGAAACAAGCTCATGAAGCTAACATAAGAACAAACACGAGACAATGTCAGAATCTAAACAAACAACACAGGAAAATTATCCCAATCCCCACAAAAACCAACTTGTTTTTAAAGGTAAAATTTACAACTTGGAAACATGAATCTGGGTTCAACGGGTTCAATAGGAATAGGTACTAGGTACACAAGAGAAACAAGCTCATGAAGCTACCACAAGATCACAGCACAAAGTCAGAATCTAAAAAACACAGGAAAATCATCTCAATCCCCACAAAAACCAACTTGAACACCAAAATTTACAGCTAGGAAACGGATGAATCCGGGTTCAACGGATCGCAAATGAGCACGACAACATCACAATACCGATCCTAAGCGAGCTAACCCAAGAAACTAGAGAACAGCACACGGATCTAAACAGGATCCCCCGCAATAATTAACCACAACAAGTAAATCACATCAAATTCCTCCAAACAAAAGATCCCAAATCTAAGCTTAATCAAATGGAAAGAACCAAAAAAAACCCAGTAAGTAGCTAAATCAGTGAGTTAAGGTTAGTGGGTCTTTATTTTTACCCTTTGGAAGTCGCGGGGAGCTACTCCGGGGAGGTAGAAGCAGTGGGCCGTGGAGAGTAGCGAGAGGAGGAGGACGAGGCAACCCAGCGCGTGGGCTGATGGTATCGACGCGCTCCTACGCGCCATCTTCGTCGCCCCTTCTATAGAGAGAGAGAGAGAGAGAGAGAGACCTGGGTTAGTGAAGAAGACGACGGGTTGGTTGTTGGGGGGGGTTTTGTGTGTGTGGTTATTTTCCGATATGGTTCTTTCTTTTACCGCCCGCCCTTACATTGCTTCCAGATAAAACTCAGATGCGGAGGAGATGGTTGGTCGAGAATTATCGAATTTTATTTATAATTTATTTTTGAAGTGTTATGTTTAAATTAATATTAAGTTTTTATTTTTTTCAATTAGACCATCTGTTATCCAAAATAACATTTTTACTAATAGTTTTAAATACCAACGTACACTTAGATCATAATAAAAGAATTATTCTAACTTAATTAGGATGCACGAAAACCGTAGGACAAAGAAGACCATTTCTTGTCCTCTGTGATCTTCCCATTATCCGATGCACCAATTGCGTGTAGGGGCACCATTGAAGCTCGAACCAAAAACCAAGAGTCTAAAATTGTAGCTAAGGATGATCAAAAGCATCCGAGTGGTTTAGCAGTCCATTGGGGAATATATATTTTATCATTCAATCTATTGCAGGAGTTAGATGTGCTCAATAGTAATAAAGATGACAAAAGAGCATCCTTCTTCGAGATGGAGTTCTCCCCCAAAGATATCGAGTTTGCAATGAGCAAGCTTGGTGAGCTAATAATTCTCAGTGAGCTGTCATTTGTTTTAGTTTTAACTAAAAAGGCCTAACATCAGCAGCTCTGAAAATAGTCAATTAGTCATTATTTGAGCATTTATTTCATCAAAATTTTAAATCTATGGGCCAAATGTTGAATGAAGCCAATGGATAATAGGCAGTTGTGATTCTTCTGATGGTTGAACTTGTATTTTCTATTTGCTCCCGGTCAAATTCACCTTCTTTTACAAAGTTGCACATCCCCTTAATTAAAATTCTTCTTGCAAACTTTTTTTCCGTTCAGGTGGCTGGTCTCGTTGCGGAAAAATTGGTTGACTTCTCAGGCTCCCCATTGCCCTTGGTAGGTTGTCCTCAGAGTTGGGAGCAGCCTGGGAGGTCATGAGAACTTCAGCAGCCAGGAGCTGCGGTTCACCACCCCAGCTCGGCGGTTACCGGTGGACATTATTCTGCTGTACTTGTCGTTGTTATCGCCGCCCGCCTATCGCTAATCCTAATCTCTGCTTAGCTTCGCTTATCAGCTTCTCCATTGATATTAGTCGGTAAGTTGTTGCGTTTTCTTGGTGGCCAAGTCGATTGATTCGATTGTAGATGATTCTATTTCTTTTCTTTGATTATTTATCCGTTAATTTTCTGGGGGCCATGGCTCGTTAACCTTGTTTCGAAGGCCCATTTGTCAAGTTTAAGCCCAAGCCCGACAGGGATGGACCCGGAATTGTTTTGATTTAGAGTTTAAATAGTTTTTTATTCGGTAAGGACTAACCTTTTTTTTTGAACAAGGGGTAGGAATGACATTGTTGTCATTTATAACGCAATTCAACTGGGAACATGATAGTCAAATAACTATCAAATTCTTCCCAAAAAAGAGTGTTCCTTACCATTTACAGTTGTCACTCTGATTACAAACATAATTCTTACCACCTATATTCACCATGAAAACCTCGAGTAAATATTCGGTAAGTTTGAATTGCGCTAAATCAGTCAATAAAAGTTCTCCATCGTTCTAGTATATAAGAGTCTGACACAAAAACGAATTAAATCACGAACAAAAAGAAATAGGATCACATTAGAGTAAGGCAAGGAATTAAACATGATTTCATCCGTTGCAAGGCTCCTTCAGATTTGCATGGCTGCCGGTAGTAGTTATCACGTGCATTGCAGCCTCTAAAATATACGATACGTCACTCACATAAATGCTATTTGATCCAAAATTGAAATCCTCCATTCTACCTCGAGGTATTAAACTAAACTCCATTGGCGGCCCGAGTGCTAACCTCAAAACTCTCAGCAAGACCACCATCAACACTGCCATAGTCAACGCCACCGGGACGTTGAATTTGATCAAGTCCCTTCTTAGCAAAGCAGCCGACCCTCAACTCAAGAATAAGCTATCCTCCTATTCCGATTTTTACAAAGGTGCGATCAATAATCTCTATAGATTTGAGGCACAGACTTCTTGGTTGCTGATTATTTGGTTGCGAGCTGTAATGGATCTTATATTTTTAAAGTTTGAAGAAATTAACGATTTGTGTTTTATGAGATTTAAATTTCTGTCACTCAATTTTGATGGAAAAATAAAAAAAAGTGTAGATGACCCAATTTTGAACTCAACCATCACCTTTAAGTGCCCTTCCCTCTAGACTTGGTTGAATCTGAATATAAGTATAAAACATTGAACGCTCTCTTTCCATGGCATGCCCAAAAGGTAAAATTTTGCAGAAACTCTCTCCAAGTCACATAATGTGCAACTCACAAATGTAATCATCGCTATCAGTTCTGATAAATAATTCATCAGAAAAGTTAACTATAATGTCTTCTCAATATTAACTTTCAGAGACTGAGTCCATTATATAAACTAACAACGTGAGAGTGCGTACATGAGATTCAATGTAAATAATACTAATAATAAACTCTTACTTACTAGCAAAAAAAATAAACGTAAAATCCCAAAATTTGAACTAAAATATTGATTCACATTCTTCGTCCACGGTGAAAAAGAACAAAAGCTATTACAAAAATAGAGATTTTGAGTCATCCTCGCCTTCATAGTTCTATATCCCTACTAGTAGCATCATTTAAGAGTACAAGACTTTCTTTGTATGTATCCAAATAGCAATTTCTCAAATCTATTATTCGAGCTCCAAAATCGTGACGACTTTTCGTTATCGGATCATAAGAATTTATATTTCCAGTTTTTCTACAACAATACACAACCTCCCCTCTTGCTCTCAACCCAAGTATCTTGTCCACATCTGCCAAGTTTCTGCGGCTAACGAAAATCTTGTTCCACGATGAAACCTCGCCGTATTTCTTCATCATCCACAAGGAAATCAAGTAATTCCTCCTCTTCACCTTCAGACAATAGTCGATTTTGCACAACGAGAGAGAATCTTTAAAGACTTGCAAAGATAAATAAGAAACAGAAACAAAATTTGGCAAGAAAATTTCACCAAATTCCCGAGTTTGGAGATCGAATGACATGACCACTCCGTTATTCCAGCCGCGGTGGACAAGGATGTGAAACTTCCCATTCACAAAAACTGGACGTTGAGAGTAATCATGGATCCAAAATTGTAGATTGTGCCTTGCCACGCACATTCTCCACTCCCCATCTCCTAAACAACACTCGGACACACATATTTTGTCATGACATGTGTGAAAATTCACGAGCTTATAAACCCTTGAAACAGAATCAAACCCAAATCCGAATATACTCGACATAGGATGAGCTCGGCTGCTTCTCGTTTTAATGGTCAAGTGCTTTTTTATGCTAGGATTCCACAGAACAACGTCATAGGCGCGGTATGGTTTGTGCGAAATTCCCACGCACGCGAGTCCGTTACAGGAGCCAACAACCGTGTACGACTCAAGGATGGATAAGAACGGTAGCACGATCTTCGTCTCTGAGTTTGCCTGAAAACCATTGTCATCATCCCGACATAAAAAATACTCTTCTTTTGCGGTGTGCTCCGCCTGTCCGAGGAGACACAAGTCGCTCCTCCACGTGGATATGGCGAGATGGTTGCTTATGAATGTTTCGGTTGAGATTAAGTGGCACCAATCCTTGCAACCCGTGCGGAAGCGGAGGAGAGACTTCACTGGTAACCTTAGTAGAATTTCTCTTGACAGATGGTCGGGCATGTATGCTGACATCTTTCTTCTTTTTTTGATAAACGACATTTTTCTTCTCCTTTGTTATTGTTTCCGTTGAATCTTTTGGACGTGGGCACACGTATATATAAACATGGATTGTCAAATCTGATCTACGTGCGTGGATCTCTCTCTTCCGTGATCTACTCCAGCCGCAAAATCTGCGATAAATTCATATTTATAGAAAGAGAGAGAGACAAAATAGAATAGGACTCTTATTAAGAGCCAGTTTAGGAGTCTTAATGTGTATATCCTATACTTATGTAGTTCTGTTCACTCATAACCATACCAACCCAAATCCCATGCCCAAGCAAAGTTGTGCACTGTCCTAACCAGCCGAAGCCTAATCGAAGCCCACTAACGTCTCAGTTCCGTTTTCCTTGTTGTTCTAGTATTCTAGATGATTCTATCTCTTTCGTTTTCTAGATCTCTATAACTCTATCCATTTCTTTTCCCTAATTCGCAAGCCCAAGCCCAAGCCCGAATGGGATTAGCCCCTTAGGCCATGACGACTTTAGTTTATTTCCTAAACTAATCGCATACAAGGTTGTCAAAATCAGAATTCTACTAAATATCGTTCGGGCATAGAAAAAGCGTAGATGAATCGTAACACGGATCGTAAGATCTACCAAATAGATAAAATTATAGAAATAACTAAGATTAATAACCTTTCCATAAACTTTTCACTAATGACTAGTTTTTCTTCATAAATTACACACAAAAATCTCAGTTCAATACATTTTTTAATGGTAATCCACTACGTATCTATAGATTACATAATGTGATTGATGAGCAATAAATAAAATAAAATAAACATCAAAATTGATGTAAAAGAAATAAGTGGCAAAAAATTGGTAGGATGAAAATATGGATTTAAATAACTCTAAAATTATTAATCTCAGAGATATTAATTAATATAAATTTGATTATTAATTTTTGGGCTCAACAATTAATAATAGATAGTAGATTATTAAGCATTATTAAAAAATATTAAACAAAGTATAGTAGATTTTTTTATTTTTCCATATAAAGTAAAAGAAGTATAGATATCTGAATAACATATATTATTAAAATATTAAACGAAGGATAACCTTTTATCCTTCTCTCTCCCCTGGAAGCGTTGAGAAACATCCATCACACTAACTTGGATCTCACGATCTTAAGAGTTAACTCGTAGATCTCAGGATCTTAGAAGTTATCACTCAGATCCCGCTCGACTCCAGATCTTGCACATGCTCTGACTCGTTTTGCCAATGGTGAATCGTAAAATCCTAAGATCCCAGGAGTTAACTCTAAATCCTAACAACCTTGATCGCATGCTCCGGTAGAATTATTTTTATTTAACAAAAGTTTTTGGGTTTGGATAACTAAAATTTGGTATGAAGAACATTGTTGCCAATTATCATCCGAGTCGACTTCAAGAGCCAAATAACTGTAAAATCCCTCTAAATAAAGAGTTCCTTACCATTTAAAGTTGGCGCTCTTTTGACTTGTAAATTGTAATTAGTAAGCTTTTGGTAAATTCAAAATGTGCTTAATCATCAGTTGTCATCTTTCAAAAGAGTTCACCAACATATTAGACTATTAGTATATAAGAGAAAACAGAATAAATTTCATAGTTTCGGTCATTTTTTAATAAAAACAAAATTAACACTAGTATAAATTTTTTTATACATAAAATTGTATTACCTACCAAAACGTTACAACAAGTGTGCACGAATATAATAGACCAATAGTATCATTAAGTACTAAATATTGCCTAATAATGATCAAAAGATATTTGATTATCTAATAATCTATGTTGCTAGATAGATACTATTTGAGACATTAACCACTCTTCCATTTTTTTCGTGGCTCATGCTCCACTTGGTCTACTTACCCCCTCCCTCCCGCTTCAAAATGTATGCCAACACTCGAAAAAAATTCCGGTCACACAAAAGATTTTAGTCGATTTAAGAGTTGGGCGAAAAGTGAACAAAAAGTGAAGATGATCCAAATTTCGCACTCAACCATCACCTTGAAACGAAGACAACTAGTCGCTTTAGTGATGATTTAATCACTAGAAGCACATAACTTCCAAAAAGTGCTGATTTCATTGTCAAAATCCGAATCGAATAAACGAAAGTGTCATTTAAAATAGAGGGATTGGCCTTGCGGCCCCCTTTTCTTTAGCGTTGACGATTTATGGTTTATTTCCGACACTATTTAATGCTCACAATCACCAAATGCGCGAACGGTGAATCAAATGGCGGGATTGACCAAGTTTAATGGTACTTGCTCTACCCTCCAAGACGAACATTCCGACGTTGAAGTAAAGAGGAGGAGGAGGAGGAGGAGACCCTATTAATGGAGGCCACCGGATCTTGTCGGAGCACTGCTGGCAGTATCCTATTTGGTATTGAAGTAGTGGATTAGGTAAGGAATTATGGTACAAAATGTTGGTTTAGGAAGACTCTCTTTTTTAACCTGTAAATCTTGATTATTTAACTATTGTTTCCTTTTTAATATATGTCTCAGAGTTTAAAATTAAGAATAAAATTAGCAGCTATGTGGCACTAACTAGCTTGATTTGGATTAATGGGCAATAATATTTGTCTAACATTAACAAAAAAACTTAAAAGGTACCGGAAGTTCAATGTTTTTATTTTGTTTTTTCCTTAACAATCTGGCAACGTCCAATGGACATCGGAAGTCCGATTCTTAGAAGTTTAGGTCGTTAATTTTCTGTTAAATCCGTAAATTATGTTGCTTTCCAAAACAGTTGAATCCAAGGGGGTTCTCCAACTAATTGATTCTACAAATTGGTAAAAAAAAAAGGAACATTCTTTATACGAAAACCGTAGCACAAAGAAGACCATTTCGGGGTTTTTTTTCTGAATGGTGTTACTATTCACGACTTTTTGTGAAAAAAGCGTCTGATTTGAAAGTATTGCGGGGATGGCGTCCACGTGGCACGGACGCCGGAAAAAGTCGGATCTTGGACCAAGATCCGACTTTTTTTGTCGGATGACCAAGATCCGACTTTTTTTGTCGGATGACCAAGATCCGACTTTTTTAGTCGGATGATATATCCGACTAAAAAAGTCGGATCTTGGTCCAAGATCCGACCGTTTTTGTCGGATGACCAAGATCCGACTTTTTTAGTCAGATGATATATCCGACTAAAAAAAGTCGGATCTTGGTCCAAGATCCGACCGTTTTTGTCGGATGACCAAGATCCGACTTTTTTTGTCGGATCTTGGTCCGGTATAAAAGTGGATTTTCGAAGGATATCGAGATCCAACTATAACAAGATCCAACAAAAAAAGTCAGATTTCGGTCGGTATAAACACCAAAATCTGACTTTTTCTGTCGCTCACACTCCCGTCCCCGATATCGCCTTCCCGTCTCTCCCGCTCGCCTCGCCGCTCCCCGCTCCCGCTCGCCTCGCCGCTCCCTGCTCGCCGCTCCCCGCTCCCGCTCCCGCTCCCGCTCCCCGCCCCCGCTCCCCGCCCCCGCTCCCCGCCCCCCGCCCCCGCCCCCCGCCCCCGCCCCCGCTCCCCGCCCCTGCTCCCTGCTCCCCGCTCCTTGCCCCCGCTCCCCGCCCCCACCCCCCGCCCCCCGCCCCCGCCCCCCGCTCGCCGGCTCGCCCGCCTCTCGGTCCGGCCCCCGACGTCGTATTAGGTAAATTTTTTAATTAGTTAATTGTGAATGTTAGTTAATTGGTAAATTGGTGATGTTAGTTAATTGGTTAATTGTTGATATTTTTTTTTTGAGGGATGTTAATTGTTGATGTTGGTTAATTGTAATTTGTAGATAATTGGTTAAAAAAAATTTGGTCCGAATGGTGCGACCAAAATTTCGGTCTGACCGGTCTGGCCAAAAAATTGATCAGACGAAATTGATCAATTTATGGTCCGACCGGTTTGACCGAAAAATGGTCTGACCGGTTTGACCGAAAAATGGTCCGACCGGTTTGACCGAAAGATGGTCCGACCAGTTTGGCCGAAAGATGGTCCGACCGGTTTGACAGAAAGATGGTCCGGCCGGCCAGTTTGACCAAAATAAGGTCTGAGTGGTTTGACCGTTAAACAATGTGACCGTAATATGGTCTGTAATAACGCTATTTTAATTAATTTTTTGATTAATGTTCTAATTTTTCAATGTTTAACATTGTTGGATTTGCTAAGTTTGTTAATATATTGGTATATAATGTTCTAATATGTCTATTGTGTTGTTTAGATATGGATGCACAGCCATACGGGCATCTTCTAGGGAATGGAGGACCCTTAGATACGTCGGTATTAGTGCACCAGGATGTGCACCGTTCTCAGGACGTGTGGAACCGTGAGGTTCGTGAAGGGATTAACGATAATCAAGACACATTGTTGAAGATACACCGACGGAAATGGACGGTGTCTCATGTGCAGAACGAGGCCTTTATAGCCTATATGAAGGAGGCAGGTTTCTGGGATGTGTGGTGTATTGGCTGGGTCGTTCTCGAAACAGCATTTGTTACAGCCTTGGTGGAGCGGTGGCGGCCCGAGACCCATACGTTCCATATGCCTGTGGGTGAGATGACAGTTACTCTTCAGGACATTGCTGTGTTGTTCGGGCTTCCTATCGATGGTCACCCAGTAACAGGGTTGCAGACACCTCCTGATTGGCACGAGTTCTGCGTACGCCTATTTGGCAGTAACCCGGCAGATACCCCTGGAATGGTTTGGAAAAACCAAATTGCCCTTAAATGGTTCGAGGACCATTTTGACCCTGCTACTATCCCAATTGATGCTGGTGATGAGGTCGTAAAATGATATGTTCGAGCGAACATATTGCGACTTATCGGATGCATTCTTTTTCCCGAGTCTAGTGATGCCAGGGTGAACACATACTGGTTGCCACTTCTAGAGAATGTAGAGGCAATTGGTTCTTACAGCTGGGGTAGTGCGTGTTTGTCACACACGTACAGCCATTTATGTAGAGCCACAAGCTCGACACGTTCACTTATTGCCGGGGCGATGACGCTAATATGTATGTGGGCTTGGGAACGGATCATCCCAAATCGTCCGGTTTTGTTAAATCCGGCAGTGCAACAACCTGGGCAAGCACTGGGCATCAGGTACAAATTATTACTTAATGCGCTGTAGCCGCTGATTAATCTTATAGACTTGACGTGATATTTTTATGTCACTGTGCAGGTGGAGTGGAAAATTTAACAGAGCGGCCAGCAAAAAAATAACAACCGTATCTGTTTACAGACGCAGGTTGGATGAGCTTAGAGAATCAGATGTAAGTAATTTGTTTATTAAATTTTAATGAATAGTTTTGACTTAAATCATACTGTGTTGCATACATATAACCATGACCATTTGGACGAGCTACGACTGTGTGCATTTGTTACAGGTTGTATGGATGCCGTATAACGACGAGATTCTTAGCAATCTCCCGACAATATGCCATCGTGATTGTGGCTTATGGTTGGCACGAGTCCCGTTGATATGCTTTTTACATGTGGAGTGGCATTATCCTGATCGGGTGTTACGACAGTTCGGATTACTCCAGGGTATTCCGGCTAGCCCTGAGATCGATGAGGCGACACATAGTGCGGTGGATGGTCGGGGTCAGGCTGGCCAAAATTGGAATGCTATTTACGAAGGCCATGTGAAGATCTGGGTGGAATTTCGGACAAGATATGTGTATCACGGAGTACCTACATCGCCGTATATCCATTATCATGATGGATATATGGATTGGTACAGGAAGATTACTCGGTGATTCATCAGCCCTGCTAGCGCAATGTTACACATGAGTGTAAGTCAATTTAGCTATGTTAAATAAAGATGTTGTCTATTTTAATTTTAATAGCGATGTTCCACAATGCTAATGATAATAAAATTTTATTTGTAGGCGGATGTTGTTGAGCATATACGCCACAGGTCTTCAGACATTTCAGAAATTCAGAATTTGTCGCAGGTTGCACTTGGGTTCGCCGGCGAGCAAAGATGGTACCTAGGTCTCCGCGACAGCCAGCCACCTGTGGGACTGGCGGAGCACATGACATACGATCTTCCTCAATCAGAGAGGGTATCTGTCGTGAGACGCAAAACCACCCTTTTCAACAAGCGGCAACCAATACCCCGGCCTGAGCTCGTACCTGGTTATCAAGTGGAGCCCATGGTCTGGGAAGATTATCGGTCGAGATCGCAGATTCCAGCAAACACAGTGACGTCTCTCAGCATGGATACCTCCGCCTCTCATCCATTCTCCCAGCACACAGATTTTGGCACCCCCGGCTCCGCTTCCCAGCCGTCCCACCAGCACTCGAGTTACGGCCTAGCCCACACTGGGGTGCCGCATTCCCAGCTGTTTACTCCCCCTAGGCAGAGGTATTTGTTTATCTTAATGTGTGGTATTAATTATGAATTTTATTACAATATGTTCAATTGTTTTGATTTCATTATTATATAAATTTTTGGGTTTGTTATTAGGGGTGTTCTCATTGGAGACGGTACAACGGCAGCTAGGTCTGTCCAGCCATTTTCTTACGGACTGGGCCCTTCCGGATCGGATTTCGGCGTCGCCCCCTCCGCTGCTCATCCATTATTCAGGGAAAATATATTTGGTTGGCCCAAAACTGGGGCTCATACGTCCGACACGCAGTCCAGTTTTGGTTTGACCCGGTCTGGTGTACAGACATCCCAACTATTTGAGACACCTACACAGAGGTTGGTTCTCTACAATTTGGTGTGTGTAAATTATGAATTTTATTTAAAAATTTTGAATTGATTGTATGGCTTTATTGTGTTGATAACATAATTTGTTGATTTTGATAAATTTGTATGATATTTTATAATAGGACTTCGCCATGTGATACTACAACTCATGGTAGTGGTGACTCTTCATTTGACGATCCAACCGATTTTGAGGATGAAGAAATACCTCTGGTCCGGCGTCAGCCTAATCGGGGAGCTAGAGAGGCTGGTGTGCGATGTTTTACAGGAGGACACCTGAATGTGCCTGGAAAGGGAAAGGGGAAGGCGAATGCTCACGCAGATAAGCATCAAAAGGAGAAGCCTCAGAAGAAGAAGAAGAAGTAGTTTATGCTTCTGTACTAGACATTCGTTGGATGCTTTTATGACTGTATTAACTTCACTTTTTTTATGATATGTGTTTTAGTTCTCGAAACTTTTCAAACGTTATACCTTTCTAGATAAGTATGCCGTCAAGATATTAAACAAAGTACGGTATAAGGAAATACGACATGACAAAACTAAGAAGTGCAATACTAAAATAGGATGACAACAATCTGAAATAACAGATAAAAAAAATGTCTTTATGTTTCTCAACACGTTGTCACAATTCTCATCAGAATTCCCGGTAGGGACATATTTGCCACTATTCCTTGAAAACTCGTTTAACATTCTCGTGATCAACACTGAAATGTATTCGATTTTCTTCATACGAGACATAAATCTGTTCAAAAAATACTTAATTAGGTCAATGATTATATTAAAATAATTTACTGACGACGATGTAATGATAATATAAGCTTACATCTTTCACTAGCAACACACATCCATCACAGTAGGTACTCTCAATGTCTTGTAAACTCCCCGTGATTTTGCCAGTAGGATCCTTCATAAATTTATAGATATGAAGTCTTTGATAATTAAAAAATATGATTAAGAAATAAATAATATATTATATTATAATACCTGAAAAACTGCTCGGAAACTATTGCCGTATACATGTTTCTTCTTTTTCACGTACAGAACCATCTGCAAGTCTCTTAGTTAACAATAACATTACTTGCAAATTACAAAATTTTCATATATGTACAAATGTTACCTGTGGAATTGTGATGCTTTCAGAGATTGTTTTTACATCCTCAATAGATACTCCATCAACGTTAGCTCCATACATCAAACCTAAAAAATTTAAAAATTAGATACTCCATAAATGTAAGTAACAAGTATGTATAAGTATTTTCGTAATACCGTGAGATAGAACAAATTCAATAGCTGTTGTCCATGGTTCATTGTTGAAAATGTCATTGGCTTTGCGGTCTGCTTCAGCTCGTATGGCTTTCCTTCGAAGGGCTGATTTAGCTTCATCTTCCTTTTTATGCAGCTCTAACCTCTTTTGTTCTTGGAGCCACTCAAAGGCCTCTGAGCCATATAGTGCCTTCAAATCGGCACCACGTCCCTCAGGATATGGTGCTGGAGGATAAGGACGACGACCATCATAGGATGGTGCTGGACGAGTTTGTTCTTGGGAATCTTCATCAGATTCTCCATTTTTCTTGAACACTTTGACTACGTTCTCATCAGTAATGCTAAATAATTTGTTGTTCGGGTATGGGGACGAGTCAACTTTTACCTGTTGAAGAACCAGAAAATCAGTAAACAACTATCTGGGACTATTGAGAAAAAAAAAAGGATATGCTCACATTTTTAAGATACAACACACATCCAGCTTCAACAAGACCGGTAGAGTCATTTATGGTACCAATAATACTGCCTGTAGAATCCTGTAATATATTAAAAGTTTAAAAATTTTCTCACATAACATAAATATGTAAGAATAAATAAAATTCTTTTAATTGTACCTTTAATGTCGCAAGTGCGCCAATTCCGACACGCTGAAAATGGGTCACCTCTACAACCATCTACAAGCAAATACAAAATACTTGTTATAAAATTGACTATGATGCTAACTCAAATTAAAGGATAATGTAAAATTTCTTACCGACATAACTGTAGTACCACTATAGGTATTTTTGAAGCTCTGAATACTTGTCCCTTTAAAACAGGTTCCTATCATCATCCCTGTAAAATAAATTAAAATTTAATAAAAATATTATGTGATCCAATATAGAAATACGGAATACCTTCAACTGTCAGAAAGTCCATGGCTCTACTCCACGGTTCTGGATCTCGCTTGACAAGCTTGTAATAACAGTTGCTTTTGGTAGGTTTCTGAGGAGGGACTTCTGATCTATCGTTGGATGGCCTCTGTAATCGTTTGAAAATATACCCAAACTTAGAACCACATAGAGCATTCCAATCGATTTGAGGATGCTCCGGCTCTTCGTCATCATATGCGATTGGCTCTTTGCCACTTCTCCTCATTGGCACACCTGAACAATTATGACAATAAATATATACATAAAATGTGTAATGCGTCATTATTCTGCTAAGATAGAGTAACTTAAACTTCAGACTGTTACAAAGAAACTCAACACAACCCACATAGAGTTTCACAAAATATTACAAAGTACAATCCTTTCAGTTCAAAATTAATTACAATTCAACGTCCACGACGGCGTCTACTCGTACTTGCCCCTACGGATACAGCTGCCGCTTTAGCTGCTTTAGCTGCTCTTGCCGCCGCAACTGCTCTTATATTAGTACAATTGGCTTTTGTGTGACCCCTTGTTTTACAGAGCGTACAGCGGACGAAAGGCACTGTATCCATTTCATTATGTATGCGCTTCCGTGGCTGTCCTCTACCCCTCGCTAATCTTTCATCTGGAATGAGCCTTACAACCGTAGGATCTTCAGGATACGGCCAATATTTAGGATTGCCCAGAGGAACAAACTTCAGTTGGTAGCAAGCTTGTGTGGTTTCCAGGCGATAATACTTATCCACAAATATCTTGTAATCGATGCCAAGTTCAGTACAACACGCCATCACATGTGAGCACGGATAGTGGTAAGCTTGGAATTTGCCGCAGCCACAAAATCCTGTGGAAAGATTAACTGAATGCTTTCTGTCCCCCTTTTGTCTTCTCATATCGTACCCAGTGCGAACTTCGTACGATCCAACTGTACTGTCAGAAACTCGCACTCTATGTCCATTGGCCTTTCCCTCCCACCGCTCCAACCTGTTTAGGAGCTTCTGTGACATCAATATTTTGCCAGTACAGCTCTCTTTCATACACTTAGTTGATCTCTCTTCAAAATATTCGGTTAGCTTGTTAAATGTCTCTGCCACCAAGGCCGTCACCGGTAAACGACGAACTTTTTTGAAGATCATATTTACGCACTCGGCAAAATTCATCGTCATGTTACCATATCGGCGTCCGCCATCCCACGCTAAGCTCCACTTGGGCAATTCCTGTTCATACATCCAGTTGAAGACCTCCTGGTCGACATTCCATATTTCTCGCATGTTAGCTTCCAACTTCCACAGTTGAGCTTGCATTCCTACAACCAACATAGTAAAAATATTAAATGTGGAGTAACAACTTGTAAAATAGTTTTAGACTACAAAACATTTGTGCATGTCACCTGCAATCTTCATGACATTCCTCATGGCGTCGTTTTTGAAGTGTTTGTTAAGATTGCTTGCTACGTGTCGAAGACAATATCGATGGGCGGTATCACTGTCTTCTCCCCAACCATACTCCGTATTCATTGCCTTTAATATGCCAGCATGTCGATCAGAAATAACACATATTCCATGTCGGCCAGGCGTGACGTGCTTCCGGACTTGTTTCATGAACCACGGCCAACTATCCGTGTTCTCACCCTCTACCAGAGCAAATGCTATTGGAATTATAGCATTATTACCATCAATTGCAGTGGCGATCAGGAGGACATGCTTGTATTTTCCATACAAGAATGTTCCATCAATCTCCAAGACAGGCATGCAATGTTTGAAAGCTTCAATGCAAGGCTTGAAGCTCCAAAAAACTCGCTTAAAGATCTTTGTTCCAGGAATTAGTGCTTCCACGTAACCAGGGAGAGTGTGATAATATTCCCATTCAACAACAGTTCCAGGATTATTTGCCTTGCATGCTGCAAACCATTGAGGAAGGCGATTGTAAGATTCTTGCCAATCCCCCCATAAATCTTGAAACGCCTTCTCTTTTGCCCACCAAGTCTTCGTATACGAGGGTCTAAACTTCATATGGTCGTGGATCTCTGACCTTAAAGTGGCCACACGAATTTCTGGTTGTTCCTCTACTCGTTTCTTAATAATTTGTGCAATGAAAGCAGAAGTGAGTTGTTTATGATCCTGCGACTTTCGTAGGCGACCACAGGTATGGGGGTAGGTGTGTTTCACGATTTTCCATGGACTGAAAAGTGTGCCCCTTCTTTCCTATGAGACACGGATCTCCCATTTGCAATCATCAGTCTCCCATTTTTTACACTTCACAGAAAAAGTTTCTGGCCTTGTTTCTTTTCGGACAAACTCACGCCCATCGTTCATTACGAACGCCTCGATCTCCCTCTTTGCATCAAATTTGCCCTTCCAAATCGTACCCTCTTTCAACAAACCAGAACAACTTCCATCTATTGCTCGGTCGCAATCCCATTCTTCACCATAAACAGTCATCGATGATTGTTCACCGGGATCAGTTAGAGCGAGTTCACCGTATTGTTGTTCTCGGTATTGTTGTTCCTCTTCTTCTACTACTTCTTCTTCATCTTCGTCTTCTTCTGCTTCATTTTTGTCTTCTTCTGCTTCGTCTTCGTCTTCTACTTCTTCTGCTTCGTCTTCACGATCAAAATTGTATGTGGCATATGGACCCGTCTCTCTAGGATCATTTTCAAACCAATCAAATATTGGTTCATGAGCAACATCCATCCCCGTTGACGTACCAGCTTCAACGACAAACGGGTTGTAATTATTAACCCTCTTTTCCACAATGATTGTAAGCTTAATCTCCTTCACCATTGGTCCAAAGAAGTTAATCATGGTCTCCAGCATTATCCTAACATCTTCATCGTCGTTAATAAACATTGGACCAAATTGTCCTCTTCCAAATGGACATCTAAATATCAATGGCCCAAATTCTTCATTTGGACCTATTGGGATCTTTTCGTTAACTTTTTTCCACAAGATATTGTATCTAACAAATGCTGCATGAAACTTCAACTTCTCTTTCCTACCACCTTGGTAATCAAAACCGGTTTCATTGTTGTTGAAAATTACTCCATCGTATTTCAACTTTATTCTTATAACCCGGTTAGCCATTATGAATACTACAACAAAAGAAAATAGTATGCAATTCTATATTAGCAACACAAAACGTAATTTATATTAACGAAAATATCATATAAACATACATTCTTCTCCATCAATTTTTTGGTCCGAGACCACCTTAAGAACCAGATAAAATTTAATCGGACTGGCAGGGTGGTCACTTTTTGTACTCGACCATCCAGAATTTACCAAGAAAAAATTCACAATCTGACCGGTCGGACCGGTCCGACCGACCCGACCGATCTGACCGACCAGACCAGTCCGACCGACCGACCAGACCGGTCCGACCGGTCCGACTCATTAAACCGGTCTGGCCATTGGACTTGGTCAGTTTATAAAATCCGCACACCCACAAAATTTTAAACAATCAGATATCACACTCAAAAAATAGAAGGAATTAATAATTTCAAAGCTAAAATATACTAATTATTTTTAATTAATGAACAAACTCTACATATATACACCCACAAAATTTTAAACAATCAGATATCACACTCAAAAAATAGAAGGAATTAATAATTTCAAAGCTAAAATATACTAATTATTTTTAATTAATGAACAAACTCTACATATATACCAAAATATTAAAGTAAATTAATTTACCTGGTTTTGGGCAGGGTCTTCTATGGTGGTATGCAGGACGTCTTCGTATGGATGACAAAAGGCTTCTGCGAGGTATCCATTATATAGGCCATATGATCGACCAAGATCCGACCAAAAAAGTCAGATCTTGGACCAATATGATATATTCGACAAAAAATGTCGGATCTTGGTCATATCCGAAATCTCCTATTCAGATTTCGGATATGGCTTATCGACCAAGATCCGAGAAAAACGGTCGGATCTTGGTCATCCGACAAAAAAAGTCGGATCTTGGTCCAAGATCCGACTTTTTTCGGCGTCCGTGCCACGTGGACACCATCCCCGCAATACTTTCAAATCGGACGCTTTTTTCACAAAAAAGGGTGAATAGTAACACCATTCAGAAAAAAAACCCACCATTTCTTGTCCTCTGTGATCTTCCCATTATCCGATGCACCAATTGCGTGTAGGGGCACCATTGAAGCTCGAACCAAAAACCAACCTTAAAAATCTCAAATTGAAGAACGTAACAATTTAAGTTCTGGAAAAAAAAATGAGATGGTGGATTTTTTCACACGGATCAATCCATTCTAATAGCATCTTAGAAATTTCATATACAATTTAAAATTTTAAGATTCATTATTCATCAAGTTTACCTACTACGATCCCAGAGTAAATATAATCTTCATAGAACATACGTAATGTTATAGCTATTACACGAGTAGGTGGATACCTATAGCTGTCGTCACTCGGGGTTGTCGTCTTCATGTGACAATCTTCATGAAAGTCAACCTCCTTGTCCCTGTCAATGATATTTGCACGATGGGGGTGGCGAGGGACGAGGAAGGAGAATGGGATTTCTTGCAAATGGCAGAAATGGCGGGAAGGCCATGCCCATCTGCGACTGAAACTGGGCCTAGATTTGGGTCGTTAAGCAAGATGGGCCATTGTTGTATTGGGCCAGTCTTGAGTCCATGACAAAACCACGCCGCATGCGTTTTCCCACATATCCATTAAAAAAAAAATTGGGTTAAGCTTTACGGATAATAAGTTGGACAATTTTCGAATCTAAATATCAGAGATTAAAAAAAATTACAAGCAGAATTTATGTTCTGTTTGAATTCCTATCACGAGTAGATACAATAAGTTCTAAATACAAAATATCCCTAAATATCCTTCCGCTATAATACAGTACAAGAATTTTGGGACATGTTATTGACCATTCCATTGATGAGAAACATGTACTAACAAAGATTGGAGTATAAATATATCAATATTTCTATAAGATGAAAGTGGAAAAAGAAAATGGACGTATAATTAGTGGGTCACTCTGCTAATTAATAGGTACCATAGGTAATTAGAGAATGAATCTTGTAATTAATAGATTTTGCCATCTCAATTTTTATCTGTCTGAAATAAAAATAACAAAACTGAGGGATGTTGGTCGTTTGGAGTGGGGCCCATTCGGGCCGAAAGAGTGGATGCCATCCCCGCCGACCAACTTTTTCCGAGGGTCCGGATATCATAGCACGGGCGGCGATGGTCGGTCCCGAGCCCATATAATTAGTCATAAACAAATTAGACTTTGTCTAAAGTCCTGTCGTAATGACTTTGTCTAATGTTGTAAACAGGCAAATAGTTATATCAAAATAACCAATCAGAGATCGAAACGTATATAAAGATTCTCTCTCGAATAATAGTACTCGACCATAAATACTTGTTATTAAGAAAAGAACTATCTTTATATACAAATGCTTAAATTAATGCAAACAATCTTTCTAGCCCAATAGAATAAATTCTTGGGAGTCAAAATTTCTTTATAATTTTGTACCATTCGCTAATGTTAATACCAAAAAGTTATTTTAACTTAACTATATCTCGATTTCGAATTATTAAGAACACAGCATTATTAAATACTTATTTTTATTACATTGATCCTAGATAGTTCAGTTCTAAATTAATTAATTCTCCCGATATGAAATAGTATAAAAAACTACTTCCGTGTCAATGTAGTAACATATTAGACCGTAGAAAAAATCACAAATTCCGCTCTCCAACGGTGATTGAGAGAGAGAGAGAGGCATTAGGAAAAAATTAGGAAAAAGGCGCCACCGTGTAAACCGACTTTTGGATCAAATAATCATAAAGCCAGCACCTCTCTCTCTAACATTTTGATCTTCTTCTTTTTTCACTTCAAAAAAAAAAAAAAACCAAACCGCCTCCTCCGTTCTGATCTCCCAAGCGCCATTAATCTCCCCTTCTCGATATCTCCATCGCTCTCTCGAGCTCCGATCCATCTTCTGAAGCAATTCGCGATGGGTAACTAACTATATTCCCTTGATCCATTATCGAATCTCTTATACATAGAGCGCGAGCTTATCGTTAGATTGGAGCCGTTATGTGGATGTAACGTATTCATTTTAAATTATTCGGTTTTTTTTATTGTTGTCGTTCTGTTTGTTATGCTTTTTAATTTCACTCCCGAAAAGTTGGCGGGATTGGTGATTTAATTAAGAAGGAAGAACGGTTGGATCGAGGTGAATGGGAGTGCGGATTGGAATTAGTTTGGGGATTTAAGAGTGAGGTGGCTAGCTTTTCGAATGGGATCCGAGTTTGCGAAATTCGTGTGTCTTTTCGAAGTGTAGTGAGTGATTGATGGGATTCGGGTTAATGTTTTGCGCCTTTTTCTCTTTCCGGATTCTAATGTGGAACTTTGTTCCAGCGAATGGTGGCGAAGTATGTTGTTCTACTCAGCTGATTGATGGAGACGGGATGTTCAATGTCACCGGGATAGATCAGTTTATCAAGGATGTGAAATTGGCGGAATGCGGGCTGTCGTATGCTGTAGTCTCCATCATGGGCCCTCAGAGTAGTGGTGAGTCCATGCAGCACTGGTGTTCTTGTGCAGATATTTGATTGCTTGGTTTTTGGTCTCAATTGTTTCGTCACTGTCCACTGATCACATCTTCTTAAGCATTTGACCTGTTTCTTTTTTTAAATGGACAGGGAAGAGCACCCTACTCAATCAGTTATTCGGTACAAAATTCAGAGAGATGGATGCTTTTAGAGGAAGGCATGTTCTTCTTTTGCTGTTATTTTATGACTAAATGTCGTCTTTCACTGTGATTTTCCTTGTTAGAGAAAGATCATTGACCTGTAGCTTGTGTGTTGGTACTTCTTCTCAGGTCTCAAACCACTAAAGGTATCTGGATGGCGAGATGTGCTGGTATTGAACCTTGCACGCTTGTCATGGATTTAGAGGGCACTGACGGAAGAGAACGAGGAGAGGTGATTATCCTCCTCTCATTGTTGTACCACTAGACCTTTAGTTCAATTTGTTTTGTGGTGTATGCTTGGTATTTCCAATTATGTATCATGCTTAAACCTACATATTACCACTGAGTTGATTCATGTTCGGCGTCTCTTAATCATGACTCCATTGCTCTAGTCAATGCTTTGATAAACGAGCAGGGGAGCCCTTGACTCCTGTTACATCCGACTGCTATGCCTTACACAGATGATCTATTGAGCCTTGGATTTTCGATGAACATTCTTTCACAGTTTGTAAACTGCTGCTTTTGGTATAAAGGATTAATGCTTGGTTCTGCCTATTAAAGTTTCTCGATGCTTGATAGGATGACACAACATTCGAGAAGCAAAGTGCACTGTTTGCCCTTGCTGTTTCAGATATTGTATTGATAAACATGTAAGATATTCAGATGACCTAAGTCTTTGTATCTGTTTTATGTTTCCTGAATGTTTAACAAGATTTGTTATTTCCAGTGTCTGAACATTTTGAGGAACTTGTATACAGGTGGTGCCATGATATTGGTCGTGAGCAAGCTGCAAATAAGCCTCTTTTGAAGACCGTCTTCCAGGTAAGCTCAAAGTGCTGGCCTCTCTGGGTTTGGATGAGCTTTAGTCCTGCTCTTTTTTATGTTAAAGATTAGTCCGTCTGCTTTATGGTGCTCTTTCTTACAGGTCATGATGCGATTGTTTAGTCCTCGCAAAACAACTTTGATGTTTGTTATACGGGATAAAACAAAGGTTTGTCCTATTTCTAAGCGAGACAACATTCTAAATTGTGCAATGTCTATGGTGGCATTGCATATCTTTTGAGCTGTGGTTTCTGTTTCCTGCAGACACCATTAGAGCATTTGGAGCCTGTTCTAAGAGAAGATATCCAAAAGGTAGAAACCTTCCCTTTTGTACTTCTAGACTTTCTGGGGAAGATATCTGTATCTTTTTCTGATTTGTCTCATTGCAGATATGGGACTCTGTACCTAAGCCAGAAGCCCACCAGGAAACTCCATTAAGCGAATTTTTTAACGTGAGACGAGTCCCTTGAGTTCTCATTGATGTGTTGAGCTTTTTTCTTTTGGGAAGTGACAATTATAGGAAGTTTAGACATTTTTCTTACATTTTTTCCATTACTCAGGTTGAAGTTGTTGCACTTTCGAGTTTTGAAGAAAAAGAGGAGCAATTTAGAGAGCAGGTATGCTTGGCACATTTTTTAGATGGTGAAGGGATACTTATGGTGGATGATCCTGCTTGTAATTTATATTTGCCTTTCTGTGCAGTTTATTATCTCGTACAAACTGGCTAAGTACTTGATTCCTCTGTTGTTGATGTAGCTTCGCTTCCCCTACTGTCTTATACGAACTAGAAAATTTACTAAACTGTGCTAACTGAACGAACTGAAGTATTGAAAATTGGTTGTCAATCTGACTCCTTGGTGTTGTTTTTAGTTTCTGCTCTATGGATGCATCTTTACCTCTTACCTTTTTTTTCTTTTTAATGTTGTAATGTTCTAGCTGGTTCTTCTTAGCATTGGAAAATGATGACCTGTTTGTATTTTTGATAAGGTTGCTGGTTTGAAACAACGATTTCACCATTCTATTGCACCTGGTGGACTTGCCGGAGATCGAAGGGGTGTGGTTCCTGCTTCAGGGTTTTCTTTCAGTGCACAACAAATCTGGAAAGTCATCAAGGAGAACAGGGACCTTGATCTTCCTGCACACAAGGTTGCTTTAATGTGTATTGTTAAAGGTTGCGCACAATTTTTAGTTACATAAAGCTAAACTTCGTTCATTTCCAGGTTATGGTTGCTACAGTACGTTGTGAAGAAATCGCTAACGAGAAGTTTTCTGCTTTCCGTGACAATGAGGTATATGCTTTCAAGATTGTTTCTCTAAGTTAATGCTGGGAACCTGCGATAGTTAATATGCTGAAAGATTCTGGAAATGATTCCTTCTCTTTTTTAGGAGTGGCATCAAATAGAGGAGGTTGTAAAATCTGGGCCATTCCCCAAATTCGGAAAGAAACTTAGTTCCCTGATGAAGACGTGTCTCTCAGAGTAAGTAAGCTTTCTCTTTGTTGAAATACAAACCTTTTGTGAAAGCACATGATGTAAAGCTCTATACACCCGATATTATTTCTTAAAGTGGTGATTTTATTATTTTCTTATTTAAAAAAGTCGTGGTGAAAGCTGTCTTGCAAATAGCTGAAAACAAGTTTAATTGGTGTTAAAAGTTAAAACATGGAACTTTGAAGTGGTTGCATTGTGGAGCGTAGAGTGCTTTGTCCTTTTTGCTTATAATTGGGAGACTATCTTATATACTGAGACTTTCAAGCACTTCTCTCATGTTAACTATTGACAACATAAGGTGCTTTTGGTGGTATTCTTAATGTCGAGTTGCTTCTTCTTTAATTCTAGGTACGATGGAGAAGCTGTGTACTTTGATGAAGGAGTCAGGACAGGAAAGAGAAAGCAACTCGAGGACAATATCCTGCATGTAAGCCATTTCTTGATGCTCCTTCTTGTTTTAAGCTGTTTCTTAGTATATTCACTAGCATTCATCTTCCAGCCTTGTACATATAGTTTCCGGTGCTACGTTTTGTTCGAATACCAAAGCAGCGCAGGCTGCTGCTTCTTTTGAGTTAGGGTTATGAGAGTTCCATTTTTTTACTTCCGCCAGTTTTTGGAACTAAGTTGGCACTGTGATTAATTAGTTTGGATTTGCATTCCAATTTGAATCTGAAATTGTGAAATGGATCACATTGACGCAATGAGCGACTGGATGGGAACAAGACAGAGATGATTCGTGTAGGTCAAGCTACTGTCCTCGAAATCTACAGTTTTTATTTTTGCAAAATTACATTCAGTTGGAAGATATCTGGAGGAGATCCCACACTATATCTCATATTCTTTACTAGCCCCTACACATGATATGTGATTTTATTCTTTGTCAGTGTTGTATTCTTATATTTTTCTCATTATTTTTTTTCCTGAGTAAGTGAAAATCTTCTAATGCATTCTCTTCATCTGATTTGATAGCTTGTCCAACCAGCTTTCCTGTCCATGTTGGGACACATAAGGGCTGGAGTACTAGAGAAATTTAAGGACTCATTTGAGAAGGCTTTGAAGGCTGGGGAAGAGTTTTCTCTGGCAGCACATACTTGTACCCAGTCCTGCGTGGCTCTTTTCAATGAACAATGTGCAGGTTTGCCCTAGTTCTTCCCTCATGCTCTTAATGTTTGACTGGGCCCCGCTCTTAAGTTTTTTCTATAACATATCTGTTGTGAATGAGATTGCTGAAAACTGGGTAAACCAGCTACAGCGGTTTGTGAATCATTTATTTATAATTTGTGGATTCTGCAGATGCTATTATTGAAGAAGCAGATTGGGATATTACTAAAGTGCGGGATAAGCTTCAACGTGATATTGATGGACATATCGCTTCTGTTCGTGCTGCGAAACTGTCCGAAATAACGTCATCCTATGAGGTTAGCTTTTGAATTTAATTTTTCTCAAAACTTCTATCACTCAGAATGGTTAGGGGTGACAACTTAAGATTTCAGGTAGAGGAAGAAAATTGCTTTCATGAACTTAGCCTTGTAATAGTAAAGATATTTTAGGTGAATAATTAGGCTCAAATTAGGTTCTGTCATAGGTACTCTCTTATTTCTTTATGGATGGCAGAATAACATGATGAGTGATTGAACAATCGGTATACGGATACCACCAGAACTAGTAGCTATTCCATGTGTTGAACTAGCCAGTGTCTTCTATTAACTGTATACCATTAACTAAAAATTCCATTTGTTTTCCTGGAATTGCACGGCAACTTCTTTCTGATCTTTGTATTTTGCAGGAAAAACTTAACGAGGCACTGTCAGGACCAGTAGAAGCTCTTTTGGATGAAGCAAGTAGTGATACTTGGCCAGCAATACGGAAACTCTTCAAGAAGGAGGTAGGGTCAGCTATCAGTGGGCTCTCCAGTGCACTTTCTGGATTTGACATGGATGAACGAACCAAGGAAAATATGCTTTCAAATTTGGAGACGCATGCACGGGGTATCGTTGAAGCAAAGGCAAAGGATGAAGCCGGAAGAGTTCTGATGCGTATGAAGGACAAGTAAAACAACATTTCCTTGGAGTTCAGTGTGTTAATTTGCTAATTCGAGAATTTCTTGAACTGATCGACCACTACTCTTGCATGCAGGTTTTCTACATTATTTAGCCATGATTCTGATTCAATGCCACGGATGTGGAATGGAAAGGAAGACATTCGAACAATTACCAAAACTGCTCGCTCTGCCGTATGTTCCCTTTAAACTGCTAACAAATAACATTTCTTAAAGCCTGTTCACTTCACTATTTACAAGGTTTTAAAGTTCCATCATAATTTTCAGTCCTTGAAGTTATTATCTGTAATGGCTGCAATACGGTTGGAAGATGATGTCGATCACATTGAGAACGTACTTTCTTCTGCTTTGATGGAGGCAAAAAACAATGCTACTATTACTGACAGAAGCATCACAACATTTGATCCATTGGCATCCAGTACTTGGGAAGAGGTGAGCTTCCTGTTACTGCCAAAGTATTTCCATTATACAAGAGGTTGACTGGGTTCATGCCTTTCCTTTATCGTATGAATTCTGGTAGGTTTTATTTAATGACTGATTTTAATCTGCAAACATCGACATTTAAACATTGTAATTATTTATCCTTCTGTTACAATGTTCTGGTTGATTGCTCAAAGCGTCTCTCTCTTGAATCCACTAATGAGTGACGAGGATGTTGTCTCCAGTGTCTTTTATGTGAGAATTTCACGACGCTGAAGAATTCTGCTTACTTGAAATTTTGCACTCTAGGTTCTGTCTTCACGAACTCTGATCACACCCGTCCAGTGCAAATCATTGTGGAGACAATTCAAGACAGAGACAGAGTACAGTGTCACCCAGGCGATTTCTGCACAGGCATGATATTCTCTTGCCTCATTCTTTATTATTTCAGTTTGGTGTGCTTTCATCAGTGAAGGGGCATCATATGCCCTTCTTTATCTTTATTATGTGCACCGCGGAAACAGTTAGGTGGAGAATTTTGGGGTAGTGGGATGTTTAGCCGTTATCTTTAAGTTTTTTGATCAAATGTCTATCAGCAGACAATGCAATTTCATGTGAAAGCTGCAAAAAACAGAATCTCACCTGACCTGCCTAGTTATCCACGAAGAAAGCGGCTACACTTATCTTTATCAAATATATTTATGGAAGTGGTACCTTGTTCGTTGATCTGCTACATTCTGGTTTTCAGGAAGCAAACAAACGCAATAACAACTGGCTACCACCTCCATGGGCGATTCTTGCCTTGATCATACTGGGATTTAATGAATTTATGACGCTATTAAGGTATGCAGTAAATACTTAATTGTGGAATCGATATTTCAAGTTATTCAGGTGCTCATATTGATTTATTTACGTTGGTTGTTTCTCTTGACAGAAATCCTTTGTATCTGCTCGTAATATTTGTGGGATATCTTCTCTTGAAAGCTTTATGGGTGCAGCTAGACATTTCTGGTGAATTCCGCCATGGCGCTGTGAGTATCAACCAAATACAATGGTTTTCTTGGTCCCGCGCCTTTTTCTTACTTCGCAGTAGTAATTCTTCAGTTAGCTGCATGATTTAATTTTGGGAGCTGGATCTGATAACTTTTTCTCCACTAGATTTCGAAGTTCAAGCTCGATTCTGATAATGACCTGCTCCTTCTGTCGTATTTAGTACCTATTCTTTCCCTTTGTTGCTTAGTACCACTTTTCTTTTCTGAAAGATCTTTATGGGCCTGATCTCTTGTCTCGCAGCTTCCCGGGATCATCAACCTGTCCACAAAATTTCTTCCCACAATCATGAACCTCATTAAAAAGTTAGCAGAGGAAGGGCAGAAACCTGGAACAAACGACCCTCAGAGGAACCCTTCTGCAGCAACGAAAGGAATTCGTGTTAATGTGTCATCGAGTGCTTCATCCGGGGTAACTTCAACCGAGAAGGGATCAGAATATTCAAGTCCCTTGAAGGAAGAGTAGGTAAAACGTTCCGTACCTTTCAGAAAGCTCGTGTCATCAAGTGCCCATTCATGCTCCGTGATAACCTTATCCTGCGAGAACGAAGAACAACCAGATTTTGAAGGCGTCAGTCACGCCTAGTCTCGCCGTAGAAGCCCATCAACAGTCCCTGTATATCACTGCTAGGCTTTGATTCGATTCTGTCTATCGCATTGTTGGCCTTGCCATACGTCTATCCTTGGTGGTGTTGGTTTGTATTCAAATTTTGTCCCCCATTAGAGTAGTGTATGTGCTGCAGTTCCTGCTGAGTTCTTTTCTCTACACGAAGCCGAGACGTTCATCATTTACCGTCAAAGGACAAGGAAACGATTGTCTCTCATGTACGGGATTTATTTATTTGGTATGTACATCACACTACTGGTTATATATGGATAGTGTAGAAGTTGGTTTCTTGTCAGAAAGAACCATTTTTAATGGACTAGACGCACTCCATAGACAACAAACTGTCGTTACTGGTGGACTCAGATTTTCTATGTCGCGTTTGGAATTCTTATCAAGGAAATGTTTTGCAACTAAAACGCGTTTGTTGATATTTTTTTTAATTGATATTATCTGTAATATTACGATACCAATTCGGTATGATTTTTGAAAGTGCAAAACTTATACAATATTTTAGAAATGAACTCGGAGGCGACCCGATTTCTTCCGTTTTGTGGTCCGACAAAATATTAAATATTTATATTTATTATTAAAATGTTAAATAACTCTTCAAGTATTTTACTGCAAAGTTTATCTTTTATAAGTATCAAAATTATAATTTAATCACTATTAATTTAATAAAATTCAAAAAATAATTAAATTTGGGTAATTTGGTCTGGACCAGTTGGTTGAACGGATTGTCAACGGTGTTGACCACTAGTCCAATTGTTCTCTAGGTTTTAGTATAAAATGATCCGGTAACAGTGTCGGTCGTGATCTGACATTCGGACCACATTTTTAATAAGACTGTCCCATAATTTCTTAGTTAATTTAGAACAATCCGCTCATCAATTGATTTAGTTGTTTGTTAGTGTTTCGATTGATACGTTGTTACGAAGACATCTTTCGGGAAATATCTTTTGGTCCCTAGTATCACTGGGAAAGGTATCTCCAACGCCAAGCTCTTTAAACACAACGTACGGAAAAGTACAATTACGGGTAGGTAGTTAGAAGAAGATGAGTGTTTGGACCATGGCTCTCCTTCACCATTTCGACCAATTTCCTTCAAATTAACACATGAAAACTGTGTTTGGACCATGGCTCCTTCACTATTTCGACCAATTTCTTCAAATTATCACATGAAATTTGCCTTACTTTGAGAGAGAAAAGGAAAGCACATCTAGTGGAATCCTAGGATTGAGCCACCGTCTGAAATTATTATTCTTCCAATAAAATCCCTCTAGTGATTTTTTTTGGAGAAATTTCTGGACAAAAAAAAAAATCTTTGGAGCTAAGGTAGTGGCCGAGCTCGATTATTGAGCACCGTGATGGAACAAAATAGTAACACCGTACGTTATCAAATAGCTATGTTTCAGGAGGATGAAGATCATAATTCCCTCACTTCCTAGAAAGCTTTGAAATTCATGGAGATGGATGAAGTTTATGTTTCCAACGGCCTCTCTCTTTTGTGCGGTAAATTTGCAATTATGGAAGCTGTCTCCTATATTTTTAAACTCTTGTGTTTCAAAGTGATCACTATTTGTGTCGGTTTTATTTAGGAGGTAATTTTCTTATTGTTACATTTTTTATTTATAAAATTTTGAATCTAAAACTCCTAATTGTATGCTATTTTTATGGTAATTAATTTAGGCGGGTTAGCCTACCCCAGACTCTATAAAATATTGACTTTTTTTATTTTCCAAGCAAAATTTTTTATTTCTTCAAGCGATGAGAGTCAGCCCATTAACTTCTTATGTATGATTCATTGTCATCCTATCTATGATATGCTACTTTGAATGGCAAGAGATGCGATTTTTCTATACTATTAATTTTGAAATACAAAATTGTTGGACTTTTTTTAAAAAAATGCTACAAATTTGTTGTTGTAACTTCTTGAATTCAATATAAAACGTGTTATTTCCACCCAAAAAAATATAAAACGTGGTATCAATAATAAAATTATAGCATGTTAAAGTCTCATAGGTACAATTTTTTTACAATGCCCAAAGTTGTATGGGAGTTGGTGGCAAAAGATTTAATTCCATCGAACTAAGGGTGATCAAATAAACCAAAAATTGTTAAACCGGACCAAATTAGACCGAAAAAACTAGACCAGACTGGACCAAAAAGGAAAACGGTCCTGTCCGGTCCATATAATATAAGAAATCTGGTTTTTGGTTCGGTTCAGTCAGGTCTGGAACTCATTGTTTGTGTATTTTTTGGGTACTTCGGTCTGGTTTTAGGTCGAACTAGACCAGACCGGACTAGATCGGAATTGATCCGGTACAGTCTAGTTTGTAATATATCTAAAAATTTAGTTTCGGTTCCAGTTCGGTCCGGTCTGGCCAACGTAGCCCTACATCGAACCACTAAATTTGTTTGTTGAAAAGTTGCCAAAATAGTTGGAAGTAGTTGCCAATTCAGAAGTCATAACGCAAGCATTAAAAACCTCCTCGATCACGTCCAGAGCTGGGCCCTATCTCTTTCATCGCTCCATCGATCTCCATCGAGGACAACAGAACATAAATGCCAACAATATCTTGAGTTTGATTTGGTGAATCCCTTCCACCTATACTGAAGCGTCGCCATCAGATTTGCATATATCGATGATTTCACTAATCAAATAGGTCGTCATCTTATTAGGGAATAGTCAGGTTTATGAATGTCCGGATATCAAATGGTATCTGTATTGTTTGTCGGAGGTGGTGTACTTGATTAGGATCTTGTAAAGTCGAGGCAAGAGTTAGACTCTTTCTCCGTAAGACGAGATTGCCCCGTATTCAGTGCTCACGGGCTGCGGCAATTGTCCCCAAGATACAACGACTTTGCTGCTTCCAAGATCGTAGCACAACGAATCTCAAAGCTTCGGGCGAACCTTGGATACTTGAAACTTTCTTAGAGAGGGAGAGAGTAGAACGACTATTGCTAATGAATGCTTATGCAATGAGTGTTCGGGGTGATTTGCAAATGAGGGGGGCAGGCCTATTTATAGGCGATGAAGAGTTGGAACCTGAAAAGTCACATGCATTTCTGAAGGGGCATGATGTGATCCAAAAAGTTTGTGACTCTTCAGATGTACCCTCCAGGTACCTCTTCGTCCTTGTAGAGTTTTCCAAAGAGTTCGTGACTCTTCGGATGTGCCCATCATGCACCCCAATTTTTCAAAAAGTTCGTGACTTTTCGGACGAAGGGGTGTGAGATTGCATTAATAGAAATTTATTCCAACAATCCCCCACATGAATGATAATTAATGCATGCTGATACTTTAAGAAATTTCTGACAAGTTATCATTACATCGAGAAAGATAGCTTACGGCTTTGAACCTTCCCTAGTAAAATGCTATCAGATTTACTTGCTGCTCAGTAAACGCGATGTCTTGAACTGGTCAGCTTTTTTATGTAAACCAAGACAATAACATTTACACAATAATATCTCTAATATCCTTTGGTTCTCACGTTGTGTCCGTTTCGGCCATGAACCTTATCTTGGATTCATAAGTTTTTTTTCCTATTTGAAGCGGCCTCACTTCACACTTATATATATGATCTCCTATTAGGAGTATCCTGCTATACTTCACCTTTATCTGGTATAGGAATCATTAAAAGCGTAGACGCTTAACCTTACCACACCTCTGCAGGGTAGTACTTGGACAGCTTCTGAGAATGGGACGGGTTCCAAGTGATCTTCTGAACCATCCATAACTTCGTTGTCTCATTGAAACAAGTTTGTGGGATCTCCACTCATCATGGTTGAGTTACCGCTATGAATGTTCTTTAATGTGTGGGTTTTAACCCCATTCCCCTTACTGCGTTATACATTTGATCTCTGTTGATTCCTTTTGTCAAAGGATCAGCTATGTTGTTCTTGGACTTCACATAATCAATGGTTATTACTCCACTTGAGATCAATTGTCTAACGGTGTTATGTCTCCTACGGATATGTCGAGACTTACCGTTGTACATAGTACTTTGTGCTCTCTTGATTGCAGACATGCTATCACAATGTATCAATACAGGGGGCACATGCTTGTTCCAACACGAAATATCCTCTAAGAAATTTCTGAGCCATTCAGCTTCTTCCTCAGCTTTGTCTGGTGCTATAAACTTTGACTTCATGGTGGATCGAGCTATGCACGTTTGTTTAGAGAATTTCCAGGACACAGCTCCTCCACCTATGGTGAACACATAACCACTAGTAGATTTGGAGTCTTTAGTGTCCGATATCCAATTCGCATCACTGTATCCTTCCAATACAGCTAGATACCTAGTATAAAGTATGTCACGGTTCATGGTATGTTTCAGATACTTTAGAACCCTTTCCAGAGCTAGCCAGTGGTCTGGTCCTGGATTGCTCGTGAATCTACTAAGCTTACTAACTGAGTATGCAATATCAGAGCGTGCACAATTTGTTAAGTACATTAGACTCCCAATGATCTTTGCATATTTCAGTTGAGATACTGGGTCACCTCTGTTTTTAGCCAAGTATAGATTCAGGTCTACGGGAGTCTTAGCCAGAGGTTTGTCAAACGCATCGAATTTTTTGAGTATATTCTCAACGTAGTGAGATTGTGACAAGATAATTTCTTTAGTCGTCCTAGAGATTTTAATCCCCAGTATGACGTCAGCTAGACCCATATCTTTCATGTCAAATTTAGTCTTTAACATATTCTTAGTTTTTACGATAAGATCTTTACTACTTCTCGTGATTAGCATGTCGTCTACATACAGACATACAATTACGTAAGCATCAAGTGTGCCTTTAATGTATACACATTTATCACACTCATTGATCTTAAAGCCATTTGACATCATTGTTCTGTCAAATTTCTCATGCCATTGTTTCGGTGCCTGTTTCAGCCCGTACAGTGACTTGACCAGCTTGCACACTTTATGTTCTTGTCCGGGGGCAACAAACCCTTCAAGTTATTCCATATATATTTTCTCTTCCAGTTTTCCATTTAGGAAAGCTATTTTTACATCCATCTGATGTATCTCGAGGTTATAGAGTGCTGCAACAGCTATAGGCACTCTAATAGATGTGATTCTTGTGACTGGTGAATACGTGTCAAAGAAATCATATCTTTCCTTCTGTTTGAATCCTTTAGCTACCAACCGAGCTTTGTATTTATCGATTGATCCATCAGCTTTGTATTTCCTTTTAAGGATTCACTTGCAACCTAAAGGTTTGCAACCTGGTGGGAGATCCATGATTTGTCACGTGTAGTTTTGCATGATGGATTCTATCTCACTATTGATAGCTTCTTTCTAGATAGGAGCATCCGGACTAAATAATGCCTCTTGGATTGTCCCAAGTTCATTTTCTAATACATACGTCAGAAAATCTGGACCAAATGATTTGGTCGTTTTAGCCCTCTTACTCCGTCTAGGTTCCTCAGCACCTTGATCAGAGCCTTGTGTAGCTTCATAACTTCTTTTGTTTGAGCTTACTTCTTTCATTTCCTTTTTAGGAAAGATATTCTCAAAGAATGTTGCATTCCTTGATTCCATAAACATTTCCTCGTTGATTTTAGAGTTTTCAGACTTGTGCACTAGAAATCGGTATGCGCTACTATTGTAGGCATATCCGATAAAGATGCAGTCAACGGTCTTGGGTCCTATTCTCACCCTTTTAGGTGGAGGTATTTCTACCTTGGTTAGGCACCCCCACACTTTAAGGTAACCGTAGGAAGGCTTTCTCACTTTCCATAATCTATATGGGGTCTTGTCCCTTTTCTTGTATGGTAATTTATTTAGAATGTAATTAGCTGATAGCACAGCTTTCCCCCACAAGTTCTGTGGTAAGCCCGAGCTAATCAATATAGCATTCATCATCTCCTTAAGAGTTCGATTCTTGCGCTCAGCTACGCCGTTTGATTGAGGTGAGTATGGAGCAGTTGTCTTATGAATAATGCCATGTTATTGGCAGAATTCTTCAAACGGAGCTACATATTCTCCTCCTCTTTCACTTCGAATCATTTTGATTTTAGTGCTAAGTTAATTTTCAACCTCATTCTTATAACTCTTGAAAGCTTCTAGAGCTTCGTCTTTTCCTTTCAAGAGTTGTACGTAACAGTACTTCGTGCAATCATCAATAAATGTGATAAAATATTTTTTTCTACCTTTAGTTTGCACTTGTTTCATATCGCATATGTCGGTATGAATTAACTCTAAAGGTGTAGTACTTCTTTCCACTGAATGGAAATGTACTTTGGTCATTTTTGCCTCTACACATACTTCACATTTATTGTTTTGGTCAAACTCTATTTTAGGCAATAAATTTAAACTTACTAACTTTCTTAGTGAGCTCAAATTTACGTGTCCTAATCTATCATGCCATAAGTTAGAACACTCAGCCAAATAAGAAGAATTAATAACTTTATTAGGGCCATTAAAGGCGTGTTTGACAGTTATTATATTTATCTTGAAGAGCCCCCTCTCGAGGTAACCCTTTCCTACAAAGGCACCGACCTTGGTCAGAACAAACCTACCAGCCTCAAATACTAACTTCATCTCAGCTTTGCTTAACAGTGAGCCGGATACTAAATTCTTACGAATGTCTGGGACATGCAGCACATCCTTGAGGGTCAACTCTTTTCCGGAGGTCAGCTTCAGCACCACCTGGCCTAGTCCGACTATGGGAGAAGTTGCAGAGTTACCCATAAACAACTTCCGGCCGTTGATCGCGATATAGGTCGAGAACATCTCCTTGTCTGAGCAGATGTGTCGGGTTGCAACTGTGTCAATGAACAACTCTCTTGGGTTATCCACCAGATTGGCTTCAAACACCATAGCGGATAAGTCTAGCTCAGACAGGTCTTTGGCCAGATTTACCTTCTCACGATCGTCCCTCTTTGGCAGGCGACAATCTTTTGCCATGTGACCGGGCTTGTCGCAGTTGTAGCAATTACCCTTGATATTCTTAGCCTTCTTTTGCTTTGGCTCTTGCTTCTCCTGCTTATTACCGGGCTTTTTTCTCTTCTTGCCGGTACCACCTTCGGCGAGGTGTACCTTAGCCTCGGAGTTGGTCCTACCGGTCTTGACTTTGGACTTTCGGTTGTCTTCCTCAATCCTTAGTCTCACGATCAGGTCTTCCAGCCCCATGTCCTTCCTCTTATTCTTGAGATAGTTCTTGAAGTCCTTCCACAGAGGGGGTGGCTTCTCGATCAGAGCAGCCACTTAGAAGGATTCGCTGAGTTACATGCCTTCGGTGTGAATCTCGTGTAGAATCAGCTGCAGCTCTTGGACTTGGTCTATAACCTTCTTGGATTCCACCATCTGGAAGTCGAGGAACCTTCCGACGATGAATTTCTTCATCCCGGCATCCTCCATTTTGTACTTCTTCTCCAGAGAGTCCCATAATTCTTTCGCAATCTTGATACTTGCATAAACATTGTAGAGGGCATCGTCTAAGCCATTCAGGACATAGTTACGACATAGAAAGTCGATGTGACTCCATGCATCGAGGACGTTGATCTTCTATGGATCAACCTCATTTTTCGCCACCTTCAGAGCCTCTTCCTTCAAGAATCGGACCAGGTTGAGCGTCGTTAGGTAGAACAGCATCTTCTGTTGCCATCTCTTGAACTCGGTACCGTTGAACTTGGTTGGCCTTTCGGCGTGGACAGTTCCCAGGACCACTGGCACTGGTGCTGAGCTTGTTGATGCCATCTTCAAGTACACAGATCTCGTCTTACAATTGTTGTTTGTCGGAGGTGGTGTACTTGATAAAAATCTTGTAAAGTCGAGACAAGAGTTAGACTCTTTCTCCGTAAGATGAGATTGCCCCGTATTCAGTGCTCACAGACTGCGGCAATCGTCCCCAAGATACAATGACTTTACTACTTCCAAGATCGTAGCACAACGAATCTCGAAGCTTCGGGCGAACCTTGGATACTTGAAACTTTCTTAGAGAGGGAGAGAGTAGAATGACTATTGATAATGAATGCTTATGCAATGAGTGTTCGGGGTGATTTGCAAATGAGGGGGGCAGGCCTATTTATAGGCGATGGAAGGTTGGAACCTGAAAAGTGACATGCATTTCTGAAGGGGCATGATGTGATCCAAAAAGTTTGTGACTCTTCAGATGTACCTTCCAGGTACCTCTTCGTCCTTGTAGAGTTTTTCAAAGAGTTCGTGACTCTTCGGATGTGCCCATCATGCACCCCAATTTTCTAAAAAATTCGTGACTTTTCGGACGAAGGGGTGTGAGATTGTATTAATGAAAAATTATTCCAAGAATCTGTTAGAACTCTATATGCATGAATTTTTTACTCTTAAGCGTACTATCCATTGGGCCAAAATTTATACGTACTTTGTTTTCGCCAACGTACTATGACATGTGGGTCGTGTGAGCAACAACAGTGAATCACGGGTCTCGAATAAATAATTGGCTCTACACCATATTTTTTTATATGTAGAGTTTATTAATTGTAATATTTACAGCCTATGTTGTATACAATTTATTCTTTCCAGGCTGCGGTCGCTGGACTCGTCAAAACTTAATAGCGATAAAACCCGGTGGACACCATATTACCGAGAACCTTAATGTAACGAGGAGGTAGAATTTTGAAGTCAATTACATATACAACTAGTAATCCGGTAATCCAATAGTATCAACCAAAAAGATAGAAGAACATGCACACGATTGTTTATTCGAAAAAGTTTACTAAAGTACCCTGTAGTTTCATATTTTTTTACCTTAATACCTTGCATTTGACTTTTTCTTTTTAGCTGACAGAGATTTCAAAAAGTGACACTTTTGGTGATAAATTTTTAACCAAAGTTAATTTTTCCAACTAGACCATATACGTAGACGCCATGTCATATTTTTATATCATAAGTGGCGATGACGTAGAAAAATTACAAAATCTCAATCCCTTTATTTTTCTAACCCTAATTAGAAACCCCCAAAACTAATTATAAAAATTTTGGCGATGTGACAATTTTGAGATTTTGTAATTTTATCACGGCATCGTCACTAAGGATATAAAAATATGATGTGGCGATGATGTGTCATTGATCTGTATGGCAACTTAGAAAAATTAACCCCGGTTAAAAATTTGTTACCAAAAATATTATTTTTCGAAACCTTTGTCACCTAAAAAGAAAAAGTCAAACCACATGATACTATAGTAACAAAGTATGAAACCACATGGTACTTTAATGAACTTTTCCCTGTTTATTTCTCACTTTGCATTTCTAGCTTAAATTCAAACTACGGCATTAATGTACATTTTTCAAAATCAAATACATGTAGCAACTTCCATATATATGCGGGCAATGTACCTTATCTTCAACCACGGAAATGTGATTTTTTTTGCTGTGATTTTAATTGCTTCGACATGTCACTTTTTACAGGTAGATAACAGGAAATCTGAACCCCATCCCTCTGCGGGTATCAAATGAGAGTGGTCGAGAGGTTTGGTGGATGTCTTAAGTTTTATGATAAAGTAATTGATTTCGATGCATTTTCATGTGACATGATACGTACGTACTCTATGGCTAGGCCAGTTCATTAATTCATGTACTCGATGAGGTTTCAGTGATTTTATTTATGGTTTATCCAATGTTCATGCAAATGAAATTTAAATCTGATACATTCAAAATTGGAAATTTGATACGGTCGAATTTCTGGGAATCATTGTGCGAAATGGCAATCTCATCATACGTGCTTCTGTCATTATATTAACGCATAATCGGTCATTTTGAAGAAAATTTGTTATAGGATAAATTACCCCTAGTCCCTCGTGTTTGGTCATTCTCCCCCTCGGTCCCTGCATTTTCAAAAATGATTTTACCGTCCCCCGTCTTTGATTTTAGAAACTCTCGGTCCCTGGTGCCAGAATATTCCATATTCTCCGCCGATTCTCCACTTGAAAAGACTAAAATGCCCCTCCCACTTAAAAACAAAAAATTTCTTCCTTCCCCACTTCATCTTCTTCCTCCAACTTTTAACTCAAACTCAAACCCAATCAATTAAATTTCTTTGTCAAATGGCTTGTAGCCCAACGACACAAGGTGTTATAAATATCTAGGGGGTCCAGGGTTCAACCCTGGCATAAGCGTTGTAAAAATCTACCTTAAAAAAAATAATTAAATTCCTTAATCGTCTTCATCGAAAAACAATTGAAATCAATTAATTAAATTCTTTAAGATTCACCCCAAAATAAAACCAGTCGAGATCGTGGCGGTTTACTCCTACAACAACGGCCGCTCGGCTCCTCTCGGCTCAGGATCGATCTGGCTCGGCGACCTCTACGTAGAGGAGGAGAGGGAGCTTCTAGTCAAAGTGCAGGCCCCGACTCCCACTGGGCCCCACCGGCCAAGGACCCGGCCACGCAAGAGGTGGTCTACGGGTGGGACCAGAACACTGTCCTCCCGCGATCATCGATGACAGACCCGAGGGGACGCCATCAAGGAGGAGGTTCCCCTCGCCGGAGAACAACGACCGGAGCTCGCGGGATGGGAGGAACGTGGGGATGAGCCGTTGGAGCAGAGGAGGTACAAAGAACAATTTTTAATTAGAGCTAGGGACGGAGTGAATCTCTTGAGCTTGAAATGGTGCAGAGGTTTAATTAGAATTGGGATTTTGATTCGAGTATTTCTAATTCAAATCCAAAATATAGCAAACAGTTTTAAATTAGAATTGGAATTTTGATTCACTCTTAACAGCCTTATGAATATGTAACTTGGTACAAAGAGACAGAGAACTGAAAAAAAAGAACATGAACTTCGATGGGTGGGGAGAAATCTGTTTCTTTGATTTTCGAGGCTCAAAAACTGTTTCTGGTTGATTTTGATTAATTAAAAAATTTTGATTAAGCTTTTATTTTTATCTAAATATTTTGTTTGGAGGTAGAAGATGAATTGGGGAAGAAGGTGAAGGGAGAAATAGGGACTTTTTTTTAAGTGGAGATTCGCTGGAGAAAATGACATATTTCGGCAATAAAATAAAATATTTTGGCATCAGAGACCCGAGAGTTTCTCAAACCAAAGACGGGGGACGGTAAAATCATTTTTGAAAATGCAAGGACCCGAAAAGAAGGATGACCAAATACCAAAGACTAGGGGGTAATTTATCTTTTGTTATACGGAGATAGTTGGTCTATGTATAATAGGCGGAGAGTTGTACCCTCTCATACTCATAATGTAAATCTTTTTTGGAGTATTGCAACTTTAAAAAAAATTGATCTATGTGCTCAATTCTTACTGATCAACCTTTGAGAGAAACATTTTATCATTTGTACCATAACCTGAAATCATTTACTCCAAATTTAATGAGGTCAAGAGCTTGTCACTCCTGAAAAATAATGTCAAAATTTGGCTACGCCACACTGTCTATGTACTAATTTCAAAATAGGCGGCCCTCAATCAAATTGTAGGAAATTCTGCATGCACTTATTTTTGGTGAATTTTAAATTTAGGTAGATGGATCTAAACTTCAGTTTTAGATGATTTTAGATTTTTTTTCTCTTCTCAAGCAATATTTTTTTATTTCTGCAAGTGTTGATGTAATTGGGAAGAATATGGAACCTGACTTTAAGAAAAAACAACAAATACCTGATGGAGCACGAACAATCTTTGAACGAGAATTGGACTCTTGAGGCGTGATGATAACCACTCTCCTTAAAGTGTTGTTTTCCTCCACTATTAATTGTCAAAGGATTCTGGCAAGTACACCTCTAAGATTACTCAAGATTGTAGATATTCTAAGTGACAATCAATAGAATATCACCTCTTAGAACTAAACAATAATATCTTATAGTAGAGAATATGAGAGGAGAGGAACTATAAGAATGAATGGAATTGATAGAATGGCAAAAAGAGCCTTCTATTTATAGTTTCTTAATGGACATGTCCAACCTTTTATGAAAAGGACACCTTCATTCTCTATTTCTTTTAAATTTATTTCTTTTCATACTCTTTCACTAATTATTAACCATTTGGGTCTTTTTGATTTCAATCTAAATGAAAATGATTAACGTTCCTTTGTAAAGTGGCATGCAGTAGCCACGTTTCTGTGTAAGTGGCATAGCCGCTGTTTCATCCATTTTCATTAACCAAAAGTCACCAACAATTAAAGTTGGCTCGGATATCGTAGCACATAACTACTGCTTGAAAATTGAAACGACACCAATAATTCTCCACTTGGTTAACAATTTAGTCCACCAATTCTATAGTGTTATATATTTAAAAAGTATCTTTCGACTTGAACTTTTTATTAGTGAGAATATTTCAAAGTTTGAACGAAATAGATGGTGACTTATTGCTTGAACCTCGATTCCATGTGTTCAAACCGAAAATAATTCCACACATAAACTATGAACACTTTGTTTAATTCTCAGAGAATTTTAGCACCGTTAATGGCCTTGTGTTCTTCCTAGTTTCATGAACATTTGCAACATTCTACCCCAAACTTTGTTAGAAGCGGCACCACTTTCGATGTTCATATAGGTGGAGTTGTCCTTTTATGTCTTGGTATTTTAAGACAATACACTTGTCTCTTTGCCCGACAAGTTGACTCCATTAAGAGTATTTGTAATACAACCTCCAACACCTAAACAAGTACCTTGGTTCGTACCTTATTTTTTGCCACAACAATAGCTTGTTATTACCCATTAAACCTTTAGACTAGGGGTAATGCTAGAATAGAGGTCGGGTTACCACTATTGGTGACTGTTAGAAATACTTTTAGACCCATTCCCAAAGTCGTGCACTTTTCTAAGTCTCTCAAAAGTCCTTTGGTGAATGGATCTGCTAGATTACTGTTGGTCCGTACAAAGACAATTGTGATTATACCCGCAGATATCAAGTACCTGACGCACTCATGCCTCAAACTAATATGTCTAGATTTCCCGTTGTAGACTCGGCTAAACGCTCTAGACATAGTCGCTTGACTATCACAAAATAAAGATATGACTGGCATCGGTTGTGGCCACAACTCAATATCTAACAAAAGATTCCTCAGCCATTCTGCCTCTTTGCCTGCAGCTACCAGAGCTATGAACTCCGACTCCATCGTCGAATGCGACATGCAAGTTTATTTCTTTGATGCCCAAGAAACTGCACCTCCTGCCAATATAAATATCCAACTTGATGTGGATCTATTATCCTTCGCACTAGTTATCCAACTAGCATCAGAGTATCCTTCTACTACTGTCGAAAAGTTGTTATAGAAAATTCCTAAATCCTGGGTCCTTTTCAGGTACCCTAATACTTGGCCAACAGCTTTCCAATGACTAGCTCCAGGATTACTCGTGTATCTCGATAGCTTACAAATCGCGAAAGTAATATCCAGGCGAGTACAATGCATGACATACATGAGACTCCCAATTGCACTAGCATACTGAAGCTGGTCTACAGCCCTTCAGTGATGTTCCTCTAATGGACATGACTGATCATATGGGGTGTTGGCCTCCTTGAATCCCAAGTGATCAAACTTGTTGACCACTTTCTCAATGTAATGTGATTGACTCAATGCATAACCCCCACTATGTCTTTTAATTTTTATCCCAAAAATAGTATCTGCTTCTCCCAAGTCTTTCATCTTGAACTGAGAAGATAAATACTTTTTGATTTCTATCACACCGTTCATGATTGTCGCAAAGATAAGCATATCGTCAACATAAAGACTAATAATGACCATATACTCTTATGTAACTTTTGAGTATATACATTTATCAGCTCCATTATGTCGAAAACTGTGTGACAATATTGTCTTATCAAATTTCTCGAGCCATTGCATTGGAGCTTGCTTAAGACCATATAAAGGTTTCACCAATTTGTAAACTTTCTTTTCATTCCGAGGTAAAACAAAACCTTCTGGTTGTTCCATGTACACCTCCTCAGATAGGTCCCCATTAAGAAAAGCCATTTTAATATCCATTTGGTGTACAATGAGCTTGTTTATCGAAGTTAAGGCCATCAACACTCTTATAGAGGTGATCCTTGCAACGGGTACATACGTATCAAAGTAGTCCACACCATGCTTTTGCCTAAAGCCTTTTGCCACCAACCTTGCTTTAAAGGTTTGAAGTGAGCCATCCGTATTGTACTTTCTCCTAAATATCCATTTGCAGCCTATTGGCTTCGAACCAGGAGGTAAATCAACCAGATCCCATGTTCCATCCCGTCATTTATTGCCTCCTTCCAGAATTCAGAATCTCTTGAAGACATTGCTTCTTTATAATTTTTGGGATCACCTTCAACTTGAAGTACTACGGGTAACTTATGTAACAACATATCTCGACTTCCTTTAACTAAGAAGATAATTGAATCGGTCGAGACATGATCAAGATCCAAGTATTTTTCTTTTCTTGCTTTTTTACTTCTTCTAGGCTCGCTAGAATATTCAGCATCAGAATTCTGTTTCCTACTACTTCCCATGCTAGTAGTTGGATCTGATCCAGGTGCTTGTATTAGTTCATCAACGTTAGAATCTTTGAGAAATTTATTCTCGAAAAATTCTACGTCCCTTGATTCCACTATGAGGTGAGAATTTAAATCCAATAATCTATATGCTTTTGTATTTTTAGCATATCCCACAAACACACTTTTCCGAGCCCTTGGTCCAAGTTTGACTCTTTTAGGGTCGGGAACCCTATAATAAGCCAGACAATCCCATACTCGTAGATATCCCAAAATCGGAGGTCTTTCTTTCCATAATTCATAAGGATAAACTTTAAAACGCATAGAAAAAATTCTATTATGCACATGACAAGCAGTGAGTAAAGCTTCTCCCCACAAATTGGTTGGCAATCTAGAACTTAAGATCATAGCATTTACCATGTCCTCCAAAGTTCTATTTTTTCTTTCAGCCAATCCATTTTGTTAAGGAGTATAAGGAGCACTACATTGGTGAATAATTCCATGTTCATCACAAAATTCATTAAAATTACCAGAGAAATATTCACCACCCCTATCACTCCTAAGAATTTTAATTTTCTTTTCTAACTGATTTTCAACCAATACTTTATAACTTTTAAATATATCAAAAGCTTGATCCTTATGCTTCATTAAATAAACACATGTATACCTAGAATAATCATCTATAAAAGTTTGGGAAAAGTATATTTAAGTACCCTGTAGTTTTACCGATTATCACTTGGATACCCTATGGTTTCAAAACTGTAAAACGGGCCTAACTTATTTCAATTTTTATCACGGACCAGTCCCGAGGTTTGGTTCATAATTTTTTGGACAAACGGCTTCGTTTAATAGCCGATATGGACTGCCAGCGTGGCGTAGACTAGGATTACTTAATGCTGACGTGGCAGTAGATAAATTACCAAGTTAGTATCTAATTTTTTTATTTTCTTTTCAAAAAACTAAAATCCCCATATTTAGCCAATAGCCATCTTCTTCTTCCATTCTCTATCTCTCTCTCTCTCTCTCTCCCTCCCCCCCCCCCCCCCCCCCCCACATCTCCCAAAAACACAAATCAACAACAAGCGCAAAATCCATCCCAAAAAACACAAATCAACAACAAGCCCGGGTTCGCCCAGGATCTGGAGATGAACGAGGATGAGCTGGTAGGGGCAGAGGAGGCACTAGGGGGTGTGGGGGAGGAAAGCGTACATGGTTTAACGACTTTTCCCTCACCGAAATCGCCCAGACCCGATGGATCTCCTCGTCGCCTCCCCACCCTCCTAAGATCTCATCCTCGATTCTCCATTCGTGTCCTCCCGATCTCTGTTTTGTTAGCCTAAATTTTTTGGCCTCGTTGTCTAGTCGGAGAAGACATCTTTGTCTACCCGTCTTCGTCCCCGACGAGTCCTTGGTCTCGCACTGCCGTCAACGGAGTAGCAGTGGTCGTCTGGGTTCTTGGTCTCGTACCGCCGTCGGGACTGGAAGTTCCCCCGACGTCTGGATTCTTGGTCTCGCACCACCGTTGGGACTGGAAGCTCCCCTGACAAACCCGTCCCTAACCTAATCGAACTCCTTGCTTGAGAAATAAATTGATGTTGTTGCAAATGCTACTTTTTTGTGTTATTGGAGATGGGTTGCGATAAAAATGCTTCCCTGTGAAGGAGGGAGATGGAGGTCGTAGAAGGAGGAGACCAGGAGGGAGAAGAGGGAAGAGAAAGAGAATTAGAGAGGGTAGGATAAGAATTTTTGTGATAAATATAAATTAAAAGGGACTATTTGATAATTTACCCATAGTCACGTCAGCAACGATTAATCCGGATCACCGCCACGTTGCATTCCACATAGGTGTCAAAACGAAGCTGTTTCTCTAAAAAATTATGAACCGGACCTCGAGACCGGTCCGTGATAAAAATTGAAATAAGTTGAACCCGTTTTACAATTTTGAAACCACAGGGTACCCAAGTGATAATCGATAAAACTATAAGGTACTTAAGTGTACTTTTCTCTAAAAGTTATAAAGTATCGATTGCCGCCTCTAGTTAAGACACCATTAAATTCACAAATATCTTAATGAATTAATTCGAGAGATTTGAAATTTTTCACAACCTTAGGAAATGGTTTCTTGGTCATTTTAGATTGCACACATACTTCACATTTATTTTCATGCTCATTTTCATATTCAATCAATCCACTTTTAGCCATGAACTTTAAAGATCGATGTCCAATATGTGCTAATCGACTATGCCATAAATTAAAAGATTCAAGCACATAAGCAGAAACTTCAATTTTATTAATACTGAGTTTGAACATGCCATCACAACTATAGCCCTTCCCAACAAACATCCCATTCTTGGACAAGATCAAATGATCTGCCTCAAGTACAACTTTGAACCCCTTCTTGCTTAGCAACGAACCAGAAATTAAAATTTTCCTAATATCGGGTACAAAAAGTACATTCACAAGAGTCACAACCTTTTCTGAGGTAAATAACAGATCAACGATGCCTTTTCTGAAAACTTTAGCAGTGTTGCTATTTCCCATCAGCACTTGTTGGTCTTCAACACTTTCAAACGCCTTGAAGAGAGAGCGATCATTGCAAATATGGACCGTTGCTCCGGAGTCATACCACCAGTCATTGGACTTATTCTCGGTTGCCATATTCACTTCCGTGATCATACTTACATGCATGTTTGATACCATGGCAACCAGATTAGTGACATCCGCTTCAACCGTATTAGCTTCTTAGCCATCAGTTTTCATTTTCTTCCACGATCGGCAATCTCGTTTGAAGTGTCCCTCTTTTCCACAATGGTAACATGACTTGTTTGTCTTGATGATGTCGGATGAAGGCTCAAGCTTCCTCTTCTTCCCTTTAGACTTATTCGAAGTCTTGGTACTAGACTCAACATAGTTCACCTTAGATTCCAACTCCTTGAACAATTGTTTATCACGAATTAGGGATTCCTTCTCAATTCGAACATGTGTAAGAAGTTTATCTATGGTGAGTATCTCCGAAGTGTGGAGCAATTTCTTACGGTAGTCATTCCAAGATTGAGATAATTTAGCAATAATTGCCGCAATTTGGAGTGACTCCGAAACCTCCACCTTCACATCCTTGAGTTTAGATACAATACTTGCAATTCATCTACTTGGTTCATAATAGATTTGCTATCTACTATAGTAAACTCGAAAGACTTCATGCTAAGGAACATATTGGTGCCGAGTTATACTTAATCTCTAGCATGGTTCATATCTCCTTCGGGGACTTGACTGATCGGTAGAGATCATATAGTCGGTCGGACAAAGAGTTGAGGATGTGACCTCGACAACGAACCTCATCATCCTCCCACTTCTTTCGAGCAAGTCAGGCTTCGCTAGACTCCTCCGCTGTAGCATCATCTCCTTCATTTTGTGTCGGTAAGGGGGCCGGTGCGACTGACTTGGAATCAAGAACATTGAACACTCCAAGTTTCATAAGTAAAAAAATCATCTTGTCTTTCCATCGAGTGAAATTGGAACCATCAAATCGATCCAACTTGATGAGATCTTGGTTAATCACTTTGTTGAAGTTTGTGGATTCCATATCAACCAATTAACACTTTAAGATTGTTGATGTAATTGGGAAGAATATGGAACCTGACTTTAAGAAAAAATAACAAACACCCGATAGAGTACGAACAATCTTTGAACGAGAATTGGACTCTTGAGGCGTGATGATGACCACTCTCCTTAAAGTGTTATTTGCTCCCACTATTAGTTGCCAAAAGATTCCGGCAAGTACACTTGTAGGATTACTCAAGATTGTAAATATTCTAAGTGGCAATAAATAGAATATCACCTCTTAGAACTAAACAAGAATGTCTTATGGTAGAGAGTATGAGAGGAGAGGAAATATGAGAATGAATGGGATTGATAGAATGACAAAGAGAGCCTTCTATTTATAGTTTCTCAATGGACATGTCCAACCTTTTATGAAAGGAACACCTTCATTCTCTATTTCTTTTAAATTTATTTGTTTTCATACTCTTTCACTAATTATTAACCATTTGTATCTTTTTTATTTCAAGCCAAATGAAAATGATTAACGTTCCTTTGTAAAGTGGCATGCAGTAGCCACGTTTCTGTGTAAGTAGCATAGCCACTGTTTCATCCATTTTTATTAACCAAAGGTCACCAACAATTAAAGTTGGCTTGGATATCTTAGCACATAGCTATTGCTTGAAAATTGAAACGATACCAACAGCAAAAAATTGAATTGACCCACCGACTCTTAGAAAACGAAGTAAGATCTATTATCATCCTACTCACCAATACTTTACATACACCTGAAACATCGTGGTTCCCAAATAAGAATATATGCATCCAAACTTTACCTACGGATCTTTTAAAACGACATCTATGCCTCCTAAAAAAATCTTATTTATCAATATGTCACAAAGCGTAAACAAATTAATGGAAGTCTAAGGTTTAAATTAAAAAAGTGTAATGATTGGTATGAAATTTACTTATACGGTATTCTAAATGGTATACCAAGTGGGAGGTGAGAAAACTTTACCATTATTCAAAGATTATTTATGATTCAAACCTAGATTGATCGACTTGTAGATGAAATATCATGTGGTTTCTATCAAAATAGGGCACTTACCGCATCAGTTGGGAATTCCGGCGTGGAGGGACCTTCTTCCGAAAGGAATGAATGCTTAAACGTGAGGGATCAGTCTGCCTACCTGGTTGCAGAAAACTTCAAAAGAAACGCAAAGAGGAGTGCCGATGGATCGAAGATCTTGCATTAAATGAATAATTATTTAAATCCCATTTGGAGACGCTAGGTTCTTATCTCAAAATAAATTCATAGCGACATAACCAATAAGGAAAATAAATAAACTTTTAGTGACAACTTGGTAAACAAAAGACATATGAGGGTTATCAAGTACCTTATCCCATTGTCAATGTATAATGCACACACATATAAATGTGACAATCTCAAAAGAAATCATTATATAGAGTGGTGCAAACAACAACGAAAACACAAAATCAACTAGTTCTGATATCATGTTAGAAAATTGATATTCAACATAAAATAATTAAGACAATGGATACTAATTTTCTCGCTTATAAACACATTCACCGCACTTTTAGCTAATAATGTGCGAATCTCAATATTGTTATCTAGATATACTCGCTGTATGCAAACATAATTGGAGACAATAAATTTATGGATTTCTGGTCGTCAGCTCCATGAGCTATGTTTGGTCATCGATATAATTGGAAACAATATATTCCAATAGCTTTAATGGTTGGTGTGTGTGTGTATATCCATACACTTCAATAAGGTTAATTTTATATAAATATATACTGGCATTTATGTGAGGGTTATCAATAGTATATTGATTAGAGAATACAATGGGCTGAATTTGGATCAATAAGATCCATATTCAGATCCATTTGTATGAGGTTAGGTTAGGCAAATCTTTAACTTTGACATCTAGATTTAAATTTCCAGTATTGGAATAAGATCCTGATTTGATCCATGAGTTTGAAAAATTCTTATCTAAAGACAACCAATAATAATATCCAACAACAAATATCTTAAAATTTTATGCATCGAATTGAATAAATAGTGGCGAGAATGGAAAAAGTTTAAGATGATCTCTCAAGAATTATGATTTTATATAGTGGCTAAGATTTCATTATTTTTCAATTTATGGACGGTTTTATATGATTTAATTTCTTTCTCGTAAAATTTATTAAAAATTAATAATTTCAACATTACCATTGAATATGCAGGTATATCATCGTAAAAAAATTAAATTTGTGTTGTGACCAATAGATTTTTTCTATATATCCCACACCATCAAAAACTGGGTACAAAATGGGCCTATCCTGAACAAAATTCATTAATTTTTTTAACAGCTTTACCGATCGAAATGGGCTGGCCTGCCGTGAACTGGCTATTTACGATAACTTTTATTGTCCTGACAAAAAAAGGGTAATTATTGTTGTACGGGTTAGATTATAACACAGAATGGAGAGTGCAAATTAATAAATATATCCAACCGTCATTGCTTCCTACTCCAACCGTGGCATTCAATATCAACATTTAATGTCAACTCTTTTCTTTCATTTCTTTTCCTTTCAGTCGTATACACTCCCACTCCGTCTTTAATACAGACGTTGTAATCCATACATACGAAATTTATTAGGCCAAAATTTATACAAATTTTACAGATCTCGTAAGAGTAATTGACTCTAATATTATGTTAAAATTTTTATGTACTTATTAAAATATTAAGACAATAAACTAAGCAACTCAGGGTATTTAATTTAACGAATAAAAGTAAATTTGAGACAGGCCCACTTTGCTATTCATCCTAATCCCTCTCATTGTAACAACAACAACAAAAACAATCATCATCTTTCTTTATTGTCTAATAACTATCAAGTCCTCAAATACATAGTAATCTTTTTGAAGTCTTGTTGGGGTATATATGCTCAAGTCTATGCCCTAAACACACTAAACAAGACCAACCAGCTTTGGCCACATAGAGAACAACTCAGAGAAGTTAGAGAGAGAGAGAGAGAGAGAGTGAGTTTGTGGTCTCTCAAGTGATAATTTTTATCTCTTCAACATCCTCAATGGCCCTCATTTGGGAGGTGAACATCAAGCTAAAGCTCTTCCTGCTCCTATGGCTTCCCACTCTCTCTTGTCCTTCTCAAGGTTCATTCTCATTATATCCTCATCTACCCTTTTTAATTTACATGATAAATAGCTAAATACAGCCTCCTCTTGTTTAAATTCCTTTACTTATTGGTTTTAATTATGGATTATTTCCAATAGAGATAGATCTCGTGATTTGAAGCTTTTTTAGTTTCATTAATGTTTGTGAATTTCTTCTTACCTTGTGTCGGTGCTACACCTTTATTTAGAGTGGAGTGGAAGGTACACGTCGCTAAAACTCGTATTAATTGTTGTTACGATGGTGGGAAACATATTTACAGTTTTCTGGTCATTCAAGCTCATTTTTAAATGTGATATATGAAAATTGGTACATAAATTTTAACATCTAATATTTAGACTCGAATATTATCGTGAGTAACTATCTTAATGACATCTTTTCTATTTGTATAGCTTCAACTAAATACCTCCCGAATTTAGATCCTCGACCATCGGCATAGGCTCACCAGGTGTCTTATTAATCATGCCCAGAGAAATTTTGCTTCTTTCCAAACTTGTGGTTCTCAAGAAATTCTGAATGTGTCAGGTTTCGAATGCCGATTTGTAATCCAGTCGGATCCCGCAAACGCAAATTTCAATACAACCCAAATTCAATTTTGTCTCTTCTCCTCCTCCTCCAATTTTAATATCCAAATGAACTGGTAGTAGTTGGTTGTATTTATTTCTCAATTATCCATTGCTACAAGTATTTAACTTGGATTCAAGTCATTGAGAGAGCAGTCTTATGTATGACTCGTTTTATGTATGACTCGACAGTGTTCGACTCTAAATCCCGATCTTTCTGCTCTCCCTTGTGCAGCCAGGGAATTCTATGGAACAAAGTACCCATTCATCAAGAGGGCAAGCACATACTCATCATCCTCATCGTACTCATCAAGTGGAGGAGACAATTCCTATGACTACATAGTGGTTGGAGGAGGAACAGCTGGGTGTCCAATGGCTGCCACCTTGTCCCAGAATTATAGTGTGTTGCTGCTGGAGAGAGGAGGTGTCCCCTTCACCAATGCCAATGTCTCCTTCTTGAAGAACTTCCACATCACACTGGCTGATATCTCCTCCACCTCTGCCTCCCAGTGCTTCATCTCCACTGATGGTGTGCTCAATGCTAGGGCTAGGGTTTTGGGTGGTGGAAGTGCCATCAATGCTGGCTTCTACACTAGGGCAAGTCCCAGGTATGATTTTCAAATATTTAGTTTGTTGAAAATTTAGATCGAAAGCGAGATTTACGTAGAAAATTCCAAGACAGGGAAAAAAAATTACAGATAATGAAGAACCGTTTGTTGTATGAGTCTAACTGGTACAAAATTTTTGTGAGAGGATTTTTCTAACATCACAATTCTCAAACACCATAGTTGCTAGCTATTTAAAATTGTGTGGGTTGTTAAAATGTTAATGTCAAGAAATTTAATTCGATCGATCAGTAGGTGGAGCTAGTTCATTATATATCGAGCCAAATATTTTCCAATTTAGAAGTGGCGGTATTTCAGACTCTATTGGTTCTTGATGACCCTTTAATTCTCCTGTTCAAATTTTATATGTCAAAAACATGCACTAAGTTGAATAATAAATGTATTAAGTTGACACAAGTAATACATGTTTTTTATAAGTCAACTTAAGTATATGTTTGTCATAAGAAAAAAAAATTAATACGTGACTTTTTTGGTATTGAAAAAAGTTGAAACGGATTCAAAATTGTTATAGGTGTATGCATGTGGCAACAATTATTATTTCGGTAGGTGTTCACATGATGCATTAATATTTAATGCGACACAAAAAGTTGAAAATTTTTATATGAAAAAGCTGGGCGCAGTACAAGGTAAAGTGAGGCCTTAATAAATTAAGTAGCTAGCTAGGATAACTCTGACGGGTGTAAGAGATCATTAAACTCCTCTAAACTTTTCGGGTTGTTTACGAAGATTCTAATGGATCCGTTCAAACCAGTTAATGAACTTATGTATTATGCAGATTTATCAGGAGAGCTGGATGGGATGAAAAGTTGGTGAACGAGTCGTACCCGTGGGTGGAGAGTCAGATAGTGCACAAGCCTAAGAGTTCAGCTTGGCAGGATGCTCTGAAGAATGGCCTACTGGAACAAGGCGTTGACCCTTTCAATGGATTCACCTATGATCACATTTATGGCACCAAGATCGGTGGCACCATCTTCGATCGGTTCGGCCGCCGCCACACGGCTGCCGAGCTACTTGCATCAGCCAACCCGCGACGGCTCACTGTCTTGGTCCATGCCACTGTCCAGAGAGTTTTGTTTGATACATCAGGTATGCTTGATTACACCGAGTACTAGCATTTATACTAAGATTCTAACATGGTATCAGAACGCATTGCAGGTAAACGACCGAAGGCGGTGGGAGTGATCTTCAAGGATGAGAAGGGCAACCAGCACCAAGCATTTTTAAGCAGCAGTCCAAAAAGTGAAATAATTTTGTCCACAGGAGCCATTGGTACCCCACAGATGTTGATGCTAAGTGGCATTGGTCCGAAGGCCGAGCTAACGAAGCTGAACATCCCGATTGTGCTCGAGAACGAGTTCGTCGGGAAAGGAATGGCTGATAACCCGATGAACACCATTTTCGTTCCGACCAAGGAGCCTGTCGAGCAGTCTCTGATACAAACTGTTGGGATCACTAAGTTTGGAGTGTACATTGAAGCCAGCAGCGGATTCGGAAGTTCAAATGATAGCTTCAAATTGCATCATGGTATCGTGTCGGCCGAGATAGGGCAGCTATCTACTATTCCACCGAAGCAGAGATCGTTCGAAGCGATTCGAGCCTTCGTCGAACGAAAGAAGGACATACCATATGAGGCATTCAAGGGGGGATTCATCTTGGAAAAGATTGCCAAACCGCTTTCTGCAGGGCACCTCAGCTTGGTCAACACAAATGTTGATGACAATCCGAGTGTGACATTCAACTATTTCAGCCACCCGCGTGATCTGAAGCGTTGCGTGGAAGGGGTCCGGACAGCTGCGAAGATCGTGCAGTCCGGGCACTATCAGAACTTCACGCAGTCCAAACTGATGACACGGGAGAAGATCCTGAACATCAGTGCGGGTGCCAGTGTCAACCTCGTTCCTAGGCATATTAATGATACCAAGTCCCTGGAGCAGTTCTGCAAGGACACTGTGATCACAATCTGGCACTACCATGGTGGAGCTCATGTTGGCAGGGTGGTCACCCCTGATTACAAGGTTCTTGGTGTCGACAGGCTTCGGATCGTCGATGGATCCGTCTACAACGAATCTCCGGGGACTAATCCTCAAGCAACTGTCATGATGATGGGCAGGTGGGTGGCAAACAATGCCCAAATCGCATATTTTTCGCCTCTTTCTTGTGCTGTAATCTTCCTTTTGTTGATCTGCAGGTACATGGGGATGAAGATTCTGAGAGATCGACGAGGAAGAGCATCCGATGTTTGAGGAACGCGGGTTGGTGTTCTTGTTGGTAGTGAAGATTGAATTAGCTAGCTAGATATATCTGCATTATTCATAGACATTATGTAGAAAAAGGAAATGCTTGCCTTGGAAATTAATGTTTCTAAGTCTGTTGATTGTGTGCTCTGTTTGTAAGTGTCACACTTTCTGGCTTCTTCTTTTGGTTGCTAAGAAGACTATGAAGAAATGAACCACTTAGAATGTAAAACTTTTGCATAAAATTTGTTTCTTTTGGATTGAGAAGTGTAAACTTCATAAACTTCTGCATGATTTAAAGGATGGAAACAGAAGGCTAAAATGTCTCTCCAACCAAAACGATAGGTTCATTTCATTCCTGGTAAGCATTATCAAAATGATAGGTTCATTTCATACTTGTTGGCAAAGCTCTATTTCAGCACTCCAACAGAGCCGAGACCTGATTAAGTTAGGACAATATTTCACTAGTTGATCTAAGTGTTTGTTGTTTATCAAAATGATAGGTTGATTTAAAATAGGAAAAATTACTTTAGTACCTTATGATTTCACTCGTTTTTAACTTGGTACCTTGTGATTTAACTTTGTCTTGTTTGGTGTCTGTGTTTTCCTAAACTAGCACTTTTGGTGACGAAAGTTTCATAAAATCACACTTTTGGTGACAAAGGTTTCATAAAAGGGCACTTTTTGACGATAATTTTTTAACCGAGGTTAATTTGTCCCACATAACACTTCCAGCCCCACGTCATATTTTTCTATCCTATGAGGCGCTGACCTAACAAACTTAGAAACACACAATTTGAACCATAATCTAGAGAATTCCAAATTTGAAAATTTGAAGCACTAAAACCCCAAATTAAAACTAAAAAAATATCTCATATCCAAAAATTAGGGTTAGGGTTTCTTTAAGATTAGGTTACAATTTGAGTTTATAGTTTGCTACGTCAGTGCCACCTAGAAGATATGACTATGAGGAGGCACTGATATGAAAGGTAAATTAGGATAAACTAACTTTAGTTAAAAATTGTCAATTTGGAAGCCACAACCACCAAAAAAATAGTTAAACCATATTATACTAAATTAAAAACCGTCAAATTACAGGTACTAAACTTTTCCCCAAAAAATAAGGAAGCTTCCAATAGCGAAATGTGTAAATGTAATGGTCGTTCCCCGGGGCCCAGGCCCCAATCTGCCCAGCTCCACCCAAGTCAACACATACATGGGCCTAAATGGGCCATCGCATCTCATAACCCAAAAATAACTGCTTTTTTTTTGGTAATTCATAACCCAAAATAATTTCAGAGTGCATTTTGCTTTTTTTTGGTAGATTTTTTTTTGCAAAAAAGGTATCCCGAATTTAAAATTTGCGAGTTTAAAGACTGAGCGATTTAACTCCACCACGACGAACACGTATTTGGGTAGACTATAGCTAATGTAATTTTAGCCATGATTCCAAAGAGCAAAAGTAAATCATGGCTATCGGGAAAAATATTAATTTTTCTGATTTATTTTGGCACCAAACAAGGTTACTGTTGCTGATTCTTAAGTGTTAATTTGGATCTACTGATGAATTAATTTCGCTAGAAAACAAGGAATATTTTTGTAGTGGACCCAACCATGTATATGGTGGGTCCGTCTTCTGGGGTAATTACATTTCAGCCCATTCTTCTTCCTTGGCCAGGTCTGCTTTCGCCTACTTTATTTTTCTTTTCTTGTCTGACCCTTTCTCTTTTTTCGTTTATTATTTTACGCTGCTTTCTCAATATTAATATCATTTAAACAAGGTTTTCAAAATCGACCTGGAAGTCGACTCAAAATTTGGTCCGATCTTTGTATCGACCAGTCTAATCGGTCGGACCGTTAATCAGGCCGAAACTTTTTATAGGTTAATAATGCATGTTAACCTTAAGAATTATTAATTCTCTGTATGTGCACCAGCCAAAAAGCCCATGAAAGTGTTACTAACAGTAGGTCCAATTGAAAAGCCCGTAAAATCACACCCCAAAACGTTACAACTTTCTCCTCTCCACCCATTTATTCCCCACCCCCCTCCTCCTCCATTTCTCTCTAGAAAAAGTTTATTTTAGTACCATGTGGTATCACAAAAAAAAATTTTAGTACCATGTGGTAAAAAATTCATCAATTGAGTCAAACTTCACCAAATTTACATCAATTAGGTCCGCGGGCAGCTGCCCGGCCAACTCAACGTGCCACGTCATCAAAATATGATGACGTGACTGACTCTCCTCCTTCCCCTCTCTTCTTATTTGTCACGACCCAAATCTGTGGTTGGTGACCGGCGCTAGACTTCAACTCCTTTAATCATAAAGAAATCTAGCCAGCCTCAAATGTATTCAGAATTTATAATAATTATCTTTTAAACATAAAATTTAAAACCTAACGATCTTTAGTTTCTTATTCCAAGTTTACAAAATATAAGCCAGGCTTTTTTTTTTAATACATACTCCCAAGATCAAAACAAATCCTGTGACTACGGAGCTTCTAGATCAATGAGAAAAATACAAACTGGAGACCTTCAAGACCAGTCCCGAAGAATAAGTGGACTAGACATGATCAGACTAGATCTCTGGACCAATACAACTCGTGTATGAGTTCCTGCAAAACTGGTGAGAAGGGGGATGAGTGTTTTGGAACACTCAGTAAACAAATAAGATATGCATCGTAATTTATTTAGCTACTCAATGCACAACATAACTAAAACATGCATATAACTAACATGGCAAATGAATTATGCGGAGATGTACATTATTCAAAAGTCATACTTACCAAATGACCAAATATAGCATATAATCACACAGTCACAAAAACATGAGCTAACTACGCAATTTGACACATGACACATAATTCTAATATCATATAGCAGAACTGACGAACATTCGGCAAGATCTAGATAGTGTCACTCCAATCCCGACACGAGGATACCATATATCAAAGGTACCATCATCAACCAAGCTCCTCGGCCAAATAGTTCTGCCCGCCGGAAGACAATCATATCATATCAGACCAACCTCATCGGCCAAATAGTTCTGCCCGCCGTAGGCAACCATATCATATCAGACCAACCTCATCGACCAAATAGTTCTGCCCGCCGTAGGCAACCATATCATATCAGACCAACCTCATCGGCCAAATAGTTCTGCCCGCCGTAGGCAACCATATCATATCAGACCAACCTCGTCGGCCAAATAGTTCTGCCCGCCGTAGGCAACCATATCATATCAGACCAACCTCATCGGCCAAATAGTTCTGCCCGCCGTAGGCAACCATATCATATCAGACCAACCTCATCGGCCAAATAGTTCTGCCCGCCATAGGCAATCATTTCACATAGCGGAGCTATCTATATCATATAGTTATTCGTATCACACAAATTCATAGGCTCCAAATAAATCAAATATGTCCAATGAATAAACCAACATCTTCAGTGCCCACTCGAGACCAAATTAATCAAAAACTTACAAATCATAATGTAATATCATAACGCTCATATGAAAAATGCACAATATGCACTAACAATAACATATTCAAATCATAACAAATAAATAGAGTGCGCCAAATAAAGCACGAGTCACATATTATTTGTTTACCGTTTGAGAATTTTCTAGACAGTCCCCCGAATTAGCTCTTCCCAATATCTAGCTCTCTCACTTATTCTGATCCTCCACGGTCAACGCCTTCCTAAGCTTCTCAAAGTACAAAATCAAATGAAGACAATTTAATTTTAACTTGTCGCTATTCATTACATCACAATTTATTACCTTCATAATTATCATTTTAATCTTTCATTCCAAATAGACTATTTTTAGTCATCTCTAAAGTTTCCCAGATAGAACTCGTAGGTAAGTATTTTATTTGACTATTTGCTCCTGTTCACATCTTCTAGACATGGTTCATATTATTTTAATTACTCAATTTAATTACATGAACCTTTTTCTCGTAAAATCTTATATTCTACCTGAAAAACTAATTAAACTCCAGATTATATTCCTTCCTCTCATAATTTTATCAAGAACTCACAATCTTCAAAATTGTTCACAGAAAGTTATACTCATAATTTGTAACTTACATATTTAATTATATACTCTCGGTTCATTATTGTTCCATACTAAAACCTTAATTAAAAATCCATTTTACTCATTAAATACTTCCAAAATATATTAGATTTAAAGTTATTACGTAGATCACTAAGTATCTGAGTCCATATATCAATTTCAATAATTAAATTACTTGCCTTCTTGTTGGTTTCGGCTCTCTCATATTTACTTCTCTACGACTCATCTAACTTACCAATTTCTTAATTAAGTACTCATCGTATTCAAATCTTTAATCTATTACAAGTTTCCATAGCAGACAATTGATTTTCAACTTAATTTACATACATATACTATTCATGTTCTTAGCTTAATTTACAAATTCTAATTTCCTTTACTTATAATTCATTTACTTAACTAATAAAGATAAACACTTACCTTATAAGATTATCCCTTGGTATGTTCTTCTTTTCTCTAGTTTATCTTCATTTTTCTTATTTCCATTATGTTTATATTTTTCTGTCCATGTTTCGTGAAAACTGAAAAGGAATAAAAGATCGAACTCAACAACTTGTATTCTTCCCATCAAGTTTCACCGCCTCTAAACTTTTGTCTTTTACATTTCTTTTGCGGGATGTAGATTACGTAGTCACTTTTCTTTCCCTTCTTTTCTTGCCACGTCTCTTTCTTTTAATTTTTACCTTGCTTACTTTTTATTTTGTTGGCTTCGATTGAATTTTTGGATGAGAACAAGCAATTGTCCACTAACCCTTTTTATATTGCACATGAAATTTTCGTGGCCAGCTTTATATTTGCCACGTTACCTTTTTTTGGTAAACATAAATAATTAATCGACCCAATCATATCTAATCATAATTCTAGAATATCTCGGTCACTAATTTTTAGTTTAATCGCTCAACATAGCATATTATTACCTTATCAAATAATTTAGCATACTTGATTAAATCCAATTAAATATAGCTCACATGAGCGGGTATTACATTATTCCTCCCAAAACCCACGAAGAAGTTCACCATCCAGGAAAACCCACCAAAACCCAGCCACGAAAAACCACCAAAACACATAAATTAAAATTAAGAAGAAGAGCGGCGGAGAATGTGTTTTCCAGGATGGCATCGTTCTGAGAGCACGGGGACGACGAGGATGCCCTCTACTGGGCTGCGCTTGAGCTCTACCTTACCTACGCAAGGGTCTTGAGGGGGATCTTCAAGAACCTTGCGGGTCGGCTGTCGACAGAAGGAGGATGGCCTCCCCGGAGCAGAAGCTTGTCCCGGACCGCCTCATCCCCGCCGTCGACCACGTCGAGGCCACCTCCAACGATCGAGGTGGTGGGTCTGGGGTTGGGCCTGGGCCCGGGACTCGCGGTTGAAGATGTCAGAGCCGGGATGGCGTCAAGGAATAGGTGGAGAAGGTGGTCTGGGTAGCTGTATCCGGCGCCAGACTTGAGCGTCCCAATCGGTGATGACGAAGAAGAAGAAGAAGAAGAAGAAGAAGGAGGAGGAGGAGGAGGAGGAGCAGCAGGAGCAGGAGCAGGAGGAGGAGGAGGAGGAGCAGCATGAGGAGGAGAAGGAGCAGAAGGAGGAGAAGGAGGAGAAGGAGGAGGAGGAGGAGGAGGCGCAGGGGAAGGGGAAGGGGAAGGGGAAGGGGAAGGAGAAGGAGAAGAAGAAGAAGAAGAAGAGAGGAGAAGGAGGAGAGTCAGCCACGTCATCAGATTTTGATGATGTGGCACATTGAGTTGGCCGGGCAGGGTCTGGGCAAATCGGGCAGCTGCCCGCGGACCCAAGTGATATAAATTGGGTGAGGTTTGACTCGATTGATGGGTTTTTACCACAGGGTACTAAAATAATTTTTTGCGATACTACAGGGTACTAAATAGACTTTTTTCTTTCTCTATTTCTTTCCACAGGAAGATAAGAAGACTAGTTTATATGTGCAAGCAAACTGTCAATTGCATATGGGGGAGAAGCACAATTGAGTCAGAGAGCGACTTACTGTCCGGAAGGATGAGAAGCACGAGGCGGCGGCAGAGACTCGGGGATGGCGAGGACCCAAACACAGAGAGAGAGAGAGAGAGAGAGACCCGCAGCTTTCCTCGCCCACTTCTCCTCGACGGGTGGGCGTCCCGCGTCTGCGATTGGGCACCAGAGTCGAGGACAAAAAATCGATCCCGTCCAACAAGAGCTGAATCCGCGAAAGAGGGAAAAAATTAGGGCTCTTCTCTCTTGTCTTATCTCTTGTTTCGATTTGGTCTTGGTGGGAGAGGAAAATGACTAAATGAGAATCTCGATTCCCGCAATTTACTAATTTGCCTTTTTTTATCCAACCTTACGAACCAGACAAATCCTGGTCAAATTTTTGAACGGACCATCCGGCCTGACCATAATTTTTTCGGTTCGTAAGGTTGGCATTTTTTGGGTCTAAGCCAGTATGCCCTTTGTCCCATTTTGTGGTCTGATTGGTCAGACCACTGGTCGGACTACATTTTTTTAAACCTTACATTTAAATCCATCTCTTAGCTAGGGGTGAGGAAAATGTTGTTTTACGTCTTTTCTATCTCCCTGAGTGGAGCGCTTCTCTCTCCCTAAGTGGAGCTTATCCTAGGGCTTTTAATCCCTTCCTTTCTTTTTCCAATCCACCGCCTCCTCCCCCAAGATACCATCCATCCAGCCTTCATCAGTCCCAGCCTTTCTCCGTCCAGCCTCCTCCCTCTGCCCCGTCGTCCTTTGTAACCTCGTCAGCCATTCTCTACCTCGACCGCCATTCTCTATCAGCCGTCTAGTTGCCGTCAGCCTAGCTCGTCATCTCTCCGTCGCTCACCGCTCACCTCTGCTGGCCTGACCAAGCCTCCACGACCTTAGCCCAACCTTGTCGCCTTCCCTCTCCTGTTTTGACTTCCTCCTTGTTACCTCCTCTGCCTCATCGCCCACCTTGCCATTGCCGGTTCTCACCCTCTCCAACTGAGTCACCAGTCATAGTTGCTGATGTCCGTCGAGTGAGGTGGACCGGAGGGGTTGGTCACCGGGTGGCCTCCCCTCCGGTCCGATGGATCCTGTGTGCCTTTGTTTTTTTTCTTACTTTTATTACTGCTTTTGTTCCTGTGTGTGGCTCATGTTTGTGCTTTTGTTTGCTTTTCCTACTTATGTTTATTTGCTTCTATTTTTGTTTGGTTTGACAGTTGTTTGATCTGAGATCTTTTTGGATCTCGTTGCATGATTGATGGATGCGGATGGAGAACCTTATTTTGGTCGCATTTATGTCGACCTTGGCTCTCATCTGAGTGCATATCGTTTGTATTTAGATGCCCTCTTGACGATGTCTTAAGGTTATTGGCCGAAATTTATTTCGGTAGAAATTTACCCTGGTTGTTAGCCTTCGTACTTTTTTGACTGCCCATCGCACCCTCCCCCCCCCCCCCCCCCCCCTGTACCACTCTGCTGCCATCGGTCTGGCTTCATTTTCAGTTTGACTTTCTTGTCTTATGTCTGTGTACTTTTCTTTATCGCTCTGTAACTCGTTTATCATATAGGTTACGTGCCACTTTAACCCTCAAACAAAAATAGCTAGGGGTGAGCGAAAAAAAATAGGACCGCCCAAATCCAAACCAAAAAGTTGTGTTTAGAACCAGATCCAAAATAAATTAATTTGGATTGGTTCTTTGTTTATTAAATAATTAGTTCTCAGATCTGGTTCAGATCTTTCTGAAAAAAACCATAGAAAAATGGACTAAACCATAATTTCTTGAGATACGAAAAAAAAGTATGTGTGTGGCACGACCATATAACCAATAGAATTTTTCTTAGACAATGCGCTAACAACCAATTTACAATTGTTCAACATCCATTGACGACAACCATAAACACCAAATCTAAATTATCATCTCTCCTCTCGATCTCTTTACCATCTCTCATTGTGTTACACCTCTGGTTTGGACATCTTTGTCGTCTCTCGTCGACGTCCTCCAATTCATTTGCACCCTTTTTTATTTAAAAAATCAAATTTTGAATTTTTTGGATCTGAACTAGACCATACCTAACAATTTGGGTCGGTTCTGGTCCAAAACCAGTGATCAAATTGTCTGATCTGAATCTCAAATTTTTCTCAAAAAGGTTATTGGTTCTCATGATTTGGTCGGATGGGTCTCGTTCGAACCATTTGCTGAACCCTACTCCTAGCTACCAATTGAGTTTATATAATAGTAAAAAGCTTAAATTTTCTAAAATAATGTTTCAGATTCAAAAATGGATAATAAAATAGATATTGCTAAACGAATTATATTTTCTATAGATCGACTCTAGATTTAGTCGTTCCACGTAAAAATGATAATAAATACCAGAACGTAAAACATCAATCGATAGATTATGCGGTAGTGTTTATTACCTAACTTAATCTTAACTCTGGGCCATATAAGTCGGGAAAGGAGCATCCTATTAATTCGTATGGAGTTTTCATGTACTATAAAAGTGCTATATGTAAATATCTCAATTGTTTATTACGCGTTAATTGGTGAATATAAAATTTATTTATCAAACTACAATCTTTATAATGTTATTTGTTAAGCGGAGATAATTCTCTGTAAATTATTTTACAATAAGAAAAAGTGATTTTTTACGGTGATAAATTAAGGATAAATTACTCCTTTGTCCCTGGTATTTGGTCATCCTCTTCTTGAGGTCCCTGAATTTCCGAAAATAATTTTACCGTCCCCCGTCTTTGGTTTTAGAAACTCTCGGGTCACTGTCACCATTTTCTCCGACGAGTCCCACTTGAAAAGACTAAAATGTCCCTCCCACTTAAAAACAAAAAATATATTTCTTCTCCACTTCATCTTCCTCCTCCAACTTTTAACTAGAATTCTAAACTTCTTAATATGAATCACAATTAATTATAAGAATCTAAAATTTGAAGAATCATAATTTTGATAAGTCCAATTTGAATTAGAAATCCAAATTAGAAAATCAAAACCCCAATTTCGAGAACTCCAAATTAGAAAATCAAATCCAAAATAAAATACGGGGCAGCAGCGAGCGAAGACAACCTAGTCTTCCCAAGAATCGTTCCAAATATGTTCCACAGGTAGTACTCTCTTCTCTTATCCTGGTATTGACCTGGGCACCTCTCTTTTTATCTGTGTTCTCTCTCTCTCTCGCGTCTGCTTGGTGTTCGATGAAATTCTCTTCGAACCCTTTTTCTCTGTCTCGCTCGATTCCTTTGTATCCCTCACGTGGGTGGATGGGCTTCTTCCTCTGATGTTGATTTGACTCAAAGTTTTCTCCTTTTAATTCCCACTTGGTCAAAGCTTCCATCTTTACGTATATCCGTATGTGAAGCCTTATGATTGGACTTATGATTTGTTCTCCTGAGATTAAATTTGGATGGCCAATTAACCCAGTGAAGCCTTCCCCATATTTCCCCAAACTTCCCATTAACCCAGGAAGAAACCACCGCGACTAAGCTTTTTTTTAGCTTTTGTACTCTCTGAGACGGAGGCAAAAGGAAGGAGGAGCATCCGGATTCGGCGGGAGGGCGAATTCGTCTTCGAGTTGTCTGAATTAGGGTTTTGATATTCTAATTTAGATTTCTAATTTAAATTGGACTTTTCAAAATTATGGTTCTTCAAATTTTGGATTCTCTATAATTAATTGTGATTCATATTAAGAAATTTAGAGTTTTAGTTATAGTTAAAAGTTGGAGGAAGAAGATAAAGTGGGGAAGGAATATATTTTTTATTTTTAAGTGGGAGGGACATTTTAATTTTTTCAAGTGGGTCTCACCAGAAAAAAGGACATATTCTGGTAAGAAAATGATATATTCCGATGACAGGGACCAGAGAATTTCTAAAACTAAAGACGGGGGATAGTAAAATTATTTTTGGAGACCCAGAGACTTTAGGGAGAGGATGACCAAACATCAGGGATAAGAGAGTAATTTATCCTAATTGAATCTTGCAAAAAGTCAAAATTTCAATCTAGGTACTTTTTATTTTGGGAGGGGATGGAGAAGAAGTGGTGGGCAAGGTGTAGTGTGTCCGGTGGGCGGTCTCATTTAACTTTCAAGTTGAAAGACAAGGCACGATCTTCCAACCCTTTTCTCCACTCCAATTTTCAAACTTTACCTACCCGGGAAAGCTTTGGACCAAAGAACAAAGGTGGGAGCTTTAATAACCTAGAGGAGATGGAGGGGAAATAGTATTAAAGAATTTTGGGTATTTCGAGATTGGGGTTATTATTCTCGGCCATGATACTAAAGAATTTTGGGTGTTCCCCCGGTGATTATTGTTGGCCATGGTTGACAAAGGTTAGAACTTTTCGAGATTGGGTATTCCTTCGACTTAAATTTTCAAGATTAGAAAACTCCAATTTGAATTTAAATTCAAATTGGAGTTTTTTTAAATTAGTATTCTTTAAGTTTTGATTCTATCTAATTAATTTTGATTCTTACTAAAAAGATTTGGATTTATTTTTTAGTTTGAGTTTTGAGTTTAGTTGAAGGTTGGAAGAAGAAGATGAAGTGGGAGGAGGAAGAAGTGAAAGGAAAGAAGATTTTTATTTTTATTTTTTAAGTGGGCGGGGCATTTTAATCTTTTCAAGTAGGGTTCGCTGGAAAAAATGTCATATTTTGGTGGCAGGGACCCGAGAGTCTATTTATCATCAAAACTTAAGGATGAGACAATCATTTTCCAAAAGTCAGGGACCCTAGAGGGAGAGTGGCCAAAGGTCAGGAACTTGATGATAATTTGCCCATTCAATTAAATGACACACTTGGAAATGGTATTTTCCTTGTCTGGCTTAATGGACCCTTTTCAGATCTGAAGATAGACGTGAAGTTAAAGGAGGTGAGAACTGGGAACTGGAAACAGATCCCAGAATGTTGGCGCAATTGTCTTAAAGCTGATTGCTTTATGGTGTTTAGATTTAAGGTACAAGATTCCGAGTTTTGGTAATTTGTTTGTTTGTTTGATTTGAAGTTTTGGTTGAAGGTTGAAGGTTTGAGGAAGTAGATTAGTGGGGGAAGAACGTGAGGGGTGAAGGAAAGAGATTTTTTTTTAGAGATAATTACTCTCAGGACTCCAGGGAATAGTCAAATAGACTCTGAGGACCCTGTAGTTTCTCTACTAATTACTGAGCCCCTGTAGTTTAGTTTTTATTATACATTTTGATCCCTGGCTGATGTCAGCCTTTTTTTCTTCCTGTTTTGTCATAGAAATGACTTTTATGCCCTCACACAAAAATAAAATAAAAAGAGTCTTCGTGAGAGAGACTCACCAATCCGACGCCATCTCGTCCCGCTCCCTCCTCGACCCCACCCCCGATGTGAGGGTGTTCGTGTACGACTTTCTGCCCAGGTTCAACTCCGACTGGTGGGCCGACGACCGCTGCTCCTCCCACCTGTTCGCTTCCGAGGTGGCCATCTACCGCGCCTTGTTAAACGATGGCGTGTTCAGGACGCTCGACCCGTACGAGGTCGACTTCTTCTTCGCCGTCTCCTCCCTCCCCGACCTCACCGGCCCCTGGCGCGTGGGCCCCGCCATCCCGGGGGTGACATCACTCAGCCTCACACACTCGCGGCTGGCGGCTGTGGGGCCCAGGATCTACGTCGTCGGGCGGGAGGGGACGCTGCTCTGCTACGATGCGTGGAGCGGGGAGGTCGCCGTCCGTTCTCCGATGCCGTCCACGGCGATGTCGTCGGAGATGTCGCCGGAGAAGACGGAGGGTCGCCGGAGAAGATGAAAGGTTCACCGGAGGGGAGGTAGGAGACAACTGTAGGGGTATAATAGTCATTTTAGGATGAAAAAAATAAAAAAAATCGATGACATCAGCGGGGGACCGGAGAGTATAATAAAAACCAAACTACAGGGGCTTAGAAATTAGTAGGGAAACTACAGGGTCCTCAGAGTCTATTTGACTATACCCTGGGGTCCTGAGAGTAATTATCTCTTTTTTTTAAGTAGAAGGGGCATTTTAGTCTTTTCAAGTGGGGGTTCGCCGGAGAAAAATAAATATTCCGCCTCCAGGGACCCGAGAGTCTATTATCATCAAAATTTATGGACGGGACAATCATTTTCCAAAAGTTAGGGACCCTAGAGGGAGGGTGACCATAGGTCAGGAATTAGAAAGTAATTTATCCTAAAATTAATTATCTCTAACAAACAATCACTTAGGCGTGAGAAAATTATTTTAAATTAATTAAAATGTATCTAACTAAAATCTTTTAAAATAAATAATATTAAATATTTCATTAAAAAATTATCATCTTTTAAAAGTTTTTTCGGCTCATTTTGTATTATGCCCAAGTCAAAAGATGTTAAGGCCGGCGGATGTGAGGGGCAAAGACAGGTGGCCCTGCACTGGCTGTCATTCGTTTGGGCCAACCTATAGGTGGCTCACCACTTTCTTATTTAAATGTCACCGACATATCACCACCAAAAAAAGTCACCGACATGATACTACGGAGCGTCAAAATGTAAAAAAGAGTAATTCGTCCAAGTAAGAAAAGGTTCAAAAAAAATATTTTTATAAAATATTGGAAGATATATGTAGATTTTTACTTTTCCAATATTTGAATATCAATCCTGATCATGAAATTGAATTTCAAGTATTATTTGTGAGGGTCATTTTGTTTGAAACTATCACTGCAACAATACTCCATCAACCATTTTTAAGTGAAATCATGACAACGATAATTTAGGTATCTTTGGAAAAAATATATTTGTGTCGTCGTCGATTTCATTTTATCGGACAAAACTGCAACACTCTCACCTCTAATTACAACAATACTATCTATAATTTTCACAATTACAAAGACACAAATACATTAATAATACGTCTGGATACCTACCAATCAATGCAACAATATGCTAAAATCATACAAAACTCTTCTAAATAGTTGTCGAGATGGAGACAAAAAGTGAGGGGAAGAATAAATTCCCGGTATCCAGTTCCAAGCTCTTCAAATTATTTCGTTTTATTATCAAATGATCAATAATGATTGATGAAAAGGAAATATGAGAGAAAATTGGTTTGGCGCATTTGGTTGGACAACATAAAAATCATTTATGCTTCCATATATACGCTCATCATGAAAAAAATTAGTAAACTTCTTGAACTTTGAATCAATATTATTGGACTCTATTTACATACGTTTCTCTAATAATTTTTTTCGATGCATAAAATTAAAATTCAGTATTTTTTTTAAAAATGTTCAAATTTTTCATCATTTAATAAACTAATTCACTCGCTTTTTTATTTAAACTAGGGACATAAAATCCTCTACCCAAAGATTAATTGGACAAGGAAGCTTCAGTCGCACGTGGTCAATCCCCAAACAGATAGAGAGAGGGGGCGGCGTTGACATCTGTATGTTTGCTGTAAGGTGGTCCACGCCACACCATATTATTTTTTAACTTTTTATAATTAGAGTTAAATATTAATAGGTTTTAATTGAGACTATTTCTCTTAACTATGTGAGTTTGGACCAAAATTTTTTAAAGATTTGAACTCCCTAACATGCATCATATTCTCTCTAATTAAAATAATTTGAGAATTTTGTCATCGGGTCTTCCGTTAAGCTATAGAGGAAAACTATTTTTTTTAATGGATTATTGCTTCAGAAAGCATCTTAAAAAAATTACGGAAACATCATATTCTCTTATTGTTAAAGGATGAATCGTATAAGACACCACGTTGTATTATGTTGACTTTTTTACTTCCTTTTTGGTATCCGATGAAGGAAGTAACTAAGAATTTTAAGGACCCTCTAGCCGGTAATTAATAATTGATTAACTTTAGTCGAGATGCAAAAGCGAGTGAAGCTTCATCCTTATTGTTCTTTTTTACGTCAGAAAAAGGTATATATCCACTTATTGTGATCTAGGATAATAAATTCATGAGTTTAGTCTTACTTTATCGTCGAAAAAAGAAAGAAATTTTTTTGTCGACAAATGATAATACGTAGTTCCCTTCAAATAAATTTGGGTGTGAGGCATGTAAGGTGAACTTTTATTCTTTAAAGTCGACTACTTTTAGGTTTTATTTAAGAAATATTCTCTTAGTTGTATTTTTTTTATTAGTAAAAATTAAACCTAATATTTCTTTAAGAGAATCAAAATTACACGTAAACCAACTCCGGACTATCTTCAATATTGACGAGCGTGTCGAGGCCTCTCAAAATAAACCGATATTTCGCGGCTCACTAATTTGTAGCAAGCAAGGGAAGTACCGAGTCAGATCCAAGGAGGGACGAATACTCAATTAATCTAACTATTTAAATGAAAGTAAAAGGGAGAATTTTGTGAGATTTGTATATCAAACGAAATTAACAAAACACAGAAGAGAGAAGATAATCTAACACATGTAGCAAGTAGGTGTAAATCTCCTGCAACCGCAAAGAGACCACAAACATCCAACAATCAACTAGCCAAACGACCGTCTAACTAGTTGTTTATCACCTAATAGATAAAATATCGACCGATTTCTATTCTATAAGATAATAGCATTAAGAATAGATGTTCCTACTCCTAGCGATTATACTCAAAACTTTGGTATCTACAAACTAGCTTTACTTATTCCTAGTTAATTAGTTTGGTAACGACCATTCCTCGCTGAATTAACCTTACTCCTAGTTCAATTCCTAACTGCGACGGCTAATTAAGAATCAATGGCAACATAAGTTCTAGAATAAACTCACAACCGCAAATCATTCAAGAACAAAAATAAGCACAAGGAATAAATAAATACTACTGAAATAGATTGATAAAACCTGATCCTCACAACCAAAACCTGGGTCTCCTTCCTCGAATCAACCTAGAGGTTTAGTTTCTCATAGTCATGACAAAGGTAAAAATAAGGTATATGTTCTCTGGAATCAAAAAGTTCTCTTAAAATAAGTCTAGAGGGTTATATATAAGCGCTCCTAAGTGTAAAAATCTAATGGGTCATCCCCAGTGTCCTAAGGGATCAGAAGACCGAATTTCCAAAATTGGCCCTTAAAATTCGCTGATAATAATCTGCCAGACCAGTCTTCAGTGTTTTAGTTGTAACTTCCTTTTTCAATCTCCGATTTAGGCGTTCTTTATATGCACGGAAAGAGGAAAGAAATATCTTCAATTGTCTGTCAAATACGCATCCTCTGATTCGGCTCCAAAGTTGACCGAAATGTCCTTCCAAGTCAGCTGTCCCTGCCAGACTTCTTCTCCAAGTATAATTCTTTCCAAATTTGCCTCATTTTCCTACAATTTAGCACAAAGAACTCATTAGTCATCCAAATCTCAAATATTTACTAAAAAGATACTAAACTAAAGACAAACATACGAAAATAACTCGAAATTCTATACGTTTAATGCGTATTTTAGACATACATCAAATATATATAATTACATCTAGCTAGTGACTTGGAATAAAGATGATTAACCATTAGTTACGACATAATTTCTATAAAAAAAATTAAGACTTCGTTTTGGTGAAGCATCGCTATAGGCACATCCTATCTGAAGTTGCAACTTGAACCACTCCCCTGCCTAAATCACAATGAAATATTGGGTATCAACCATCCAAATCAAATTTGACCAAATTATGCAAAACGCGCAGAGAATTAAATGGTAGTGCCCAAATAAATTATATGTGCATATAAATACAAAGGTTTGTGCGTTGTGCTGTGATATAGCTGTCTGCTACTTATCCCTCTTTTAATTTCATCACTCTTGCACATTCTCTTCCCTTCATTTTCTGATTGTTCTCACTCAAATTTCAACCATCCCATTCAGATCTGGATTAGTTAGATAGTAAATAATTTTAACCAAAACACTACACAAATAGATATTTCCCTAAAATAACAAAAAGCAAATTACCTTTTCTCCCATTCCGCATTCATAAATAAACAAAATTTTCCAACAGTGACCCTTTGTTCTTTCTACTCCTTTTGGGTCATTTTTTTCCAAATTGATTGTCTTTAGAACACGTTAGCATCTTCCAATATAATTAAGACAAAAACCCCTAGCTAGCTTCCATTCTCTCTCCCCATTTATCTTAAGACAAAAACTGATCATACCCCCATCTTCTCCATTCATTTTCCTCTCCTCCAGTCCACAATGGCAGACAAAGTCTACCCAGCAGCAAAGCCAGGCCCCGCCCCCGCCGGAACGACCTCCGTCCCGGCAACGAACGGCGCATTCCCCGCGACGAAATCCCAGCTCTACGGGGCATCCCGGCCAGCCTACCGCCTCCCGGCTCCCCTCAGCAGGAAGTCCAAACACAGGCGGGGATGCTGCTGCCGGTGCTGCCTCTGGACCACCGTCGTCCTCCTCACCGTCATCTTCCTTGCCGCCGTCGCCGGCGTGGTGGTGTACATCCTCTACAGCCCCCACCGGCCGACGTTCACCGTCTCCTCCCTCAAAATCTCAACCCTCAACCTCACCTCCTCGTCCAAAACCCTAACCACCGACATAAACATGAACATAACCACCCGAAACCCTAACAAAAAACTGGTCTACGTCTACAGCCCAATAACCATAACCCTAAAAACATCATCAAACGACGTCGTCGTCCTGGGGACCGGGTCGGTGCCGGGGTTCGTCCATGGGAAGAAGAACACCACCTACTTGCAGGTGGCGGTGAGGAGCAACGGGAAGGACAAGTTGGATGACATGTCAGCGAAGAACCTGAAAGCCGAGCTGAAGAACAAGAACGGGGTAGGGCTAAAGGTGATCGCCGAGACGAAGGTCAAAGTGAAGCTCGGAGGAGTGAAGTTGCCGAAGGTAGGGATAAGAGTGACCTGCGATGGGATCAAAGGGAGCGTTCCGACCGGGAAGACGGCGACTTCCGCTTCTCTGGGGAGCTCCAAGTGTAAGGTTGACCTCAGGGTCAAGATCTGGAAGTGGACTTTCTAAGAAGATGAAGATGAAGAAGAAAAGAAGAAGGTCTGGAATTGTTTTTTTTTACATAATTTGTTGAGTTCTTCTCCTTTTGTTTTTGTAAATTTGTGATTTTTGTCCCATTTTTTTATTTCAGTTTGTAAATTGGGGGGAAATTAAGTAATTAATTGTGGGTTTTTTTAGGTCGTCTACAGGGGAAATTGTTTTGGTTATATACATATAGGTTTGATTTAAGGATTTACTTTTTTTTCCTTGTTATCCTACTTGCTCAGTTGAAGTAATGATGTGTTTAATTTTTTTTACTTTACAATTATGTGGTGGGTTTTTATTTTTATTTTTTGTGATGGATGCTTAATTAATGCATGTCCTTTTCTCGGCTTGTTAATTAATTTTATCTTTAATTTTCGGTTAGTGCGTTCCCCAATTATTGAGCGGTTAGCCGGATTTAATGATTATTTAGTCTCGGACAGCTGTGACTAATTAGTTGACATGTTATGTCATTACAAGTCAAAGTAGGTATCATATATTCATATTCGAAATTTTTACAATGATCATTTGTATATATGATTTGATATGCTTAATAATTATGATGTATCGTATTATCTTATCGTAAATCAACTAATTGTGGATGATAATATATCAGCTAACGATAATTGTAATAATTCTACCAACAATATTGGATTATTTTTAATAGAATATGTGTTTCATTTGAAATTTAATCTGAAACAGGCCGAATTAATTTCCTTAATGGAGAAAGAGAAATCTTATTACAATGGGTGAATGAATAATATTTATCAAAACAAAGAATACTATATTTTTATTATATAATACGTATAGCATTGGTGGGTACCCAATTTATTTTTAGGGTGCACAAGAGGTGGCGGGTCCTTGTCAACGTTTGTAATTACTTATTAATATACTATATAATATTTATTTATTTCTCCCTCCAAATGATCTCAAGAAAAAATCTCTCCCCGATACTTTCAGATTTCCGTTTAGTGGTTGTCATGTCGGCTCCCTAAGGTTCTTAAATTCTTTGTCAGGTTGCACCGGAAGGAACCACCAAATAATTAATAAACAGTTGTTTTAATTTATTTTATATTTCGAAATTGATATCTGATAAATTAAAAAATTCTACGCTCCTTATATTTTCATCTGGCTCAAATGAATTAGTAAGCAAAAAAATAACAAGATGAATACTAAACTTATTTTTCGTTTATATCACCTGGTATTCAAACACTTAATGAGTCAGCTAATTTAGAGTCAGATGAGAGTTTTAAAATGTGAAAAACTTTTTCAACAAGTATTTAACAATATTGAACTTCGAAATATTTAACTTAAACTAAAACAACGTTCTCATTAAGTCGGAATAATTAAGTCGGAATAAATAATACGCATATAAAACATACATTTAACGGGCAAATGTACAAATCATGTGTCGGTGAGGGGCTTCCGAAAGCTACAGGCTTCAATCCAATTTTCTCTCTTTTACCTTTAGGTGAGAGCTTCAAGTCAATTATTGTGGCCATGGCCTGAGTTTTTCTTGAGGAAAAATGACTTAGAGGTCAATCATTCATTAAAATAGGACAATACAGACACGAGAGTGAAATACAAAGACTGAACAATAAAAAATACAAAGATAGGAGTTATCGCATCGATCGTCATCACAAGCTATTGAGTGGTACAGTAACAGTTGGTCACTATGGTCAAATTAATAGTTGTTAGAGCTGAAATTCCCTAAAAAAGAGGTGGAAGACCAGACCGAAACAATGCTAATCCAGAGGTCAGCTGAAATAAATTGAGTCACACACGAGATGTAACACAATAAGAAACTCTATAAAGGAGGTAACTCTCCCAAAGTAGTAGCTCGTGACGACGATGAAACAACAAGAATTACAATAAACATAAATATGACATGAACAATTAAGATATGCTGGCCGACTTCTTAGAACGAAAAATGTGTATATATTTATACATATATAAACAATTAAGATATGTATCGATTCAAGCTGTACAAAATTTAATTTTTAAATAATATTTAAATTATAAATTTGACGAACATAAAATATCATTAAAAGAATCATCCCAAGAGGGGACCAATTTTAACAACAAAAAGTAATGTTTTTAAAACCGACCTAGAAGGCGACCCAAAATTCTTAAAATTTTTGGTTTACTCGGTCCGACCAGTCAAGCCACTTGTCCAACCAAAATTTCTATTTATATTAATATAATTAAATAATATTTACTAAATTTAATTTAACATAAAAAATGATAAACTATCAAATAAGTTCATATATTTAACAATTTTGTTATACAGTTTATCCAAACAAAGTCTTCAAGCATGACTTGAACAAATCAAGAAGAATAAAATGATGATTATGCAAATTTTCGTGTTTGACATATTAGTCCAATTCGTTTGACTTAGTTAATATATTATCGAGAATTGTTAAAAAGATAAGTTTGTTGTGATCCAAAAGTGATGTACACGCTCCGAGCGTAGAATTTGAAGTTTTATTTCTAAATTAAATCAGATAAAATGAAAAAAATAAACACTAATTTTTTAGATCTGGACGAACCGGGTCACCCGGAAGTACCTGACCAGGCGATCCAATTGGATTTTGGCCGATCGAACCGCATTCTAAGTTTAAGACAAAAATCAACCCGAGTTTGGTCCTGAGTAACAGTCTGACCGGTCGGACGGCCGATCGGGTCGAGATTTTTAAAACATTGACTAATATGGGCTACAATTTCATAGGGTAGCATGTGGAGAGCATGTGACAAGTACCGTGTGCCTAGAAGTCGCCCACTTGGGTCACATGCAACTTCGGGAATTTTTCCATTTTCGGCCGAATTTACTATTTAAAATAGGCAAATAGTTGTTGAAATCACTCGTGAGCAATGTAATGGAATAATTATGAGTGACACATAATAATTTTTGTGATGTGGTATAATATTCCTCAATAGCCATTTACAGATTCCCAAATGTTTTTCTAATTGCGGAAATGTTAGGCTTCCAAATTAATAAAGCAAATAATCGTAAAAAAGATTACGTGGTTCGAGCAACTGTCAACGTTCACGGAGAGAAGAAAATTTTGTATTGATGAGTTAATGACCCACAATGTCATACAAGATAAGGTTATGCACCTTTGTATATATAGACAAACTCTAGTACACCACAGAACATATCTTGGTCATCTAGGAGTCCCAGCAAAACAGAAAATTTTTTGTCGCATTACGTGCAACATCATCTCGGTCGTGGCTGGCACCAACCCCACCACCCATTCCTTCTTTTTTTCTCGCCAACTCCAACTCCAATAATCTTCACCTTGGCGATAAATCGCCCTTGAAGAAACACGAAGTCCTGTGAAACCAAGCCGATTCTACCTTGAACCTTAGACCCTCCGTCCTGAATAAGATCATCCTCCATTCTCTCCATCTTTGTTCAATCACTTGGAGACATCCCTCAAACTCGAACATCTCCCGAACTTGCTTGATGTATTCTCTCCAACCTCCATTGAATTCCGACGTGCTAGTTCCCCTGCTGAAGTAACCTCATGACCAATAGATACTCCTCTATTTTTTTCGGTCACCCTCATACTTCGCAATCTCGAACTGCTTTCTCGTTGGACCTTGTTCTCTTTGTCCCAAACCAATGCTATAAGTCATAACATACACTCGGCAGCCTTTTGTTCAACCTAATAGAACCATTGACATGTTAGAAATTCCACCATCACCCTGAGTGAGATTGAACCCGATTAGCCCGTGGTATTCTCAATGGTTTTGCAATCCCAGTGTCAAACCTACCAAACACCTTTGTATTACAACTGCCTTTGCACAACCATAGTGCCTTGCTAACCTTGTCCCCGCAAATCCTCATCCCAAGAACCCTCTTTGTTGTACTGCACTCAACTCATTCATGTCAAACCCTAGCTCCTTCATATGATCCAACTTCATACACCAATAGCTTTTTCCTACTCTATCAGATCCCATTAAGATGACTCCACCTACAATAGTATTTCCCATAGGCGTTCCTAACATCATTTTCACCCTTCATCACCACTGCAGCATCCTTCTCCAGCCATTCCTTCATATATTTTTCTCGCCAACTCCAAAAAGAAAGTTTTCCTTAGCATATTGTAAAGTGTGGAATTATCAAGTTACATTGTTATCCTCAACAAAATAATTCTCCAGTGACATACAAATTCAATATTTTTGCTAAAATGTCGGCATTCAACTTAAAATTTTAAAACAGCAATGATTGGAATTTCACGTGCATAAAACAACGCATAAACTGTGCTACGATGTCAACACAACCCTAAACAAAATCTAGCATACCAAAATTTGCATAAGGTTGACATCACACACAAAAAAAAGTTATGTTAATACAATATGTTATTTCCCTTATATCATCTCATATCCAGCCCACTAGAATGATTAATTTAAATTTGAGTCGAGTAAGATATTTGAAAGGTGATAAAACTCTCCCAACAACTATTAGCATTGTTGCGTTCCCAAATACTCAAATTCGAGACCTAGTTAAACTAGAAGTTGGTCCTTAATCAATCTTCAACAATAATATTTTAAAAACCACAGTCCGACCGGTGACCTTACCAGTCCGACCGTTAGCCAGGATCAATATCGTCCAATTTTTGCCTAAAACCCAGAGAGTAGTTCGACCACTTAAAATCTGGTCGGATAGCAGGTCAGACACCTCCGAGTTCACCCGGAACTTGAAAATTTGATGTTTATATTTTTTATTTTAGACGATTTAATAGAGAACCAACACTTCTACTTCCACACTCAGAGTGTGTACATCATATTTGGATCACAATAAACTTATTTTTTTTAACAATTCTCGATAATACGTCAACCAAGTTAAGAAAATTTGACTAATATATCAAATAAGAAAACATGTATCATCATTTTCAAGTATTTCTAGACTTGTTAAATTAATGTTTGAAGACTTTATTTGATTTAAATTATATATTAAAGTTGGTGAATATTTGAATAACAATACCTTAATCGATCTTTCAACTTTTCCCCTATATTCGATTAGGACTGCATTAATTCTATAAAAAAAAGAAGAGAGATTAGGACTGCATCTAAATGCGAACCAAACAGGCCCTGTAATTGGGCCAGACCGACCCAATAATCTGGATGCATTTAAACTCCAAAGGCCCAATGTGCAACAAAAACCCTTTTAGCTCAGGGTTTAAGAGCAACCAAGCTCCAAAGGTCTAATAATCTACGATATTCCGTAAAATCATTTCTGGGTTTTGATCGAATTATGTACAGAATCGCCAGAAAGTTAGCTTCCTTTAGTCGGTACTCTCTCTTTTCCCACATTGTTCCCTGCTTTTTTTTTTTGGGTGTTTGTGTGTTTTTAGTTTTGTAATTGGATTCTTGTAATTGGGTTTCTAATTGACAATTCTCATTGTTCCCTTTGTTTGTTCTTGGCAGGTCCTCCTCGGCTTCGAAGAAGCTGGTAATTCGTTTTCATCTAATTGTTACTTACTCTGTTTTTCATTTGGGTCTGGCAGTTTAGTGTAATTGGTTAATGGGTGTGGAGCTTAGGAGCTGGTGCTTCTTGTTTGATGTTTCAAGTTCTAACTGCAAGTTGATGATTAAACGCTTGCGGAGTTTATAGATGTAAACCATTTTCGGGTGTGGTTCTGACTTGCTAATTGTCGATGTCTTGTGGTTTTTTGGTTGGTTTCGATTTGCTAGGTGTGTGGTAGGGTTCTTTGCAACAGAAATTATGTTGCAAAGGACATCACTTTTGGGGTTGGAGCTCGTGCCGCCATGCTTCAAGGTGTTAATGAGGTAGCAGAAGCTGTCAAAGTCACCATGGGACCGAAGGTACTATCGACCGCTGTACATTTCTTAGTTGCAGTCTTCCCCTTGTGGCTTATTTGGCGGACATTTCCTGCACTGTTGCTCAATTCATGTTTTTGATCTCTTTTATCGCCAAAGCCCATATGATCATGGAGCCCTAACAATTTCCTTCTCCATTGTTGAGAATATTAGGGTCGTAATGTTGTAATTGAATCGACTCATGGAGCTCCCAAGGTGACTAACGATGGCGTTACTGTTGCAAAAAGCATAACATTCAAGGATAAGACCAAGAATGTTGGCGCTGAGCTTGTCAAGCAGGTCGCGAAGGCCACTAACACTGCTGCAGGAGATGGTAATTTTTTCTTGTTTTCTGAGTTTTATTTCCAAAGAGGAACATTACTAGGACAGCCTCGTTGTTAAGTAGTTGAGATGGTATAGATCTCAAGATTGAGGCAATCTGAATTCTGATGTCACGAAGGCGGCATTACAGCAGTTCAAGTTGCAGTAGGAGTACTGAATTGTACCAAAATTGACGAACTTTAGTCTAGCGAAAGTTCTTTAACCGTTCCGTTGAAAAGAATGAAATTTGTCTGGTCACAGGAACTACTTGCGCTACTGTCTTGACTCAGGCAATACTCACAGAAGGCTGCAAGTCCATAGCAGCTGGTATAAATGTGATGGATGTGCGGAGTGGAATTAATAAGGCAGTTGATGCGGTTATATCTAGCTTGAAGAAGTCAGCAGTGATGATCAGCACCCCAGAAGAAATTACGCAGGTAAAAGAGTCGAGTAAATTTATAAAAAAAATACTATATAGGCTTGGAATGCCTGATGAAATAGACCAGCCTGGGAACCAAGCGACCAGGACGACCTCTGACCCGCTACTCAACAAGAATATTAAAACTCAATGACGACTCTTCCTAGTTCTTGTTTAATTGACTGTCATGTTCTGAGATGTCCGTGAATAGGTTGCTACTGTCTCTGCAAATGGTGAACGCGAAATAGGAGAATTAATAGCTAGAGCTATGGAGAAGGTTGGAAAAGAAGGTGTAATAACAGTTGCTGTAAGTGCCATTGCAGTTTGTACTACTTGGCATTGCTATTGAAGCTTTGGCCCATAGTTTTGAAACCGTTTTTGCATATGCAGAATGGTAATACATTGGATGATGAATTAGAAGTGGTGGAGGGAATGAAGCTAGCCAGAGGTTACATTTCTCCATATTTCATCACTGATCTGAAGACTCAGAAATGTGTAAGCTCCAAACGAAGATGGAGGCCACTCCTTTACATCGTTTAAAATGCATCATCCTCAAATAACTTTCGTCACGTATTCCATAAATTCATGCAGGAACTTGAAAATCCTTTGATCATCATTCACGAGAAGAAGATTTCGGATATTAAATCCCTTGTAGGACTGTTGGAGCTGGCAATTAAGGTAGTTCTGATTAATCTTCTTTTCTCTGATGAAATTTTCTTTCTTGTTTAACATTTAGAACTTCCAGGCTCTTATTTCTTTAACTAATCGATTGTTAACAGGACAACAGGCCACTTGTTATTGTGCAGAAGATGTGGAGAGTGAAGCTTTATCTACACTTATTCTCAACAAACATCATGGCATACTCAAGGTAATTAGTTCACTGGGAAATGAATTTAGATGTTCTTGGTCGTGTGAAGAATGCAATTTCCGGCGGAAATAGGTTCCTTATTAAGATTTGTCATCTAATGACTATGTTGATTGTTACTTATCTCCAACAAAGAAACTTTTCCCTTATCCATACCATTTTTTTGTTGTAGGTCTGTGCCATCAAATCTCCTGGGTTTGGAGAAAGTAGACGAGCAAATTTAGAAGATCTTGCTATTCTGACTGGAGGAGAGGTATAACGTTTTAGCTATTATTGCTTTTCGTTCGCTTTTTTGTAAGGCCGGCAAGAACGAATGTTTACTTGCAGGTGATCAGTGAAGATCGTGGCTCGAGTCTTGACAAAGTTCAAATTGATATGCTTGGTTCTGCAAGGAAGGTAAACTGATCTTTCATATGTAATTTGGCAATTCATAGAGAAGTCCGCTAATGTATGCTATGACAGGTTACCATTTCTCTGGACGATACGTTAATTCTTCATGGCGGGGGAGATAAGAAGCTGATTGAGGAAAGATGCGAACAGGTAGTCCTTGGTTTATTTCTAAGCATCATCGCATCTATGCTTAATGTAGAAAATGTGTGCAAAGGTGGATCATGGTATCCCAAGCGCATCATAGTAAAATTAGTCGTCTATCGGTATGAAGCAGAAAAGCACTTCAAATTTTAGCTTTGAAGTTGGTAAGAGTATTTGCTGGCTACTTAAAGCTAGAAGTGCATGAATATTTTTACAGCTGCGATCAACAATGGAGAAGAGTGATGCTAAGTTTGACCAAGAGAAAGCTCAAGAACGTCTGTCGAAGCTGTCTGGTGGTGTTGCTGTTTTCAAGGTTACCCTATTCCCAAATGTGAATTTCCGCATTTAATCTACTCCGCAAGCGATAATTGCAGGTTGGTGGTGCTAGCGAAGCAGAAGTTGGAGAAAGGAAAGATAGGGTGACCGATGCCTTAAATGCTACCAGGGCCGCTGTGGAAGAAGGTATTGTGCCAGGTAAGTTGAACTTATAGAAGTTCAAATTTAAACTTAAAACCTCATTCTCCGGCTCTACTCATGGTTTGTTTCATTTAGGTGGTGGCGTTGCGCTACTCTATGCTGCAAAATCTCTTGAAAATCTTGAAGCTCAAAACGAAGACCAAAAACGAGGAATTGACATCATCCGGAATGCCCTGAAGGTGTGCAATCAATCTATTTATTGATGTTCTAAAAGCAATTTATCTCATTGCCAATGACTCAGACTTCCATCTTATGTAGGCTCCAGCTTATACGATAGTTTCCAATGCGGGATATAATGCTGCTGTAGTCATCGGGAAGTTGTTGGAGCAAGACGATCAAAATCTGGGTTACGATGCTGCCAAAGGTTTGCCGCTTACTTTGGTTTGACTCTTTGCATCGGTGTCTGGCTTGCTCATTTCTGCAATTTGGTGCATCTTGTGTTTTGACAGGCACGTATGTTGACATGGTGAAGGCTGGAATCATAGATTCCCTCAAAGTGGTCAGGACCGCCCTGCTAGACGCTGCCAGGTAAATACCGGTCCGCGATCGTCCCGTCGATGTTCAATACCCTTTCTGCATTTGGTATGAACCCATCTTATCTTTATCCATTTGCAGTGTCTCATTGCTGCTGACAACAACTGAGGTAGCCGTGGTCGAGTCTCCGAGCGCAAAAAAGCCGCCAAATCGCATGCCTGATATGGACGCTATGGGCTATTAGGATTGCCCATCTTCTGGGACTAGTTTTGTTTCTCCTAGGTCTGTTACCTCAAGTGAGATCAGCAAAGTTACTTGGATCGAGTACTATTTTTTAACCTCGGAGTACTATCGAATTCTATTTTGGATTAGTAGAATGAGGTGCCTCTACGGATTACATCTTTTTATTCGTATGGTTTGAACCGTGACACATCAACATAATGCCTTGAAATCTCAACTAGACAATAGATTCTGCAGAAACCCATGTAATAAGACACAGGTAGCAGTAAAACCATAACCTTGGTTTGTTTCGTTGGAAAATAATTTTCGGGTGTAATAAACGTACGTCCAAAAATGTAAAAGAATTATTATTCATAGTGAAAAAACTACTCAAGTATGGTACATAAACAACTTGTCAACCAAATGTAGCAGCTAAAAAGCTCTTTCACACGAATTTATTTTTCGTCCCAAACTACCGAGTGTCAAAATTTTACTAAGTTTATCGAATTCTAATCACCATTTATTCACCCCTAACGAACAATCTAAGTGTAGAGGAAATCATAGTAAGGAAGTCGATCCAATTGATATCTGATAAAAAATATTATCATATACAAAATACGATAGTACTCGACTTTAAATACCAACAACGGAAATGCAAAAGGGAAACGCAACACACACAGACAGAGCCCCTCATGCTTCATCCTCAACGGCTACTTCCACCCCGCCATCTCCCTTCGAATCTCATCCGTCGGATCTCACTCCCCTCCGAGATCGGCCCTTCTCCCCTCGCCAACCCCGACCTCCTCGACCACCTCCTCCAGCAATCCACTGCCCTCCACCACGTCAAACAGGTCCACGCCCATGCCACCCTCACGGGGAGCTCCGGCTCCGCCTTCTTGGTGGCGCGTGTCATCTCTCTGTACTCCCGTTTCGGCCGGATCGCGCTTTCCCGGAAGGTGTTCGAGGCTTCCTTACCCGGGTGCGCGTCGAATATGCTGTTCTGGAACTCGATTGTTAGGGCCAGCGTGGCACATGAGTGTTATGGGGATGCACTCCACCTGTTTGTGAAAATGCGCCAGTTAGGGGTGTTCGGAGATGCGTTCACGTTCCCGCTGGTTGCGAGGGCGTGCGGGTACGCGGGCGGTTTTGAATTTTGCAGGGTTGTTCACGGGCTTGCTTTGGGGATGGATTTCGGGGGTCATATCTTCGTGGCGAACGAGTTGGTCGGGATGTATGTGAAGCTAGGACGGATGGAGGATGCGTGGAAGGTGCTGGAGAGAATGCGGGTGAGGAACCACGTTTCTTGGAATACCTTGGTGTCAGGTTATGCGTCGAATTACGATTGCGATGGAGCTCTTGAGTCGTTTCGGAGGATGGAGGAAGACGGGTTGGAGCCGAATGTTGTGACTTGGGTTTCGCTGTTGTCTAGTCATGCACGTTCTGGGAGGAACGAGGATACCTTGAGGTTGTTTGGTTTGATGAAGAGGAAGGGAACCGATGCTAATGCCGAGGCGCTTGCAGTTGTGTTATCGGCTTGTTCCGACATCGGTGCTTTTAATACGGGTAAGGTGCTGCATGGATGTGTGATCAAGGGTGGATTTGAAAGGTACTTGTTTGTGACAAATGCACTAATTGGTTTGCATGGGAAGCGTGGTGATGTGAGTGATGCTCTTAAATTGTTCCAGGATATGAAACACAAGAATCTTGTGAGTTGGAATGCTTTGATAACATCATATGTGGATGCTGGTTTGTGTGATGAGGCTCTGCAGATATTTTCACAGCTACAGATGTTGAGAAGTTCGACGAAGCTGAGGCCTGACGTTGTGACTTGGAGCGCTTTGATTAGCGGTTTTGCTTCCGAAGGGAGAGGCAAGGTGTCATTGGAGCTTTTTCGACAAATGCACCGCTCCGAAGGATTGGCAAGTGCCATTACCATTTCAAATGTTTTATCCATATGTGCCGAGTTCGCGGCGCTCAATCTCGGTAGGGAGATCCATGGCCATGTTATCAGAGCGTCGATAGACAGCAACATTCTTGTGGGGAATGGGCTGGTAAATATGTACTACAAGTGCGGATCTGTTACAGCTGGCCGTTTGGTATTTGATAACATAAAGAGCAAGGACTTGATCTCCTGGAACTCTATTATTACCGGGTATGGAGCACATGGACTTGGTATGGATGCTCTTGAAGCTTTTGATCAGATGATTAAGTGCGGTTGGAAGCCAGATGGGGTCACATTTGTAGCCATTCTGTCCGCGTGCAGTCATGCCGGTCTTGTTTCCGAGGGCCGTAGCTTGTTCGAACTGATGCGTAAGGAGTACCAAATCGAACCCCAGATGGAACACTATGCTTGCATGGTTGACCTGTTAGGCCGAGCAGGGTTGCTACGGGAAGCAACCGAGATTGTGAAAAACATGCCGATGGAGCCCAACGCGTGTGTCTGGGGTGCTCTCTTGAACTCTTGCAGAATGCACAAAAGTGCACCAGTTGCTGCTGAAATCGCATCCTTCGTATCGAGTCGCTACGTGAAGCCGAATAGCAGTGGGGGCTATATGCTGTTTTCGAGCATATACGCCGCGGATGGAAGATGGGAGGATTCTGCCACAATGAGAGCCTCTGCAAGGACCAACGGCTTGAGGAAAAACCCAGGGCAGAGTTGGATTGAAGTGAGGAATAAAGTTTATACATTCACAGCAGGAAATGATGCCCAGAGTGGTATGGAATGTGTTTATGGAGTTCTAGAGGGATTGATCGCACAATTGGAGAACACAAGTCACTTACCTAACAGAAGCTTTCTTCTGCAAAGTTCTGATGTAACAAATTGAACTTATGGTTCCATAATCGCATGATCTTGATCCATTCATGTTTGTGATTATAAGCTTCCAAGCTATATTTAAACTGATAATGAGAAAGATTTACGTTGGTGGCACATGCTTAATTAATTGTCATTCCCTCTGCATTTTCCCTATAATTTCAAGACCAGATTTCCTGCTTCCGCAAAACCCTCATCCTGTGGAAAACCTCTGATCTATTTATACCTTGTTCAATTGTAATCTTTCGTGTAAAGGTCGAAATGATTCATATCAGGTGCTCGGGTAGAACATCTCGAGCTCTCCTTCACATATGCATTAAGAAAAATTCCACAATAATTCGAAATAGCAACTTCTCAGTCTTGAATATTGATACTCATGGCTGGTGAACTTGGTGCTTGGACATGATGAAAAGAGAACTGGTGGTGGCTATAGAAAGGCCACCAGAGTCGATGCAAGTGAAACTAAACCAGTGGGATAAGAAACTGTGTCTTGCTGGATCATTGTATTAGATGAAAAACTGAAATCTGAAATCTCATCTGGCCTCTCATAGTGCCCAGAGATCTCTTATCTACCATACAATTGATCTTCAAGACTTAAACTTAGCCTCACCAAACAGATTAAAGAAACAAGTTCAGAGCACTAGAGGTACGAACAAATGCGTAGCACCGTACTTTGTATGTCAAAATGGCCTAGTTTGGCGCTCCAAAAATCTGGCATCTCTCTGCAACTGGACCTGAAATTGGCAAGGACAGTTCATGATCGAAAGCCGCTCAAAATGTTGCCAGAGAAGCACATGCAGTCAGCAAATCGTTAGGAAGCATCTAATGGAATAGACATTATGACACAGTCAAACACGACAAGTAAAGCAACATTGTTTTTCCAGTTTGCTGCTGTTCTATGTAAATGTCAAAATCAATTTTGACAGCAAAAATAATCTTCACATGCCAAGGTCAACATGGAACACCTTGAAACATTTGATGCATGAGAGGTGGAAGGTAATGTCTTGTCTACAAACAACTATCTTGCACGAATGAAGCCTGGTTAGTTAACGTCCATCGTCGACAAACAAAATGGACAGTAGCAATATCTACACAAAAACAAGCACAAAAAGGGGGTATTTTTGTTTGTCCATGACAGCAGAGTTCCAGAAGAAAAAACTCCCTCATCTAACACACAATGGTCAATGAGTTACAAATTCAGAAGGCACCAAGTTTTAGAATTGTACATGAGTAAAAACCAACCACTTACATTGAGAGTCAGAGGTTGTAACTTGGTCATAGTTCCGACTTTAGCAGATCTTCAACAGAGGCCTGATACTTGCCAATCAGCTCCCTTCGCCTATTGAGCACTTGCTCGGTCTCCGCCAGCTTCCGCTTCTGACCCTCAACAGTCTGCATCATGAAATCCCCGTACACATAACAAAACAGGTCATTCCAGCACCAAGCGGCGAAAAGAGACAGTTATTGACAAGAAACCGGCAGTGGGAAGCAACAAACCACGGATTTAGAGGAGACGGAGGCGGAGATGGAGTTGAGTAGCTGCTGGCACTGATCAAAGTGGGCATTCAACTCATTCACCTAGCAAAAAAAAACCCCAAAACTCAAAACACCATCAAGCCACTAACAAACCAACTGAAGATTTGCCCTAAACCGTAATCTACTAACTAAAGCAGGCAAACTGTCCAAGAGAACAACACCAGATAGCCAAAACAACAATAACCCAAAAGAGAGAGAGGATATACCAAACCGTCGAAGTGCTGGTCCCGCGTCCCGTTATCGATTGCATCCGATAGATTCTGCACCAACTGCACCACACAACAAGTTGAAGACGCAACCTTTAAACAACGAGACTTGTTCCAAGTGATAAAAGAGACTTGAATTCCACTTAACGAATCTTGGGTTCAAGTCCTACGAACTTAAATAGACACTATTTATCCTTACAACGGACCCGACAGTACTCGACTCAGAATATGAGAGGTTACGCTAAAAAGACGCAACCTTTACAAAGAGAAAAGGAAACCCACAAGAGTAATGAAACAAAAAGTGATTAGAGAGAGAGGGAGTAGACATGTAAGAGGTGGAAGTGGGAGGCAAGGGACTGGTGGGGCTGCGGCGGCGGCGGCTGTTGGGGAGCCATCCGCTGAGGCTGCTGTTGCGGTTGCGGTTGCGGTTGGTTAAAGTGCGGTTGGAACTGGGGCGGCGGTTGCTGGTGGAGGTAGGCGGCGGACGAAGAGGAGTACAGCTGGTCAGAGTTGGATTGGGAAACCGGGGAGGCCACGTTCTGGATCATCCCCCAGCTCCCTCCGTAATTCTGGTGATCCATTGTTTCCACTGGTTGGAATCTCTTCTCTCTTTATCTGTAATTATAAATTAAATACTCGCGCAACCAAGGTTAATAGCACCAAGTGCTTTGGCAGATTTCAATCAAAATTGAGAATTTTGTGGAGTATACGTCGCATGTGTGTCAAATAAAATTAGAGGAAATTTTATTTTAGTGTCTTGTAGTTTGGGATTATTTGATATTTTAGTAACACGAATAAATTTTGTATTATATGTCTGGTCAATCAGCATGTCACATCAACACGAGTTGTCACATGGAGTGACATATTCGTGTACGTGGTTGTTAATGTGGCAATTCGAACTATGTATTAAATCAAACTTTTTTGTTAATTTTTCAATATTTTAAAAAAAAATCCATATTTCAATTTAGTATCTAATCAAAAATTTGGAGTACCACGTCAACAACTACATAGGCGAAAATGTCAGTCCACGTGGCGATTCAGATTGGCATGGCAATCTAGATAGTCGGGCAGCATGGGAAGGATTACATGTATCATTAAAGTGTCAAAATGTCAAATCACTAAAGTGAATTTTTTCATAAAATCTTTTTGCGGGTAACTTTTTCCATAAAATTAAACATGTATTAATTGATAAAAAAGAATTAAGACCACGTAATTTGAGAAACGGCAAAATCAAATAGTGGTAAAATGTACTTAAATATTGTACCAAAACAGATTGGGCCGACATATTGAGTTTTATGGGCCGGGGGCAATTGGGAAATAAATTGAAAAAGCCCATTGCAAGCACCCCGAAACGACAGCGTAGCTGCCGTGGGTTGGACCAGCAGCCACGTCAGCAAGAGAGACACTCCCCCTCTCCTCCGCTCCAAAAACCACGCGCCCCCAGTAGCTAAAAATAAAATAGCCGAGAAAGTGAAAAAGGAGAAGGAAAAAAAAACAAGAAAAGGGGAAAAGAGAGAGTTTCTGTTTATTTCCAAAATCCGTGTGATAAGCTACGGGGAAGAGTCAATCGGGAAGAATTCGCATCTACCACCAGGTTTTCCCCTCTCTTTCTCCATTTATTTTCGCTTCCTTTCTTGGATGGCAAATCGGTGAATTTTTCAATCTGGAAGGGTCTTTGTAGCGGGGTAGAGGGATATCATATCGTTCACTTCCTCCTCGTAGACCGCGTGTCGGATTGATCCGGAGAGGCGATCGAAGACGGGATTTGGATGGAATGTGCTATGTAATTGATATGTTGAAATGTTATGTTGTGTGCCGAGAACTTTGCGCCTACATACACACACATTCGGCATTCCTCTCTTGGATTTGGAAGTTGGGATGCTCTCTCTATGTTGGGGTGCGCGGATCAGTAATTTCCCGCATGTTCCTACTTCCTCGTGCCCTGTCGTTGTATGATTTGTGAATGAGTGTGTGATGATGATTTGTTGAAATGTTATGTGCCGAGAACTTTGCACGTGCTTACACATTCAAATTCCTCGCTGGATTTGGAAGTTGGAAATGCGCTATGTTAGGGTGCGCGGAATTTTGATTTGCCAAACACACGTTAATTTCCCGGATATTCCTCACTCCCCGTCGTTCTATGATTTGGAAGTTATGTGTGCTCTGTTAGGGTGCTCGGGTTGATTTGTTGAAATGTGATGTGCCCAAAACATAATATAGAAGTTGGAATGCGTTATGTTAGGGTGCGTGGATCAGTATGTTGGAATTTTTATGCGCCAAACACACGTGTGCACGCTACTTTACGGGATATCCCTCATTCCCTGTCCTTCTATGAATGAGTGCCCAAAGCTGTCTGTTAGTTAGTCCAACTACAGAGCGAACGTGAGTTGTTGCTGATGTCTCTCTCTTCTAGAATAACTAGATTGTGATTAGCCTTTTGGTTGCTAGTTGGTGTGGAGGGGTAACAATCTGAATCTAGCTTATCCATGGCTCTTGCAGGTAATTTAATGGCTGTAAAACCGACGGTTGCTTTACGGGCTATTTTTGTTGGAGGCGTAGCAGTATTCGCTAAAGTAGCTGGCGTTATGAAGGCTGCCGGGGGCGTGAAGTTGGGTGCTGCAGCAGCTGCAGTGACTGCAGCGGCTGGCGCTGCTATTGCTGGTCCAAAGCAAGATTCTAAGGATGTATCTTCCAGAAAATGACATGCAATGAAACAAGGGCAGGAGTGATGCTAGTGTCTTGTACCATGGTTTCCTAGTTACCATGTTGTAGGAAGTGGGACGATTGTTGATGTTCGACTCATTTTACGCCACGATAGAAACATCTCGTTTTGTATTCTCAAGTAGTTATGGAGACGATTTTTTGGGCAAATGCAAGGTGCAACTTGCTTCAGCAGCAACTTGAAGTATGGCCAGATTTGGAGAGGCTAGCCATTTATAAGAAATCTGTTGTAGCCATTTAAGTACAGTATACGGATGAATTTAGGCCCAAAATACTAAGTCAATAAGGCTCCTCACGTAAGAAGTTGTAAAGACCAAATCCTTTCTCATTATATTGGGATATTGTACTGTTTTCGTCCTCGCATGAACCGTGTATCATGACACGTTGGCAAAGTAAAATAGACCGTGGTAAAAATAATTGGGAAAAGTCCACTTTCGTACCCTGTGGTATCGACCAAAATCACTTTAGTACCCTGTGGTAAAAAACCGATCAATCGAGTCATACTTATTCCAATTAACATCAAAAAGGGCCTCGGGCAGCTGCCCGGAGCTGCCCGAACCTACCCGAGCGCTGCCCGGGCCACGTGGTCAGCCACGTCACCAATTTTGATGACGTGGCGCCACGTCACCAAGAGGAGGAGGAGGAGACGGGGAGGAGGAGGAGGAGGAGGGGGGGAGGAGGACGCGGGGAGGAGGAGGAGAGGAGGAGGGGGACGGGGGGAGGAGGACGCGAGGAGGAGGAGGACGCGGGGAGGAGGAGGATGCGGGGAGGAGGAGGACGCGGAGGAGGAGGGGGATGCGGGGAGGAGGAGGAGGAGGAGGAGGGGAACGCGGGGGAGGAGGGAGACGCGGGGAGGAGGAGGGGGACGCGGGGAGGAGGAGGATGCGGGGAGGAGGAGGATGCGGGGAGGAGGAGGACGCGGAGGAGGAGGGGGAGGCGGGGAGGAGGAGGAGGAGGAGGAGGAGGAGGAGGGGAGGAGGAACGCAGAGGAGGAGGAGGAACGCGGGGAGGAGGAGGAGGAGGAGGAACGCGGGGAGGAGGAGGAGGAGGAGGAGGGGAGGAGGAGGAGGAGGAGGAGGAACGCGGAGGAGGAGGAGGAGGAGGAGGAGGAGGAGGAGGAGGAAAATCGGAGGAGGAGGAGAATTGGTGACGTGGCGCCACGTCATCAAAATTGGTGACGTGGCTGACCACGTGGCCCGGGCAGCGCTCGGGTAGGTTCGGGCAGCTCCGGGCAGCTGCCCGAGGCCCTTTTTGATGTTAATTGGAATAAGTATGACTCGATTGATCGGTTTTTTACCACAGGGTACTAAAGTGATTTTGGTCGATACCACAGGGTACGAAAGTGGACTTTTCCCAAAATAATTTGAAACAAGCATTGTATAGTTCATACATTACGCATCACCTAGGAACTAGGAAGTGCATCTTGGATGAGAAGGAAAAGAAGACATTGGCAATCGGTCAAGCATAATTAATTGTACAAGTAGCTGCTGTTAATTAATGAACATCAAAGTCTTCTCACTGTTCATCGATGCAAATGTCGGTCAACTGCGCAATTGGTTGGCGTCGTCTTCCCTATAGCACCCTGGATCGACTAGAGCTGCAAGTGAAGTCTGGCTTGCGCACGGAATACACCAGAAGATCCGGGCTTGGCGATTCTAGTTCAAGTATGGCCTGCGAAAGAAATAAAACAGAGGAGGAATTTGTGATCCTACCGTCTTGAAATTGTGACACTAACATTAACAGCGACTATAGTTACACGGACTCGCACCAGGACGTTCTCTCCACGCCTCAGATATGGTGCAGGGATGTAAAGATTGCACTGGGGTCCAACTGACTGTAGAAAGAGTCGCAGTATTAGTCAGACATGTAGTTGCAGATAACTAGTTGGGGAGAAAGAAAGAAAGCAAGCAAGGGAAACTATATTCACCGGCCAATATCTTCCAATGTTAATGTCGTTAACAAAAGCAATCCCTCTTCCCCAGCTACTGAATGATAAGAATGTATCCTTGGGCTTGTTCACAGTGAAGTTTCCAACATATAGCGCCGGTTCTTTGACAATCTCTGCAAAAAAAACCAACATCTTACGATTAGTTCTCAAACTAGGAAGCCCGGATGTAGCTGTCAGTAAAATTCAATTTTGAGAGCAATTTTAGCTTTTAATTCATAATCCAGTACCGGCGCCGCCTTCTATATTGGTCATGGTTGATAACCGAGCAAATGTAGAATTTGCAACTTGGGTGATGGGATTTAGTTCGAACACATTGTTCAGGTTGTTGACGGGAATTGGAATCATTTTCCACCCATGCAAAGCTTGCCGATCCAAATAAACAGAAGACAGTATTCCCTGCAATATGCACGAGACTTGGTAGCTGTCAGATCATATTGACTAACGAGCACAGTGACCTAACACAAAGACTCGAACCAAGTGAAAACTTAATCATCCTTGTCTTATGCACGTTACAGAGACTTGCCTAGTGTACCAAATTTGATTACTTAGAACAAAGATGGTAGCTAAATTCTTTAAATAACATTAACCTATCGCCTCCTCTTTAGTTAGGCCACGACATGCTTACTTTCACATCAACGTTCAGATTAAGTAATCCTAAAAAAAACGTTCAGATTAAGTATGACACAAGAGTTAAAAGATTTGGATTGACTGATCTACTTTACTAGCTGATGTAGTTGCAGGTATGCTTCTTAATTGAAATGTGGTGCTTTAGTCATACTTCAGCGGGCAGACACCAAGGATTTTAAAATATGAGCCAGGGAAGCAGACTACCATAAAGGGACAGCTCATGAAAATGTACAGTCCTTAACAAAGGTGAAGCAGCATTACCTTTCTGTCGAAGATGTATGGTCCATAATTTACTCGGCCCATGTTCTCAACCTATAGGATTGGAGGGGAGCTATTAGAAACGAAAAGAGAGCTCACTGTAACGAAGTAAACCTTCTAGACAGAATGATGGCCTACAATAACTGATTAAGCCTTTCTTTTGTGTGCTCCATCAAAAACAATGTCACATATTCCATATAAACCAAGGAAAAAGGTCAGCTTAGGAGCATGCTCAGCTTGATATTGATGCAACACCACAAAGACTTAAAGCTCCAAACCCAAACAATGTTACAATGTTAGGCTAATTAACAACATCTGTCCTGCCAGGACTGGCCTAACAAATCTGTTGCAAGAAATGGGGACACCAGTTCAATTGTTAGAACTTGTTGGCGATAATCAGACTTTTTTTTTAGAATTCAATAATCAGACATAACAGCTCATCAAACTAACTCTTTGATCCCAAGAAGTTTAATGCATTATGTATAATAAGATCAGTTAGGTACCAGAATAAATAAGGTCATAGCTGAGGTACATTTGGCACTGGGGAGGCCAAGGTTTTTGTTTGACCACCTTTGAATTTCACCAGCATAGGTTGGTCTTCCACCATTGTCTTCTGATGGGCAAAGTACAAAAACTTGGGCTTTGTCATGAACCTACAGAATGCAGATGACCAACTTTGACTCGCATAAAAAACTGATTGGTAATAGGAAGCTGAATGTCGGCTTGGCTAATATGAAGTGAGAAAGATTGCACATTCTTGTGGGAAAAAAGGAACATTAGCATGAAACCGGACGGGAAACACAAGAGTAGCTAAGAGTGAGGTCATCAAAGAGCACAATACCTCGGGTATGGACAAAATACTCCCCTCTTCTTTTGGCATGTACTTGGTACTGTACAGCATTAGTCCAAAGGTCTGCAAGAATGGAACATTTTAGCTTGGCACATAACAAAGTGATCAGTGTGCTAACTGGATATAGATTCCATAAGACCTGTCCCACTTCCTCCATTGGAACTGGTTCTTCAGATTCTACAACATTTCCATGGCTGCTCATACTGAGTAAATCAAAGAGTAATGCCTTCTTCTGTAATTGGATCGGTCCATATTCAGCCTTCTTATTGTTGGATGGAACTGTTGGAAGTGGATTTGCACTGTAGCGCTGTATAACTCTCTGAATTGCTGTTTAAAGATTAAAAAAAAATTTAGCTAGATATTCTATTTTTTAGGAGAAATGCAGGAAACTAGCATAAATTATATTAAAGATATCCATGACGTATGAAAATCCATGAAGATAGTTGTCATTTGAAATAGATCCTTAGCATCGTAAGGATGCCAAAGTACTAAAGATGGTAGGTACTGACATATGCAGGATTGCCAAAAGAAACATAAACTAGTTGACCAGTATGTCTACTACTACTTGGAGCAAAGAAGCAGATGAACTGCTAAGCCACTCTATTTAGTAAAAATCATGACCAGTACAAGATGATTACTGAGGAGAATAGTTTCAGAATATTGTACGGCATGACAACAAATACTTCAAACCTTTGTATTTAGCATTGTCCACATCTCCAGATTCTCGGATCGGCGCGTCCTGCAACCATTTCTGGGAAATTAATTGAAAAACTTGCAAAAAGAATGCAAAAGAAGCAATAAACAATGATACTCACGTAGTCATAAGAAGTGAGATCTGGTTTATAATCAGACTCACTAGCACCCGTATTAGCTCCACTATAAAATCCAAAGTTTGTTCCGCCATGCACCATCTGGAGATGACAAGGGATAATCTGTGATATTCTAGATATGCAATGGCTGAATAGGGGCAAGATTCTGGAACTTGTGGGCATACATACAGCACGGCAGAACCATTTCGAGACAAAATCTTTTCAAGTTGGTTTGCAGTGAAATCAGCATCGGTGCTTGCAATCTTCTCACCCCAGTGTGTCAGCCACCCGGTGTAAAACTCCCTAAAAGAGACGAATAATACTGAATTAATTGCTTGCCAAATAAAGCACTAACATCATTTGCTCAGACCCTTACGCAGAAAGTGGAGGAGATTTTCCAGGGGTGTTGAATTGCTTTTGAAGCTTGAATATAGGCCAAGGATCATCACCGGTGGTGAAGTCGACAGCTGCAGATGGCTAAACATCAATAGCTAGTCGTAGAGCCATGCTATTAGAAACCCTTATATAGATGATCTTGGAACTCCATGGGATTTAACAGAGATATGAGTCTAGCATAAGCAAATGGCAAGAGATTGGAACGAATGCAAATCAGTGCTCTTGTGACATAATAGCGACGAAACATCTAGTGAATGCCATGATCAGAACATAAAACCCAGATGAACAAGGAGGCATGGGTAAAGAAAAGCAGGCCAGTCTGGTAGCTTAAGTGAAGAAACTTGAGATCACAAAGAAAACAATTTCTTTTTCCAAGTCACCATATTAACTTGAAAAGCAAAGACATGAATTTTATCTTCACCTGAAAAGACTGAATCTCCCTTAATGGTTCCCTTGGTGAGAGTTTCCAAAGAGCCTCCATCAGTGGTGTACCTTCAAAGTCGAAATCATAAGAGACCGGCAAACAGAGGAATGATATTCTAACACACAAGAGTAGAGTGTAAACTACTAGCCATATCCATAAGAGTTTGAGCTACAGGCTATGATTTGTTTAACATATGCAAGATGTTATCTCATATATTTTGTAACAGCTTCAGAACGGGGGTATGAAGTACGTTCTTGCAAAGTAAAATGAACAGAATGGGCACTTCAATTCAAAAGAATGCAAATGCTCTCCTTCATTTTTGATTGATAGTGCATCCCTCAGTGTGGTACTGTGGTTCAGAAATTGCCTCAGAGCCTCTTAATAAAAGCCATATGGTTTGGATGAGAAAATACTAATAAAAGCCGTTCCCTCAGAGCCTCTTACAGGATCACTTTGTCCCCGAGATGTTCCCGAGCCAGCCTAACCAGGTGATGAAGATAAGCTTTATCATCTCCAAAAGAACCAAATTCGTTTTCAATCTGTTGAGGTAAGTTTCCTCTGGTTACAACAAAGTAAAAAAGTAGAAGGATGGGTAGAACAATGCATACATAAAATCAAGTAATCCATAAGAGATGAGGACCAATGATAATATCATTTCAATGTTCTTGCAAGATGACAGCACAATCGTAAATAGAACATAACACTGATACTAGCATTAGACCAAAATTTTAGAAGAATCCGTTGCAAAAAAAAACCATTTTAGGACAGAGTTTTCTGTCAACCAGAATATTTGTTCCTTTTGCAGAATACAACATAAGCGCCAAGAGACAGCAACCATCACTCTTTCTTTTTGTTTTAATTCAAATATGTCTAACCATATGAACTTTAGAACACCTGATCTAAGGATGAAGACTAATCCACCAAGCATAATATACGAGGAAGCTTTTCTTATCAATAATCTCTAGAGCCGCAGGACAAAGTACTCTTAAGGAACTTGGAGTAAGATATGAGCACCAGCACATTCGAATACCTGAACCATTATAATCGGCCCGCCATTGTGATAAAGAAGAGGAGCCACCTTAGGAAGCAACACTCCCCACCATCGGTCCACCTACAACCAATTCGAAAGATGACGACACGATCGAACAAACACAAGACAGCTCTCATTATCCGTGCGGATCACAACATACCAATTGAAGGTAAGCAGGATCAGATGATCTCAACCGAAGAGCTGGCTTCACGGCCAGCAACCAAGCAGGGAAACCCCCCAAGTCCCACTCTGCGAAAACAAAACAGCATTACTAACAGACCTCCCCGAAAAACCTAGAAAGGCAAATAGGCCAAGAGAATCCTGACCTGCACAAATGTACGGCCCGGGACGAAGCATAACAAGAAGACCATGGTTATGGCAGAGCTCAACAAACGCCACTAGATCGGCAATTCCCTCGAAAACGAGCTTCCCGCGACTCGGTTCGTGAAGATTCCACGGAACATAAGTCTGGATTGTGTTCAATCCCAACGCCTTTGCCCTCAACAACCTATCCTCCCAGTACTACACACACAAGTTCACATCCAAAATCTCAATCCCTAAAGCTTCAACTTCCTACTCGAATCAAATTCGAAAAAGAAAAAAAAAACTTCCGAGAGAGAGAAGATCTCTGCAGAATCACCTCAGGAACGACGCGGAAGTAGTGCAGGTCGCCTCCGATGATCCGGAACGGCTCGCCGTCCTTCCAGAACTTGTCGTCGTCGATCTCGAACCTCCGATTCCCGGCTTCCTGATTCAGAGGCTCGGTCGAGAGAGAGGCGAACTCTTTGCGGTAGCGGTTAGGAGAGAGGGAAGGGATGGGAGCGAAGACGGGGACGAAAGCGGCGAAGGCGATGAGAGAGACGAGAGCTATAAACAGCGTCGTTTTGGTGGATCGCTTCTTCCTCGCCATCTTGGAGTCCGCCGGAGCCGTCGTTTTGGTCTTCATCGCTTCATCTTCGGTTGCCGTTTTAAGCTTACTTGGAATGAGGAAGGGAAGAAGACGACAGTGGAAAGGTAGTTGACTCCTTCCGAAAAAAGAAACGGTTAATTACATCTAAGCATCATGCGTTATTCCAATTATTCATTTAAAGGCCTGCCACAAAAGCTACTGTTTTATTATACGTTACCGAAGTCAATTTACATTACAAAAAACTTATTTTGTTAATTTATGGTCTTAAATACTTGTTTGAAAAATTTTGTTAAAGATCGTTTGGGTATAGAAAAAGATCATTTTGGGATCCCACTAAAGATCGTTTAGGTATAGAAAAAGCGTAGGATCGTAAATTGGATCTTAAGATTCTACTAAATAGATAAAATTATATAAATAATTAAGAAAAATAACCTTAACATAAATTTTTTCACTAATAATTAAAATATGAATTTAAATAACTCTAAAACTATTAATTTCAGATATATTAATATAAATTTGATTATTCTAAATTTTCTGGGCTCAACAATCATCAATCGTTTTCTACAGAAATATGAATCTACCATGTCCATAGAGACAATATTAAATGAAATAAAGTTTGAGCACTGGAATTCAATAATGTTAAAACTTGTTAGAATAATATTGTCGTATGATCTAAGATTAGTAGATCAATAATTATTCGGATAACAAAAATTATTAAAAAATATTAAATAAAGTATAGTAGATTTTGGTGTTTGTCTATATATAACAGCGACAACCAACAATTTCGTTTTTATAACAAAAATTATAAAAAGATATTAAATGAAGTACAGTAGATCTCGCAGAGTATACGAAATATCTTTTAAAAAAAGGAAAGCCAAAACAAAAAAGGGAAACAGCTAACAGGAAACGCCAAAAGCTAAGCTAGTTGGAACTTTGGAACCCCTCTAAATTTTAGATCTTACGAGTAATTGCTGCGATTCCACCGCTCCAACTCAATTTCTGATCTTGCACGCACTTTAACACGATTTACCCATGATGAAGCGTAAGTTCTTAAGATCTTAGGAGTTTATTTCCGCTCCTAACAATCTTGATGCAAAGTTCATATCCTTCTTTATTTTGGATTTGATCATTCGAGTTTTTCCTTCCTCGTTTTTGTCTCAATAGAGTCTTTCAATTTTCGGTCCTCTTCCTTGTTACTTAGAAATGATTTCGGAAAAAGGAACCACCAATTTAGGTATAAGATACTATCATTACCAATTGGACACAGACATTATAGCTTTGACCCAATTTCAAGAATTCCACACCGGATGATATGGGGCCTTGGGAGCCCAGTGGCACCTTCATTGTGGGCCTTAGAAGAGACCGTGGTTGCTGCCGGTTATATTGGAGCCCAATCCACAACAGATGGGATTCGAATCTTCGTGGGCTTCTATTTATAATACTTTTTTTTTGTGAAGTTCTATTTATCATACTTATATATATATATATATATATATATATATATATATATATATATATATATATATATATATATATATTTTAGGGGATATAATACTAATATATGGTAGCCGGGAAGAGGGACTTTTTCACTGTTCCATTGCGGGCTGGGCCCATTTTTATATATTTTTTCCGATATTACTTTAATACATTTAGTCTTTATTGTGGGAGCAATGATTTCCTCATTATTTCCTAGGATTCCTTTCCTGATGGCACCCGAACCAATGACTATCGAGTGTTTCCTACGGGAAGCCGATGCAATAATGTTTGAAAAATATTGTCATCGTTTAAAAATAATATTTATCTTAATATGAATTAATTGATTTAATCACTTTTACTGGACTTAACTGTTCGTGGATATGTGTTTGGGGTTGAATTTCCGACCTCCTCGACCATCCGACGGGAATTTTAATTGGTTAGGATAGAGTTAATCGGCACTTGGATCTGATTTACGTAGCAAATGGTTCATTGAATTAGGACAAAATGCATGTTTATTCAAATTCATTAAAACTCAAACGATCAGGAGAGAATGCAAAAAGTTATGGCGTTGCTCACATGAAATGACTATGGGAGGGCACAAAATTGGCTTTGGGATTGGTGGGGTTACATCAAAGGAAAAGGTTATTATTTTTTTTGAAAGGTAAAAGTTTATATCATTCTTGAAAATATGTTACACCTAACAGTGTCCAGAGAATAAATTCATCTAATCATATAATACCTAAGAAAAATACATAACAAAATGCATAAGATATGCACTAAGTTATGAAATTTTTAAAATAAATCAACCCAAACCTGAAGTACCCCGCCCCCATCAAAAACACATTTGCGAAGACAACCCTTAAAACTCGTAGACATTTTCACACATCTCCTTCAAGATTCATACTCCTTGACCCCTGTTTGACTTCACCCCTCCTCTCCCTTATGTCTTGATTTCTTGTATGAGCATTGGAGGAACATCTCAGTCTACTCGTGCAAGTGTCGTGAAGAAATAAACTGCTCTCATCCATTCTCAAGGAACTTGTCTTCACCACGAAATTAGGAATAAAGGTCAAATAATCTTATATATTATCTTAAAAGATTTATAACATGTAGTATCTATTAGGAATAAAGGTTTAATCCTATCCATTAGGATGAGATCATAATAAATTTAATTTAATTTAATAAAATTAATAAATATATATTAAACTAACTACATTCCAATAATTTAAAGTTGACACATTTTGTTATCTAAATAACCATGGGACTAGATTTGGTACTGGAGTGACCTTTCCAATATGATCCTAGAGGGCGAACCATTTTATCTAGCACATTTTAACTGTAAAACTATTCTATCATAAATGGGCGAACTATTCTATCATAACAGGACGAACCATTTTATCCTGGTCGGGGTCCCGATTTTTTCGGGACGGTTCCGTGAAACTATTTTATTATAACTGGGCGAACCATTCTATCATAACTGGGCGAACCATTCTATCATAACTTTGCGAACCATTCTATCATAACATGACAAACCATTTTATCTCTTAGAACAGTCCTATAATGTTTTACAAATCGAGGACCGAATTCACTCTCAATAACCATGTATCATTTGATTTATGCTAGTTAGTGGTTGTCTCGAAGTTTTTTTCGAAAATTATGATATTTAGAATTAAACGTTATCCACACTTAATTTAGGAAAAGGAAACACCGCAAGACTGTATTGGTTGTCAAAAAAAAGTATTGGTGCCTGGGGAATTGTGCCTCCCTCTCTGCCCCGCCGGCCACTCCTTTTGTTCCCTCTATTTCTCTGATTAGCTGCCTGCCAATATAGAGATCCGACATTGCTTTAACATTCCCATGGTTAAGTCAATGTCAATAATTTTAGATTTTTTTTTGTTTTCAATATTTAGAATCAACCATCATAAAATGCATATATTTCAATAACGTCGTTTCCATTTGTAACTGTGTTACAGCTTTGGAATTTCTTTATAAAAAAATGTAGGATTAGTAATTATGTCACTATTTGAGAGAGAATGAAGATATCGGTACGAAAAGGATTATCCCCTAAAATAGACGCACTTTTAGTTTTACATGGTAAGGGATGCTCTATTGGACTTGATTACAATTATTTAGAAACTCGGAGTTATGTTTGAAACTTTTGTTTCTTTGGTTGGCCTAACACAAACAAAATTAAGTTTCTCAAGATTGTATTGGTTAGTATGATGTTTTGATTCCGTGAAAAAATACTTCAGGAATACTACATTCTTCATTCTTAATACCAAAGACGTAGATCAATTTAAAAAAAAAATTGTTCAGATTTAATTAGATATCTCAATTTTGAACTTAATTAAATCTATAGTTGCATCTCAATATTGACTAATCAGGATTTAAGACCAATAAATTAATACACCCGTGAGCCTGCGCATTCTCCTTACACAGCCTGCGCAGCTCTGTCCTTCACAGCATCATCGTTTACAAATACAAATTTCCCATCATCTTTTTTTTTGGTCGAGAATTTCCCATCATCTTTCGTAGCGCAATCGATCAAATTAAAAGAGTATGTTTTTCCTACCGTGATTATTATTTGACTCGAATTTAAATTACGTAGTATTTTTTTAACGTCAAATCAGCCATCGTAGCATTCTAAATCACCAGTATAAAATAAAAAAAAGTTACCAAACTAAGGTCGCGTACACATTATATGGACAATCTCAGGAACCCGATGCTTTCTTATTGTAACCCAGCCCATACGTCCATATTTCATTGTTAGCTTTTATATATGCTGTGTAAATATTGGTTTTCTTTTGAAAAGTAAAAATTTATTGTAATATTTACGCTGGAAAAAAACTGTAGTTTCGCGGCAACCATTTAAATATTGGAATATATAGAGAGATGCAATATATTATCAAATTTTCATATTAAACAATAGATTACCAAACCCCTTTTGTTTCTATTTTTTTGGAAAATTCTTTTGTTCTTTCTATTCATTTATATACCCAATGTATAAGTGCAGCAAATCTATAAATTTATTATTATAAAGTTTTGAATAAGATTAAGGAATCTAATATTATATCATAGTGAAATTTAAGCTTGTTATACTAGTCAAAAACCACACATAATTGTTGTCTTCAAATTTGAATTCATTGAAAAGGTAGGCTGCTAATATCATTTTTGTTTTTAATATGTTCTTCCGATTAATAATCTATTGGGTTTTTGTTAAAGTACTTCCGGACCGTGCACGCACTTTCGCAAACTATAAACAATTAAATCAACTATAGAGAGATGATTTATTTTAACTAAAATATTTGAATTCTAATACTTGTGAATACAACGATGTTAAATATTTATTATGGATCTTTGTCACATTTCAAAAATCTTACCTGATTTAAATATGAATTAGTAAGTTGTCCGGTTAAAAAAATTACACTTTCAAGTTACCACATGTAATAATCGAGATTTCAACCATCATGTATAAGTAAACCATTTTTTGGTAAGTATATATTTCATTTCACAAGAAAATAATATTTCCATAATGTATAAATAAACCTTACAAAAAGAAAAATCATCGAAAACGGGGCCCACACGTGATACATGTCAGAGTGTATAGATAGACATTGGTTTTTGGTATGGTCTTTATAAATAGATGAATGCTCTCTATACATTAATCGTTGCTGCCGGTGGAGCTTTACTTATACGATCGTTATTCGTTAATCTATCCAATGTCCTAATCATCATTAACAAAGCCCCGGTAAAAAATAGTCCAAGTAGTATATAAATTGAATCATGAGCTCTTAAATTCAAGTCCGATTTAATTAAATTCGGCAACGATTTAGAAAAAATAATAAAGCCAAAGAGCAACAACCAATAACCAATGTAATATCATTACTAGCCACAAGGCATATACCGAACCATCATTAACATCATACGAAGAAACTAATTAATCTTCCCTTGGGGAAGATTAAGGAGAAAAGGAGTAGCTAATTAACAATAATTTAAAACATCACCATGGATTTTGGGAGTGATTAGTGTGCTCATTAGAGGGATTAGTGCTAACCCAACTCCCAAGACCAGCAGCCATATTAAGTATATCACTCTGAGACAAAGGCCTAAGACCCAAGAAATCTCTGGTCAAACCTTCACTATAGCCACTCCCGTTTCCACTATTGCCACCCACCCCCTGGTTTGACAACGAGAGCGGCTCCCCGAGGCTCCCGTCCTTCCTGAGGACCCCGGAGACGAATGCGTCCTCTAAGGAGGTCCCATCGAACCCGGCGGCCGCGTGATGAGGAGACGAGAAGGAGTTCATCATGTCCTGGAGGAGAGACACCGATGATAGCCCATGAGGATGGTCTTGGTGATGGTGGTGTGGGCTTGGCAACCCAGTCGGAGCGGGGATAGCGGGTTTCGAGCTGATGGTTGCTCCAATCTGGGCTGCTTTCTGGAGCAATGCAGTGGCTGACATGTGAGGGGAAGGAGCCAAAGAAGGGTAAGGAGGAAGCAAGCTTGTAGTATTAGGGTTAGGGTTTGAGTGGTCTTGGTGATGATGATGATGACGACCTAATCTTGATGATGATGATGAGGTTGGTGAAGTTAGGTCAATGTTGGGTTGGTTTGGAGGTTGGCAAGCAAGCCAAGGTGGCAGCTCTGCCCTAGTGCTGCTTTGGAGATGCTCCTTCTTAAGAGATGGTGATGAAGAGAATGTATGGGATTGGAGCTGGAGATGATCTTGGTGAGGGTTACTAGTGAACTGATGGGGAAGTTGGAGGTTAATGGAGGAGGAGGGCCCACCAGAGGAAGGGATGTGTAGTTGGTTTGGTGGTAATACAAGTGATGGCCCTGTGATGGCTCTTGCACTCTCCTCTGCTAAAGCATCACAGAAAGCCCTGTGGGTGATGAAGCTGTCCCTCCTGTTAATACAGAAAACAAGAGAAATAGGTGAGAGCAAGGAATGGTTTACGAAAATAGGACCCAACAATATCGTACACGCTTTTTTCCCAAGTAAAAAAGAGGGATGTAACACGAGAATTTTCTAGGTTACCTATCTTAGTTCTATTTTTGCCCACGCACATTTAACTACAGAATTTTGATGAAAATCAGTGCATTAGCGCTTGTATGATCACAACCGACAGTACTCTACTCTAATTTATCGTGAAATTCAAATAAAAAAGCGTTGGCAGAAGAGAACAAAAGGAAACCCCCAAAAACAACAAAGTAAGTGTGCATCCCCGTGACAATAATGGCACCACCATTTGACTTTCTCCCTCCTCTCTTTTTTATTGCTTCCTTTCTGCATCATCTTTTTAAGTATCCTTGGGAACTACAAGGACAATTTCCCACCTAAGCTACGGCCTCGTCATTAGTTAAATGCCAGCTATACTATGGCCATCTTCCTTCTCTCTCTCTAGTCCATATTTCTTGTTCAATTTATCTCTAATTGTAAATGTGGGAAGTTTTTAAGAAGATGCCACATTTAATGCAAATTCTATTTGCTCATTTATGCCCATATCCCAACAGTAACAAATTAATGGCAACTTTTTCATAAAAAAGCCATTTATGTCATGTGAGTGCATAGATTCCTAAGTGAAACATCACTGACATTGTAGGATTCCAAGAGGATATCCAATCATCAAATGGGAAAATGCCCAAAATCGACACTCATCGAGCGGACTAATCAATACCTCGAGAAAAGGGTTCCGCAGTCGCATCTGTACTCCTTGGTGCCACAGGTCTTGGAGTGAGCTTTCCAGTCGGACCGAACAGCGTAGCGCTTGGAGCACTTGTCGCATTTCCACTTCTTCTCGCCGTGCTTCCGGTAATAGTGCTTCTTGATCCCCGTGAGGTCCCCGAGCGCCCTCGACGGGTGGTGGTGGACGCACGTGACCTCCGGACACACGTACACCTTCTTCTTCACCTCCTTGCTCGTCCTTTGCTTCAGCTTCCACGGCAGGTTGTGTCCCCTCCTGTGAAGCTGCAAGTTCTGGTCCCTTTGGAACCCTTTGTTGCAGATCTCGCACACGAACCTGTTCGTCGCTACGAGTGTCTTGGGAGACAAGGACACCACTTCCGCGTCTGGGTCTGGATCCGAATCAAGTTAGCTCCTTACAAAAACCTAAAATAAAAAAAAACATGTCTTGAGGTGAATACTTGGCCTAAAACCTACCTGGGTTTCCTGGTAGGTTTCTCTTTTTCTTGGCTGGAGGAGCTTGGGCTGAAGATACACTTGCTTGGTCACCTGAAGCTGAAGTGAGATTAGACATGTTCAACTTTCACAAGCTTTTATAGAGATCTTAATGAGCTTGCATGGTGGGTGAGGGTTTTTTATTAGGGTTTAGAAGATCCACAAACTTCATCATTTGATGGTTTCTTTTTTTTTCTTTGCTATGTTTTGGCACCGGCCAAAGAGACAACTTTGGGGGGTTTTTTTTTTGAGAGACCAACAAAGGAAACAAGGAGGGGAAGAAGAAGAAGAGGGAGAAAGAGACAGAGGAAAAAAGGAGAGCACTAACAATCTAGTTAGGATTGGAAGAAGATGGCCATAGCTTCCTAGTGTACACCAAGAAAAATCCAACCACAACAACCACACAAGTTTATCTATGGAAGAAGAAATAAAGAAAATGGTTCAGAGACAAGAGACAACTAGAGAGAGAGAGAGAGAGAGAGAGAGATGTGGATGAGAAGAAGGTTATTGAGAGGGAGAGGGGATGGTGGTGTGTGATCCTGAAGAGAGTCCAAAAGAAGAAGAAAAAATGGGGAGTTGGTCTAAGTTGTAAGAGATATAAATTTGTAGGGAATTTTGAGTTCAAATCTTACGAATGTAAATATGATTGAGAGAATCACTTCCAAAATAAGTTCAGATTTTTTAGGGAGCCCTTACAGCTGAACTCTGACGTTGGACTTTCTGTCTTTGCTCTTGTTCTCTTGCTCTCAGTGACTAGAAAAAAGAAAAATCACCCATTTCTTTATTGTCCATTTGCTCTTTTTATTAGTTATTTAGCTAGCTAAATTAAGTTGATTAATTAGTTATTTTCATTTCTCCCTTTGTAAAGATTTAAACCCTTTTCTCTTTCCTTCCCCTTTTCCCTTAATCACTCCCACGCCTTTCCCTTGTCCTCCATAAAGTTGAGTGCTTGCAAGAAAAAAAGCACAGCCAGCTCATATGCAAAAGGGGAGGCATTATTATCATTATTAACCGAGTTAATCTAATTGGTAAAAAAATTTGAATTCTCGAGATTTTAGATTCAAGTTTTATAAAGGGAAAAGATATCAATGTGAGAGTCACCATTAAATAATATATGACATTGTTCGACTTTGAATACCATAAATTTGAAAAAAAAGGAGGCATCATTAACCTATAGAATTTGGAAAAATAAATCATATGGTTAATGATCAATTTGAGCATGTATAATTGGGTAGTACTTGGTACTCACCCCATAGATTTCTCTAACTTTTTACTGCAATGATGGAGTTGTTGATTAACTTCTACCAACCAAACCGGCTAAAAGCTTCCTTCAGAATTTCAGCTTTTTTTAACCAGCCAACCAATTAGTATAATATCTATGGGATGGCTATTTTTAATTGGAGAAGTGATGGGCTGATGATTGTAAGTATAAGTAAAGCAATTGTTGCGAGATTGTGTTCATTTAGTAAAATGCGAGGGTTGTTCAAATCGATCTGTTGTTCAAAATAAATAATTAAATTATTTTATGAAAGCTCAATTAATTTTTCAGCTATTAATATATCATGGTTATTAATTAATTTCAGCTCATGTTAAATAAGATTTCATATTTTGTACATGAATCCAATAAAATTGGAACCTGATGTTGGAAATCTGTTGGCTTTAATATATGGTACATGCTTAGATTTAGGCAGAAGCATTGACATGTGTTACTGTGTACTCTGCATATCATATTGATAATAGTCTTGACCTCCTATATTAGACCTAACTATTGTTAAAATTTAATTCGTAATTCGATTCAATTTGTTAAGTATTTTGACTGAAATATGTAAAACATATGTCCTCCGTCATTTTATCTACATTTTAACACCTATGTTGTGAGAAAGGCATCACATAAATGGCCCTCTGGCAGAATCTTGTACACACACTACTTCACGGGCTACAAGTGTGGGGTCACAGCCTCAAAATCATTTTGTGTCGTGATCATATATAAATTTTGAATTTTATTTCGGCCACAATATTTTGGTTTAGACTATTTGATATACGAACAAGACTAATTCTAGTTAAAAAAAATTATAGATAGGTCTCCCAGAAAAAATTGTTGTTGGTTGTGAAGGCTGTGCATATTACGGGGAAAAGTTTCCTATGTATTGCAGATAAAATATATATGTGCATATATATGCATATTTTTGGTTGAAATTACTTACTCTGTATACACCTACTAAGCCAGCTAAATCAACTTTGAAGCATATATAGATTTTTTAGGACGACAGGACGAACATTATAGATAAAAAAAATAAATAGCATATTAGTAAATGGTTACCCACTTGGTTAAATTATAACAAATAAATACAAATAAATGATAGCACATAATAGATAACTGATTATACACGGTTGGAAGCAAATTACAACATATATGTTCTGTCATTCAAATGATATATATTTTACATAATAATTGAACATTGTCAGATTTTATAAATATATAATTTTTAAAATGGAATATTATCAATTATTATTTGGCATTTTCATTTTTAACCAATGAGGCCTCAGTCAAATAATGCATCTACTTATGGTCTGTACCAAATTAGGAGTTATTAAAGCATTCCCGCATTTAAAATGGTGAGTGATCGGATCACTAACTGTGACAGCAACTGAAAAGATAGAGGACCTTGATATATAATAATTGGAGACGGTGCTTCACTACTTGGGGAGTTAATTTTATAATATATAATATTTACTAACTGATTAATCGATGTGCAAGTCTAATAGTTTTTTTTGAATAATGTTAAAATTTTTCTAAAAATATTTAACAATAATGCAATCACAAAATTCGAAATATTTTGATTGAATTAAAATAATAACAATTAGTTGATATAAGTGTCCGTTAATGGATACTTTGGGGAAGCTTTCATTAGCAATACAATAATCTTTATGTAAGTGCAAGTTTCTATGAGATCGTGATCATTTTAAATTAAAATATATATGGGGAATAAAGAATTGGGGGTGTTCATAATGATAAGTATACATGTTTTGTCTTCTTCTTGTTTTATTCTGCAATTATTTGAGCTTTTGATAATGGGATCTTGCTAGAACCAATGTCTCAATATGCTTCAACAGCTCATCAACTTTGAGTTTAACAATTAACAAAAAAAAACCTTTCAAACAAAATAATTAACCAAACAACTTTTGAATTACGTACGAAACCACGAGTAGTTTAGTGAGTGGATTCGGTATTGCTCTTTAAGTACGTGCATGAAGTTATTTCGTCTTGTGATGTCACAGATAATTAAAAATAGAAAATTGATTTAATGAAATTTAGCTAATTCATCGTTTAATTAATATAGGAAAATATTTCGAAAGTTAATAAAATATGCAGGTTGCAAGGGGTTTAAACTCAAATTACGTTGGACAAAAGTTTATTAGTACTTTGTGGTTTAAAAAATTCTTTTATGAATTAATTTTTTCTAGTTGATATATCTTGTGGCGTTTTGACATGACCAATTTTTAACTCTTATAAAATAAATAAATAAATAACCTAAAATTAAAAAAAATGTAAACTAAAAATAATAAAACTTGGAAATATCGCTTCTTTCTCCTTTGAAGCTTGATTAGTATTTAATTTCTGGTTTATTAGTTAATCACAGTATAATCAAGGAATAACACTGAGAAGGATAATAATAATAATAATAATAGTAGTAGTAGTAGTAGTAATGATGTGTCATTTTATGGCTATTGAAGTTTCAACCACAAGAAGTTGAATTTCTTGTTTCTTTCGTAGCCTCCATGAAATAGGAGAAAAAAGAAGAAGAGTAACGCCATTTTTGTCACATTATGTGGTGTATCTGTTTGCTTAGGTACTAAGATTGTTGGCGTTATATTCAATTCATTCACTCAAAAAAATTGTTCATATGTCACTGAGTGACACGTACAGACTACCTGCCAAATATTTGACTCCTTATAACGCTACCTATTTCGATTCTACAATTATACACATGTATACAAATCTGACCTTTATGAACAAAAACCAATCTCACAAAATCATCTCTCCTCGTGCAAGATTTCTCAAACGGAGCCCGTTTGAATTAATGAGCTGAAGTTTTTACAGTTTAGCATACATGTTGGTATGAGTTTAAACACTTTGTCTCACATCCCATGAAACAAGGACCGTGTGAGGACAACAGTGAATTCGAGATTAACAAATAACGAATCTACAAATATAACCTAAAATGTTGAGATAATTGGTAGGATCATTCCGATATGGGCTTGAACACTTGTTCTTGCATGTCGTGAGAAGGATCGTGTGAAGATAGCAATAGGTCCCAGATCAAGCGACCATGTTAAATCTTCATATTCAACCCAATGATCTTAAGATTATCCGGAAGTAAATATTTTGTATTTATAAACAAGTCAAACTTTCTTGCAGTGTGATAATTTATATTTATATATATATGATATTGGAGCAAATCAATTTCGTGGTTGTGAACTTTTGGTTGTGGACATCTAGATTTTAACATTTAGTATAATGTGAGAAAAAAAATCAAACTTACAATTATACACATATATACAAACGTGACCTTTATGGACAAAAACCAATATCACAAATTCATCTCTCCTCCTACAACTATCAATGTATAATATCAATACGTTTTTTCAAATAAAATTTGTTTAAATTACTATCTAAAATTTGCACGATTTAGCATACGTGTCGACAGGGGGCTTGAACAATTTGTCTCACATGTCGTTTAACGTGAGTCGTGTGAGGACAACAATGAGTACAAGATTATCTGACCATGTTAAAATTTTCATATTCAACCCAAACACTTAAAAAGTAATAGGAAGATAGATTTTTCAAGTCAATCACCCAAAAACTTTTATTGCTACCGCTTTCTGTATTTGTTTAATAATATTGTATATACCTCTTTATTTCTTCTCCTTTTTTTTCGCTCCTCTCTTATAAATCCATGTACAACTGTTCTTTGGTTCAAGCACATAACCTTGAATGAGCATAAGTACGTGCATGTTTTTTATTAATCTTTGCCTCGGTCATCAACTTGAAGCTTAATTATATTAGTTAGTCTTTGGTCTCTCCTTATCACCAAACAAATTAACATAAGATTGCATAATTTAATTAGGTTTGGAGTCCAAACATAAAAATGCAACTATGTTAAACTGTGGTGGAAAAACTCTATTTGAATCTAAAGTGGATTAATAGTAATTAAGTAGAACATACCTGGTGGCATTAAAAAACAGTATTAGATAATAAATACTTGCTATACGAATTTTGTCATGAAGGCGTAGATTTGACAAAAATTCAAGATTCAAACTTTAACAAAATGTAATTTTTGGTATAAAAAATTTATTTTTACAAAATTTTTTTGTCATATTTTAAATATTATAAACGAGTTGAATCTAGATAAGTCAAATTAGTAGGTGTGATATTATTAAAAAAACAGTAGAACATGCGCTAAGGCTTCACGAGTGGGCAGACATGGAAAACATCGTGACCCACTTCGAAAATGATTGAAAGCTCAATTGTCCCATTTATTTTTCCAAAAGTTGGAAACACACACAAAAATTCTCCCACCAAACTTTATAAAACCACATGAATTCTCCTACCCATAGATTCATGCACCACAATTTCATAGAAAAAAAGTCGTTGACCCTTTACATGCAGTAGTTCTAACACAATAATATTTCTCCAAAAAAATACAGATGGCGACTACTACAATATGGAGTGTTACCAATTATATATAAAAAAGATTACCCCACATAAAAATATTCGACGCTTGCGAGACCTACCAACTCTGGTTACAACTTGGAAGTTGGAACTATACGGGATATGTTAATATAAATTATTATTACACTTTTTAAAATCGAACATCATCGAAATTCGGTATCAATTATAAGCTATAATTTTCATGTTCCAATTACCTCCTTTCACCGTCAGCCTTGCACACCCGTGACAGGGATAGATCAAAAGTAATTTGATCTCAATTTGTACCTCACATGTGGATGGTAATTATTGCTTAAAAATTTGCACATCAATGCAACATTTCTGAATTGTCCTTGTTACGAACCCTTTTTTCCTCCCATACAAGCTGTTTCTCATTTATTTCCTTTGACCAAAAGTTGAGCATTCACTAATACAAGGTGGGTAGGATGGTGACATATTTTTGCCTCGTTTTCCAGAAGTTGGTGGGTCAATTCCCACCTCTTACTGTCTAGAAATGACAAAATTTTGTTTGCGAAAAGAACAAAACTCAATGCAGTCTAGAACCCTAGAATTTAAGCCAACTCGTCTAAATTTTGCTGTCGACCAAAAAAAGTTGAGTATTCGGATATTTAATAATTAACTTAATCTTCGTCTCGAATTATAAGTTTCGCTGTCACAAGAGATGGAAAAATTCCTTTTGGTACCTGTCATCACCAAAATTTGCCCATGTTTTTTCTTTCCTTGTTTCTGAAAAAAATCTTGTGCTGGGACCTACTTTGGGAAAACGACTACCGGTATATTATTGAACTGACTTCCCGGCGGCAATAAAAGAAATATGTCTGTCTGACGTATTATAGTCATGTATATCTTGAGTTTTGAAAGGTCTATCGCTTCTATATATTGCCAAAATAAAAATATCCAATATCGAGCACTATTTAAAAGATAACTTTTTTATTAGTATTTTTTTATTAGTAAGACTTAGAGTTAAAAATTGAAGTCCCTGATTTAATTTAATGTCAATTTAAGTGCATCGAACGACCTGAAATAATCAAAATAACTTCACAGCTCTGTTACATTGGTCATACCTAGCCAGTTCTAATTGACTAACCTATGGTTAATTTTTTTTGTTTGTGAATTTCTGATATTTATTGTCCAGCAATGTCCGATTAGAACACCAGAATTGTGAAGTTTTATTTATTTATTTAGAATTATGAGTGAAGATTGTTGATTGCTTCTGTCAAGAGATGGTTCTTCGCCCAAAATATGGGACACAATTTTGACCATTCTCTTTAGGCTCGGCGGGAAACGGGCACTTTGTTGCCTCAAGTTGATGGGCTCGTGCATGACGGGCCCAATTTGGGTTTCAAGTCGTATTGGGTCGAACCATTAGGGAACATAATAAAGCAAGCCCAAGCAAGTTGTATTGGGTATGGCCGATTGGGCCGAAAAAATTGTTAAGTGACCACCGAAGAACCAAGTTATTTGGGTGAGTGGATCATCAAGGAAAATAAAAAATAGGTGATCATGAGCTAAAATTTATTAAAGTTGGGTGACCACGAGTGTCTTTTCTTTTCCACTTGTCGAATATCAAGTTTTTTTTTGTCGAAACCACGTGGTATTCGTAGAAATATTGAACTTGTACATTGACCAAAAAATAAAAAAAAAGTATATCAATGGTTAATATTAAAATGACAAATACTTCATCAGTAGAATAGTTGATCACTGGCTAAGGAATGTCACGTTGGTTTCTCTTATGTTTATCATTGTTTCTAAAAGGGATTTGGGAGGTGAACCAAATTAAAATGATCCGCCTAGTCTAACCGGAGATTTTTTATATAAAATATTTTATTAATAATTATGTTTAATATTAAAATGACAAATATTTCTAAATAATTTTTAATTTTACTGAAAATTTATATTTATAAGTATCAAAATCATAATTTAATCACTTTTATTCAAAAATTCAAAAGATATTTTTGGGCAATTTTATGTGGAACGGCCGGTTTAATCGAATGAACCAGTTGAACATCGATCCAACCGTTCTTTAAGGTTTTGCAGAAAAATGACATAGATTTTTCTTTGATACGTACCCCTGTAAAGACTGGTACTATTCAATTCAACATTTTGTTCGTTCGAATTTCCGGCCAGACAGCATTTTTCAAACAATGTTATTTACATTTGTTCTCTTCACAAATTCAAACTCGATAACTTTTAAAAACTATTTTTTTACTATTTAAACCAATTCTCCTATTCATGTACTGCTACACAATTAGAATCACACTTTTATTATCCAGCACCTTCTTCTTCACTTGCAAAGTTTGACATGGATGTGGAAAGTAAAGGTAGATGATAACCACAACATATCTTGACAAGTCAACTAATCTCATGGTTGTCAACGGGGCCAGAATTTCAGCGCAGGATAAAGCATTGACTATTGAGGCTGGCATAGTACAGCCCATCTTTCCTTTTTTGAATATAAAGAAGATCCCATCTCATGGATAAGGGATGGGGACTTTTCAGGTCAAAGATTTCATTCTTGTAGCCGCATTTCGTGTTCTAGCTTGCTCCGTTTAAGTAGTAAAAAATTTAGATTCTCTTAATGATGTCTTGGGATCAATTTTTATAAATACAAAGCAGAGCACATCTCATGGATAAAAGATGGCGACTCTTAGGTCAAAGATAGTAATCTAGCCTACTCAGAACTGTTTTTATATGTAAAATTTTATTAACCATCAAAAATAATATCAAATATGTACTAGTACACTATACTGTTAGTGTCAGTTAAACAAAAATAATCTCCTAAAATGGTCAAAATATATTCAACTATATGTATAACATATGCTACTAGATAAGTAATATATTTGACATTAAACCACTCGAACTTGTTCCAAAATTATTAGACTTGTATTCTCTTAAAGATGTCTTGTGTTCAATCTTCACATATGAAAAAAATATCATTGGGAGAATCTTTTCTAAATAAAAATCTAACATTACTCAATTCTGATATGTTAATGGAAAGAAACATTCGAAAAATTAATTTTTCTCATAACTCAATCATCCATTATATTTTTTTCCTTCTCCATCCAGCTGTGATTTATAGTATTCGAAAAAGTCTACTGAAGTACCCTGTGATATCGCAAAAAATTAAGTCAATATCCTGTGGTTTAAAATATATCAATTGAGTCAACTTTATTGCAATTAAAATCAATTAAAGGCCTCGACAGTTGCCCGGACCCTGCCCGTTTTGCCCGGACCCTGCCCTGCAACGTGGACGAGCCACATCAGATTTCCCTGATGATGTGGCCGTCTCTTCTTCTTCTTCTTCTTCCTCCTCCTCCTCTTCGAAGAAGCGAGTATTACTACTGTTGCCACTCTTTTGAAAACTATGACTCTTTCCTCCATTGGATTTTAATTGTAATAAATTTTACTCAATTAATATATTTTAAACTGCAAGGTACTGATTTTATTTTTTGCGATATCATAAGATACTTAAATAGACTTTTTCCTATAGTATTTATTTAGTCGGGCAAATAACATATTTCAGCAAATTCAAACATATCTGCTCCGGGAGCACGTTTTGCGGATCTCTACCATTATATCTTATATTAATATGTTATCTTATCTTAAATTTATTATATCCAATAGAGTCGTCTAATTTCTTTGGCAATACATATACAACGATCTCGTTTATCACGCTGTTGATGTCATAATGTAGCTTTTCATTCACTTTTGGAATGAGATTCATATGTATATGGATTATCCGGAATTACTTTTTAAGTCCTGTGAATGTAAATACATCATTGAAAGAATAATTTCTTAATAATACTTAAAAAGTGAATACAATCTAAATACCGCAGATTCAAATTTCAGCTTGCTAGTTATATTTACTAGAAATTGTGTGACACGTAATGTTGTATCACATATCATACCTATCATACCTATCATTCTTGCCAGCTAACATTAATATTCGAATGTTAAATGTCATTGCGATCGACTTGCATAATACATTAAAGGCTGATGTATTTTTTTTTCATGGGATAAATACATTATAAACATACTATTGCAAATTAACCTTTATCAATAACCAAGTCCGTAGATTGACGGGCTAGTTGAAGAAGAAAATTACTAATATAGTCACTAAATAAACAGCAAGAAAGAATGAGACTCTAAAATAATTATAAATTAATTCGAATATTTACTCGTATTACGATTTGACCTGATATACAGAGATGGGATAATGGATTGCACGACATAAGTTTGTGTAAGCGACAAAATCTGGCAACGGATACTTGCTGACTTGTCTCATCCTTTGGTTCCATGTGACCTCGATTATAATTTTTGCTGCCCGAAACGATCAATTAGTTTCTTAGTTAGTTAAGATCTCGTAATAATTATTATTTAGTTAGGACTAGGAGTGAAAATTTTTTTAATTACAACGAGCTGTTTAGTCTAAAAATTATGAACACGTGGAAAATTTTGTGATATGGATCAGCGCATTAAAAAGTGAGGCCTTCATTTTCCTTTATGAAACCCGTGCAAGTAATTACCTCTTACCAAAAGTATGAAGCTTATCAATTAGGTTTAGCGTAATGGTAGTTAATTAGTAAATGCATTATTAACTCGAAAAAGATTTCAAGTTACATTATAAATCATATCTTGAGATCCATAATCCTTGCTTAAATTGAACCATAAACCAGTTGAGAAATCGTGTTAACAACTTGAAAAAATTGATTTTCGGTTATTAAAAATAATGTTATTTCTATGATTTCGCATCTCCCAAAAAATAGCAACAAGTAACGCAAAACAGATCTTGTTGGTTAAATTACACTAATACAGAGATTTTTTTTTCTTTATTAATATATATTAAAATTTATACAAGTGACTACTCCTCATAAATGAGTAGCGACTCCTCTTGTAAGTTAGTATTTGCAGCCGAGAATTCCACTAAACTGAAACAAAGAATTTTCTTTCCGACTTTCCTCAAGTCGAAGGCAAATTCCAAGGGCTGCTCGGAATATAAATCACATCTTAATAAGAATTATCACTTTATTTGGATTTTCAAAATCACTTTCTTTCCTCTCTGTTTATTTTATTACAAGTCCGGAAACTAAGTCAAGAAGTGTGCGCGTTTGTGTTGCCAAATATAGCTACCGAAAGGAAAATCACGAAGTGGGTGGCGGAATTGAGAACTAGGTTAACCCATCAAGAATTCGGATAAAAACATATAAATATGCAAGTAATTTAAGTTCGAATAAAAGATGTCAAATATTTTCCTATCAAGAATAGAAGTCGTTTCATTTTTATTGTAATTGTATATGCATGTGAATATGAGAGCCTTGCCATATAATTATTTCGAAAATGGAATTTCTTGATGCATCCCTAATCAGACCCGTGAATTTTGATATAATTGTAAATATAAAAAGTTAAGTTGGCTTAATCCTACGGGAACATAAATAACAGTATCATTGAAGTAAATTGCCTTTTTTGATTATAGGGCCTGCGCTTGGTTCTCTTGGGTGGTATCGTGGGCCTGTTAAAAGCTTTCTTGTGTGAAGTCAAAATCCAACAAAGTAGGGCACTCAAACAAAATAAAGTGTTGTATTTTATCAAATAAGTTCGGCAAAAAATACATCGAAAGTTTTAGATAATATTTATCAGTACATACTATAGTGATAGGCGCTATCTAAAAAATTGGACAGTAATAACCAATATTTTTTTAGGGACAAAGTAATAACCAATATTTTTTAACAACGAATTAGAAGGTGATTCAGAAATCTTCAATGTTGGTCCATTCGGTTCATTGGGTTGGATTGTGGATCCATCTGAATTTTTTAAATAAGGTGAAATATGTTTAATTTAGCATAAAATAACAAAATACTAAATAAGTTCAAATATTTACCAAATTTTGTGTACAATTTATCCAAATAAAATCTTCAAATATTAATTTACAAGTCTAAATGCACATTTTTTGGTGTTTTCACGTTTTCTTATTTATGGTGGTCCATTTTTTCTGTCCTGGGCGAAACGGGTCACCCAGAAGTGTCCGACCAGGCAGTCCGACCAAATTTGGAGTGGTGGAACCTCTCTCCAAGTTTTAGTAAAAGATCAACTTGTTGGTCCTAGGTAATAGTCCTACCGGTCACGCTACCAATCGGATCACCATTTTTAAAATATTGGTAATAACGAGTCACATGATTTATCGTTTTGATATGTGTTAAAATTTTTACATTTAATCAAAATCTCTAGAGAATAAATTGGTATTTTTTTAACACTTATAAACAAAATTCACCACATTCTCATTTATCGATACAGTAATCTTAACACAGTGACTCAAATAAAATTTATGGTTCCAAAATTTAAGCGTAATTATTTCATCCCAAAGCAATGGAAGAATCAACTTCCTCTATGCCATGGTTCGAGTTGCCGAATATAAAATTCCCAGCCCATAGTTTACGTGCTCAAATTTCGGATCTCTAAATAATTTAAGTTAATTCCTACACTTTTATGAGACATCGTCAGCCGTGTGCATTAGAAAAATATTCAATCTCAGACGACTCAGAATTTCTAATATTTTGCAAAAACGAATATATTGACTTGCCGACTTGCAATAGAAAACTAATAAATTATAACGTAAAACGAGGAACACCCAACTTCCACGATACAACTTTCAATTTCCCCCTAGTTTCCTCTCCGTATTCACAGAAAATTTATTATTATCACGAACCGTATTTGATTTGATATATTCGATAAAAATATTTCATTATTTTTAAATTTATAGCAAATCATACGATTTTTACAAATACCTGAATATGTTATCACTTATGTGTTGCATTCATATGAAAATTACTCATACATGTATATAACATGCTTATATACTAACGCATATTAACTTATTTTAAAGTATATTACACGAAATTGTACCTTCAATTAACATCCGTCATTTTCGAAAAGCCTAAATTCTTTTTTTTTTGGTAAATAATAATTTTTATATCACCAAAGTATGTAAAACATCATACATCTAGTCCAGGACTAGTTTCCAAAACAAAAACGACCCCCCAGTACAAGGAACCACCCAATCAGCCTAAAGAGTCCAAGTATACAAGAAGGTCCTGGCCATGTCAGTCCGCTAGCGAGTGCAACCAAATTAACTATTCTCTTACGAATGTAGGAGAAGTTGTAGATCACAATACGCATCATCGAAGATCATACGATTTCTTAGAATTCATATACCCCGTAGAGAGTGTATCACACTTTTTCTGACATACTTCCTTTAACCAGGCCTCGCCAAATAGAGAATGAAGAAAACCTAAGTTACTGCTTAAACCGACTCTTATTTGATCGAAACCCAACCGATTAAATAATGTGGATGTATTTTTTTCTCACATGGGACCCCACTTTTTTTGGTCAATGTCAACTTTCACCTACGCATACCCAAAATGGGACAAAACCTCTCTTTATAAATATCTCTCACCAATGAATTCTCAAGCATCAAACACACAATTAGGCGATTAAAACCATGTTGGCCATCTCCTACCAAACCCTATTTCTCTTCTTGGTAGCTCTTCTGCTAAGCCATGGAGTTCTAAAACTTGAAGCTTCCCACCATGTTTATAGCAAATTCCAAAATGTTGCAACTGCCTCCTCACCCTCCAAAAGTCAACCCTACAGAACTGGGTTTCATTTCCAACCTCCCAAGAATTGGATGAACGGTAATAAAAAAAAATTTAGCCTAATTTACATTGTTTTGTTTACCATTTCCCTAATTTTCTCTAACATTTAATCTTCTTCTTTTGCTTTGGACGTCGGGAAATCGTCTGTGTTTCAACATCGTCTGTGTTTCGGCCATGGATTTGAACAGATCCCAACGGTGAGTTCTCCTATGCTTTAACTCTTTGGTCAAACATTTGTGCTTCATTTTGTTCCGTCGAAAAATATTTTTCAACGGAACACCACCGGTTTCCACATTTTGTAAATACGATTTCCCACATTTCTAAGCATAGAAATATTATTTTTAATATTAGTCAAGCAGTTTTTTTTATTTCTTTTTGGTGGAATTTTTTTTTTGGTGGAAGCAGTTTTTTATTTCTCTAAGGTGAAAACGACCACTTCGGCTCGTTACACGTCTCATCTAATTTGGCGTGATGTATTTAACTCAAAAAGCAATACTAATTTATTTCGCTAAAAACAGTAGTTTATTGCGGAAATTAGTTTTCGTAATAGTACGAACAAAATTTTTTTTCTTCAAATTTCCAATATCAATAATCTGATTTATTAATTCAATAAATTGGTGTATTTCGCAGGTCCAATGATCTACAAGGGAATTTACCACCTCTTCTACCAATGGAACCCCAAGGGAGTTGTATGGGGGAACATAGTGTGGGCCCACTCCACATCAACGGACCTCGTCAACTGGACCCCACAACCGACCGGCATCTACCCATCTCAGCCGTCCGATATTAACGGCACGTGGTCCGGGTCAACCACGTTCCTCGAGAACGGCGTCCCCGCGATCCTGTACACCGGAATCAACGGTCGAGGCGAGCAGGTCCAGAACCTTGCCCTACCGGTAGACCCAGCGGATCGCTACCTCGTAAAATGGAGGAAATTACGTAAAAACCCTCTGATGTACCCCACCACACACAACGACATCAACTCCAGCTCGTTCAGGGACCCCACCACTGCTTGGCTGGGCCACGATGGGAGGTGGAGGGTCATAATTGGAAGCAAAATTAACCGGGAAGGGAAGGCAATTTTGTACACTAGCAACGACTTCATCAGTTGGTCATTGTCTCCCCACCCGCTACACTCGAAAATGGGCACCGGGATGTGGGAGTGCCCGGATTTTTACCCGGTGGGAATCGATAGCCCGATCGGAGTTGACACTTCGGTGGTGGGTCAAAACGTGAAACACGTGCTGAAAGTTAGCTTGGACGATACTAGGCACGATGCCTATTCGATAGGGGCATATGACCCGGTGAAGGATGTTTATACGCTGGACGAGGGTACCGTGGAGGGTGATTCCGGATTGAGGTATGATTATGGCAAATTCTATGCTTCGAAGACGTTTTTCGACGACGTCACTCGCCGGAGGATCCTCTGGGGTTGGATTAATGAATCGTCCAGTGTTGACGATGACAGGAAGAAGGGTTGGTCCGGAATTCAGGTAATATACTTTTCTTTCTTTCTTTTAGGGTAAAAAATACCCATGGTCACTGAACTTTGATAATTTTTTTTCCATGGTCACTAACCTATTTTTTTTCCCTTTATGGTCACTGAACTATAGTAAGTTACTCGGCTATGGTCACTTGGGGTTATTTTTGCAAATATTGCTGAGTTGGCATGATAAAAACTTTCAAATTAATCACATATTAGTTTATATGTTTTTTCAAAATCATCCCTTTCCATGCTCTACCTCGTGCCTCTCTCTCTTCTCCTCCTTTCTTTCCCCCTCTCTCCCTCACACCTTTCTTCTCGTTCCACTATCCCCCTTTCAACTCCTCAAGGCATCCTTCTCGGGTACGGTGTGCTCTAAAAATATTTCTCTAGAGAAAATCAAAGGCGGTGCTCACTTCTACATATAGAAGTTGAGCTAGCAAATTGTAGCTGTAATTTTGAGTGAAGGCCTTGTAATGGTCTACGACTAAAAAGCTTCTATATGATAATAAAATTTTGTTTCTCACTATCAAAGCTTTTAACCTTATTTTTCGAGAGCAACCTTACTAAATTATCAAAACCCTATTAGCCTTAAACCTTAAATTAATTTTCAACAGGCTGCACCTCCCGGGCCTCACCAGGCCGAACAACGACCAGCCCCAAGGAGGAGTCCCGGGAGACGACGATCGGAGGGAGAATCGAAAGGTCATGGGTAGAGGAGGGGAAGATGCTGTGAGGAGTTGAAAGGGGGATGGTGGAACGACAAGAAAGGTGAGAGGGAGGGGGGGAAAGAAAGGAGGAAAAAGAGAGAAAGGCACGAGGTAGAGCATGGAAAGAGAGGGATGATTTTGAAAAAAATATAAACGAATATGTGATTAATTTGAAAATATTTATCATGCCAACTCAACAATATTTGCAAAAATAACCCCGAGTGACCATAGCCGAATAACTTACTATAGTTCAGTGACCATAAAGGGAAAAAAAATAGATTAGTGACCATAGACAAAAAATTATTAAAGTTCAGTGACCATGGGTATTTTTTACCCCTTTCTCTTTTGTATTTTTCTTTGCATGCTCTTTTTCAGCTTTAAATGCTTTTTTTGTATCCACTAACAGTCAAGACAAGTAAGGTTGCATTTCCCTCCAAAAAAAAAAAAGACAAGTAAGGTTGCATTATTTAGAGTTCGGCTAAGATGATGAAATTCCGTTCAAATATTTGAATTTGATTCCAGATTAAAATTTCTCGAACAGATTTTCATTAATTATCATCTCTAATTTTTATTGTCGTAATTTTTGTTTCTACCTATTGTTCTCTACCCGGCTGTAGCCTGTAAATTTGACGTAACTTCGAGTTGAAAAGTATTTTATGTAAAGCCGTGTGGGTCCTTCATGCATTATTTTTTCTTTGTATTTTACTAGAAAAGTCTTGACCCATCACCATTTCAATGTGCGTGGAGATCCAGAACCATTTATTTTTTTATGTCCTTTTCGATGAAGTTCTGGCATTTATTCTGAGTCAAGAGTATATCCAATTTTATTTAATGAATGATTCTTCACTTTAATATTCATAAAATTTGAAACTAAGAAAACAAAACTTTTTTATGAAAATACAATTTTCATATCATTTAATAAACTTGTTCTCATCAAAATATTTTGACTACTCTGACCAACTCTTTCGGACGACGAACACAATGACGTTTTGTAGGGCGTCCCAAGAACAGTTGTACTTGACAAGTCGAGGAAGCAACTAATCCAATGGCCGATCAAGGAAATCGAAAGACTTCGGGTCAACCCAGTTATGTTGCCTAGGAAGGTGCTCAAGGGAGGATCCTTGCTCAAGGTTTCTGGTGTCACTGGATCACAGGTAGACACCATACCTATCTATGGTTTAAGTTATTTCTATAGGTTATTTTACGTAAAATGTGCTTACGAATATTTTTTTTAATAAGTAGATTGTATTAAGAATGCGAGAAATATTTACAGAAACAAGGGTTTACATGAGGTTACAACCTGAAAAGAATCCCCATGAAACCCACCTAAATACAAAAATCAAGATTACATATGCAATCGAACAGAAAATCAATTGCATAAACAATTTTGCAATGTTTCAGAATAGTAGCATCCAACTGAATTGCTTACGAATACTTACACGTGTAACATATTACAAATGTGTTAACTTGTTACTTTGGCAGATTTTTTTAATAAATATAATTTACTTATAAGAAAACATCATACATATATATAATAGGATTATCTCGTACGATTACGAGGTTGTGTTCACCCGTGTCTGTTGGGTTTTGTATTAGTTATACTTAGGTTTATATTAATTGCACTCGGTTGATACAAATCATGTTGAAAAAACCGACTTGAATAATTTGACCCGTGAATATCTGCTTGTTTATTTTATATGGTTAGCAAGTGAGGCCAAAATTGTGGTCTAACATAATAATCCGTGCATGTTCACTATTCATCGAGATTTTCGCGGTGGGAGTATTCACACGTCATTCTTTTATCACAAAAAATTCTAACATTATCTCCTCAAGAAAAAATTCTAACATTATTGTTATTTTGGTACAAACAGGCAGACGTAGAGATATCTTTCAAGGTATTGGATTTCAACCAATCAGAAGTAATGGATCCAAGATGGACAAATCCGCAATTGCTCTGTAGCCAGAAAGGTGCATCCGTTAGAGGCAATTTAGGTCCATTTGGGCTGCTAGTTTTGGCCTCCAAGGGATTGAAAGAGTATACCGCAGTGTACTTCAGAATATTCAAAGGCCATGATAAATTTGTGGTGCTTATGTGCAGCGACCAAAGCAGGTGATAACCAAAACGACTCTCATAATAATGTTTTTTACGTTCGTAAATTTAACTTGAAAGATCTCTTTTCCTGACGTTTACGACCATTATTATTGGCAGATCTTCTCTGAATAATAACAACGACAAGACTACGTATGGCACATTTCTAAATGTGGACCCGGTGAAAGAGAAGCTATCGCTTAGGACCATGGTAAGTCTTTTCCAAAAATTAAGTAGTAAATGTTTTCTTTTGGTCGAGGTGATTTGACTCTTTGAATTATCGGCAACAAGTTGAAGTTTCAACGATAGTCTTTATTTTCAAATTATTTTGTCTTTATCTACCTTTGTAAAAGAAAAAAACTTATTCGATTTCCTTCAGGTCAAAATTTTGACCATTTGATAGATATTTTTGTTTTTCCCCCACGATTAGATCAGACTTAGAGACTTGATGTTTGTATTAGTGTTTGCAGATATATATTGGTACCATCGTATTTAGGCGTTAAACACATTTAATTTTGAGTCATTTTTGCATAATTATCTTTATTTCAGTATCGTTTTAGTAAAATGAATTTTGGATGATTAACTGGGTATTTTTACTAATTTGTACTTAACTCTCCTTTTAATGTGTTATTTTTATTACAAATTTGGGAGCGGTGAATTATTGATTTATTAATTATCGTGCTATCTGAACTAATTACAGATCGATCACTCGATAGTGGAGAGCTTCGGTGGGCAAGGAAAGAGCTGCATCACAGCAAGAGTCTATCCTCTTTTGGCTACCAATGGAAATGCTAGTTTATATGCTTTCAACTACGGAAAGCAGAGGGTCAAGATCACCAAGCTCAATGCTTGGAGCATGAAGAAGGCTAAAATTAACTAACCCTCACAGGAGATTGTTGTGAGAATGTAATTTGACGAGAGAGAAGGACTCAAATGTGTTGATGATCGTATGCATTGGTTCAATATTCATTGTAACGACAAATTGCTTAATAAACTCTTCTTAGTGAATTTTTCGTATTCAAATTCGATCACTATCAGATGCTATTTTTTGACGAATCTCTGTAATGTCCCGTGATCTGACTGACTATCTCTAAAGATCAACACAGTTCTTTTTTAGCATGCTTTGTCCTCATTCATATGCATCCTGAAAATTTCTCAGGATGTCACTCATCCTGATCTTACTCCCGGTCAAACGTGTTTAACTTTAGAGTTCTCTCAAGATGTGTGCCAGAAAAGAAAGTACACCTTGTTGATATGGATATTACCAATCAAATCACTTAAGGCTTTCAGACAGATCATATCATTTTCGGGGTATCATGCAATTTCTTTTCGGTGAATTTCTATATCCATAAGCGAGCAACGTTTGGATCCTATTTACGAGACAGTTCTTTCAATTGTGTCTTTTTACATTCGTAAAACTTAAATTCAAGACTTTTATAACTAGACTAATTCTCTTAAAATCTGAATCAACTTCAATTAATACATCCGGTGCTATTTTAATGTTAACTCTTCAATAATGTTTTTGACGGATAACCTTAATATACTACAGTATTGTAATTTAAATAAAATATATCAATATTAAAATTTAATAATAAATGTTTGACGAACATTTGAGTTCATGTCAACTTAATCTAAATTAATCAATTCGGTATATTTCGATATCGGGGCAGTATAATTTTTTAGAGAAAAGTATATTTTTAGTACCTATAATTTCGTGTTTTGATAGATATGATCATGTGGTTTAAAAACAACGTTCCGAATCCTGTGATATCCATCCTCATTTCACTTTTAGATTTGGATGGCTTCCCGAGCCAAAAATCATTATGAACCATCAAACGGCGTTGTCGAATAGCTGAGTTGGCAGCCATATCATAACTTTTTGGAAAGTTATGATGCCAAGCGGAACGAAAAGTTATGATGTGGCTGCCAACTCAGCTGTTGGATGACGCCGTTTGATAGTTCGGAATAATTTTTGGCTCGGAGAGTCATCCGAGCCTAAAAGTGAAACGAATGTGCATACTACAGGATTCAGCACGTTGTTTTTAAACTATAGGATCATATCTGTCAAAATACAAAACTACAAGTACTAAAAGTATACTTTTCTCTTTTTTTATTTGATAAAAGTATAATTTTTTTTCTTCGGCATCGGTGACCTTGCTTATCCGGTGACCCCTGAGATGAAAAAATGTCAACCTACAAAACAAATGATGAAGAAAAAAACATAGAAACGTAAAAATTTCTAAAAGATTCTCTAAAAAAAATTAAAATATCCTAATTCAGCCCTAACCTCCCGATCCCGGCCTACCCATGGCCGGCGTTTGAGATGGCACGAGATCGCTCCGACTAGGCCGACAACCAACCTCTCCCACCGCGACAACCAGCCGCTCCACGGGAATATCATCGATTCAGAATTGAACACCGTCGGATCCGAAGCGGAGGTTATTTCCTCCAATCCCAACCGCTTCGCCATGGATCGGCTAACGGCGGGGTCGGTGCCGGCGAGGAGACAGGAGTTTACATAGTACAGCCCCCGTCGGTGAAGGACGTGGAGGAGCCTGCAGGAGTCGAGGGGAAGCGGAGTAAGGGGCGGAGCGCTCGAAGTCCAAGGTCAGAGATTGGCTAATTACTAATTAGTCCAATTATAATAAATATTTACTTTTTCAGTGTTGATAAACGTGACATTTTAATTCCTTGCCTTTGGTATCGTTTACGAGAAGTTTTTCATTAGGTTTTCACGTAATATTGTTAAACAAAAGTGAACCGATATATAGTACGGTACACCATAAAATCATATTCGTGAAATTACCATCATAAAATTTTCCTATCAATTCAATCATCCGTATTCTCGGTTAAAATTCGAGCCAAGTAAGATATTAAAAGGTGACAAAATTCTAGACCTGCTAGAACAACGCTCTCACCCACCGGTAGTTCTCGTTATTAAAATCAACCAAAGAGAGAGGCACATAATAGGCGTTTATATAGCTTGCCTAATTAGGCTATTCCAAACTGGCAACTCTTTGCATATTTATACTCAATTCCCTATTTTTGACTTGCAAATTGTTTCCAGGAACACTCGATCCATCGGTACGATGATACTGTCTCGATGCTTCGATTGGATCGTTCAGTTATCTTCCGCGCTCGAAGAAGTTCCATTGCAATCAGCAACTAGATTGTGCAGTAGAAAGCAGCAAGAGGAAGAGCTCAGTCCTGCAGATACCGTGCTTTTGCCCGAAGATTTGGTGGTTCTTGAGATTTTAAGCAGACTTCCGGCCGAGGATGTCCTTAACTGTCGTACGGTATGCAAGGGATGGAAGTCCATAATCTCGACTCCCCGCTTCGTCGAGACGCAAGCAGCACGAGCGCCTTCGGTAATCCTCCTGCAGAACTATCTAGGGTCCGGCAATGTGAGCTTCCATCTCCTCGACCTAAGAAGCGCAGAGAACCCGCACATAGAAAGAGTTCATGCGAGCAATCTGCTAGTCGTCGAGTCATATCATCAAGCTCGACTTGTAGGAAGCTGCAACGGGCTGCTGTTGCTGAGGATGCCTGAGTTACTCTTTCCCTGCTTGGCGATTCGCAACCCTTTAACAGGGAGAGGGATATTCCTGAAGCCCGGAACCAGAGTGGACCGTTATTGCGGGTTCTTCTTCCACCCGTTAAAGAAGAATTTCAAGCTCCTTGTCGCTTCCCTTGTGGATCCAGTTGAAGCACGGCTCCGCTACCATTATAGGGTACTCAACTTCTGGAGTACTAGCAACCAATGGTATCTTTCGGAAAGGGATGACAGTAGATTGGTCGGTACTTACAGTTCGGTTCCAACAGATGATCCAGCCATCAATATCAATGGCTCGCTTCATTGGATGCTCGCGGGCTGCGTTTCTCGCAAGGGCTGCATTATGGTCTTCAACACCGAGAGGGAGAAGCTGGAGTTCAGGGACGGCCCGGAGTGTTGCTCTGGCTGCAGATTCATCGGTAGGCACAGTACTAGCACCACTGGTATGCGCCTGCTGCAGATGGGAGAGACGTTGGCATTTAGCCACGTCGACTTCGAGTTCATGGACCTGTGGACCCTCAGGGACTACGGGATCTGGAGGTGGGCGAGGAGTTACAGGGTGAGTCTTAAACAGGAACTGGGATTCTACCCGCATCACACATTGATCGAGCCTTCGAGCATCCAGGACAGGGAGTTGCTGTTGATTTGGTACGATGTAGGGATGTTCTGTTTCAATCTCGAGACAAGACGTCTTAGGAAGTTGGACATGGTTGGTGTGCCGAGGATGGATTGGGATGGAAGCGAAACTATAGTCTCCACCAGCTGCGCAGAGTGCCTTGTCGCCTTGGACCATTCGCTAGCTTATTTGCCCAGTTTCGACTTATTTCAAGAAGATTGACAAGTTTATTTATAAGTATCGAAAATAAACGGTCACATTGTAATATATTACAATGTCGTTAGTTGAGAGTGTGATTGTGAATATTAGAGCAAAACTGATTTCATATAACTACAGCTTGGGAGCAATTTGCGTTCCGGATGGTTTGCTATTGCTTCGTATTAGATGACTCGCCGCATGTAAATTACATAATCAATTGACTACATTTTAAATCTTTTATCCGTTTTTTGCTATTTTATATTCATTATTTTGAGATTTTGGATTTTAATATAATATAAAAAAATTCGAAGACTCTTTACGACATCCGTAACTTTCTTGTAGTTTAGTTTGAAAGCCCATTGGGCTCAACAAGTAGTTTAGTTTGAAAGCCCATTGGGCTCAAATTGTTGAGTGAAGAAAGCCTGGTGTGGGCCATGATGACTTTTATATATATAATACCCACATTGTGAAGCCTGATTGCTGATAAATGCTCCTAAGCTCTTAGATCCGATGTTTGCCAAGTGCGAATGCGACAATTAATTAGACAAAATTATTTGTAATATATTGCCAATTTAACCGTATCAAATATAGGAAAAAATGTCTACAATTTAAAACATTTCTAACTAAGATCAACTAGTGGGAACATTATTTAGATTTAATCAAGAACTTGTGAGTTCGACTCATAAAAAGTACATCCATATTAAACTTGAACCTAGCGAGCCGAGATAAAATTCCAAGCGGAACAAAGATATTCGCAGCCCACGATCATGGATTTCGGCTCGCCAAGGAGTTTGCATTTCGGATGACCTATTTAATTATAGGGAAAAGTTTACTAAAGTACTATGTAGTTTCACACTTTTTTACCTTAGTATTTTGTGGTTTGATTTTTTCTTTTTAGGCGACGGAGGTTTCCAAAATTGACACTATTTGTGACAAATTTTTAACCAGAGTTTACTAAAGGAATTTGCATTTCAGATGACGTATTTAATTATAGGGAAAAGTTTACTAAAGTACCATGTAGTTTCACACTTTTTTACCTTAGTATTTTGTGGTTTGACTTTTTCTTTTTAGGTGACGGAGGTTTCCGAAAGTGACACTATTGGTGACAAATTTTTAACCAGAGTTAAATTTTCCAACCAAACCATACGCATAATTGACGATGATGTGGCAAAATTACAAATTCTTAAATTTTCTAACCTTAATTAAAAAACTCAAACCCCAAAATCACCCCACCTCCGATCTCTCCCTCTCTCGCCCACCACCTCCAACCTCCTCGCAATTCACCTGCCTCTCTCCCTCGACCTCCTCGAAGCCATCTCCCTCCCACGAACTTCAAGATGGAATTGACACAAAGGAAAAGCAGTAGAGAGAGAGGAATAATAAGCGAACGAGGAAGGAAGGATAAAGGGCAATCTCCTCCTATTATTAAGCCCATTTGGACCACCTCTCACGGGCTCAACGTCAAATGTGATATGAATCTCCGCGGAAAAGATTCACAACTCGGACCGTTTGTTACTTTAGAATGGAACAGATCACAACTCACAAGAACTTACACGAACTAAGGCACGAATTTGTACCTCAACCCGCTGCAAGGGCTTCTGAACCTTGACCTAAGGTCGTATCACGCCACAAGCGGGGATGGAATATCCGCTTGATAAGTGAAGGATAAATTCTAGCCAAGACGACTCACCAGCCTAAGCAAGAACAAACGAGTATCAAACTCTCAACTAGCCAATGCTAAGTATTTCCGAATTGTGTGTGTCCGTTTTATTGCTAGGAGTCCTCTTTATATAGGCTCCCAAAGTACCAAAATATTCCTAAACAAGCTAACTCCTTAAAAGGAATTCAAAGGCTGGCCAAAACTCTCTTTCCTATTCTAAGGAGATTCTGGCCGAACTTATGCAACTAAACAAGGAATAATATAAGCAAATAATATCTAATAGAATAGCTACTAGTTGCACGTCCAAAACAATTAGATGCATGGCCTAAATAGGCTGATTCTTCTTGATTCTCCATGTGCGCATGCATCTAGAAGCTTTCGTGCATGTCAAGCTTCCCATTCAGCCTCCAAAACGTGCATGGGCCTCCCTTGGGTTTCTTGGACGTCCTTGGTCCTCCACGAACTTGCTTGAGCCCAAACTTCATGCATTAGTCCATTGAAATCAGATTGCAACTTCCTAGCTCTTGCTCTTGTCATTGGCCCAATTGGAACTTGAACTTGCTTCGAGTCTACAAGCTTGATAGTTGGTGCATCCGTAGGCTTGCTCACATCAGTCCCCTCCTCTTGAAAAGGATTTGTCCTCAAATCATCACCTACATCAAACGGACTCAAGTCAGCCACATTAAACGAAGCACTTACACTATACTCACCCGGAAGGTCTAGCTTGTAGGCATTATCATTAATGCGTTCTAGCACTTGGAATGGACCATCTCCCCGTGGTAGCAACTTTGAACGTCTTTGGACAGGAAAACGCTCCTTCCTCATATGTAGCCAAACCCAATCGCCCGGCTCAAAGACAACCTTGTGCCTTCCTTTGTTTGCTTGCCTTGCATAGTGCTCCGTGCGCTTCTCGATGTTCATTCTAGCTTTCTCATGTAACTGCTTGACAAATTCAGCTTTCTTCTTTCCATCTAAGTTAACATGCTCACTCGAAGGTAGAGGTGATAAATCCAATGGAGTCAAAGGATTAAATCCATAAACAAGCTCAAATGGTGAGAATTGAGTAGCAGAATGGACAGAACGATTATAAGCAAACTCAACATGAGGCAAACATTCTTCCCAAGTCTTAATGTTATGCTTAATGAGTGCTCTCAAAAGTGTAGACAAAGTCCTATTTACTACTTCAGTTTGACCATCAGTTTGAGGATGACAAGTAGTAGAAAACAACAACTTAGTACCTAACTTGCACCACAAGGTTTTCCAAAAGTAACTTAGGAACTTAGCATCTCTATCAGAGATAATTGTCCTAGGCATGCCATGTAACCTAACAACCTCTCTAAAGAACAAATCAGCAATGTTTGAAGCATCATCAGTCTTATGACATGGAATGAAATGTGCCATCTTAGAAAACCTATCCACTACCACAAAAATTGAATCTCTTCCACGCTTAGTCCTAGGTAGGCCTAACACAAAATCCATAGAGATATCAATCCAGGGCTCACTAGGTATAGGTAGTGGGGTGTACAAACCATGGGGTTTTACCTTTGACTTGGCTTGCTTGCAAGTGATGCAACGACCACAAACTCTCTCAACGTCTCTCTTCATGTGTGGCCAAAAGAAATGATCTTGTAGCATTGCCAAGGTCTTTGCAATTCCAAAATGCCCCATTAAGCCACCTCCATGTGCCTCCTGAATTAGTAATTCTCGCATCGAACAATTAGGCACACAAAGTTTGTTTTCACGAAATAGTTAACCTTCATTACGAAAGAACTTACCAAATGCACTTCTTTCAGTTGATCTAAACAACTCGCCAAAATCAACATCATCAACATACATCTCCTTAATGTGTTCAAAGCCAAGTAGTTTAGCATCAAGAGTTGAGATCAAGGCGTACCTTCGTGATAGTGCATCAGCCACTACATTTTCCTTACCTTGCTTGTAGCGAATGACATAAGGAAATGTCTCAATGAATTCCACCCATCGTGCATGCCTCTTGTTCAGCTTGTGTTGCCCCTTTAAGTGCTTGAGTGACTCATGATCAGTGTGAATCACGAACTCCTTGGGCCACAAATAATGCTGCCATGTCTCCAATGCTCGAACTAGTGCGTACAACTCCTTGTCATAGGTCGGGTAATTCAAGGTTGCACCACTTAGTTTCTCACTAAAGTATGCAATAGGTCTTCCTTCTTGCATAAGGACAGCTCCAATTCCTACACCAGAAGCATCACACTCTATTTCAAAAGTCTTAGAGAAATTAGGTAAAGCTAACAAGGGTGCATTAGTCAACTTCCCTTTCAGTAGTTGGAAAGCCTTCTCTTGAGCTTCTCCCCAAGTAAAGCCCACGTTCTTCTTGATGACTTCAGTTATGGGTGCGGCTATGCTACTAAAGTCCTTCACAAATCTCCTATAAAAACTAGCTAGTCCATGAAAGCTCCTAACATTAGCAACACTTGTAGGGCTTGGCCATTCACGGATAGCTCGGATCTTTTCTTCATCAACCTGTATTCCGTTAGCTCCAACAACAAAACCCAAGAATACAAGCTTATCCGTACAAAAGGTGCACTTCTTCAAGTTAGCAAACAATTGTTCTTCTCTAAGTGCATCTAAGACAGATTTCAAATGTTCTAGATGATCCTCCATGCTCTTGCTATAAATGAGTATATCATCAAAGTAAACAACTACAAATTTACCAATGAATGGACGTAGAACATGATTCATGAGTCGCATAAACGTGCTAGGTGCGTTGGACAAACCAAATGGCATGACCATCCACTCATACAACCCATACTTAGTTTTGAAAGCAGTCTTCCACTCATCTCCTTCTTTCATCCTAATTTGATGATAACCACTCTTCAAATCAATCTTAGAAAACATGCAAGAACCATGCAACTCATCTAACATGTCATCTAAACGAGGGATAGGGTGACGATATTTTACCGTTATGTTGTTGACTGCTCGGCAATCAACACACATTCTCCATGTTTTATCCTTCTTGGGCACAAGTAGGACTGGAACAGCACATGGACTCATGCTCTCTCTTACGTACCCTTTCTCCAATAGCTCGTTGACTTGCTTCTCAAGCTCCTTTGTCTCTTCAGGATTGCTTCTATATGCGGGACGGTTAGGTATGGTAGCTCCCGGGACAAAGTCTATTTGATGTTCAATCCCACGAATAGGTGGCAAACCAGGTGGTAGCTCGTCGGGAAAGACATCCTTGTAATCCTGCAAAAGAGACACAACCGTACTAGGTACATGTGGTTCAAGCTCGTTAGTGTTTAAAAGCGCCTCTCTATACCGAAGTAAGATCATAGGCTTCTTTTCAAAGCATGCTTGCTTAATATCATTTGTTCCCACATAGTAACTCTTTTTCCAACTCTCGGTTTTTCTCTCTTTGGCCGTTTTAATTTCTGTTTTTCCGGCTTCTTTTGTTTTCTCAATCTTTTCCTCTCCATTGGCCGTTTTTCTTATCTTTTTTTCGGCTTCTTCTCTCCTCTCATTCTTTTTCTTCTTGTCACGCTCTCTTTGCTCATCACTTTCTTTTTGCAACTGACGTTGATCTTCACAAACTTGTGATGGTGACAAGGGTGCCAAGGTGATTACTCTCTTCTTAAGTATAAGTGAATACTTGTTGGTGTAGCCATCATGATGCACTTTCCTATCAAACTGCCACGGCCTTCCTAACAATAGGTGACCAGCTTGCATTGGTACAACATCACACAACACTTCATCCTCATAGTTGCCAATGCGGAATGCTACCAATACTTGCTTCATCACTCGTACTTCTCCACTATCATTCAGCCATTGTAGTTTGTAAGGCTTAGGGTGTTTTCCCGTGAGTAACCCTAACTTCTCCACCATAGTAGTGCTTGCAACATTAGCACAACTTCCTCCATCTATGATGACACTACACACCTTGTCTTTGACATAGCACCTTGTGTGAAAAATATTTTCTCTTTGAGCCACATCATTTTCTTCTTTTACTTGCACATTCAATGCTCTTCTAGACACAAGAGTAAGCCTCTCAGCAGCTTGGTACTCTTCCTCGGATACGTCCTCCAAAGAAGGCATGCTTTCATGCTCCGAATCCTCTTCTTCAGTTTCAATCTCTCCACTCTCCTTGATCACCATTGCTTGCTTGTTAGGGCATTGACTTGAGATGTGCCCTCTTCCTTGACACTTAAAGCACTTGATGTCACGGTTCCTAGCTGGAGTGACTTCCACTTTCCTTTGAGAATTAGCTTGAGAACTCTCGGATTTATGCTCTACTTTGGCTGCTTGTGGCTTGTCAAACTTCTTTTGGTAGTTTGGCTTCCAAGTAGAATTCGATGTAGCTTTTGTTCTCCCCTCTCCTCTCTTGAGTTGCTTCTCAATTTTCGTTGCCATATGCACCATGTCCTCCAACTCCACATAGTGTTGCAACTCAACTTTGTCTTGAATTTCAGGATTGAGTCCATTCAAGAACCTTGCCATTGTAACTTCTCTATCTTCATCTATATCAGCTCTTATCATGGCCATCTCCATCTGTTTGAAATACTCCTCCACACTCAAACTTCCTTGCCTCATTCCTTGTAACTTCTTATACAGCTCTCTATAGTAATGACTTGGAACAAATCTCTTCCTCATCACCACTTTCATGTCTTCCCAAGTAGCTATAGGGCGTTCTCTATTTCTCCTCCTGCTAGTCACAAGTTGATCCCACCAAGTTATAGCATAATCAGTGAATTCGGTGATGGCAAGTTTTACCTTCTTTTCTTCGGAGCTATTGTGGCAATCAAACACGAACTCAATCTTCTTCTCCCACTCTAAGTACGCCTCCGGGTCAGAACGACCAGCAAAGGAAGGTATCTTCAGTTTGATACTCCCTATGTTGTCGTCTCTCTTTGGCCTTGCCTCCCTAGGTGGACGGTTTGTTCTTGCTCTCCTAAGACTCCTTGTAGAGCCTACGCCTTCTTCAGATTCAGAATCAGCTCCGCTCGATTCTCCAATAGGTACTCCTCTCCTACGCCTTTGGAGTTCGCCTCGCGTTTGGGGGTTGTCACGAGAATTCTCCACGGCATCCACGCGTAGTTGCAAAGGCTCCATCTGAGCTTGCACCATCCGCTCGAGCTTCCCGGCCAAGGCATCCACTAATAACTTAAGGTCTATGTTTTCCATAGTTTGACCTTCATGCGACATGTTTGCTGCAAGAATAATTGGTTAGTAAAAAATATGGCCTCACAAGCTCACTCCCTTACGTGTATACTCTCAATGTATGGTGCACTCAAGTTCACTCGTGTTTGCACTCAAATATTTGGCTTTTCTCTCTAAGGTACTCGCACACTCTTGCCTTTTTCCTCTCGTGATACTTGTATGTTCTTACTAAGGCTAGAACGGCCTTGCTTGAGCTCCACGCTTTAACAAACAGAATGTTAAAGTTCCTCTTTGGTCTTTCTTTTAGTCTTGCTCGTCCCCTTTCTTGATCAGCTGTTGCGCCTCCTTAGTTTGCTAGCTTCCCTCGGATTTGCTTCCTCTTTAGCTTGAGACTTCCAATTTAGCTTGCTTCCTCTTTAGCTTGCGGCTTCCTTTTTTCTTTTTCTTTTCTATCCTTTTTTTTTTCTTTTCTTTTCTTTTCTTTTCTTTTTTTTTCTTTCTTTTCTTTTCTTTCTTTTCTTGCTTCACTCGTTTGTTTTCCTCTCTTTTCTCTCAAACAGCGAGGAGAGAAAACGAACCAACAAGAACAAAAAAAATAACAAGCAACAAAACGAACCAACAAGAACAAAAATAACAAGGATAATGAACTAAAGTAACAAGCTAAGCTCTGATACCAACTGATATGAATCTCCGCGGAAAAAATTCACAACTCGGACCGTTTGTTACTTTAGAATGGAACAGATCACAACTCACAAGAACTTACACGAACTAAGGCACGAATTTGTACCTCAACCCGCTGCAAGGGCTTCTGAACCTTGACCTAAGGTCGTATCACGCCACAAGCGGGGATGGAATATCCGCTTGATAAGTGAAGGATAAATTCTAGCCAAGACGACTCACCAGCCTAAGCAAGAACAAACGAGTATCAAACTCTCAACTAGCCAATGCTAAGTATTTCCGAATTGTGTGTGTCCGTTTTATTGCTAGGAGTCCTCTTTATATAGGCTCCCAAAGTACCAAAATATTCCTAAACAAGCTAACTCCTTAAAAGGAATTCAAAGGCTGGCCAAAACTCTCTTTCCTATTCTAAGGAGATTCTGGCCGAACTTATGCAACTAAACAAGGAATAATATAAGCAAATAATATCTAATAGAATAGCTACTAGTTGCACGTCCAAAACAATTAGATGCATGGCCTAAATAGGCTGATTCTTCTTGATTCTCCATGTGCGCATGCATCTAGAAGCTTTCGTGCATGTCAAGCTTCCCATTCAGCCTCCAAAACGTGCATGGGCCTCCCTTGGGTTTCTTGGACGTCCTTGGTCCTCCACGAACTTGCTTGAGCCCAAACTTCATGCATTAGTCCATTGAAATCAGATTGCAACTTCCTAGCTCTTGCTCTTGTCATTGGCCCAATTGGAACTTGAACTTGCTTCGAGTCTACAAGCTTGATAGTTGGTGCATCCGTAGGCTTGCTCACATCAAAATGGGCCTCAAGGCTGTCCCGGGAAAAGATCGCTACGTGAAGACAAAGGCAAAAATATGGTGGACCCCACCACAATCGCATGCTTACTAATTGGGAGCATATGGGTCCCACTAGCATATCACAAGGAAGATGTCAGGAAGTTGTTAGCCAGCTTATAATATTCTTTATTCTTTTTTTCCCTTTTGCTTACACATGTATAGTTTTGGTTATATATTTTGTACGCTTGTACAGAGAAAGTAAGTAAGAGAAAATGAGGATAATTTTTCCTCCCAACTGGGTCTTCTTCTTCCTTGCATCCTTACTCTCTTTTCACCATTAAACCTTGATCCAAAGCTTCGATTCTCCAAATATTGACATGGTATCAGAGCAGACAAACTAGATCTACACTCACTAAACCCCAAGATCAGCCATTGCTTTGACTCCCGAGAAAACCACCCATTCCTCTTGGACCACGGACGAAACTAGTCCATATTACTTTTACTCTAGCGAGACACCGACTCTGGTTCTCGTTTCACCCCTGCTCAATGGGTCTAACTACTACTCATGGAGCAAGTCCATGCTCCTCACCCTAGGATGCAAAAATAAGGATCAATTCATTGATGATTTTGTCAAGCCACTGCGTCCTAGTGATGCTCAGTTCTCGGCCTGGAAGAGATCCAACAACATGGTCCTCAATTGGATCATCCGATATGTGGAACCATCTATTGCCCAGTCCCTGCATCGATTCGAGAACGCTGCACATGCTTGGAGTAACCTCAAACAGAGGTTTGGGGATGGTGATGCCGTGCAGATCAGCAACCTTCTGGAAGAGATCCACAGTTTCCATCAAGGTGCGTTATCTGTTACAAATTACTTTACCCAGTTTCAAACTCTTTGGGACCAACTAGAAGAGCTACAGTCTATACCAAGCTGTGAATGTGCCAAGAAGGAAGAAGATGAAGATCTTGATGAAACGTGTGAGGCCATTCGTACTGTTAGAGGTTATTATGACACTAATCATGTTATTCATTTTCTTAAGGGACTAAATGATAATTATGCCAGTGTTAGATCACAGATTCTGTTAAGTGATTCCCTGACTTCGTTGACCCCAGCTCTTTACTTGGCTCATCAACATGAGTAGCAGTCCTTGTTACCTGCACAAGCTGCTCCTATGACTCACGAATCTGTTCAAGAATCTAGCACTTTTGCTGCTCAGGGGGCTGGTAATTATAAGAGGAATTAGAATCCCAGTTGGAACTCGAATGATAAGAAGCCTCAATGCACTTTTTGCAACCTCTTTGGTCACACTGTTGATAAGTGCTATAAGAAACATGGTTACCCACCTGGTTTTAAGTTTAGATCTCCCACTCGAGATCTAGGGTATCAAGCTAACCCACGGATGGCCAATGTGACAACTCCTAATTCTCGACAAGGTACAACTGATATTTCTCAGGAACTCTCTAAGTTGTGTTTGAGTGCAGAGCAATGTTCTAGCCTCATGTCCATCCTACAACAATCCACCCTCTCCTCTGGTAATACCAAACCATCTCCAGGTAGTTCATTTAGTCACTCTCATCAGGTTCACTCCATCTCATCTATCATTCCCTCCACATCAGGTAGAGTTATCACTTCTCTTATAGGGTCCTTTTCTTCCTTTACTAATCAGACTTGGATTGTTGATAGTGGAGTCACAGATCATATTTGTTGTTCTCTTGATTTGTTTCTCGATTTTTAGATTTTAAGTGACACACATATCCTCTTACCCACAGGTTCTAGAGTACAGGCTAATCATATAGGAACTGTCCAACTTTCTAAATTTTTAATTCTCAGAAACGTGCTTCATGTCCCTCATTTTACCTTCAATCTCTTGTCTATCAGTCAATTGCTCAAATCCTCTTCGTGTGTGGCTCACTTTACAGCTGATTCATGTTTTATCCAGGACCTTACTACCCGAAAGATGATTGGTAAAGCTGATTTGACCAAGGGACTCTACCTTCTGCACACGGGACCATCAGAACACCCTAAAACCATGGCAAGCCTTCAGCTTATTCATAATGATTTAGCACTATGGCATAGCAGGTTAGGACTCCTACCTACTTTAAAATTGCAGTCTATGAAACAGTTTGAACCAACCATAGACACCTTAGTACCTATACCCTGTGAAGTCTGTCATTTAGCCAAACATAGGCGTCTTCCCTTTCCAATTAGTGAAACAACAGCAATGCAAAACTTTGATCTTATTCACATTGACATTTGGGGCAAATATAGCATTCCCTCTTATGATGGCTATTCTTATTTTTTAACTATTGTTGATGATCACAGTCGAGCTTTATGGACATATTTAATGTGAAACAAAGGTGAAGCACGCCATCTCATTGAACAATTTTGCATCATGATTGAAAGATAATTTTCTTGTAAAGTTAAGTACATTCGTAGTGACCAAGGAAAAGAGTTTTACATGACTGATTTCTTTGTTAAAACTGGCATTCGTCATGAACTTTCTTGTGTGCAAACTCCCCAACAAAATGGGCGAGTAGAAAGAAAATATCAGCATATTCTCAATGTAGCTAGATCAATCTGCATACAGGCACATTTACCTCTGGTTTTCTGGAGCGATTGTATTCTTCATGCTACATATCTCATTAATAGAGCACCGTCGACTATTTTAAAGCACAAAACTCCTTTTGAAGTTCTGCATAACCAGCCACCTAAACTGAGGCATATTAAGGTATTTGGTTGCCTATGTTATGCTTCAACTCTTGCTGCTGGGAGAACAAAATTTGAACCAAGATCTGCACCTTTTTTATTTCTTGGCAAATCTACCCAGATTAAGGGTTATAAACTTTACAATCTCTCCACACATGAAATTATTTTTTCAAGGGATGTCATCTTTTATGAGAATATTTTTCATTTTCAAAACCAACATGTTTATAACCAGACTACATTCCAACCATATTTGCCATCTGATCTTGTCCTTCCCTCTGCTAGTCCTATCACTGACTTATTAGTCGAGTTCCCTGACCCTCTCGATCAGATTCCAGCCTCACCACATCACCTTCTACCATCTACACCTCCATCTGCAGAATTACCTTCCCCATTGCCTGCTCCACCTGTTGTTGAGGTTCCCGTCAGAAGGTCAGAGAGGACTCATAATCCTCCAGCCCGTTTAACAGATTACATCTATAATTCAGCTATTCATACCAACTCATCATCCGGACAAGTCGATCTTCTTTATCCTCTTACATCTTTTTTCTGTCTTGATCATTTTTCTGCTGCTCATAGATCTTTTTCCTTAAGTGTCCTTGCTGCCTTAGAACCAAAAACCTACACTGAAGCCATTAAGCATGATTGTTGGACTAAAGCCATGGCAGATGAACTTGATGCTCTACATTCAAACCAAACTTGGGAACTAGTACCATTACCTGCAGGGAAGAAGGCAGTTAAATGTAAGTGGGTGTTCAAAGTAAAGCATAATGCAGATGGGACAGTAGAGAGACATAAAGCCAGGCTGGTCGCCAAAGGCTATACACAGGCTCTTGGCATTGATTTTTTGGATACTTTCTCACCAGTGGCCAAGTTAACCACTGTGCGAACTCTCCTTGCCCTTGCTGCTCAGAATCACTGGCATATGCACCAACTTGATGTTAATAATGCCTTTTTGAATGGTGATTTATTAGAGGAGGTATATATGGAACCTCCTCCTGAAACAAGCCAGTCGTCAATGGTTTGCAAAGCTGACTTCACTCCTACTCACTTTTGGTTTTCGTCAGTCTTCCTCAGATCACTCTCTCTTCACCAAGGGTGAAGATTCTCAATTCACCATTCTTCTTGTATATGTTGATGATATCGTGTTGGCTGGAGCTGATATCTCTGCAATTGATGCTATCAAGATTTTTCTACACCAAAACTTGAAGATTAAAGACCTTGGTCATCTTAAATATTTCCTTGGATTAGAGATTGCTCAAAATTCCTCTGGTTTGCATGTCTGTCAACAAAAATATACCCTTGAGCTTCTCCGTGATTTTGGTTTTCTGGGATGTAAACCAGTTACTACTCCTGCAGAAGTGAACCTCAAGCTTGAACCTACTTCAGGAGTTCCATTAGATGATGGACCAATTCTCGACGATGATGATGATTGGGACCTTGATCCAGATGAGGTGATCACGTCCTCCACCTACAGACGTCTTATTGGCTATCTCATTTACCTCACCAACACTCGTCCAGACATCACTTATGCTGTGCAACAGCTGAGTCAATTCCTTTCTTGTCCTACTGATGCCCATATCAAGGCGGCTCATCGCGTCCTTAAGTATCTCAAAGGTTGTCCCGATGCAGGCCTCTTCTACTCTGCAACGTCTAATTCTCAACTTAAAGCCTATCGTGACAGTGATTATGCTGGTTGTCCTACATGTCGCAGATCACTCACGGGTTTCTCTGTGTTCTTGGGTGACTCCCTTATTTCTTGGCATTGCAAGAAGTAAGATACCATGTCTTGCTCGTCTTCGGAGGCAGAGTACCGCTCCATGGCCTCTGTCACAAAAGAAATTCAGTGGTTACGTTACATACTTGATGATTTTCGAGTGCCCAACACAGGTCCTGCCTTGTTGTTTTGCGACAATCAAAGCGCCATCTACATTGCCAAAAACCCGGTATTTCACGAGCGCACTAAGCACATTGAAGTGGACTGCCATGTTGTTCGAGAGAAGATTCAACGTGGGCTTCTAAAGACATTCCATGTCCCCACCGATCTTCAGCTCGCAGATGTATTCACAAAGGGGTTGTCGTCCTCTCGCCATCAAGAACTTATTCTCAAGCTTGGAATGTGTGATCCCCACATTCCAGCTTGTGGGGGGTATTAAGCCTATTTGGACCACCTCTCACGGGCTCAACGTCAAATGGGCCTCAAGGCTGTCCTGGGAAAAGATCGCTACGTGAAAACAAAGGTAAAAATATGGTGGACCCCACCACAATCGCCTGCTTACTAATTGGGAGCATATGGGTCCCACTAGCATATCACAAGGAATATGCCAGGAAGTTATTAGCCAGCTCATAATATTATTTATTCTTTTTTTCCCTTTTGCTTACACATGTATAGTTTTGGTTATATATTTTGTACGCTTGTACAGAGAAAGTAAGTAAGAGAAAATGAGGATAATTTTTCCTCCCAACTGGGTCTTCTTCTTCCTTGCATGCTTACTCTCTTTTCACCATTAAACCTTGATCCAAAGCTTCGATTCTCCAAATATTGACAATATGTGAGTTTTATTTATATATATAATAGCTAGAGACGAGTCAAATGAAGTCAACCTCGCAAGCCCGAGAAATGGGAAAAGCAATGGTCAGGGACTCGGTGAGTGCAGGGGGCCTGCATGGAACCACTCAGAGGAGAATGCGACGGCCGTGGCCGCGGCCAGCCTGAACAGGCCTCTCCTAGCTGAATCGACTATGCCCTCCCTTCGACCTTCGGATCGGGAGATAGGCTCCGTTTGGACCATCGAATTTGGCGGTAGGGGAGAGAGAGTGATGCAGCGGTTGGTGCGGCGGCCCCCGGAGAATCGCCGGCGATAGAAGAGAGGCGAGATTCCTTGAACAACTTCCCGATCCTATGTGTGTTTGTGCGTTGATGTTGGGTATGAGGGAGATGGCCTCGAGGAGGTCAATGGAGGGAGGGAGGTGGATTGCAAGGAGTTGAAGGAGGGAGGAGGTGGTGGGCGAGAGAGGGAGAGATTGTAGGTGGGGCATCTGATTTTGGGGTTTGAGTTTTTTAATTAAGGTTTTGTAATTTTGTCACATCATCGCCACTTAGGATCAAAAAATACGACGTGGAGATAATGTGGCACTGATGTGTATGGTTTGGTTGGAAAGTTAACTCTGGTTAAAAATTTGTCACTAATGATGCCACTTTCGGAAACTTCCACCACCTAAAAAAAAATTAAACCACAGAGTACTAAGGTAAAAAAAGTATGAAACTACAAGGTACTTTAGTGAACTTTTCTCTTATTTTTTATGTGCTCACGTTTTGCTTCCGATGATTGATTGATTATCCACGCACAGGGCCTTGCTGCCAATTAGTTAATTAAGCATACTCCTTGCACATCTGTTTGAGAGATTTCTAGAGAACGGTTCAACAATCAGTCCACTTTCATCGAGTTTTAACAAAGTTGAGGGTACAACTTAGGATGAGGGTAATACCCCAAACTCTTATTTTAGATTAAAGTTAAATTGCGATTTTTTTACTTTGGAGTTTTATATTAGAGTTAAAACTGGTGTTAGTTAGTTAAAGAATTTTAAAATACAAAAATAGTAATATATCAAAACGCCAAAATATTATACTTTGACAAATGCCCAAAATCAATTCTCGACGTGTCGATGCAATGGTATACCAAAAAGCAAACAGATTTTTGTATGTCATTAGCCAACTAGTAGACTCTAGCTTATCGATCTAGTGTAGACTCTAGCTTATCTTGTCTTGATGATGAATGAAAGTAATATGTTTCCCTATATAAAAAAAGGAAAAAAAATGTCTACAACGATTCAATTGATCAGTGTAAGGGATCTCGTGACAGCAATACATCAACCAGTAAGAATGTTATTTTAGTTTAATCAAGAAAATTGAGTTATTAGTAACACAACAATATTAGGAGAATCTTATTTCTTTTTAAAAATTTTATCCCGTTCGAGCTACATTAGCCGGTATAGTAATTTGGTATACTTTAAAGATACCGAACGGAACCAAATATTGCTCACACTACACATTTTTGTCTACTTATTGACTTGCATTTGCTCTATTTGGCTCCTGGTATTTATATGTACCCAAATAGTTTTCTTCTTTGGCCCGCTCATGTTTTGCTTCCGATTATTGATTAATCATGGCGTTTAAGTGGTGGTATCATTTATCCACTTTAAAACCGGTCCACTTTCAAGAAATAGTATATTATGATTTAGTATATTTGATCGTAAATTTTTAAAATTATGATTTTTTTATGGAGTATATATATAAAACCTAGGCAGAGGCCCAAAATCAAAATTTCAAAGTGTCGATGTAATGCTATGGTATTCCAGAAGAATCAGATCCAAACATGTGAAATCTAAATTTCGTATCATCCGAATTAATTTCTATTAATATTCTTGTCTTTCACGCTAGCCACGCTATAGAATAAGAAATGATACCCATTTCGTTTTCAAATTGGTCAAATTCCCCAGTAACCAAATCCAATTTTATACTGAAAAGTAAACAAAAGGAGTCACCTTTCATTTAGTATAATTCATGTATTTAGTATAATAATAATAATTGGGAAAAAGACATCTTGTATTTTTTTGACCAGCAGCTGCCTAGCCGCCCGCCTAGGGTGGCCCAATGTTCAGCCACGCACCTATATAATACAATCCCGATAATAGGGTAGGACCCACAACGCATAATCCATACTACCCACTCAGAATCCTCCACGTGTCCTCCCCTCGCCCCTCACTCCATGGAGGGGATTTTTTCTAAAATGGGTAAAAAACATACATATTTTTCCTAAATAGGCAAAAAGTTATATATATTCCCAAAATAAGTTGAAATATTATTTAATATTAAAAAATATTGAAGGAGGCGCCAACTTGGTTGGCGCCTCCAAATAATTTTTTTTAGATTAAAAAAAATTTGTCATACAATAAAATTGATTTTGTTACAAATTATGGGTAAACTTGATTCAATTCGTAAATTTATCCTAATACTTTGATCTGAATTTATCAAAATATACGGATAAACTTGATTCAATTCGTAAATTTATCCCAATACTTTGATCTGGATATATCAAATATACTTATATTTTTACTTACAATAGGGTAAAAAAAATTTGGAGTGGAGGCGCCAAACAACCAGGGCGCCTCCTTTAATTTTTTTTGGAATTTTTTTAAGGACTTTTTTAAACAGAGTTTACCCTAAGAATTAACTTAAAAATTAAATTTCAAGATAGTGACCTATCTTCGGGTTAAAAGAGCTCTATGTTTATTTGAATAATAATCTTATTCGGATATGGATTACATTTAATTTTCTATTTATTGTAACATTCGCTAAAAATAAATCTACATAAACTAATTAAAAAACTCCAAAAAAAATTAAAGGAGGCGCCCTGGTTGTTGGCGCCTCCACTTCAATTTTTTTTCCTTTTAAGTAAAAATATAAGTATATTTTGATAGATTCAGATCAAAGTATTGGAATAAATTTACGAATTGAATAAAGTTTATCCGTATATTTTGATAAATTCAGATCAAAGTATTTGGATAAATTTACGAATTTAATCAAATTTATCCATAATTTGTAACAAAATCAATTTTATTATATGACAAATTTTTTTTGAATCGAAAAAAATAATATTTGGAGGCGCCAACTTGTTGGGTCCTTTATATATATATATATATTCCAAACTTTCTCTGACATGTGCAGCGTTCCCACTGGAGGCGCCAACTTGTTGGGACGCCAACTTGTTGGGGCGCCTCCTTCAGTATTTTTTAATATTAAATAATATTTCAACCTATTTTGGGAATATATATAACTTTTTACCTATTTGGAGAATATATATATATTTTTTACCCATTTTAAAAAAAATCCCTCCATGGAGACATGGCCAAACGTAACTACTTCAACAACCTGTCCGAACTCCAAAACCAGACACAGAAGAGAGCTTCCCTTCCCACCTTCTATTCCCCATCTTCCTAGAAGAAACATCTTCTCTCTCTTGCTCTCTGAAAGCGAAATTTCGAATATTTAAAATCGAGTATTGTCTCGTCACCAGAAACGAAGTTTGTCTGGGCGTTACAGCCACAAATAACCCGAATCCTGACACTAGAATTAAATGGCGTTACACATAAAATGAATAACCCCAATTATTTATTTCTTTCGTGTAATCAAAAGAAGAACCCATTACAATAAGAGAAGGAAAGATTCCAACTTTACCGGTACCCATTAATCCCCTTCAAGTGCTGAGCTTGGAACGCTAAGGATTCTAACGAATGGCTCTAATCCGGAGGAGGAAGCCTCCCACTGAGGAGCCGCCGAAAGAGGAAATTGCGGAAGAGGAAATTGATAAGAGCAATGGGAAGGAGAAGGGGACGAAGAAGAAGAAGGGAGGAGCGAGGTGGTCGTGTTTGGACAACTGCTGTTGGCTTGTGGGGTGCATATGCGTGACGTGGTGGGCCCTACTGTTCATGTACAACGCCATGCCGGCCTCGTTCCCGCAGTACGTGACGGAGGCGATCACGGGGCCCGCGCCGGACCCGCCAGGTGTCAAGCTCAGGAAGGAGGGGCTCAGGGCCAAGCACCCCGTGGTGTTCGTCCCCGGGATTGTCACCGCCGGGCTGGAGCTATGGGAAGGGCACCAGTGCGCTGATGGCCTCTTCAGGAAGCGGCTCTGGGGTGGCACCTTTGGTGAGATCTATAAGAGGTAATAAAAAGCTCAGGGTTTGGTCCTTTTTTGGGTTGGTGCAAAACTCGTCGGTCGGTGGATCTTCCACGCTTGTAAACAACAATTCCACCGCACTCGCAACTACTAGCGATGTGGTAATCCCAACAGTTGCCATCTCAGATTGAAACTCAAACTCGAGTTGCTATTAGAATTTGGCATGTCTAGCTGTTTGTATCAGACACCGTTTAGTACTGACCGTTTCCTGAATGGATTGGTACTTAATCAGTTGCATTTACATTGGTTTGTTTGGTGGCAGACCTCTCTGCTGGGTAGAACATATGTCACTGGACAATGAAAGTGGACTAGACCCTCCTGGTATAAGAGTCAGGCCGGTCAGCGGACTTGTGGCTGCCGATTACTTCGCTCCTGGATATTTCGTGTGGGCGGTCCTGATCGCTAACTTGGCTCGTATCGGATACGAGGAGAAGACGATGTATATGGCCTCCTATGATTGGAGACTCTCATTTCAGAACACTGAGGTTTCGCTTGATCCTTCAGCTTTCGGGGATCTTCTTCTTGTATCAGTATTGGTAATGCATTCCAAATTTCTTTCGAACAGGTTCGTGACCAAACAATGAGCCGCATCAAGAGTACGATAGAACTTATGGTCGCTACGAATGGAGGGAACAGAGCAGTTATTGTGCCACATTCTATGGGTGTTATTTACTTTCTTCATTTCATGAAGTGGGTCGAGGCACCGGCTCCAATTGGTGGTGGAGGTGGCCCGGACTGGTGCTCGAAGCATATCAAAGCGATCATGAACATTGGTGGGCCTTTTCTGGGTGTTCCTAAAGCATTTGCCGGCCTCTTCTCTTCAGAGGCAAGGGATATCGCTGTTGCCAGGTAGTTTGTTAATCTCATGTTGCCCATGAACGTTGATCCTCGAATCTCTAGTCCGGATTTCTACGAGATGGGGAGATCTGTATATACTTACTTCTATGTAATGGTCGTGTGCATCAACTTGTGTGCCAATTTTAATCACCATTCTTGTAATGGCTACATGTTTCATGCCTGCACAAAGTCACAAACATTAGATAATTTAAGGAATCTGTCAAACTTGCAGGGCCATAGCTCCAGGGTTCTTGGACAATGACATTTTTGGCTTTCAGACGCTGGAGCATGCTATGAGGATGTCTCGTACGTGGGACTCGACTATGTCGATGATTCCGAGAGGTGGTAAGACTATCTGGGGTGATCTAGAAAGGTCACCTGAGGATGGTCATGCCCCATGTAAGAGCAGGGGAAAGAAAAATGAAACCCAGGAAGAAAACATCAACAACGAAAATGAGAATTCTAAAAAAAAGGTCGTCAAGTATGGCAGGATGGTTTCATTTGGTAAAGATGTGGCGGAAGCTTGTGCGTCTGACATTGAGAGGATAGAGTTTCGAGTAAGTTCTTTCCATGTATCTCGTTTTCTATTCCTCTGCATAATTGCTTCCATTGTGTGCTTTCTGATTCTATCGGGTGTGTTCTACTCGTGTTCGTATTCGTCAACTCCTTTCTGCATGCACTCCATTCCCTCCTGATTGATTCGCCCAGGATGCATTGCTGTTCTTGGATATTCTCTCTATTTTGGTGCATTTCCTTCTGAGTACACGAGTTCTGAAAGTTTGGTATTGATATTCTCTTGGCTGTCTCAATGCTTAGAGTGCTGTAAAAGGCCAAAGCATCGCAAACACGACCTGCAGAGATGTGTGGACAGAGTACCATGATATGGGGATTGGGGGGATCAAGGCTGTAGCAGAATACAAGGCGTTTACTGCTGAATCTATTGTCGATCTTCTCAATTTTGTCGCCCCCAAAATGATGAAACGCGGCAGTGCTCATTACTCTTATGGAATTGCCGATGATTTGGATGATCCGAAATACGAGCACTACAAGTACTGGTCGAACCCCTTGGAGACAAAGTGAGAATCTCCTTTCCCAGTTGCTCTTATATAGACATGTTTAAGTAGGCATGGAAGTAATGAACATGTAGATCTATGATAGTATTGGGCTACTGGGTCCCCCGTGCTTGCTGGTTTCCGAAGCTCATCTGCAATGTTGAATGACATGATTGAAATATGATACTTTTAAGCATCAGCTGCTGTAACTGTGGAAGTCCTGGCTAGAATTATATATGGCTTGATGCAACTCGCTTGTTCTTATTACGAGGTTATGGGTTGTTCCCCCTCCTCCTCCTCATGTTCTGCAGAACATCCTAACTGTTTCTCCGTCTATTCAATACTTGCAGGTTACCTAATGCTCCAGAGATGGAAATTTTCTCGTTGTATGGGGTTGGCATACCAACCGAAAGAGCTTACGTATACCGGATGTCTCCTTCAGTTGAATGCCACATTCCATTTCAGATTGATTCGTCAGCTCAAGGGGAAGATGGTGATAGTTGTCTTAAAGATGGAGTCTTCATGGTTGACGGGGATGAGACTGTCCCTCTTATAAGTTCAGGCTACATGTGTGCTAAAGGGTGGCGTGGAAAGACGAGATTTAACCCTTCAGGAAGTCGCACGTATATTAGGGAGTATAGTCATTCTCCTCCAGCTAATCTGCTGGAGGGCCGAGGCACCCAAAGTGGCGCCCATGTCGATATAATGGGAAACTTCGGACTCATCGAGGATGTCATGAGAGTGGCTGCTGGAGCAACAGGCGAAGAGTTGGGAGGTGATCAAGTTTATTCAGAGATCCTCAAGTGGTCTGAGAACATCAAATTGAAGCTTTAAGTGGTTGTGGTATGTAATTCCTTCTGCTGGCTTACCGATATCTATTTTAGTGCTAAACACAATGGAAAAGGAATGTTAGACCTAAGAAGTCTTGGGGTGACCTTTATTTTTTCTCTATCTAGACTTGCTTCATCTGATACCAAAAGACTATCTGATAAGTAGCTTGGTTCCTCAGGAGAATTCAGCGGAAAGACATGTACTCATGCTCGTTGAGCATTCGACACGGTACTGATGGATACCACAGCTTGATAGCTGGAGAGAGTATGATCATTTGTGCTTACTTCTGTCCAAACTTTTGCCCCAAAGGGTGGCATGTATGTGAGGGGTTGGTGTGGAGTTAACGGAAAGTGCATTTCGAAAAGCTGAAAGCAATACAAGAAGCTGTGAGGGGGTTGGTGTGGAGTTAGCTGCAAAATTGTTGTTTTCATTAATTCATTGTAACTTGTACCTTCGAGCAGTTGACATAACGGGCCAAAGGAACTTTGCCTTTTCAGCGGGTATTTTTCAAGCTGTCAATCTCTGGCTAAGTCAACCAGTACGCTTTGTTCCTTGTGAATAATTCTATAATTTGATGGTTTCTTTGTGAATGTGACTTGCATTGTGTGAATAAAAATGGATATCAGTCAGACCATTATAAGTAGTTTCATGCTTCAGGCTGAAGAAATGGTTATACAACATTATAACAAATTGGAAACTAGCCAGGAGCATTATGCCACTTACTTATCTGTTGGCTTTAGCTCCTTGTATATTGTAACTGTGAGGAAATAGAATTCCCCTTGGCCATTCTATACCCGACGACCCTCGCTTTCTCTGCTCATCGTAACATAGAATGTACTTCTGGCATGCCAGAGTAAGATAGATATCAAATTCTAAGTTTATGGATCAGATGTTGGCCTCAACTGAACTGCAACCAGGTACCTTTCTCACTCCAAGATCTTTCATTTTCCTTCTCACCCTAGTTGCATCGTCCCATCTATCCGTAGAGGCATAAATATTCGCAAGAAGTGTGTGAACGCTAGAGTCACCAGATTCAATTTTAACCAACTGTTTAGCCAGCCGCTCTGCCATCTTAACATTGCCATGGATTCGGCAGGCACTAAGGAGAGCGCCATAAAGAGGGACCGTTGTCTTCTTATATTCTAGCGGTATTTTCCTCATCAGATTCTCTGCCTCGTCTAAGCATCCAGATCGACTAAGCAAGTCAATCAAACAGCTGTAATGTTCTAGCTTTGGCTTGATGCCATAAACTGTTGTCATGGAGTCGAACACTCTTCTCCCTTCCTCAACCAGTCCTCCGTGACTGCAAGCACTTAAAACACCGATAAAAGTAATTTCGTCAGGTCTAGCACCAGCCTGTTTCATCTCTGAGAACAATTCGAGTGCCTCACTTGTCTTGCCGTTCATGGAAAGCCCGCATATAATAGAGGTCCACAGAGCAGCATCCTTCTCCATCACGTTACGGAATATCTCCAAAGCGTCTCCCACACATCCACATTTTGAGTACATATCTATCAGAGCAGTACCAATAATTGTATCTTTCACAATCCTCTTATCATCAATGTACCTGTGAATCCACTTCCCCTGATCTAGAGATCCCATTTGAGCACAGCCTGTAAGCAGAGCAACCAACGCATATTTATCAGGTTCAATACCCACTTGTTGCATTTCTCTGAAGAGTTCAACTGCCTCCTCGGAGCGGTTGAACTGCACGTAACCGTTCAGCATAGCTGTCCAAAGAACAACATCTTTAACCGGGCTCCTCTCAAACAGTTCTCTAGCCTCATCGAGCTCACCATAGTTCACATAGCCACAGACCATGCTGGTCCAACTAATAACGTTCTTACAAGGAATCCCTTCAAAAACTTCTCTGGCCGCCTTCAAACAACCACACTTGCAATACGCATCCACCAAGGCATTCCCAATTATGGGAGTATATCCAAGCTCCTCCCTCACATACGAGTGAATCTCCTCAGCAAGTTCCAATCTTTTCGCTGCTGCACATGCCGTAAGAGTGCTGACAACCGTAGCTTCCGCCGGCCTCAAGCCCCTCTCCTCCTTCCTCATGCGACAAAACACGTCTATTGCCTGCTCGAATTTCCCGCACCTAACAAGTCCGTTAATAACAACATTCCACGAAACCACGTCTCTCTCAGGCATTTCATCAAACAGCTTCCCTGCAACCTCCATCTGTCGCAGATGCCCATACATATCCATCAACGAATTACAAACGAAGCAATCAAACTCCATCCCGGTTTTCACAACAAACCCGTGCACCTTCTCGCCCTCCGGAACATCTCCCAAGCACCCGATCGCCTTCAAGACGAAAGGGTAAGTGAAATTGTCCGGCCAAAGCACACTCCCCCTCCTCAACTCACCAAACAAAACCAAACACTCCTCGTACCGACCACTCTTGGCAAAAGCTTTCAACATCAGATTATACGCAAGTAAAGACGGGTACCCAATGGAGTAGAACACCCTCAGGGCATAAAAAATGTCTCCTTTCGAAGGGTCGGCTACAAAAGCCATGATCTTGTTTAGGGTGTCGGTGTCCTGGTGGAGGCCAACCTGGAAGACCTGGGCATGGATTTGTCTGAGATGGGCCGTCGACCGGCAGTTCTTGAGGAGGGAGATGCAACTTCTCTTGTCCGGGATCGGTGGGCCCGTTGCGGTTGACATTTTATTGCTTTGGTTTTGGCGGGAAGTTAACCGAATTAACGGTAACCTGCGCTGCCTGTGAAGCATTCTTTTGCCGTTTGGTCAAGTGCTGTTTTCTCACATTGTTTTATCTGTCAACGGGTTTTGTTACCTTAATTTTTTTAAAAAAAATTTTCCAGAGAAAATTGTTTTTTAATATCATTAGGTATTCGGACGTTTATTGTTTACTGAACTAACAAATCAAGTATAGTAGATGTGGTATAAACATAGTAGATGTGGTATAAACAAAAATTTTAATAATATAATAATCTCAATCAATTCCAATGAGTTAGTCCTATCCTAGTTCTAATTCCTGATTGTAATTTCTTTTAATTAGTTTCAATTCTTTGAAATCCAATTTCAATTAGGACTCTGTTTAGATTAAGAGACTAAATTTTAATATTTTAATTAAGATTTTTTTATATATTGTTAATGCATGTTGGGTTCTTTTTTATGGATTGAGGTTTCTCTAAATTGCGTATCCCCAAAGACGGAAGCAGGAATCATAGTGTAAGATGTTTCAGTTTGGAAAATGTAGTATCTTTGGCACACTCCATTGCAGAAAATTTGGTAGAATGTCCCAAACGAATTTGGAGTGATTGTCCCAACAAAGATCTAACAAAAAGGGAAAAAAATGAAAGAGACTAGATAGGAAAAAAATTTATTAAAGAAAAAAGTAAAAGATAAAAGCTATGAAATTTGAGAGTTTTGCGTGTTTGATTTATGTTGTCCTGTGCTCTACTCCGGCCTATGCTATATAAAAAATAAAAGTCCTACCCCAGCCTCCTACCCTAAACCGTATTTTAGTTTGAGTTTAACTTTAACAATGCATATCTTTGTCTAATTCTAACTCATATCGACTCTAGAAAATATATCATCTAAAAATCTTCGATCTTCATCCGAATTTCCTAAGAGACAGTAACCCAGATAACAAGGTCTAACATGTTTGTTGCGGTAAAAAGAAGTTTGTTGTTGATTTCAGTCAATAGGTAGTTTTGTCGACTCCACCGGAGCCCCATATCCCAATAATTTTGTCGGAGGATTTATTTCTAATCCGTCCCCACACCTGGCGGAAAATGGGTTCCAAACCCACCGTGGGCCTGCTAGCCTACCAGAGCGGCACATCCTTGCATCTCTTCGCACACCATTGCAAGCAACGAACACAATTTGCAACCGGAATCGAAATGGTAAAACCAACCATATTGGTGCACGGCTTCGGGGAAGAAGAAAACCAAGCCCTAAAAAGTCTAGAAATATTTGGTTGTCGCTGTTTCCTTTCTATGGAACCCATCGATGACTACTTTTCTGTCACCCGTAAACCAATTTGATGACAAGTAGCACCGGTATGGAATAACCCATCAATTAGTAATTTTGTGTGTGTGTGTCCTTTCTGTACATAACTGTTTAGGTCTGTCTACTAATTTCGATATAGAATGTGCATCAGGTGATATCACAATTTCGACATAGTTTTACTCTTTTTCAAAGATTTATTTCACACAAATTTAGCAAGGATGCGAATACCAATTGGTGTAAGAGAAATCTTGTTATAAGGTATTATTAATCTTGTTTTTAAAAATTTAAATCTAATATCACATGATATCACAATTTTGATTCTAATATTTAGATGTTAGATCTAATAACCCAAGCATGCTAAATTGTCAAACAGTAAATACCTGAATTCATCGCGAAACGATTGCAAAACTTGTACGACGATCGGGAACGATGAGATCTATGCAAACAAAATGAAATAGGGCAACCGTCGCTTTTGCAGATAGAGAGAAGATAATGTACTCGATCGAATGTATTAGAGATCATAACTTACTAGTCTTTATATATTGTTCAATTACGCAAATAACTCTCCTTAAACTCAAGTATAATCGATGTCGTATAACAAAAAGTAATATAATAATCTCAAACAAATTCTAATTAAAGTCCTATCCCTGTTCTAATTCGTCGTTGTTGTGATTTCTTTTAATTAGTTTTTCTATTCTTTGAAAAATCCAATTCCAATTAGGACTGTGTTAGATTAAGAGACTAAATACTAATATTTCACATATGAAGGATTTTTATATATTGTTAATACTTGCTGGATTGATTGAGGTTTCCCTAAAGTTGGGCATCCTCAGGCAGAAAATAGTTAACGTCATCGTTTGTAATTCCTAAAAAAAAAGAAGAAACAAATACACAATATAATCTATTTATTATAAAAATTATTTATAAGTACTCAAAAAGTTATCAATTCATTATATTAAGTCCATGAGTTGACATGAAAATTATAACATCGGTAGTCATTTATTGTTTGCACAATTTTCATATCAAAACCAACTTTGATATGACATGCTTTGTTTGAGATAATGTCTCAAGATTGTCGAGTTTGTTTATAAATGTTAAAAATCATCAGCTCATTACTTTATGTATCAGATTGGATATAATTTGTCTTGTAAAATTATGATATTCACAATCGAGTACATGTGACTTTCAGGAATGGCTAAATTTTATTTTGGTATTGAATATTTTTATGCTATTTAAGTTTCGTACAATTTAATTGTTTCCACAAAAGGCTAAATTTCATTATGGTAATGAATATTTTTACGCGCTTTTATTTTCGTACATCTTAATTTTTTCCAGGAAAGGCTAAACTTTATTTTGATAATGAATATTTTTATGCGATTCTATTTTCGTACATTTTATTTGTCGTTGAAGCCTTATTTCAACGGCAAATCAAATTTTTCAATGGCAAAAATCACAACGGCACATAAATTTTTAATGACAAATCACAATAGCCTCATGCACCATCTCAAAATTATAATCCCTAGGGACAGTAACCCAGATAAGAAGGTCTAACCTGTTTGTTGCGGTAAGAAGTTTGTTGTTGATTTCAGTCAATAGGGTAGTCTTGCCGACTCCACCGGATCCCCATATCCCAATAATTTTATCGGAGGATTTGTTTCTAATACGTCCCCACACCTTGCGAAAAATGGGTTCCAAACCCACATTGGGCCCGCTAGCCTGCCAGAGCGGCACATCCTTGCATCTCTTCGCACACCATTACAAGCAACGAACACAATCTGCAACCGGGATCGAAATGGTAAAACCAACCATATTGGTGCACGGCTTCGGCGAAGAAGAAAACCAAGCCCTAAAAAGTCTAGAAATATTTGGATGTCGCTGTTTCCTTTCTACGGAACTCGTCGAAGTAGCATCGAAATGGAATAACCCGTCAATTAGTAATTTTTTTTGTGTACTTTCTGTACATAACTGTTTAGGTCTGTCTACTAATTTCGATATAGAATATGCATCAGGTGATATCACAATTTTGACATAGTTTTATTCTTTTTCCAAAGATTTATTTAACACAAATTTAGTAAGAATGCGAATACCAATTGGTGTAAGAGAAATCTTGTTCTAAGGTATTATTAATCTTGTTTTTAAAAATTTTAATCTAAGATCACGTAATATTACAATTTCGATTTTAATATTTAGATGTTAGATCTAATTACCCAAGCATGCTAAATTGTCAAACAGTAAATACATGAATTCATCGCAAAATGATTGCAGAACTTGTACGACAATCGGGAACGATGAGATCTACGCGAACACAGTGAAATAGGGCAACGGTCGCTTTTCCAGATGGAGAGAAGATAACGTACTCGATCGAATGTATTAGAGATCATAACTTACTAGTCTTTATATATTGGACTACTAAGTTTCAATTACGCAATTAAATCTTGTTAAATCCAAGTATAATCGATGTCGTATAACAAAAAGTGATATAATAATCGCTTTTCCACATATTAAGAATTTTTATATATTGTTAATGCTTGCTGGAATGATTGAGGTTTCCCTAAAGTTGGGCATCCTCAGGCGGAAAGCAGTTAACGTCGTCGTTTGTAATTCCTAAAAAAAAATATATATATATATATATATATATAATATAATCTATTTATTATAAAACTTATTTATAAGTACTCAAAAATTTATCAATTCATTATATTAAGTCCATGAGTTGACATGGAAATTATAACATGGATGGTCATTTATTGTTTGCACAATTTTCATATCAAAACCAACTTTGGTATGACGTGCTTTGTTTGAGATAGTGTGTCAAGATTGTCGAGTTTGTTTATAAATGTTGAAAATCATCGGCTCATTACTTTATGTATCGGGTTGGATATAATTTGTCTTGTAAAATTATGATATTCGCAATCGAGTACATGTGACTTTCAGGAATGGCTAAATTTTATTTTGGTATTGAATTTTTTTATGTGATTTAATTTTTGTACATTTTAATTGTTTCCACGAAAGGCTAAATTTCATTGTGGTAATGAATATTTTTACGCGATTTCATTTTCATACATCTTAATTTTTTCCAGGAAAGGCTAAACTTCATTTCAGTAATGAACATTTTTACGCGATTTCATTTTCGTACATTTTATTTGTCGTTGAAGCCTTATTTCGACGACATATCAAAATTTTCAATGGCAAAAATCACAACGGCACATCAATTTTCAACGACAAATTAGGTTTTTCAACGACACATTCCAATGGCACATCAAAATTTCAAGCGGCACATCAAAAGTTTCCAATAGTACATCAAAATTTTCAATGACCCGTACGTGGACAAGGTGCCCACCCGGACACCCGGTCGTGAGACAAGGCACCCACCCAGATGGGCTCGGATAAAATGTACCGAACGGCCCACTCGACTAACACTCATCAACCCGAGCATGAGTTGCTCCATGCAAACCCAAAAATCGAAGCATCATTTTTATGTCTCAATAGCCGAGGACGGCCATGTCTCAACCCAGCCAACCGGCACCGATGAAGGTGAGTGGGCCAGCGAGGGTCCCTGGGACTTGTCTTAGTCATTGTTTTAGTCTCTGCTGTTCCGAGATCGGAACTTTGGTATCCTAATTTGATTTTATTGAACTCTCGGGTCTCTCGCTGAAATAGGTTGTTTCATTAATTACTTACCCTATACATAAACATGATTGTATAATCTCTGTAATTAAGTGATTTTTATCAATAAAATAAGAAAACTTCCGGTACTTGTATGCATTTGTTTGGCTGTTACTTTTTTTGGTGATAATTTTGGCTGTTACTTTGTGTAAGCTTTAGTATATGTTGATTTTAATCTAACTTAAAGTAATAAGCATGTTCAATCTAGGTTAAAGGTGTTGCAACTTGCAAGGGTGTTCAAGTCAAAAAGTCAAATCAATTCCCAAATTTAAATTTTAGTTCCAAACATGAAAATAAGAATTAATTTTTTTTCTTATTTCCAATATAATGGGAACGGAATTCTTTTCTCCTTGAATATTGGTTCCAAACAGGAGAGAATAAAAAAAGGAATTCTTAGACCATCCGCATTCGTGCCCTGCCCCAACCTAGGTCACGGAATAAATAATTAATTTCTCTCTCATCCACATCAGCACAACCCTATTATCCCTTATTCTACTCATATGTGCAACCTACCCCAACATAGGTCAAAGAATAAACAATTAATTTTTCTCTCATCCACATATTATCTACTTTCATTTTTGTTTATATAAAAAATATAAAAATATACCTAAATATTTATTCCGTAAGTAAGATAACAAGAAATTTTTTTTGCCAAAGTAAAAAAATTATTTTTCTTGAAGTGGGAATACAAAATTAGAGAAAATTAATTAGAGGTACATAGAGATGTCTTAAATGATATATAATTAGGTGTGAAAAGATGTTAATGTTTGACTCTATTTATAGAGATTTGAAAAATACAAAATTTCATATAAATTATAATTATTTTTTATCACAGATAATTTTAAAATTTTTTAACCACATAAATAATATCCAAAAATTTTATTTAGGGCAAATTACCCTCACATCCCTGTACTTTGGTCAGCCTCCCCCTAGGGTCCCTGTATTTTGGAAAATGATTGTCCCGTCCCTAAGTTTTGATGATAATAGACTCTCGGGTCCCTGGAGCCGGACTATTCCTTTTTCTCCGGTGAACCCCCACCTGAAATGACCAAAATACCCTCCCTTGTTAAATTTTACTCCACCCCCTTTAAAAAGTTACAGCCCCCTCTTCACCTTCCATTCTTAAAAAAATATGAGTTTTCACCTCCTTCCCCTTCCTTCCCGCTTTCTTCTTCTCCACCATCTCCGACCTGTCCTCTTCGATACAAGGAACCCTTCTCCCCTTCCTCTTCTTCTCTGCAACATTCCCTTTCGCATAGTAATCTTCACCATCTTCGCCCAGATTTTTACCCAAAGTCAGAAACCCTAATTTTCTGGAAGTTAGGATTCTGACTGTCGCTAACAATGCATGCCCACTTGAGAACCTTGGAGTTCATCTTCAAAGGTAAGTCAGCCTTTTATGAAAATATCGACCCCGATCGGTATTGTTATAGAGAATTAGTTGAAGATGCATATAAAGCATTTGTTGGTCGACTGAAAAGTGATATTTTGAAATTCAGACTACAAGGGGGGATGGAAATTAGTGAGGATGATGATGTTATGTTCATGTTTGAAATGTACCTGGATAAAGTTATTCAGATTTTTGTTGAAGAGGATGACCGAGGTATACCTCTTTGTGCTATAAGTCCGAAAGGAAGGGTGTTGTTTGTTCGAGATGTTAGACCCGAGTTTCCCAAGTTGCAATGGAAACATGGCATGGAAGAGGGTGGTCCTTCGGGTGTTGTAGAGGATGAGGGTGTTTCTGATGGTGTTGCTAAGGGTATTTCTGAGGGTGTTGCTCAGGGTGTTTCTGAGGGTGTTTCTGATGGTGCTGATGGTGTTGATTTGGAAGATTTACATGCGGAAGTGGAGGTTGATTTGAAGGATGTGCATGCTGAAGTGGAGGTTGATTTAGAGGATGTGCATGCTGATGTGGAGGATGTGCATGCTGAAGTGGAGGATGTGCATGCTGAAGTGGAGGTTGATTTAGAGGATGTGCATGCTGATGTGGAGGATGTGCATGCTGAAGTGAGGTTGATTTAGAGGATGTGCATGCTGATGTAGAGAATGTGCAGGCTGAAGTGGAGGTTGATTTGGAGGATGACGGTGATGCCACGTTTTGTTTGTCTTCTGATGATGATTCATCTGATGATGATCTTGAAGATTATGTAGAAGAAGAAGGTCTTGAAGAGGGAGATGGGGGTGATGCACCTGTACTGGAATGTTTTGACTTTCCTGAGGTAAACTTTGAGAACAGGAAGGTTGTAGACAGTGAGTCAGATAGTGTTGTGGCAGAGGCTGAAGATCGAGCAGAAAGAAGGAGGAGAAGAAAGAGGGTCAGGATGGATCCAGTTGGTGATTATGGTGGAGCTCCATTTAGGTGTAATTCTGGGCAGGATATTACATTTGAAGTTGGGTAGACATTCAAATCTCACGAGCATTTCAGGACGACAGTGAAACATTATTCAATTAAGAATGGATATGATATCAGGTTTGTCAAGAATGACAAATTAAGATGTACTGCGGTTTGCAAAGACTGTCCTTGGAGAATTCATGCTTCAGTCTTGGCTGGTGCGAAAGAGTTCATGGTGAAGACATTGATTGACAAACACACTTGTCTACAAGTTGGAACTGGGCATTGGGCCACCCCTAAATGGATAGCTGAGCAGGTAGCTGACCTCTTGAGAGCAAATCCCAATTTGGAAAACAAAACAATAAGAGCAAATCCCAATTTGGACAACAAGACAATGTTGCAGAAAATCAGAACAAAGACTAGTTTCTTCAACAACATCATAGATTTATCTTGCTCTTTTAACATGTTCTTCATCATCTTCAAATCTTGAAGAACCAATTCATCATCTTCAATTCGCCAGTGCTGCTTACGAACATATCCTTCCCGTGGAATACACCATCCAATCCACCGACAATTATTCTTGGCGCAAGAATAATACAACCGGCCACAATTTTTTTCAGACTCAGCAATCTTCACCAAGGCACGAACACCACATTTGCAATCGACATTCATGTACCTCACACCATCGTCAAACTGGTACGAAGAATTGGAGGATGACATGGTCCAGCTTCTAGAACGAACCCCAGATCTACTTTCGAACCCAGAAAACCCAAGATGTTGTACCTTCAAATCCAGAAAACCCTAGATTTACAAAGAGGGAACAAAATGAAAACCACGAACCCTAGGTCTTGTTCATCTTCTTCATCTTCAAATCCAGAAAACCCACGAACCCTAGCTCTTGTTCAAGAGAGAACAAAATGAAGATGAAGAAAAGTGGAGAGAAATGACGGAGAAGATAGGAGGAGAATAAAACAAAGAGGTTGGAAAGTGTTTTTTAAAGGGGGTGGAGTAAAATTTAACAAGGGAGGGTATTTTGGTCATTTCAGGTGGGGGTTCACCGGAGAAAAAGGAATATTCCGGCTCCAGGGACCCGAGAGTCTATTATCATCAAAACTTAGGGACGGGACAATCATTTTCCAAAATACAGGGACCCTAGGGGGAGGCTGACCAAAGTACAGGGATGTGAGGATAATTTGCCCTTTTATTTATACGAATAACATTGTACCAAATGTAATTAACTAGATAGAAAAAAAGGGAGGGGGAGGGCGAGGGCGAGGGGCAAGTTTTGCCCCCGTTTTACTTGGAAGCGCCTTCCCTTTTTCATTTTATCTTTTTTTTTCCACCTGGCTGGGTCGAGGTCACGCGGGGGCGTGAGTGCGGGTGGTCTTAAAATAGTATGTTGTCACACACTGGGAGTAATCTCAAATCCCAACAACTATTTTTTGAAAGGTCAATTCCCAACTACTTGTGCAAGGAGTCTCGTCGAGTTGTATAGTTTGTCAGGTCTCATATATCTTGTATGTGTACTTTTTTTTTCATTCCAACTTGATTAGTTAAAAATATAGTATTTTTGATAAGTTTTAGAAGGATCTTATATAAATATTTACTCCCATCATTACATAATTAATATTCTTTAGAATTACAAACATGACTTAAAAATAACAAAATAAGAATAATTATCGCTTATTCTTTCTGAAACCTAAAATCTTGTTCTCATTTTTATTGTGAATGAAACTTTGAAGAATTGTCTCATTAATTAATTAATAATTCTTTAAATTAATAAAGTCTTATAATTGCAAAAATACTAGTATATAAAAATTTACTATATTATTTATTGTCCAATTGGATTTTGGTTCCAGATCAACATGAGCACCTTAGTCTCAGCCAATAACTCATGGCTGAATTGAGAATGGATTTGGTCATGGATGGACAAAACCCACGAGGACCAATCTGGATAAAATGAGAGCTATTAGATTGATTTTTTAAATCAAGTACAAGATCTGATGGTCAAGATTCACGTGAGTATTATTGTCTTTTACCACAAACTCTCTTTCCTCCCTCCCTCCCTTTTTTCTCCCCGTCACTCTCTTTCCTCTTCCAAACAAAGATCCAGGAAACTATTTAAACAAAAAATCTAGTAAATTGATTGCACAAAAAAATCCAGGGAACCGATGAGGATGATGCCGTCGCCCGCGACCGCCTCGCGCTATGCTTCCATCTAACTCCTTCACCACTCCGCCGCCCACTCCTCCCTCTTTCCTTCGTCCCTGACTTTTGAACCGTTGATTTTGCCCGGAGCCAGAAGCTGAGACTGATTCGATTGATCTACTCTGAAAAGCAGCTAGCGAGAGGGAGTGTGACGAGCGCGGTCGCATGTGGAGATTAAACTGGTGCTCAGTAGATGTCGGGGAAGGAGATCCTCTGGTTTGCATTTAACAATAATGGCTGGAGGTTCGAGAAGATGCTTTGGAGGTCTGTGGGTGTGTGTGGTGGTCTGTGAGTAGGGTTCGAAGCTTGAACCCCTTGCTGCGACCGACCTTGATGTTGAAACTTACTACCGGCACCGATGGTGGGCTTTCCTGTTTGTTTTTGTGTTTCCCTATTTGGTTAGCGATCTATTATGATTGAATGGTACTGTAATGATTGAATGGTTTGTTATGTTATGTCCGAATAGTTTTCAATGTTACGATAAAATGGTTTGTTATGTCATGATCAAAATATTTGTTCTATTATGATTGAATGGTTTGCATTGTAATAATCAAATGGTTTGTTCTGCTATATCTAATAGTTTACCCGATTATATCCAATAGTTTACTTGGATATATTGAATAGTTTACTCGGTTATATCGAATAGTTTACCCGGTTATATCGAATAGTTTACTCAGTTATATCGAATAGTTTACCCGGTTATATCTAATAATTTATTTGGATATATCGAATAGTTTACTCGGTTATATCTAATGATTTACCCGATTATATAGATTTGTCAGCCTCTTTTTTTGGAAAAAAATGCATCAAATTCTTTTTCCCTTTCTTACACACACGTACATATACAGAATGCATCCAAAAATTCTTTTTTGGATGTTTATGAGCTGGATTCGGAATTCATGTGATGATCTGTTAATTTCTGTGTATGATTTCTGTATATGTATTCTGTATATGTATTCTGTTGTGACATGCGGGATTGTCCCGTACCTATTGGGCCCCGTGGTTCGCATATATCGCCTAAGGGGATACCGGGTAACCCGAGGTATGTGTGATCGAATGGACGGGGAGTACATGGACTATCTGGACTCATGGAGGGGATACTCCTCCGTCTATTGGGCCCGCTCACGGGAACGGACGGTATTTATCTATGCCCCACGAGGATCCCTACATGATATGTATGGACTCCGGAGCTCCGATGTGTTATAGTTTTGTTAGGCTAATCTGAGTGTTATGTGTTTGGTTTATGAGTTGTACTAATTTCGTATCGTTGTGATCCTCTTACTGAGTTTAGGACTCACCACAAGTGTTTCTGTATGTGCTTTCAGATCATGGGGCTACGGATCGCGGGTATGCATCATAGAGGGAGCTGCATGCATCGTCATGGTTTTCAATAAATTGGCATTTTACCTTTTGTTTATTTTCTCTTGCTGAAACTTTATCGGGAATAAATCTAGTGCCTTACGAGGTAATTAATCCTCGGACATTTGTCACTTCTATTATCGAGTCGTGATAATTAATTTGAGTAATGATAGGATTATATATTTATATAAGATCTTTCTAAAACTTATTAGTTTATTTATTCATCAATAATACTATATTTTTAATTGATTGAAGTTGCAATAGAATTTTTTTTAATGTATTAATTTAATAAAGTTTTGTTGTCGTCGGTCTAAGTTCCAAGAGATGTATGAATAGCGATAAAACCCAAGCAAGATTTTTTCATTTTTGCAAGATATCAGAATTATCCAACGACTCCTGAAAAATGAGGTAGGTTTTTTGGTATCCTACCCAAACTTATGCGTGTATGCATACTAACTAGGGATGATAAAAAATTTAAACTCGATAGCTCATAAGTATATTGGGTCTAGGATGGGTAAGGTATAAGTCAAAAGTAGATTTTGAGTTTAAACATGGTCTATATAGAATCACACTCACTACATAAAATGAGACACTATCATAATTAGATCATATTTAAATCTATCTAAATTAACATATAAATATTATTTTTTTCCTAGACACTACAACATTACATGGCACTTAATATGAAAAGGATAAGATTATTTGATTATAAAATTAAAAATAATTATTTTATACTAGGTAGATAAGGCGCAATCTCTTGAGAGATTTGGTTGCACATGGCACTTAAAAATAATGCAGTCTTCTTTGATAGTAACCGGCAAACTGGTTGATAGGGCGCCGCTGGCGATTTGTGCCGAGACATTTTTATTGTAAATATCTTCCTATATATAATACAAATCAATTATAAAACAATACCAGGTAGATGAGTGCGAGTGAATTATTTTTAAATGTTAAAACAAACCAAATGTGTCGGAGCATGGGAGTTTTAAGTGATAAAAAAAATTGAAAAAATACCAACGAATAAATTCAGAGGTGACTTTTCCGGTGAATATAGTAATAATATTATTTTCCATGTCTTGGTCAAGAAACGGTCAAACCCCTAGCTAAACCCCAACTCTTGACCTCCTTCCTTTTGTCCGGCGATGATCACTTCTCGAGACCTTCAGGAGATCGTCTCCAAGCTCTCCGCCGATAAAGCCAAATCCCGCGAGGTAACCCTCTCCTTCTCCCTCTCGGGGCTTCGTTTCAATAAAGTTTTTTCTCTTTTTTTTAATAAAGATTAATTCTTCATTTTTGTCCTTTCCTAGGAAGGGGTTAAGCTTTTAAACACATGGCTCGACGGCGAGAGGTCGGTGGTGTTCTGCCACTACCTCGGCCGCCAAACCGCCGCCCTTAAACCCAACCAAATCCCTCACTGTAAGTACTCCAATTTCTCTTTCGTGTTTTGGGCATTTTAGGACATCTCATTTAGGGTTTAGGGCTTCTCTTTTGCAGCCGAAACGTGGCCGTTTCTGGTCTCCCTACTCGTGCAGTGCGTCTCCTCCGAGGTCTCCTCGAGCAAACGGAGGCTACCGAAGCTCAGCTTCGCGAAGACGCTGCGTATTGTCGTCCAGCGCTCTGAGGATGCCAAGTTCTCAGGTTTGGAAGTTGTGTCCTTTACTTTGTTAGTGCATAGGTTTTTGAAGTTTGTTGATCTTCCTCGTGCAGGGAAGCCGCTTCCGTTGTTACCTGTAGTTAAGACGCTGTTTAGTCATGTGTGGGAAATACTAAGCAATGTCCCTAGCTTCCAGTCAGAATACGCGGTCATACTCCGGCATTTGTTGTCCGTTAGAGATTATCGGTTCCACTTGAGGAGCAGAGTGTACTGCCGTGAGTTTTTTGTGTTGCCCTTGGTTACAGAAGTCTGTTTGGTGCTCTCTTCTGAAGTTGATGTCCTTAATTAGTCTTTCTTTTTTATTCCTGGAGAAAAGGTCTTGTTCTGCTATACTTGGAGAAGGTCGAGAGCAGCTTGCCCGCAGAGGTTACTTGCTCGAAAGAGGAAGTGTTTCGTTATATCCTAACTCTTCACTCACTTCTGGAAAACCCTCCTGGAGATTTCCCTGATGATGTCAGAGAAGCCATTTTCAAGGGTTTCACCACGATTTTCTCCCTAGTTAGGTACATTAACTTGCTTGGAATGAAATTGCCCTGTTATGCTTTCTGCTGCTAAATATTTACCTCTTCATCTAATTCTTCTGCATTTTTCAGGGAGGAAGGTAAAATTTCACGCAAACTTATCGAGTGTGTTAATACGTTCTTGTTAAAGGATGGTCCTAACCTAAGGAGCCGGTGTTTGGAAATCCACAAGGCCATGCAGCATTTTGTATTTCATGTTTGGACAACTACCCATGATCGTGGCCTCAAGGTTCATTCACTCTGTGTTTTGCCATTATTGCTGCATTCCATTTGCATAGCCCTACAAATTGTGCCCACTTGGATCTTTTGGACTCTTTGCAGGACGTGCTGTACTCTTATGCCGCACTACAGCTAAATCTATCCAGAGGAACCACCGATGACATTTACTTGGTCGATCAAATACTCGACATGGTGTGTAAGGACCTTGATCAAGCCAGTTTAACTGGCATGGGCTTGTTGTGGTAATTCCCTTTTGCATTTAAGTGCCTGATTTTATGTTATTCGAGATGGACCTCATGGTTGTCATTGCCACTGGACTTGTTAATTCAGGGGAGATGTGGCCAAAGATGAAAAGTTTGGAAGTTTGCGCAGCCCATACTGCAAGCTGGTCGAGATTGCAGCCCTAGGTTTCTATCGAGTATGTTTCACTTCAGCTTTTGTTACATGTCTTTATTTTCCGTTTGATTCATATTCTGCTATATGGCTACGCACTGTTGAAATAGTGGCTTGATGTTTGGTATTTATGGGAGACTTGTAAAAAATGTAGTAGTTTGAAAATTTGTTCGTGTCCATATGAACACAAAGTTTATGTTGGTTCGCCTCGTGATATCTTTTGTAGAGAAATAATCAATTACATCATGAAAGCCCTAATTTACACATTGTGTGATGATCTGCATGAATAAATAATTAGTTTTTTATTGCCTGTTGCTAGTCAATATCTAGAATTTAAAGAGCTCTTAGTGCTATCTTAGACACTAGGTATGTTATCAGTCTAAGCCATGGTATGATGTCTTTTGTACATTTTGTGTCTCAGGCATGTGTTAGCTCAATCAAGGTACCATGGACTGAAAAGCGGATAAAGAGGGAACCTCCAACTGAAATTTTGAAAGAAGCGCTGATGAAAGGGAAATGGCTGTGGTGGGTTTAAAAAATTTTAAAGTCTGCTTAGGTGTCCCATACCTGTCATGTTGTTTTAGGCCAATTTATCCTTCTCTGCATATGATGTTAAGCTGATAGTGAGCTATTGGGCTTCAGGCATGCTGCATTTCTTTGTCTCATACGCAAGTACTCTTCTCGGATGAGTAAAGATATTTTCATGTACTGGTTTGAGGGTATTTCAACAAGCTTTGAAAGGTAATTCCTCTAATGCACGCGCTAACAGATATTGCTTCCTTGACTATATGATCCAACCAACTTCAGTGTGATATAGATTGAGGTTGCATTGTTCATTTTTGTGTTTGTTAGGTTACTTGTCATTTCTTTATTTTACTTTTTGTTCTCCCACTATCTTGATTTGTTATCTTGTGTTGAAAGGAAGGCAAATTCCTTGATTAATGTGTTACATTCGCCTTCATATATTATGCTGCAGATTTTCTAAATTATTTAGATGTACACAGCTTTATATCATATGACTGGAGTCGAGAGTAGCAGCATATAAGAATCATGAAAATGGAGATAAAAAATTTGAAGATCTTTTTCTGCTTCCTCGGTTGCCCCATTCATGTGTTTGACCTACTATGTGGTTTGGCATATTTAGTACTTTTTAAATGGCTTGTTTAGCACTTGGTGACTCGCACATACGACCTATCTTGTTGTTTATGTTTTTGCTTGTGTGAGTCTCTGATAGATTTCCAGTACCTTTATGGTTCTTCTAATTGGCGTAATGGTTATAACCTCAATCTATATTCACTTAATCCTAAACGAAAAACTTTCTGAGAAGCAGATTTGCGAACAAGTTGCACGGAGAAACTTTTGAACCTAAACTGATGATATGCAAGTCTATTTCAGGATTATGAATGATGCAAACTTGTTACATTCTTATGATGGTTTGCTGTGGGCCTTGAGGTATGCAATCATTTTTTTGTATTTTGCATTTGATCCCAACAAATTTATTCCAGGTCATGTTCCTTTCATTATTTAATTCCATTCACTTCTAATTAGTTCCACCTGGATTAATGACAGGGAAACTAGTATTTGCAGTGATGATGGTTTGTTATTTATCAGTTTTTAGTTACTATGTTATTAAAAAATTAGCTATCTAGATGGAAACAAACAAGCTAGTGAGCCTGTCTGTTATTGTTGGGTACCCTTTTGAGATGCTTGAAAAAGTCTAATTCTGTTCTAGAGATTTGCTGATATTATTTTCCTCTTTGGCATAAATTAGAGAGAATATATATTAAGCGAAGCACTTAAAGGGCTGCATGATGTGTTCCTTTTGTATCCTATTGGCTTCACCAAATATTTCGCCTTTTGAGCTCATTCAGCTTTTACTTCTATGAAAAGGAGCCTGCGAGAACTCTTCAAGTCCTTCATTCTTCTAGATTCCACAAGGAACAGTTCATCAAGTGCCGTTTTCATGAGGAACAAGGTACTCCTCCCATCTGTTCTCTTACTGTGATTGATCTACTACTAGCAACTTGTTATGCTGCGTGCTATCTCCAGCTTGTGCTCTTCCCTTTTGCAAAGGTGAACCATAAAAAATGTTTGATGTGTATGTTGCTTATGTTAGATATTCTTTTCTTAAACATGTCTTTTCAGCTATTACTAGTCACTGTGAATACAATTTGTTATAATGGAACGCAAAACAACTTTGCCTTTCACTAGATTGCCTTTTGACCTCTCTATATCTGTCGTCGGCTGGTTACTTCCTTTTGGGACAATCACGATGAAGACTTTCTTGACCTTGAAATGTAGTTTATTTTTGCTGTTTGTTTGTTTTAATCATGTCTGATCAATTCGCGTCACAGTGTTCGCTGTCATACATATAGGTATCATACGTCGTTATCCCATGAACAACGTTGTTTGATAGTAACCATAGAAAAATATCTCTGGTTTTGTTCTTTCTATGGCCAATTTTTATTCTTTATGCACTCATCATTGACACCTCACTTTGATCTTGCAGTTCAGTGGGGGTTGGCAATTAATATGGAGATCCTTGATGCATGGGCTGCCACTATTCAGTAACCTTACTGCACTTGTGAGTTTGTTGATTGGTACTAGTTATCATACATTCACAAGCTTCAAGACCAAAATAAATACGACCTTTGCGGCTGTAGTGACAGATCTGTTGATGTCGTTTACTTCTTGTTCTTTTTGAATTCTAGATAGCTAAAAGTAGTCAGCTTTTAATCCAAAAAGTGAATCTATTTTCCACCCTTGTGCCCTGCGCTCAAATGTTGCCGAAGCTAATGTTTGCTTGAGGTTATTAGATGACTTCGAGGATGCTTTATATCTTAGGACAGTAGTGATTTGTTTTGACATGCCAAGAGATGGAACCATGGATCCAACATGCCTAGTGATTTCTTCCAGATAGCCTTCGTAGGTTTTTTTTTTTTGCTTATTGGCTAGAGTTTAATAACGATTTGGCACTGATGGGATAATCTAGGGTGCAGTAGAACTAACTGAGGTGCAGGTCTTGAGACCTGCCCGGTTCAAATGTCATTACCTAAAACTGAGTTAGAAATTTGCTGAGGGTTGCTATCAGCTGACATTAGGGAGGGTGTGAAAAATTGCAACTCGTACTCTTGGAAGATACTGTTTTCTTACTTCTGTGATGTATCAGGTTGATGCTAGTTTATTGCTACTTGGAAGCATGGTTACAGATGTGAGTATATGAATCTACTCCTTAAGTTCTTTTCCTATGCTTGAGCTGTATGTCTTGTTTGAGTCTTGATACTGGGACGGAGAATACAGAGTTAAAAATCATCAACTGTTTATTGTGTATGGTGTTAATAAACAAGCTGTGTTTTCTTACAAAATGTTAGTTATTGACCTTTGATAAAATTGTTCGTTGTCTGTAAAAATATTAGCACTAATAAAATCGTAACTGTGTGTCATATAAAATCACATGATTTGAAGGGATTGGTTGTTTCTGAAGGAGATAATAAAAGTCTTCGACATTGCCAGCACAGTTTAAGCTGGTGCTTTAGAGCTTATTGAATTCCTTTTGGTGATAGAGTCTGGATATGGGCACTGTTAGGCATCGAGTATCAACAGATCTAGGCTATTCATAAAACTTGCTGTGTTGGTTAAAAGTTTTTTTCGCTTTCTTTGAGATGCACCCTTAATATATATGTGATGCTATGACAGAGAAACTGGGCATAACGTTGAGTTGATTTGGAATTTTCTTAGTGAATTCTGGAGTCAAGCTGATACTTTGAAATCAATTGGAATCATTAAGGCTATCCTTTGAATTCATTTAGCAAAAGAAGTCATCCTTTGAACTCTTGATTTATCAAAATAGTTTTCATGTGAAATTTCAATTGAATTTTTCCTGGAATTTCTTCCTTCAGGGACAACTAAGTTCATGCGTCGTGTCTCAAGATCTGTGGGACCTGAAATTATTTGATCAAACTCCATCTGCGTAAGTGCATCTGCATGTTTGAGATGATTCAATTATGTACATTGATTCAGACCAGGCTTTATTAATAAGTTGTTGCCAACTTTCAGAAGAACAATGATAATTTGTGTAAATGAGAGAATTTTAGAACTGGTTGATTTCAATTTACATATTTTCATGTAGATGTCCAGAAGTCTATTTTTTGTATATCTTTTTCGCGCATGTCTTTTCTCAGATCAAGTAACTACCTGTTTTGATGTATCTTAGCAAGCAGAAGTATTGCTTTTTTCTTTTCTTGAGTTCTTTGAACATGACATATTTACTGCTAGACGTTAATATGTTTGTTTCATATTTTGTGGCCAACTAGAACCGAGATACCCTAGTAGAACGAGTGTGTCATATCCTGTATGCAAGTAGAATTTAATTTATTTGTTTGTTTTCTTATTTTGTGGCCAAGTCTATCACTGAGATACCCTAGTAGAATGAGGGTTAATTTCCATCTAATTCTCTTTTCTCTTCCAGGTCCGCTCTTTACTTCATTGCTTGTTATTTCTCTCAAAGAGTTTCTCAAGTGAGTTGCCTTATGGCTCTTTACTTAGGCTTGTATTTTAAAGATTCTTTTTTGAACTGGTAATTGTCTCTCTCAACAATACTTTTTATTTGACCTTTTTTGTTCTTCTCTAAGCACTCTTAACAAACTCACAGTTGATTCAACACGATTAACAAGCTTCTTGGAGAAAAAAAGATGAAATGGAATTTGGGATATGATTTACATCTTGGGTGGGTTCTTAGGCATGTTTTAAGCCTGGGTCACTATGTAAAGTAAAGACGTTGGATTGGTTTTATTAAGGTTCATGCAAGCTTTGGAGTATTGGAATGAATTATGAATCCATGGGCTTCTGGGTTCAAAAGTGTTTTTGGCACATGGAGACATCCCTGGAAAGGCATGTTCATACTAAAAACATGTAATAATTTGTGAAGAACTGATTCTAGCTTTTTTCTCTGTAGGGTGACTTCCGAGAATCTCTACGGATCAGAAAGAGGCTCTTACGGACTTGTTTGAGCTACTTGCACTGGAAGGTTTGCATGCTACATTTATATTCTTTAATTTCATTAGATGATCTCGTGCTGCTAAAATTTCAACTCTCAGTTGCTTCAGAATTTCTCTCAGATTTGCTTGTTAAGCTTTACAGTGTGTTTGGTAGGGTGGAGAGGGGGAGGGAGGGAAATAAACTAGGTTGAATGTGGTTGGAATTTTGACCAAATTCAGTCCACTTTCTTTCCTCTCCCTCCCTCTCCCATGTCCACTTAACAAAGTGTGGACTATGTAAGCTTAGTGCCTTTTTGAAGTTTGATAAAAGCATTTTTTTTTCTAACAAGATGGCAGTTGGATTTTTGTTAGGAGTCTGTTCTGCTGAACGAGCACATTGTTTATCTTCTACCTGCTGCTGCCTTTGCCCTTTCTGTTGGTTGCTCTCCTTTTGAACGTTGCTATGGAGGCTTTCCCGCTTTATGCTCTTCCTCTGATGCTTCTGTAACTGCTGACACTTGGGTAATGTCATCTGTTTATGTGATTCTTCTTTACATGTCTCTTATTTTGTTCAAGAAATGTAATCCTTTGCTGTATCTTTTAGACAGATGTTTATGAGCATGAAAATCGATATGAGCTTTTTGAATGTTCAGTTGAAGCCCTTGCCAGAATCCATTCGGATCTTCAGTTAGAGGTGAACCTTTCTATTTGTTGTTTTTTATATGCTCTTACTTAGTTCAAGCCATATTGGTTGAGCTTCATTTTCCGCATATTCTGGTCATTATAGGTTTCTCAATCATCACGCTCTGAAGGTGTACACCTTCCAAAAGATTTCAGTGATCTGCTGCTGAAAGAAATGGAGAGTTACATTCTTCAAGCTGTAGCAGAAAAGGAGAAGAATAAAAGGCCTCTATCAGAAGTCATCTTTACTTGCACATTGTTATCCAATTTCATTTATGGCTCAAGGATAACAAGGTCTGTACCGGCGCATTAATTTTGCAGCTTTCTTTGACTTTGCGTGGTTCTCTTGTGCTTCACATATCTCTAAATTCTTTAACTTCTGCCATATATAAGTATCTGTTTTGATACATGCACTTCCTGTTCAATATTTTCTGAACTAGATTAAGTTAGAGGAGACTTAATAATATGAGGTTTCAAAAAAGTAGCAAAGCGTTGTGTATGCTTGGGTGCCCATTTAGCTTGATGGGAATACCAGCATTCTCAGATTGGTTAATTTTGCATGCTCTGTAATAACTTATTTTCATATTTGCTCTGACAATCACTTTATGTTGGTAGTTTGTTTCTTATTGTACCTTAACAAAGGTTTTGCCTCTACCTGCTTCAGGAAAGGAGAAGAGGTTTTTTCATTTGTCTCAAAGGCTGGAGATCATTTATTAGAATTGCTGGACTGGGCTGTGAATGAAATTCAAAAGAACCACGACTACCTCCAATCTCACACTTTCTCCGATGCTGACTGTGAACTAAGAACCTCGTTCAGATCTTCTTTTAGAAGCTTTGTTTGTTCCCCTATTTTTGTTGAAAAGGGATCAAATATCACTCTAGATGCTGCTCTGGTTGCCGATGTGCTTGAATCGGCAAGGAGGCTGTTTAAGGCGTTAGTGAGCCACTATGAACAATTTTCTGAATCTCTTCGGGGTTCTCTTCCACATGTCTTATCAGCATCTGGTGTTGAAATTTCTGGTCAACTTGACAGTAATACAGGGACTATTGTGGACATGGACTTGGATGTTGACGAGGATACCAAAGACATGAGATTCTTAACTGTTGGAGGCAAAACTGTCTCTAGTGTTTCCCTTTCTGCAGTTGAATGGAAGATGGGTATGATAGCTCTAATTTCGAGCTTGATTACTGTTTTGGGGTCTGATGGATGGGATGTACTCTTTGAACTCATGGAGAAAGAATGTGATAACAAAGTATATCATCTGTTACCCATCCCTTGTTACTTTTTCTTTTGTCTTGACATGGTTCTGATCTTCTGGTTTTCATTCTATTGACCAGGTTAGTGAGAGAATGTTGTATTATCTTTGTCAGCAACCCCATTGGAACTCCTTGCTCAAGATTGAGCGCATGGTAAGAGCCCATAAAAAAATTGGAAAAGTGTCAATTGACCACTGTCCTATAATTCTTAAATTTGTAATAGAAACTTTTCATGATGTATCTGATAAATGGCAGGTCAACTTGGTTAATGATATGGTTGAGGTTTGTGAAACTGAAAAGCGTGATTGCAGCAGCATTCTCATTGCTCTAAATCAGCTAATCTGCAGTTTATTATCCAAGGATTCTACAGGAAAGGATGGTGACAAGCCTTTTGACAAAAGAGAATTTGATCCGGTAATTTACTATTTTTCAGTCATATTTTAAGTTATTGTAATATTGGTAACCATTTCATCTTGACCTAGCTAGAACAAGTTCTTACTTACCATTTATCCGCATCCTTTATTAGATTGGAAACCTTCTCCAAGACGGAATGACATTTTTTTCAGAACATCTTTCTTGGAGATGGCTTCTTCAAATTTGTTCCTCTACTTTTGATCATCTTAGAATTTATCCTTTTTTTCCTGAGCATAGAGTCCATTTAAGGCGTGTCTAACTGGATCTTTTCTTCCCTTTTTCTTTCTGTTTGATGAGCAAATGCTTCTTATAATTTTTCTCGTTTCTTCAAAAATAATTTCTGATATTTTCGTCTCTCCCTTTGCATTAACTGTTTTCATTTCATTTTATGAATTTGTCACATTGTTTTCATTTTCAGATTCTAGAAATCGTCGGACAACTTGTAACAAGAATTGCTGAATCTGGCGTTCTTGACTGGCTGGGGCGTGCTAAGCTTACTGAATGTATGTGCAATATTGTCTTGCTGTCTCCATCAATTGGCCAGGTATTTCAATGAGCTAAAGTTGGAACGCTTCATGTGGTTGTTTGGCTATGAGTATAAAATCGAAGTGTTAATATAATTGTTCTTCCTTTTGTAATAAAAAAATTATTTGCTGATTTTTTAGTTTCTATTATTTAAGGAATGTCAAGATTGTTTGCTTGTGGCATGTTATCCTCGTGCACCCATGCATTTGCTTCTTGCGCAAGCATGGTTAAAGGACTTTCTTTTCTTGCAAACTTATGTTGACATAGACATGTATTTATAGCACTTGTGTCTTAATGTTGATGTATCTCCAATCATAGGAGGAGCTAGGGTCCATGTTTGGAGTTGTGGTGATTTTGGGTTGTCCGGGGAAAACGTTTGAAACATAATATTTCTTGGTAGTTGGTTAATAAAATGTTCATTCATACTGATAAGGTGTAAAAAAAAGTTTCTTCACTCATTTGTCCAACAAGTAGAGAGCATGCCTGCATGTATCTATTTATTTGGTCTCCATTCAGATCTCGTGATTATTGCAGCATGTCTTTTCCTTTTTGATCATTTAATTATTTTTTTCTTTTCTTTGTAGGCAATGATTGGGAAGTTGCTTTTGTTACTCAAAGACCCTGATTATCGAGTTCGATTTAATTTGGCCGGTAGAATCAGTATTTTATTCCAAACATGGGAAGGCCATGAAATGCTCTTCGAGGATATATGGTAGGTTTGCTCCTAATACTTGTCTTTCCATGCTCCACAGTAACATGGTTCTGCTAGCTATATTTTTAGTGCATTTGTTCCAAGTGCGGAATTTATGTCTGATGGATTCCTTTGTTAGGTGGAGAGTTAGAGCCTTGCAGTTTATCCTATGATTATAGAGTGATGTAGCTCCTCATCAAACATATTTTACTTTTGACAAGTGAGGGTTACATCCAATGTTGAAGAAGTTTTTTATCCAATTCAAAAGTCTAAATTAAAATGCATTGGTGAAACTGTTTGATTACAACTAGGCCCAACATGATAATTCTCAAACTCCCCTTCCGACTAAACCTTGGAGGATTGTTTGATTAGACCAGTCAGACTGGAATTCTTCTTCCTTCCTGGATAATAGAATGTTTAATGGCTAGCCTACATCTAATACTAATCGACAATAAGGGGTAACCATTAATGTTAATCAACAACTCGAGGTTCATGTAACAATAACGAGCCTCAGATTTAATATTTAGTAAAAAAAGGGGCCTCAGATCAAACGTGGTTTAATACAATGTAGAAGTTTCATACCCTAACAAAAGTTATAATCTGATAGATTGGTGAAACTCTATGGCTTACATACTAGGTGCAATATTTTGAGATGACTCTTTGATAGTTGGAAAGGATAAAAAGCTTAGTTAATCTAAAATTGCTGGACAATCCATCTAATGGCATGCATTCCCACACCTCTATGTTCCCCCTATTTAAATGTCTTGATGATTTTATTACTCTTTATTTTGCTCTCTACTTCTCTCTACAATCACACTCCTCACTTTACATTTCCCCTTTGTAGCTCAAATTTGGGTGTCGTTCTCGTACTTCCTTTAAAGGGAAAACTGGTCACTGCAAAAGAGGTGTTAGAGACTGGTCCTCAGCCTTACCCAAGAATGGAGACCGCTATTCTAACTCTGATGCATCTTTCTTACCACAGTGAGAAAATAGAGATGGAGGTGCTTATGTTGCTCAATTCATCATATCTGGCATTGACTACTGCATCTGAAATTTTGACTTATTGGATACAGGCAGTTTTCATGCTATGCGTGGTCTCAGCCATTGATCCTTTCCATAGGTAAATGTGTTGTAGGTTGTGATTAAGCGTCCTTTAAACTTGATAATATTAAGAATTTCCCGATTAAATAGAGCGACAAGGGGCCACTAATATACTTTGTGTGAGAAAAACTTCCTAAAGAATATGAAATACTCGATGAAATTGCCAAAAACTGTATCCTTTAACAAAACTAGTCTTCCCTGAAAAACACTTAGCATGCTCATTGCTGAATCCTGTCTGCAAAATTGTGCTTGCATCGGAAGAAGGCGCTAACTACAGTGACATATCAGAAAATCCTCACTTAATCAAGATAACCTCGCCTCCTTAGTGAGAGAGCCTCTCTTCCGACCTACTGGCTCCACTTGGAGTTTTCAGCTATTTGCCCAAATTGACTCCTTGCCCCTAGCTTCGTTATGAATTCTCATTATTCTTTCTTAAAAAATTCCGAGATCCACACCCATGATAGTAGCAAGTCAGCCCGTTCACAGCTACCCATCTGAACCCTGTCTAGCCTACACTGTGCTTGTAACATTTCAACTTTGATTTGTCTGTAAATAGTAATACTACTTGGTGGTGATTACTTTTGTTATGCATCTTTGCTACAGGGAGCTGGTGACTGCGGCACTTGATGAGCTCTCGACAAAGCTTCAGTATTCAACCAGGCCCAAGGTTTTAATAGGGTCTTATTGTATTTTCCATTGATATTTTTTATACCCAAGAGGTTACTAGGAATTAGTCTGTTAAGGCTCAGCTGGAGAGCTAGTTAGAGAGCTGATTACAGTCTCCAACTGTCTCAATTCCTTTCTCTAGCTTCACTACTCATCAAAATTCATGAGTATTATCTATTACTTCCCTGCACTTACCCTTGATCTTTGATGGTGGATGTGTGTGACTTTTCACCAGTATCTGGAGCAACTTATGCCGTCCATTCTCTTTTCTTGGGTTGCTTGCGGTGTCAGCTTAGTTGCATTAGTTGAGGTATGCTGCTTGGTTCATGACTTTCTTTCTTCTAGAGAATGCATGGAATTTTGGTGGTGTATGCCTTGTGTGCATATAAGTAATAAGAAATGTATTCTTGCTGCCTTCAATTAAGCACTTGACCTTTCGTATTTTTTTCTCGTGGTACATGAAACTAATTAAATAGCATCAGTGAAACATCTCAGAATTAGTCCTTATCCCTTTAACATGGAGATTTATTATCTTTCTTTATACTTTGTATCACATTTTTTACAATATAGGGCAGGGGCTGACAAAGTTTCGCATCTTTGTACTTTGTATTCTTTTTGTATTGTTATTTAGCAAAAAAACTATTGTTTGTATTGTTCTTGTTTTGATGACTTTCATGGATGCCAAAGATTGTTTAATTTGTTGGTGAACGTGGGACTGTTTCTGAGTTGTTAGAAAGCACTTTCAACTCATTTTCACGCATTAATTAATCTGAATGCTGAATGCTAATTCACATTGGAAACTGATCTTAGTGTGTGATAGAAAGTTCACCTAAACTATCCCGATCAAATTTGTGCAAATCTCCTTACTTTTGTGATTCTGATCAAATAGCTGGTCTTTGTAGATAAGACAACTTTTTCTATCAGATAGTGAACCTGGGTATTTCATCCAATACTGCTGTCGGTGGCTTCTTCCTGCTTTGTTTCTGCTCGAGGACAACTCCAACTTGAATTGGGTGTCTCAGGTGGGATAGAACTTGGATATGCTTTTAATTTTCTTAATAGTTTCAGTCTATGGTTTTCTAGCTGATACCGTTGTTTGTATTACTGCAGGTTACTCGTCAATCACTGACTGCACTTACAAGAGAACATTTTGTGCCAATTTTTGCTGTCTGTATGGCCCTCCATTGCAGTAAGAAATCTGGTTCAGATAAGGGAGCTCTTGTGCTTCAGAGTTCGATTTTGCAGATTGCGTCCCTCTCTGAAAATGACAGAGATAAACTGATAAAGAAACATATGGTGTGTTCCTTTTGTTGATAACAATCTTGTGGAATTTATGGTTCTGTTTTCTAAATTATTGAAGTTGCCAGATTTATTATTTTGATTTCCTTTTAGGCATTATTCGAACCTATATGGCTTCATGACAATGGCTTTTCTCAATGGCATTCTTTTGGTGTTTACAGATTCATTCAAAATAATTGCACATTCTGGTGCATAGTTACTGCTGGATATTAAATAAATACATCTAATTTTGGTGTTTGTGTTCCCTTTTTGGAGATGCTGTTCAATGCTATTTGTATCTTCTTTCATTTCTTGGATATAATATAATATTTCTCTCCAGGTATCTATTGTGAGCCACATATTGTCCCTTGCTTCTTGTGCATCAGACCCTCAGCTTCCTTTCTTCTCCAGAGAAACAGTTGCCAATGCAATTCAAATTGTTGTGGATGGTTTCTTGGATATGTGCGTCATGCTTTTTGTCATCTTTAAATTGATAATTTAGAATTGACTGCTGGTGTAGGTTATTCTAAAATTTCTTTATTGAGATGCAGGGAGAATCATCCTACAAGTGTTGGCATTATTGACAAGATTAATATTTTTCGGCCAGATAGAGTGTTCATGGTAATAATTCGGTGCTTGCATAAACAACATTTCTCTACTGAACTATTTGTCAAGTCTGTTTCCCTAAGCTTTATCTTCCTAATTGATTTGACAGTTCGTCCTGGAAATGCATTACCAAATTCAAGATGCTGTTAATCATAGGCATAAATGTGAAAAATTGGCTGGGCTTGAGGTGCTCGTAGATATTCTTGGGCATAGAGTTGCTGTTGCAAGTACTTCCAAGTGCGTTTGCTATTTCCCATCTTCTGTGTAGATACTATATGTATCTACTAATTGCAGTATAATTTAGTTTCACTATGATTTTGTTCTTTGGCTGAAATCGAATATTGACTTTGTTTATTTTTGGATTATGCAGTTACATAATTACCTTGGTTGGACAATTAATTGCTAATGATTATTTAGAAGATCAATGTTGTCGTTTGATTTCTGGATTGCTCAAAGCTTTTGGAAGTAGCTACTCGAAGGAAGTTTTCCGTGTGCTAGGCGATCAACTACAAGTAACTTGTTCCGAGCTGTCAATTGTTAAGGTTTTTTTTTTGAGGAAACTTTTGTTAAGTTTATATGGACATCATGCTAATTGCAAGTCTTGTTGTCTGCATAGTTTTTAGTATCCAAGTTGGTGGCTGGGATCATTTCCAGCAAAACTACTGGAGAAACTTCTAGTCCAAGATTAAAATTGCTCTCTTGTCTGACGGTGGATTCTGACCCATTCTTGTATAATTATGTCAGAGTGAGTGATTCAATCAAATTTTGAGAAAAAATTAAGGGTTTAGTGTCATAAGTCTGATCCTGGATATTTGTGTTTCCTGGCTGTTTCTGTTTTGCAGGAGCTTGAGCCTTTCCCTGAAATAGGTATCTTCGATGTTATACGACAATTCCATGAGGGGCTGTGTAGAGCCTATTCCCCAAGGGAACACTTACTCGATGTACTATTTCTAGTTTTTCAACCTTCCCTTGAATTTTGTATTGCTGTAACATAACGGTTGACATCTTTTACTCCATTTTTTCGTGATCCAGATAGTGACAAGGTCTTCCTACCTTCCACCAAGATTACTCTTGTGGAGGTGAGTTTTTCTGAATGTTTATTTTACAACCGGGGCTAAAAATATGCCCTGAACTCATCTGTTGAATTCTATTTTCCTTATATTTCTCCATCTTATTGGTCAGATTTAGGATGCTTATTTAATTGTTCACTTCCAATTCAGTTATAAAAATCTGGATTTTTTGCAGTGTCCAAGCGCTGCATAAGAAATGGCTCTTGGGTGAACATTTTCAGAGAGAAACTAATGGCAAAGATTCTACGGAAGATGTTTTCTGGCAACATGATCGAGAAATTGTACATGCAGTTTGGACTCTTGTCCGCCTGTGCTCATCAGATGATGCAAATAGTATCAGACCTTTGGTTTCTGATTTTGTCTGTAAGGTATCCTTAAGAATAGTTGTGTCACTCTCTTCCCTTGTGTTAGCGTAGAAGGAGGTCAAGCATATTTCTAACTTTTTGAGACGTTCACTGCAGGTTGGCATTGGGGATCCACATTGTGTGGTCTTCCATCTTCCAGGAGACTCCAATTATATTAATGCGAACCGATCTAATGAAAATCCGGCCGAAATTGGTTTGGATTTGGATATAGGAATATCAGACGGGCTTCTTGCTACAGTCTTGAAGCTTCTGAACAAGTTTTTAATGGATGATTCTGCCAGAACAGTTGATATAACATCTCAAGCTCTTCGAGTGAATTTCTTCTCACAAAATACTGGTTTTTACATACACATGATCTTTTGTTAAGTTCTCAAATTTTTTCCTTCAACGAACAAGTAACTAGAAAACTTAAGCTTTGTTATGACTTTTAACAGGGAATACTTTCAACTGAGAAGGGCCAAAGAGTTATGTTGTCATTCAATTCTTATGAGAGATCTCTTCTTGAGGTGGGAGTCTAATGCCCTTGCATAGCATGCTCAGTGGAACTATATGCTATAGCATGTGCATGCATTAGTTTACAAAAAAAAAGTAAATTAATATTCTGAACAATTTTTTTTTTGGCTAAATAATATGTTCCGCATATTACTTTGTATCCTATATTACTTCATTAGAGCAGTGTAGCAACTAGTTGGGCACCCACCAGCAGTTCTCTATCTGTTTAGTTCTTGTGTCATTGCCTTCAGAATAATGTCATTCAGAAGTTACAGCGTTACCTGCATATTCTTACATTTTCCTGACTGGTTTTCAAATGCAGATAAGTATGAAGAGGTGACATAACTAAATAGTTTATTCTTTTTGTAGATTCATTCCAAGGGTGTGGATTTTGAACTGGTTCAAAAGTTCTTGTTGGATATGGAGAAAAGGTCTAGAGGTTAGTAGTTAAACCTCTTTGGGCTGTTTCTTCCTCCTGTTCTGTAGTACTATAATCTAGCATTTTGTCTGAATATTGCTTTGAGCTTTGTGTCAAATGTCTAGAAAATGTCCAATTTGTTGATTGGGGTGGTTTATCAATCATGTAAAGATATTGTCAAAGTTATAGTGTGCACTAGCTTTTCCTTTTCGCTCAAAAAACAGGGTGGAAGGGAGGGCAAGAGTTTTACGTGTGCATTGTTTTTTTATTATATAGTTTCTGTTTCAGCTTGGAACTGTTAGTTGTCAAAGGTTGGAATCTTCATCTTGTCATCTTGATGACTGATGTACACGAATTCCTAGTTTTTGTTGATTGGCACCATGCAGCCCCTTGGTGACTTTCAATTAAATAGTTGCTTATTTAGCAGAAAAATATAACGTTCATGCTCTACTGATATTGAAAAAGATAAACGGTCTTAAAAGAAAATTGACAAGTGACAATGCAACCCTCTCCCAAGTTTGATATTTTATTTTGCTTAATCTAGAAACCATCATTTCTGACAAGATTCAGTTGATAGGAGATCCAACTGATTCAACTATGTTGAAAGATTCTTCTATGTGGGAGACTTCTAATAAAACTTTTGAGACTTGGATCTGCCCGCTTGTGCACACTTTAATTGGCTTCAGCAAGGATGTAATTCTAAGGTGATGCACTATAATGATTCTGAAACTTTTCAATCCCTACTTCTGTCATCAGTTAAAACTAAATGTCGTGCATGCCTTTCAGATTATGTCAAGACGTCGTCTTGTTGAAAGCTGAAGTTGCTGAGCTTTTGTTGCCGGTTGTCATGGTTGATCTTGCAAGAAGGAAGGATGCAAATTTTGTCCTGCATCAGTTGATCTCTTCACAGGTGACATTCTACCACCAATATGGTTAGTCCGGGTCTGAATGAAAGGCATTCCTGCTAATTGGTTCAGTAGTGGGTATAGTGGTCTTGGGTCTGCTGTTTCTGTTCCACCCTTCATTCCTGGACAAATATTTTTTCAGCAGTTTGGAAAATAGCTCCGGGCTTGTACCCGTATGGGTTCTGTTCTGTTGTTTCCAATTAGTAAATTGTTTCAAAAGAAGATCTTGAGAACTGATTCTTGCTAATGGTGTAATATTAGATCTGATAACCTTCTACTTTCTTTTGGGGCTATTTTCAGATAGAAATGAAGTCATTTCAATTGGTGTATGCACTTTTTTAGCATTCTCCTACTTATAAATGTTGTTCTTGTGCAATCAGGCTGTCAGGTCATTGTAGGTTTATAAAGCATTTTTTATTCAACCATTTTGCATCTGAAGCTCTTTTCCTTTTTCCTTATTCACTGCAGGTGCAAGGGCATATCTTAACAGAGTCTAATAAGCTGACCAAGTCAATTCAAGTTTTTCTGTCTGCTCTGAACGAACTACGAACATGTTATGTCAAGGAAAGATCTACTGCAACCTCCGAAAAGCGGGAAAGTACCAAGGCAAGTGGAATGGTTTTCTTGATTTTCTTTTAACATCAGTTTAATTGATTGGAAGAGTATTTATTTTGGTCAATCTTCTTTCAGCTAGAAACATTGTGTCTTGCTCATGCTTTTTGCAGATGTCGTATACTTGCAAAGTTGTCATTGTACTCGTGCTAACTTGGCTTTGGAATTTTGTCAAGTAGTAGGCTTTAGATACTTAGAGGACCTGTATGAGCAGGCTAGTGCTCGATAAAAATATTTTGTATTTCCGTCTATCAAATATAAGCGGCTAGAAGACAATCTTCTTGGTCGTGAATCGTGATTTGTAAATGTTGGTTTGTGCCTATCAAATGTTGAGCGAGTCTGAAATAATAATATTAAGCTGGGAAATTCCATAATTTCCATTAGTTCTTTGAAAACTGTTGACAGGGTTAGTTAACAATTTTGGTTGCAAACATAATTGATTGCAAACCTCAACTTCTTTCATGGGAAAGAAATTAAATAAAAAATGACAGGGAACATATTTAATCTCTGAAGCTACGTGGCAAGAGTTTTTGGGTCTCGATATCTAACAATCTTTGAATTCGCTTACTTAAGCTATCTTCCTACCATCATAGTTTGTAATACTCTTGTTGCAGAATGCTAAGCTTTCTTCTCATGGTTCGAAATCTCGTTCCTCTTCTGTAAAAGTTAGAGAGCCGGTTGCTACCTCAAGTCTGATGTTGATGTCATCATCGTGGGAGAAGGTTTGACTCTTTGACACAAGATTTTACTGGTTGGGTGATGTTTACTTCCAAATGACGGGAGCAATATGTTACTATAATGTCAAACCCTTTAAATCTTTCATTGTTTGTAAATAAGAGTCGTCTTGAAATGTTGGAAACATAGATTATGTTTTATGTTGACCAGTCACCACAACCATCACGAGCCTTTATTTTCCCTCACTGAATATTATCCTTAATATTATTCTTTACATGGCATCTGTTGTCTGAAGTGTCAAGTACATGCTGCACATAGCCTTTTGAGAACTTGGGGTCTAGAATTTTGTGTACTCTCATTTGTTATAACACTCACAAGGAGCTGAGTATAAAGACTTCTTATCTCTCTTTGATATTATTAGAGCACCCTTGTTTTTGTGAGAATTGAATTCCTTGCTTGTCCATTGTCGTGCTTTCTGTGACTAAGAGATATTTCTGCAGGTCTATTGGCTTACAATTGATTATCAAGTGGTTGCTAAGTCGGCTGTTGTGAGTGTGACAGTTTCTGCATTCATTTCTTTCTGTCAAAACTGTTTTTGTTTTGCTCTCTGACAATTCTTACATTCTAGATCTGTGGTTCATACTTCACAACTATGATGTATATGGAACACTGGTGTGAAGAGAACTTTAATGAGCTTACATTAGGAAAGCCCGATTTCTCCCATCTTGAGTTGGTAAGTTTTCTTAATGATTTGAGCTGTCATATATAATCATCATCTTAATTCCATTATTGACCCCCGCGAATAGGCTGACCTGCTCCTCCACTCATGAATATAATGTGGTCCTTTGTGCTCTTTTGACACCAAAATGTGGATTTTGCTTTGACCAGCTGCCGGATCACATTGAAGTTCTTGTTTCAGCACTCACCCGAATCAATGAACCTGATAGCTTATATGGGATCATCCAATCACATAAGGTATATATTCGCTGTCGACTAGTTTTCTCCATGCATCATAATTCCTTTCCTTGAGTTATTATATATTGCTATGTAGCTTCTAAATGAGTAAGATATATTCTGTTAAAGAAACATGTTGTTTTCATTCCAATCAAACCAGGATTGATTTACTTAATTTGGACTGACATTTGTGAACGTTTGTGTTTGAAAGGATCGTTTGTGAACTCAAACAACTGAATGTAGGTTAGGCTGGATATATTTTAATTTGTAATTTCTCATAACCATTCTTATAGTGCATCAAGCTTTTCTGACTTTACAAGTTAAGTCTTGTCACTCATCAAGTTTTATTTTGTTGCATCTGCGTCAAAGCTGACATCTCAAGTTGTTACCTATGAGCACGAGGGAAACTGGAGCAACGCCCTTGAATATTATGACTTGCAAATACGTTCCAGCAGCATGAGACGCGATGGTTGTGGCACTGAAACTTCTTTGGTGGAGCATCCGCTTCACCAGAATTTTGCATCAGCTCCAATTTTGGAAAATGAGAGTACAAGGAAGCCTTTCAAAGGCCTTGTTAGATCTCTGCAGCAAATTGGTTGCGCACATCTTTTAGATGTATATTGCCAAGGGCTGACTGCTAGGAATGATCAGCTTTGGCATGATATGGAATTTTCAGAATTACAGGTTGGATTTTTAATATTCTTACTTAGATATTGAATTCGCCAGTACACCTTTCTTCCACCTACTGAGCTGATTCCTTGATGGAATCCCTTGATTTTTGGCTGTATTTGCAGTACGAGGCTGCTTGGCGCGCAGGGAAATGGGATTTTCTTTTGCTTCCCACTGGAGCTAATTCCTTGTCTTCTCATGAACCTGTGAAAGCTAAACATTACAACGAGGATCTACACAGGTAACCTGGCCAGCTTTTTGAACACAGCATAAAAAGCGTGGTCATGCACTGATCATGGAGGCTAGTCCAGCCTTGCAGTCATTCAACCTCAGTGGACCTTCCTTCTCCTGTAGTTGTCTTTTTTTATATTGTCTTTCTCTATACCCAAAGGACCCGTTTACTTGCTAGCTTGTTTCAGCCGTTGTTGGCGGCATGATATGATGTCTGTCTTGACAATTTTTGATTTCTGGTTTGGTTTTCTTAAATCTGTATGCAGATTGTCTTTCTTCCCCTCCCCACTCTCCATGGTCCCTAATTAATGAACACCAAAGAGAAGCCATAGAATGAAATGTGTGAAGACCCTACCAGAGTTTTGGGACTTTTTATCTTTTAGTAGCCTATGCTGTTGCCATCTGAAGTCCCAAAAACTTGCTAGTGTTGCTTGCACTGGGCTAAGTAAGAGAGGTTATGCAAAATTGGTCCCAGTGTTAAGCTAGTGGTTCTTGAATGTGAAGGCTGTCACTGGTTAGTGGTACTCGAATGTCATCCTCTTGCTGCCTTCACCAATCACCACTATATTGACTCGATGTCAAAGCCTTTATTATTTTCGATATAAAATGCAACTAATTCTAAAATACCAAACTTACCGAGTTTTGGGCAGAATATAGTGCTTACCAGAGAATATGTTCCATTGATACACTTTTGTTCAATATACAAAATGAGAACTCTCGTCATGTATGATCAAGCGTTCACATGATTTCAAATGCTGGAGAGGTCGTTTATGTTAAGCTTGCCAATTTAATGTACATGCTTTGATTTTCTGGAAATAGATGTTTAAAGGCATTCCAAGAAGGAGATTTTGGCGAGTTCCATAAGAAGTTGCAAGGCTCAAAGCAGGTAGCTACCTAGATATTGTGTGTTTTTCAGTGGGCAGGGGAATTGTATGAGCATGACCACATCTTTGATTTCTCAACAGGAGCTTCTCTGGTCCATCTCATGTGCCAGTGAGGAGAGTACAGAATACATTTTCTCTGCAATTGTTAAACTGCAGGTATGATATTCAAACTTGCCTTTGCTATGTTAGGAAGTAAAAATTATGTGGTCACTATCATGGTGGAGTGTGGTTAATAGCAATGAATAGTTCCATGTTATGACTCTTCTTGTTCCTAGTTAATCTGTTACTCATTCCTCCTGGTAAATTGGTGTTCCATCCTCTGGATTCGGTTCCCATGTTGTAAAAAAATGTTTATGCAAATATACTTCTAATTATTGATAGTTCACTGAAACATCTATCAGTGAAGTGCTTGAGATGTATGTTGTATTTCTGCAGATTCTTTATCACGTTGGTGTAGCATGGAATTTTCGTTGGCCAACCTCTTGCGGAACGGCAGAAGTTTATTCAGGGAAGCAAAAAAGTCGTTTAGATCCAGTCATTCCTACTGCAGAGCAGGTATCCTCCTTATTGCATTGCAAGCACATATAGTTTTCTAACTTCAGCAACATCGGATGGATCTGGGAAGTAGCTTTTTCCCACCAGTGGAAACTAGAAAAGCATTGCCATGTAAATATCATATCCATCATATACCTTCTTGCAAGTCATGAACACTGGTTCACAATGGATTTTTAATTAATCAATTGTGAAAATGCTGATTTGTTGCTAATTGCTGCAGTGGACATCAATTGATCAGGAATTCAGTTGATTGTCTTGATTTCTTGTTTCTTGATCGTTGTCGTCTTTGTAGAAAAATATAGGAAGCCCAAGCAAAGAAAATGAAGTTTGTGGGGTCACCTATGTGGTAAAGTAGAAGGATTTGCTAATAAAATCGAAGGATAAATGGAAACAGTGTTTTGTGAACATTGAAAGGTTAAAGTACTCCAATTTAAAATTTTTTATCCTTGGCCAAATTGAACAGGTATTTAACTCTATTCAATTGATGCAATGGCAACTTGATAAATTCCACCTCTTTGAGCTCATGACTCCTTATTTTTTATTTTTGGTCATTGGATTTGATGGCACTTTTTGGATACGCTTTGAAGAAGGAAGGGTTCATGCTTTGGTTCCCATCGTTATTGTTCCTTTTTTTTCTGATCACACTTGTTGACTAGTTTCGTCTTCTCTGGAATGTGAGGCAGTTAAAAGACGTCAACCCATATGTTTTATTCTGATTGAGTAACTTTCAACTGTTCATTTCATTTGATGGATAGTTTCCTGACAACATTTTGGTTGCCAACTTAGTTATCATGGCTAGATGCGGATTGGAGCTCTATTCTTAACCAAACACAACTGCACATGGGTTTGTTGGAACCATTTATAGCATTCAGGCGAGTTCTACTTCAAATATTAGGGTGCGACAAATATTCCGTCCAACATCTCTTGCAATCTGCATCCACACTTCGAAAGGTACCATTGAGTATTGCTCAAACTAGGATGCAGTGTTCGTTCCTCCTAACATGTTTTTCCTGGTTGACAGGGATCTCGATTTTCTCAAGCTGCTGCAGCTTTGCATGAGTTTAAGTTTCGTTGTGCCAGACGTGATGAGCCATATTCCTTGTCTTACTGGCATGGAAGGGTAAGTTTTTTTACTTATCTTTCATGTTTTAGAGAGACATATTAGCTGAGTTATAGACCCCGACAATACACTGCTCATAAAATAATGCAACTGTCCACAAAATGCTTTGCTAAAAGTTCATCCATCTAGAAGAAGCTTTCATTCAGTTTACGTAAGTCAAATTGGCTTGCTATCGCTCATAATATGCTACTACAAAATATCTAGAAATGTTTAACATGTATTATATATATATGGCAGCTTGAAGAAGCCAAGCTATTGCGTGCACAAGGTCAGCATGAAATGGCTATCGGCCTTGCTGATTACATTTCACAAAACTGTCACTCCACTGGAGATGCATCAGATGTACATCGCTTAGTGGGAAAGTGGCTGGCAGAAACAAGATCTAGCAAGTAATATTTTGCTTGTTTTGATTGAATCAACCTCAGCATGTAGGTTTGATCTAATATCACTGTTTCTAAAATGCAGTTCAAGAACAATTTTGGAGAAGCATCTGAAACCTGCCCTTTCACTAGCAGAAGAGCATAAAACCACCGATAGAAGATCTGTAGAAAGACGAAGCAAGAGTCATTTCCATCTTGCACACTATGCAGATGCTCTATTCAGGTCCTATGAGCAAAGGCTAAGCTCAAGTGAATGGCAAGCAGCAATGCGTCTAAGGAAACTTAAGGTATCTTGCAGGAATACACATGCACGTACATTCTCTGTTTTCCCGGCTTCCCCCCCCACGGCCCCCTTTCTTCTTTCTGTGTCCCTCTCATGCATTTCCGACCTACAGACTTTTGAGTTGGAGGCTCTGGTTCGACGGCTTAAAAGCTCAAGAAAGGTACGTGACAAAAGAAAGTTGCCAGGTTCTTCGCACTTCGGTGCTAAGGCTGGCTGAGCACGACTTGGTGCTAGCACATTTAGTCGGTTGCGGTAACTTTGGGCCCAATGATTGTAGGAGGAGAAAGATGACTATGCTTTAAAAATACGAGAGCTACAAAGGCAACTTTCCATGGATAAGGAAGAGGCGGAGAAACTGGAGGTATCCTTATTATCTGTTTCTTGATACTGCATATAATTGATTCATGCATTATTCGAATTATAGAGATCACAGTAAGGGTTTTTTCTTTTTCTATTTTATGACTAGCAACAAGAGTTTGTTATTTCTTCTCGGCTGTCATGTTCACTTCTCGGCTGTCATGTTCACTGAACGGATTGGTATGAATCTTACTGTTCTTGTGATTTTTTACTTCAATCATCCAATTGTATCGCTTTTTACTCAGGATGATAAAAACAATTTTCTTAGCTTGGCACTGGAGGGATACAAGCGATGTCTGGTGATAGGTGACAAGTATGATGTGCGAGTGGTACGTATAACTTGCATTGCTCCTCCTAAAAGATTTCTACTTGTACTGTTTTTGTTGAGTACATAATTTGGCATAATCAATGTTTTTTTTCTGAATGTTACATCTTCATGCCTGTACTTATAGGTATTTCGGCTCGTGTCCTTGTGGTTCAATCTCTCATCCAGGCAAAATGTCATCAATAACATGCTTACTACAATTGATGAGGTAACACACAGTGAATGGTCATATGGTTCTTTATATGCTTTACAATCAGCTGGATTGCAAGCTTGAAATTAAACAAACTCTTCTAGTCTTGCCTCTGAAAGTAAACTGGCTGATTTAGATCAGCCAGGTGAAACATGGAAGTCCGAAAATTTGCATGACGTATTTGATGATTGACCTGACTGAACTACTAGTTCCTTAGGATTACTTAATGCTCCACCCATCATTAAATGACACCAACACCAGCTCCAGGGCATTGCTAAACCAAGGAAAGTGCTAAGAAGTTGCATCGGGTTGCCGTTCTCCTTGTATGCACCTAAGTGACATTGTTTCAGGCTCTACTATCTTGGAGATTAAGCATATGAATGTCATTCTATCTCTGATGTAACTTTTGGCTATGCACTTCCACGCTGTTGAAGTCTTGAAATTTGCATTAGATGGAATACAATTGATAGGTTAGAGTTGGTGTCTAGTATTTTTTTACTATTGAACGTCAATTCCTTCTAGGACTGCTCATGTTGATATTTCAACCTTCTGAATTTCTTTCCTAATGTGCACATACTTTTCCTTATTGGGACCAGGTTCAGTCCTATAAATTTATGCCGCTAGTTTACCAAATAGCTTCAAGAATGGGAAGCTCAAAGGACTCTATCGGACCTCATAATTTTCAGGTTACAAAATGATTTCCTCTTAAAATATTAGTTTTCTTTTTTTTTTGGTGGAAAAATATTAGTTTTCTTCTTTTGCATCTTATTGTTTGAATTTTTGACTATGCAGTTTGCAGTGGTTTCTCTTGTGAAGAAAATGGCTCTTGACCATCCGTACCATACAATTTTCCAGGTACCAAGGATTTTAGCATCTTATTTTAGCAATGGATGCTGCAGGCTTGTGGACATTGCTAAATCTGTTCATTCTTGTTCAAAGTGAATGGAAAACGGATAGCAGAATTCTTTTCCATCGGATAGTTTTACTGGATAATACACTAACCATGCGTGGCTAAACCTTCTTTACCAAGCAATTTTCTTTCTGTGGATACAGCTTTTGGCTTTGGCAAATGGTGACCGTATCAAAGACAAACAGCGAAGTAGGAACTCATTTGTCGTCGATATGGACAAAATAATTTCAGCAAAAAATCTTGTGGAGGAATTGTCCTCCTATCAAGGGGCCATTATCAAACAGGTACTTAGATTACCGGTCAGCGATTTGTGTTCTTTTAAGTGTTTGTTCTTCAAATAGGCATCTTGATGAACCAGAATTGTTTTATGTTGGTTGTTTCTTCAGATGAAGCATATGGTGGAGATCTATATTAAACTTGCAGAAATGGAAACAAAGAGAGAGGTTTGTTGGGATGTTAACTAAATTTTGTGATTTTTTTTGTTGTTAAAGCATGTCTGAACTTTGGGATACCCATGTGTTACAAACTCTTTTTGATGAAGCAAAGGAAGATAAATCTTCATTATATAACTTTGCTTTTATGTAGGATGTAAGCAAAAAGGTACCTCTACCTAGAGACATTCGAAACACTCGGCAGCTTGAACTTGTGAGTACTGAGTACCATTGTCATAGTTTTGCTTCTGTTAATATGCATTTTTCCATATAAAATTAACGAGAAAAAATGATATAAAACTCCCACCAAGGAGGTGCAGTGCAATCTGTATACCATAAGCAGAAGATGCTCAACATTAGATCTTACTTTTTTTTTGTTTTGGTTCTTTTTCTTCTATGGTGCTTCTTTAGTTTCATCTGACCCAAGTTTCTCCATTGTATCCATTCTCATTGATTTCCAGGTTCCAGTGATCACAGCTAGCTTTCCTGTTGATCGGGATTGTCATTATTCTGAAGGTTCCTTTCCACATTTTAAAGGATTAGGTGATTCAGTTGTGTATGTATCACCCCCATCAAATGCAATTTGGCTTTTATGTCATTTAATATCCGAGTGTTGTTTATGGGGCTATGTTCAACTCTAGTCTTAAACTGATGTTTATCCATGCAATACACAGAGTTATGAATGGAATAAATGCTCCAAAAGTGGTTGAATGCCTTGGTTCTGATGGCAAGAGATATCGGCAACTAGCAAAATCTGGAAACGACGACCTGAGACAAGATGCTGTAAGCTATTCAAATAGTTTTTGTTAAGCCTTGCTTACTGCTGGAATCTGATATGAGCTTCTAGGCTTTTGAAACGGAAGCATATGTCTTGAGACATTTATCTACTTCCTCACTTGGCTTTATAATTGGTTTGATGGAACCTTTGTCACCATACTCTAGCTTGTAATCGCACAATCTTTAGACATTAGTCAATTAATGCAGACTAGACAACCTAGACAAAGTGCAGACATTAGAAACATGTAGCCCTAGATGCTGAGCTTTTTCTGAAACGACGCGATCTATTTGAAGTTGCCCCATTTATCATATTCTTTTTTATCTCAGTAAATACCATAGTTCTGGATTTAATAAATATCTTTCATCCTCGACATTCTTAAAATTAATGCCATCGTTTTTGTGTGCCAAAATTAATTAATGGATGGCCAATGAAAGTAGCAATTATTTTGCAGGTTATGGAGCAATTCTTTGGTCTGGTTAACACTTTCTTGCAGAGTAATAGGGATACTCGAAGAAGAAGCCTTGGCGTGCGCACATACAAGGTCTGTTGTTTTTGTATGTTGTAGAGAAAGTATAATAATTTAGTGGCAGACTTGTCTTGTATCATTTTGTCTCTTCCACCGGTGCCTTAATATATTTTCCTCCACTCATACTACTTCGTGCTTATCTCAATAAATAGCTTAGGATCATTCCAAGTTTTATCATAAAATCTTATGACGAAGAAAATTACTTTATGATTTTTTTAATTGGTGATTTCACTTATCAAATAGGTTGTTCCTTTTACTCCTAGTGCTGGAGTTCTTGAATGGGTTGATGGTACCCTTCCGCTTGGAGAGTATCTCATAGGCAGGTTAGAAGAATGTAAACATTTCCACGAACGTGTAGAAAATTCTGCCCTTCTTGACCTGTGCTAAAAGCTCGTGTTTTTAAATTTTAGCGCAAGAAATGGAGGTGCTCATGGTCGCTATGGTGTCGGAGATTGGTCATTTGCAAAATGCCGAGAGCAAATGGCAAATGTAAGTATCTCATAATGTTAATCAATGATAGATTACTTTTACATTCTCCACTCAGTCCACTACTCTCAGTAACATAAACATTCCTGAACAGTTCCAACCATACACTAGCACACTCAACTTTTCTATTTGATCTTAAACGAGCGAGCAACCTGTATAAATATCACTTATTTTTTGTATTCAGATCACTGACCTTTAGCTTACTCTTGTCAATTGAATGGACAGGCCGTGGACAAGCGTAGAGCATTCCAGGAGGTCTGCAACAACTTCAGGTTAATGTTATTGTGGGCAGACACCATCTACTACTTTTGTTGTTGGAAAAGCTTACAAAGATGTTAAATCCGCTCCCCACCTGATGCAGGCCGGTGTTGCATCACTTCTTTTTGGAGAGATTTTTTCAACCAGCTGACTGGTTTCAGAAGAGACTGGCATACACACGGAGTGTAGCTGCAAGCTCTATGGTTTGTCTCCGAAGTCTCAAATATACCTCTTTCTTTTGTTTGGTCTACTTCCGTTAAAATTGTTTTCCACGTATCATAAAGTCTCTCTTATAAGGAGTTACACAAAGCTCTGGATGAATGTTGGACTGCCTCCATTTTCCAGTGCTGAAGCTGCTTGATTGTATTGATCATTGTTTTGATTTTCAGGTTGGTTATATTGTCGGCCTGGGAGACAGGCATTCAATGAATATCCTAATAGATCAAGCTAGTGCTGAAGTTGTGCACATAGATCTTGGTGTTGCTTTTGAGCAAGGCCTAATGCTCAAGACACCAGAACGGGTCTCTCTTTTCAGTCCTGGGATACTCTTTCCAATTATCTTCATCTCCATTATTCAGTCACCGGAGTTCTGATTTGCATGCACGTGTTGAATAATTGTTTCAGGTTCCATTCAGACTGACAAGAGATACTATTGATGGCATGGGCATTACTGGAGTAGAAGGTGTTTTCAGAAGATGTTGCGAGGAAACTCTATCGGTTATGCGGACGAACAAAGAAGCTCTGCTGACCATTGTTGAAGTATTGAGCTTCAACCACAATCCCTGAAATTTCATTGCATGTTCTTTTAATTAATCAACCGTATACTTTCATTGCAGGTTTTCATCCATGACCCATTGTATAAATGGGCTTTATCCCCGCTAAAGGCTTTGCAGCGCCAAAAGGTAATTCTATATTCCTGTTGCTCTTCCAGCATGCAAATGATTATATCTTCTGAAAACTGTGTTGCAAATTTGTCAATTATAGGAAACGGATGACGATTTAGAGTCGGGTTTGGAGGACCCGCAAGGTGGATACGAAGGCAACAAGGATGCTGCGCGTGCCTTGATGCGTGTCAAGCAAAAACTGGATGGATACGAAGAAGGTGAACAGAGAAGTGTACATGGACAGGTAACCTTCTATCTTCAACTCCCGCCTTGCAGTTTATGACTCGTGAACATAAATGCAGGCCTGATGACTTTCCTCATTTTGTCTGTCTGATGTCAACAAATGTCCTTAATAGCAATTTACATTCACGGGAAATCTGATTCGATTTAGTTACTTCTCTCCCGCAGGTTCAACAACTCATTCAAGATGCCATCGACGCAGAGCGTTTGTGCCAAATGTTCCCTGGATGGGGTGCTTGGCTGTAGGTATTATTCCGTCGTCTTCGAGTTCTTCCTGCACAGGCGGTTCTTTTTGTTGTACGAGGTGGCTTATGTAAATACGACTAGGTGTAGTTGTTGCTCCTAGCATGTTGACAGTACTGGAGCAAATACCTTACCCACAGATTACGGTACATTCTTGAATCTTTTTGGGTTTTCAAAGTGATATCTTCAGCTTAGGGTTTGTCAACTTCCATCATGGTCACTCGATCAGTGAAAGTTTCATTTCTCATGGTAATATCATTCAAATGGTAGAAATTTGCCAAAAACTGGGCCTGGTGGAAGAAGAAAGCCTTGGTTATACAGGATTTTGCCTGTTATTTGTGTCCATTGGACCTCCCCTTGAAGCACTCATGGTCATGGCTACTATTAGGTATTGGGTTAGTACTACTTATGGATCGACTTGGACTTCAGAGATGTAGTCAATTTCTCTTACTACTAAATGTTAGAACATTGACAGGGAAATTGTACACCCACAAAAAAAATTGACAAGGTTCAAACCATCGTAACACAACGAACGCCAATATTTTGAAATTGATTTGGTTTGGATTTTGAAGAGTCGTTCAATTTCTCAATTCCATACATAATGCTCATCCCCAAACTGTCAAAACGTAAACTTCCAAGTTGCAAAATGTGAGATAGACAAGGTGTTGAGTACGAGGCCTAAGGCCTCTGCATTAGCCAAAAATATTGAGCATAATTTGCGTACATCAGGAACTACGCTCCTTTCCTAGGGGTAAGAAAGCACCGAACTAGAAGTCTACAGCCTGGTCAATGAGAAGACGAGGCACACGAGTCTGAACTAACTTCTCTGTAGATTATACGAGTTCAAACAGATTATCCCAAGTCCATAGATCACAAATCGAATACTATAATTGAAACATGTTCCGTCGAACATGTAAAAATCATTTTATCACTCACGCAACCTTGTATACAATTTCGAAAAAGATGGGCTTCGGTGTGACAGCAGATGTAGCAGAGTGCTGATGTCGCACTCGATCATGGTTGCCTAGTAACAAAATGCTTCTCATTTTCGGTAGGGATGGAAACGACCAGTATTAGGGGCACCTCCATTAGCATTGCCGCCATAGCCCTTACCGCCACCGGCATAACCACCCCCACCGGCAGCACCACTGTTTGGGTAACCTTTGTTGCCACCAAAATTACCACCATCCATTCTGCCATACCCTCCTCTGCCAGCGCCACCATAAGAACCAGCAGCACGTCCATAAGCACCAGCAGCTGCATTATAGTTACCAGCTCCATAAGCGCCACTAACACCTCCGTACATCATAGGCCCACCAAATCCGAACCCGTAACCATATCCTCCACTTCCACCACCACCGTATCCGCCATAAAAACCACTGGTACTCCCTGGATAGGCTCCTCCATAACTGTTATAGCCACCATAAGTCCCGTACCCACCACCATAGCCACCGCCACCACCATACTCATCGCCCATTTTCCCACCATACCGGCCTGCTGACATGTTTCCTGCGCTACCATAACCCCCTGCACCACCAGCATTATATCCAGTTGGAGCCTTGGAAGAGTTGCCATAATCACCACCAGGCCTTTTTGGTTCGGCCTTTTTAATTTCAACCTAAATACAATGCAAGGCAGCATGTGATATATCTTTGATTTATATCTACAAAAAAATTATACCATGGCATAAGCTCTATCTACAAAAAATTATATCATGGCATAAGCTCTATCTACAAAAAATTATATCATAGCACAAACAACAATGGAATAACTTACCCTCTTACCACCAAGTTCATGTGTCTTGCCCTCTGAAAAAATCTGTTCAACAGATTCTTCACTCTCAAACGTGACAAAGCCAAAGCCCCTAGAGCGTCCAGTTTTGTGGTCCAGCATAATCTGGTGGTCAACAATACCACCATAGAAAGAGAAATGTTCTTTCAACTCATCTGTGATAAGCCACACAGCAAAGAGAAAGAAGGTGCTTCAGGAAAGAGGGGGAAAGAAGAAAACCACGTAAAAGATGAGTTATACGTTATCTACCTTCGGTAAATGAAGGGGGTATCCCACCAATGAAGACTTTCTTTGTCCTTTTTACTCCTTTACCACCAAAATCATCCCTTGGTACTGTCCTCTTTACTTCAACCTGAGCAAAATTAAAACAGAGTAAGTAACATGTACGCGAATATAAAGAGATGGGGTGGATTAAAATGCCAAAACTTGGCATTGAAAAGGAGGTATGGGTGTTACCGCTCTTCCATCTATGACATGATCTTGTTCCAAAACTCTATCGGCAACTGCTACATCAGCAAATGTTACAAATCCAAATCCTCGTGGCCTTCCAGAATGTCTATCCGTCATTATCACCGAATCCGTGATTTCTCCGAACTTTCCGAAGTAATCAGCAAATGTATCTAAAAGAACAAATAAACAGGGAAAATGTCACGAGAAAAAGGAGGAGAGACCATGCTTCCCAAGGACAAGTAAATAGCTATTGATGAAGAGAGTGGTGAATCTGGTGAACCGATTGAACTTATATATAATATAATACCACACAACTTTAAAGCAAACAATATTCTGATTCTCCATGATCATCTTCAACATGATTAAATACATATCTATGTTGTGGCCATGCTAGAAGCATTTGTCACAAACTCTATGTCACATATAATGAGCTAATCTCTCAACACGGAAAACTTCACTCCACTGAGTAGTAGTCTAAGGGTATACAATACTTAAAAGAACAACGAATCTAGCTCCAGCAAAACTCAACAAATAAGAATATGATCCAGAATTGTGACAACCAAACCAACTGATGCAGAAAATACTTGAGGATAACTTACATCCCCTATTGAATAGTGAACAATAACCGGGAAAAGTCTATACTGCTCTTTGACCAATACCAACAGCTAGCAGGCAAGGATCAGGAGACAGGACGAGTGTAACTAATTGGTTCTTTACAATGCAGCTCAAGCAAGCCAGCCACTCAATGGAAACCAAAAAGCATCGCACCTATTCACATAATCAGACCAGAAAAGGGAAACCCAGCCCATCCTTACCCGCTTTACCTAAAACCGGGGAAAAAATTCAACTGAAGTCAATCTAAGAGCTATTCACAAAGACGAGCAATAATCTACATTTCTAGCTGTAAGTTAAAAGAACATGAAGCACACAAAGACAATAATGTAAAGCACACGAATTTGAAGAGGCGTATCGATTCGATTTACCTTCCGAAGTCTCCCAGGAGAGGCCGCCGACGAAGAGTTTTCTACCATCCAAAATGAAACACAAAAAACAACAACAACAACAACAACAACCCCAAAGAATTATTCCCTCCGACTATTAACTATAACTATAACTATAACTAACCGACCAACTATAACTAACTAAACTAACCCAGCTGCGGAGGAACCGGAAGAGTCGCGGGCAGACGAATTCGCCTTCCTTTCGAAGTCCTCGGGGGCCGGGCGGTGGTCGTCCTGTCCCCGCTGGACCTCATCGTAGTAATCCTCCTCCTCCTCCTCCTCGTACTGCCTCTGCTGCTGCTGCCCGGGATGGTGGTCTTCCAATTCTACCCCTTCCTCGCCGTCGAACGGCCCCGCGTTCTCCTCCCCGAATTGCCCCTCCTGCTGCTGCTGCTGCGGGTACCCGTACTCCATCGCGCTGCGACTATTTCGACCTCGGACAAAGCGAAAGAAGCAATTTTTTTTCAATAACTGGGGGATTTGGGAATTAGGGTTGTGACAGGGAAGTCGATTTAGGTCATGGTGATTGGGGGAAGGGAAAGAAGGTTCTCACCAATTGGATTAGGGTTTGTACGAGGGAGGAAGAAAGTTGGGGATTTTTTTTTTGTGGTCGAAGCTTTTCTTTTGTGGTCGGGTGAGAGAGAGAGAGAGAGAGAGAGAAACCCTAACTCGCGATGTAACGGCGTCGTATTGGAGGAAAAACCTGGGTGACCAGCTGACGTACGAAATTATTGTTTAGGATATATTACCCATAAGTCCGTGGTGTTTGGTTGAATAGACAGCGGGGTCCTTGTAGTTTCTAAATGGATTTTGTTATCCCGTAGTTTAGTTAAATATTCTAGGATCTCTCGCTAACATCATCAATCTTATTTTTTTTGTTATTTTATCTTGAAGTGATTATAAACCCTTGTCGTCGGTTGACCTAAACTTTCAATCATCTTCTCCGGCGAAAAAAACTTATGATCATCCTCCCATAATAGGGAAATCAAGAAAAACGTAAAAAAATTAAAAGAAGTCTTGCTAATCAACACTTGCATAATGGATCATTCTTGAAGGCGACAAGCCAGAGAAGAAGTCGACATGTGTTTAGCAACCACCTCCGAAAAATGACCGGTGGCGGTGGGGACGGCGATTTGAGCAAGTTGTGGACGACGATAAACAAATTAAGATCCACCATGAACCCACCTCTAATTCCATCAAATATGAATTAACCATTGGAGTAAAGTAGCGGTGGGGATGGCAATTTGAGCAAGCTGTGGGAACAGCAGGAGCCGGTGGAGCCTCCAACGATTGACTTCCCGGCCTGACGGTGATGAACGTGTGACGTGTGTAAGAGACACACTTTCCAATTTAATTTTTATTTATATTTTAAGGGTACTTAAGTGATTGTCTTGCAAAAATCTGTGATGACATTTAGTTAGGGACCCAGAGTATTATTTAATCAAACTACAGGGACGGTTGCATCTATTGCGAAACTACGAGGGCCCGATCATTTATTTGACCAAATACCAGGGACTTAAGAGTAATTTATACAATTATTTAAGGCTCTTGTAGATGATCAGTAAATTACACTTACGCCCTTCGAGTTTACACAATTCGGAAGGACCGGGAGTATTATTTAATCAAACCACGAGGACGGTTGCATCTGTTTCGAAACTACAAGGGTCCGATCGTTTATTTAACCAAATACCAGGAACTTAAGAATAATTTACACAATTATTTAAGACGCATGTAGATGATCACGCCCTCACAGTCGAAAGGACCGGGAGTACCACTTAACGATGGAATTTTTCTCAAATCATCAAAAAACTTAAAACATTTTTTCGAAATAGGTAGAAACTTATACATATTCTCAAAATAGAAAAAATAATAATTAGATATTAAAAACGACGGATACATCCTTTTAACGAGGCGTCTTCGCCTAATCGCGTGACACGTCCAACAGCAATAAAAAAGTTTAAAAAAATTAAAATGCAGTGAAGGCGCCTGCCACTAGGGACGCCTCCACTGTATCAAAGTGTTCAGAAAACATGTAAAATATTTTTTTTCTACTGTATTATAATTTTTCTTATTGCTGACAGAAGGTGTCACGTGATTCGGCGGAGATGCCTCGTTGATAGGGCATCTCCGTTATTTTTTAAATATTTAATTTTTTTACCTATTTTTTAAAAATATTTTTTTGTACCTATTTCGAAAAATATCTAAATTTTTTACCTATTTAAGAAAAAAAATTTCCTTAACGATTTAGTTAGGTTTACATCACCGACTAATTGATAATTGAATCGAGTAAAATTTTTGAAAAATAGCAAATCATTCCGTTGCAAGGAATACAAATTACCTGGTGGGACCAAAATTTAGGTGATTTGTTAATTGTACGCAATTTGGTTGTTTATTAAAAAAATTGAACAATCTGAGATGAGATAAGTTTTTTTAAAAGTAAAATTTTTACACTATTATTTCTTAAAATTGATAATACTGTTAGACTATATTTGCTTTGGCAAGATGAGATCAGTGTTCGTAAAAAATTGGACCACATTTTTAAAACAATGTCATGGATCGAACTTGCAAGCTAGATTTTTCGTTACTTCTTCTCTTGCTCTTTTAGCTACAGCTAACTCTTCTATAACTAATACCTATACAAAAACTCTTATATAATAATTTATCGATTTTTTCTACAAAAGTGGGCTAGTTCTAGCGAATTATAATTTTCTATTTTTTTTATCATTAGCTGATCTTACAGGATTATTATATTTTCCAAATAGTTTTTTTCCTAGGGATATTATCCAAGAGTATTTGACTTTGGTCTCTAAACGAGCATCATTTCTAAGACAATCACCGTTTCCAGCATAGAAAAATTGGATCGAGACTAAATTAATTGATTCAAGGAGTAGTCGTAAATAATTTTATAATTTAGTTAAATAATTTATTTTTTGGTTTTCATTGTCTAGTGGATTTGATTAATCTATTTTCGACTTAATATAATATTTGAAATGTGATAATTTAAAAAAAATAATTTAATATTGTAAATAATTTTACTTGATATTTGATTAAATTAAAACAGCGGAGACGATGATTTACCTAAGCCAATAGCCATTCTTACCGTTCTCATCGAAACGACTGCCTACCACATAATTAAATCCCCTTTTGCACCTGTAATAATCTCCAAAAAGAAAACAAACGACGACGACAATAACAAAAGCAGCGAGTGTCTCCTCGGCGATCGTCTGCCCGAACCCACCGAGACGACAGCGGCACCACACGACAGCCCGCGCGAAACTGATCGAAATTAAACAGGTGAATTTCCCACTCCCCCAATTCAATCTAGGGTTTAGCCTAATCGGGGAGAATTAGGGTTTTCTGGTTGGGGAAAAATTGGAACTTTACCTTGTGGAACCAGAAAATGGTAGGGTTTAGAGAGGTATTGTTGTTGCTAATGGGGTGCTTGGTTTTGGGTTTTGTGGCGAACAGGGAGAATGGATGGGCGGCCGAGGAAGCGGAGAGGTGTGGTGGTTGATGGGGTCGGTGAGGTGCTCAACAACATCGATGCAGCTCATGTCACCCGTATGGGTAACATGGAGATTCGGGCCGTCGTTACGATGAGGACCATGTGCAACAGCATTGCTGAGGGAAAGAGTAAATTGGTAATCAAGTCGATGGACTGTTCGAGCTGCATTGTGCTCATTTGTTGTTTGATGTTGTGTGCTCATTTGTTGTTGTTGTCGTTTCGTGCTCTGCAGCCTACCGATGGCGATGTGTCTCGGGCGCTGAAGAATGGAATCAAGAAAGGGGTAAGCAGTAGCTTCGATATACGATTTCTGTTGCCGGTTTTATGTATTGAGTTGCTTGTTCTCTTCGCAGGTTCAAGGGTGTAAGAGTGTTGGTGATCAACTCAGCACTGTGGGGTTTGAAGGATTTAATGATCTGGAGACACAGACTTTAGAGAGGATTCTGAAAACAGCCAGAGTGATTGTTGAACTCGGGGGAAGTCGACATAGAGCTATGCTGGAGGCACATGCCAAGGAGGAAAATATGGAGGGAGAAGTTAACCAAATTGGCAATGAGATTCAAGATAGCCAATTGGATTTCTCTTCATTTATGGAAGTGGAGGTTTTTTTAGATAATGGACACGTTCCGGAGCCAATATCTTGGCCTGTTAATGGGAGGATCACTCTTGACTGGATATTATGTCTCATGAAAACTTTCAAGCTGCTGTCATTGACAAAGTTTTCTGCTGAATTTTCATCAATCGTTCCATTTGCTGTCGTAGATGAATTGATTGAAAGAGCTTCCCTAATTTTACAAAACGAACCTAATTGTGTGGAAATTCACTGTGACATGGATGCCCAGGTTGTTGTGGTTGGAAATCTACATGGTCAATACCTAGACTTTCTACAGATTCTGGAGAGTGCTGGGTTACCATCTACAAAAAGATTAATAGTATTTAATGGAGGTTATATTAATAAGGGGCCGTGGAGCTTCGAGTTGCTTCTTGTCTTGTTGGCGTGGAAGGTAACAAATTTATCTCTGATGCCTTTTTCTCGTTGCAGTTAGGAGCTTCATGCATTGTTGTTTATTTGCTAGTTTGTTTGTACTTATTGTTTCTGTTTAATTTTAACAAGCTTTGGTTCTAGGTCTTCTTGCCTGAAAATGTGTATCTTCTCCGTGGAAATGACGAGTCCAAAGGAGTCTCAAGAGTTAATGGTTTTTCTGAAGAGTTGAAGCGCAAATTTCCGGATAGTGGCCCAATTATCTATCGTAAATTTCTTGGAGTTTTTTCAAAACTTCCTTTGGCCTCAGTAATTGCTGACTCTGTTTATACTACGCATGGTGGGCTATTTCGAAGTGATGGAATTGATACCGTTGAAGATGGAAAGCAAAAGCTGAGAGGAAAGAAACCTAAGAAACTTAAAGTGGAAAAGGAAGTGCAGACAACTCTTTCTTTGGGCGCCCTTGAAGATTTAGCTAGAGTCAATAGATTTTTGCAGGATCCAGCTCCAAAAGATGCTGTCTTGAGAGATGTACTATGGTCAAATCCTACACCTAAACTTGGGTTTATGGAGAATGATAAGCATGATGCAGGTGTATTATGGGGCCCTGACTGCACAGAAACCTTCCTAAGAAAAAATAGCTTAAAGGTGACAATCTTATCTTTTTCTTCATTTTTTTTCCCAAAGCGATGGCACATCAAACTGTTGAATTACCATAAGCAAGTTACTGGATGCTTTCAAGTTTTGTCATGTATGTGTTCCAAGTGTGGGTGTTTACTACACGAGCCTCACTTTCTGGTTACATTTCCCCTTCTGGTGTTTGTATCCTTGCTGATTGCATTCACTTTTTTCTTGATCAAGTTAATTATAAGGTCACACAAAGGCCCTGATGCAAGAGCTGAACGGGAAGGTTTCAGTGACCTATGTAATGGTTACAGCATGGATCATGAAGTAGAATCAGGGAAGCTGTATACAATATACAGTGCACCAGATTACTCACAGGTTTGGTTGATTCTGCTTCTCCAACTGCTTTTATTTTCCCTTATTTCCGTACAAACAATGCATTTGCTTGGCTTGCATGTTCATTCATTCATTGACACTGGTCAGTTTTGTGTTTCCTAAAAGAGGAAATAATTGTTTGAATTTCGACTTCTGTGTATTCTGTTGTTTATACCGGTAACTGAACTGGTCATTATGATCAAGTGTTCCAACATTTGATGGACTTTTGTATACTTGGTCAAATTCAATGCTGAAGTCATAAGCCAATGCTTCTTTATTATTCAGTGCCACGGAACCAAAGGATATAATAATAGAGGAGCATATGCCATATTGAAGCCTACTGATTTTGCTTCCCCGGAGTTTATTAGCTTTGAAGCTGCGGAAAGACCGAAGGTAAAAATTGAAAATGATTAAAAACCTGGCATCCTTTCTCGATTGGTCACCTTGGTACTATCTTCTTTGTAGGTGGAGGTAGATGAAGAGGACTATGGAAAAGATTTAGGCGAGGAATCCGCCGCAAAACAGGTAAAGCTGCAAGGAATAGTAGCTGGCTCGATGTACTTAATCTCGGATGTATGTGGTCACTTTATTTGTTTCCATTTTCACCTGTTAACACTAGCTGTTTGACCAGCAGTTAAAAAGGCTTACTTGAATTTCTGGCCATTGACGAATTGCACGTAGAACACACATGAGCATTTGCAGATGAGAAAATTGTTGGTGTGGAATGTTCGATGGCCTCATGCAAGTTATATTGTGTGCTTCACTAACATTGCGCGACATGTTTGTGTAGATGGATTTGGATACCGAAGAAAATGCAAGAGATGTATGGGAAGAGTCAAGTGTGAAAGTGGTAAGCTGAGTGGAGTTTGTTGCCACGCGAGTGGGCTTGATCTTGATGTGCTTTTACATGCTTATTCTGCAGTTTTCATCTTCAATTTCCTATATTATGAAATTCAATGACTCGATTCTTCTTTGAATAAAGATCAGGGTGTTCATTGAGTTGTTCATCAGATTCTGTGAATTAAATATCGATATATTAGCTTATCATCATTAAAATGCATTGATTCAAAAGAAGTCCAGCTCATTTGATCCAACTGTCTCTGTTGGCACGAATTTGTATTCGGCGGGCAGAAACTAATGTTTTAGCAGAGAGGAGATACATTGGTTTCTGAAACTATTAGAAGAGTCAACGGCACCTTACTTTGTCTGCAGATGGAGGTGGTTGCAGATTAAAAATGCAAGGGATTCAACTCTCAAATGATGGACCGATCGAGTTCCGGAATGGCAACCGAGCGTTGCTCGGGTGCCCGTGGTATCCGGATATGCAGGTGGAGAGGGATTCGCAACCCATCTGAATCCGCCTTTTTTTGCAGTGTGGCGAATACTGATATGTAACTTGCTCCTTCATCAGATGATGGAGCGTATGTGCTGGACAAATGCCGTCAGTTATAGGTCAATTGCACGTAAGTTAAGATCAGGTTTAGGGACTTCTTTTCTATAAAAAAAAGGTTTAGGGACTTGTACTGAAATTAATTCAACCAGCTTTCTTCTTGTTAATGCCATTTCGGGGATTTGAGTTGAGGGTGATCTATTCTGAATATTATAACTTCATCAAAAAATGTATATAAAAAAATTTGGTATCGGTACTAGCCATTACCAAGAGAGTTGCCTCAAAATTAGAAACCCGATCACATTAATTAATTGCTTTTATCAAATGCTCATAGACAACGAAAATTACGTGCAGTGACTTATTGGGTAATTTTTTCCAATTAAAAAAACAGGGGTAATGAGAAAAAAAAGGGGGAAATAGTAGTTAACTACTTTACGACGGTCATAAAGATAATTTTTAAATTACCTTAACCATCTTATTCATTCTAACTTAACCATATCTGGAGTTCGAGTTATTGAGAAAATACAACACTGTTGTTTGATCCCGTGAGCAACTAGATTCGTCAGTTCAGTGAATGTATGATATCACATGTATGTAGGCTCATCAGAGGGGGCAAATCAAACTATACCTCAAACCTAGATTTGTCAGTTCGGCGGATTTCCGGTATTGGTATAAAAAAAACTACGGGGTGTAGTATGCTCGACCCAGCCAATAAACGATCGGTCGCGCTATGTAAAAGTAGATAACCCACTAAGCTTATCTCCTCCACCACTTAATAATTAATTCCTTAAGAATCGAAGCCACCCCCGGCGACGACAGCCCGACAATTCTCTGTCAAAACCTCCACGCCCGTTGCCCCTTGTAGGAACCGGACGACCTGGGAATTTCTTAGAACACCTGTCGTCGTTAACCTTTCTTCTTCTTTCCCTCTTTTTTTTAATAAAAAGAATAAGAATAATTGAATCGCTCGGCGGTCGATCTAGGGTTTCTATATGCGGCTTGTTTACACTAAGATGGGCCGGAAACGGAAGGCTGCTGCTGCCTTGGATGCCGATGCGCCAGCCGTCGGTGAAGGGGATGGAGGAGATCCGCCGGCGCCGGAGAAGGTAGAACTAACCGGCGGTGTACCTAAGGAGGAACCGGAGCCGCCGCCGGAGGTTGAAAGTGTCGGAAGTAGTCTAGCTGTGGAGAAGGAACCAGCTCCGATGGCCGGGTCGGAGCTGCCGGTGGTCGGAGCTACCGGTGAAGATGGCGGAGGGAGTAATCCTGATGCGAAGGGATTGCCTCCAATGGCTGTGGAAGTACCGGCGGTCGAAGCCGTCGAGGAAGGCGCTGTACCTGCCGTCGAAGCTGTAAACGAAGATGCCGGAGGTGGTGGTCGTGATGATGAGAATGGATCACATCCAATGGCTGTGGCAGTCCGGCCGGCCTTCGAAGCTGACAGCGCGGTTGCCCGTGGTGATTGTGCTGATGCGAATGGATTGCCTCCGACGGTTGTGGCAGCTGCGGTTTTGGTGTCTTCCGACGAGAATGAAGCTAAAGCAATGTTTCCCGACGAGAGCGAAACGGAAGCGGTGGTTGATGATGAAAACGAATCGAAGGTGGTGGCTGTGGCAGCTCTTCAGGAGAGAGAGTTGGCAGAATATGATGCGGGAGAAATGGTGGACTTATCGACGGTGGTGGTCGAAGGGATCCCGTTGGGGGAGGGGGATGCGTTGTTGCCAGGAGATGATGATGATGTTCACAGGAGACATTTTGCAGGGCAAGTGCAAGAAGTCGACGGAATGGATGCTTATTATTCACCTCCTAAGGAGGCGTTTGTTTTGACTCTTGCAGATACTCAGACTCCTCTCATTGACGATTTAGTTGTGATTCGAGATCAACACACCAGTATGGTTCATGCTGATCAGGAGGAGCCACGGGATTCCTCCGCTCGGGGAGGTCTGGTAATTTTACTATTTAATCTACTATTGCATGTATTAGTGTCAAAAAGAATGTGTTAGTATCTTGTTGTTGGTTTTAGAATATGGAATGGCTTGAGATTTATGTGGTGTTAAGAATGGAATGAGCATAAAACAAAGAGATATATGTTTGTGCCCGATGTTTAGGATCGAACTGCACTCAGGTGCCATGAGCACACCTTGAAGCTGGAAGAATGGAAGCTGACTCGGAAGCAGAAAGAGTTGGTTTACAGAGCAGGATTTGGACACTTTATAAAGATAGCGTCTTTCACTTTGGACAAGCAACACATTACTGCTCTGGTGGAGCGGTGGAATAAAGAGACCAACACTTTCCATCTGCCTGTCGGGGAGATGACCATCACGCTGGATGAGGCTGCAATCAATCTGGGGCTGGCCATTGATGGAGACCCCGTTGTGGCAGTGTCCGGGAAAGATGAGACTGTTGGATCCATGTGTTTGAAGTACTTGGGGAAGGCACCGTCACCAAGTGATAAGAAAGGTGGATTCTTGAAGCTGGGTTGGTTAAAGGATTCCTTTTCTGTATGCCCAGAGGATGCTCCCGTTGAAAAGGTTGAACAGCACACGAGGGCGTATCTTCTCTATCTGGTGGGTAGCACCATTTTTTCAACGACCACTGGAAACACAGTGCCGGTGCTTTATCTTCCGCTATTTGAGGATTTTGATAAAGCTGGTAAATATGCTTGGGGGGCAGCCGCGTTGGCATTCTTGTATAGATCACTCAGCAATGCGAGCAGTAGAGCTCAGAACACAATCAGTGGTTGCTTAACCCTTCTACAGGTTGGTGAAATTTTTTTTTCATCATTTGGTTTAAATTCATGTTGTTTACCAACACTCTTTCTTGAAAATGTCTGTTTCCTCAATCTAGTGTTGGAGTTACCTCCATCTTGATATCCGTCGTCCTAGGCTAAGTGAGATGGCGAATCTCGATATATTTCCCCTTGCTCTGAGATGGAAGCAAAAACAAAGTGGCCATCGAACCAAATGGACTGTGCTTCAGTACCAGAAGGCGCTGGAAGCTCTTCAGCCATACGATGTATGTTTTCTGTGACCCAATCTTATACTGTGTGGTCAGATCCATTGCAGCACTCCAACCTACTCAACCTTCTCACCAGAAATTTTTTGTTGGTTGACACGAGCAGGTTGAATGGGTACCATACAAGAATATTGTCAACATCGTACCGGAGGACATGAGAGGATCGTTGATTCTTGGCAAGTCAAAGACAACCTTGCTTTGTCTCGACAAGGCTGAGAAGCACAATCCAGATCGATGTTTAAGGCAATTTGGCATGCCCCAACCAATCCCAGAAACTGTGCCACCATTGAAGGAATCCGATGGTGAATCACGCCAATCAGAAGGCAAGGATCTTAGCCATGGTGAATGGTTGGAACGTCGGGAGCGTATCGTTGAAGAAGATTCGGGTGTTGATGATGAGGAATATGCAGAGTGGTACTCCAAGTTTAGCAGAAATGTCCGGAGAAAGACATCATTGGAGGATGTATATCAACAAACGGTATCTCTCTCTCTCTCTCTCTCTCTCTCTAATACACACACTAGCAAATGCACGCGCACATACACCCCTGACTCGCTCCTACTTCGATTCATCCATACTCTGAGATTAATCTACACTTGTACTTGCAGGTTATAGGTCTCACCAAAATGCTGGAGCTAGCAGAGACACTGTCAAGAGACGACATGCCCACCAAGAACAAGGAAGTTGTCCGGAACATTACTTACACTCTAAGTGAGAGCTTAAGAGAAGTGGTTGCTGTAATGGCTAGTCCACAGAAAGGCAACTGATATTGTTTGCAGACATCACTGGTTAGTTTGTTATTTATAGTTTTTTTTTTAAGTTTTGACCACCCAAGATGAAATGGAAATGTTAGCAGATCATTTATAGTCTGCTTTTTCTTAGTTTAGCTGTATCGTAACTTGTGTGTGCAGTGGTATTGTAACGCATAAATACTTGTTGGAAGTCATTCGCCTGCGCCATTCAAAATCCTATCTGATTCGAACTTAGATTAGTCGGGTTTTTGTGAGTGTTCGAAAACCGGATGATATCAAAATAGAACTTAGAGTTCAGATTGTATTGATTCTAATCCAGGAAATTAAGTAATAAAATGGTTACCGTCTTTAGTTCATATGCTCACAACGGCTATTTCTCCGGCAGAGTTTTTTCATTCCAAAATAGTTGGTCGGCTTAATGAGTATTGAGATATCTAAGACTTGATGCCGTACATTATCTGCAGCACCTTCCCCGTTGCAAATTAATCTCATCGACGTGCTACCTAGTACCCGAGATACGAGGATGAATTGAGTGGGGACTAAAGAAATTTTGTCCATAGGTGGGGATTAGAATTTGGGCCATCAGATTCATTTGTAAAAAAAAAAATTTTAATCTGATAGTCAATAACCAATCAGGAACATTTTTGACTTTTTCACACAAGAAAGATACTCAATTAATATTCTCTGAAAAAATGGTTCAAATTCTGTGGGGACAATAGTTGTTCCCACTGGAGATCAAAGTGGATTCAATGGCAAGGAGAGGTAATATTGGTAAAAGACTTTTAATTAATTGTCTACAATTTAGGCAATGTGATCACCAAAATTGGCTACAATTGGCTACCACAGCACACCAAAAAAGCCAATGTGATCAACAAAAAAGGGTTAAAACCCCTAATTTTTTCAGCCCTCAAGAAAACGAAGAAGAATTGTTTCGGCACTTAAAAAATTGCAGGAATTCATTCGAACCAAAAAAACGTTGCTTATGGCTATGGCTAAAGTGAACGAGCATCAAGAAAACAAAAAAAGTTCTTGGATGATGAAACAAATATCAGTCAATTAATTGAAGGTAACTATTTATTGTTTTGATTTTCATATAGAAGTCTCTGTTTCAATGAATTTCTATGAAAATTATTGGTATCCTTGTACTCGGATATTTATTTCCTTCTTCTCGGATATTGGTTTCTTTCTTCTATAATATTGGTTTCCTTTGACTCTAATATTGATGTTCGTTATACTCTTATATTGGTTTCTTTCTTCTATGATATTGATGTCCTTCTACTTTGATATTAATTTTCTTTTTTTCTGATGTTGGTATCGTTCTACTCTCATATTGATTTTCTTCTTTTCAGATATTGGTTTTCTTCTACTCTAATATTGGTTTCCTTGTACTCGGATATTTGTGTTCTTCTACTCTGATATTGGTTTCCTTCTTCTATGATATTGGTTTCCTTCTACTATGATATTTGTGTCTTTCTACTCTGATATTGATTTCCTTCTTCTCAGATATTGGTATCTGTATACTCTCATCTTGGTTTCCGTCTACTCTCATATTGATTTTGTTCTACTCTGATATTAGTTTTTTTGTACTCGGATATTGGTATCCCTTGTACTGAATATCATCGAAGCAACTTGTTAAAAAAGTTTTCACTTTTTAAAATTTATTGGACTCAAATTTGCATTAGTCTTGTAATATTTATAAACCAAAAAAACTAAACAAGGTTACATGAAAGCGATTGCAGAACAAGACAAACGAGACACACGACCAATTTGTTAGTGTATGACTGATTTGTCCACGACTAGACCGAGAAGGTTTACAAGGCTAAACCAATAGAACCCCAAAACTACAGCGAAACAAATTCTTACAACCATTCTACATTAACACATGAAACAAAATTACAACGAGAAAAATAGAATTCGAAATCAATATGGTTCTTCTCATTGCCGTACATTCCAAATCACATAGAAACCCTACAAAGTTTCCTATCCATTCCAAAAAATAACTCTAGGCTAACCCATGCAGCAATCTCTGCACTCCAGATTCTTGAACCGAAGAAAGACAAATTATCGACTCGAATCCGGATTATGTGGCTACATGATGTTAATTTGGTGATCTTTCCTTGCTTACAGAAATCTTAAACTTGGATTCCATTGTTGATTACACTTGATCTGCTCCAACCAGATTAAGTGTACCATGAAATAGAACAGGCTCCTCCTAGAAAGACGACAAATATTAAGCCATTTTTATACAGTTTCTGTCATTTAAAAGACAACAAAATAGAATAGAAATCAATTTGAATATTTACTAACGAAAAGAGGAGAACGAGGGGATCTCACGCATGAGCGGTTCACGGAACATAGATCTCTACTTTGAGTCATCACAGCGAACGCCGAGCAGGTCACAGATCACAGGGAGGGGCGAGCGCCGAAAGAGATGGAGAGGCAAGCGGCGAGCTCGTCACGGCCTTTGGCGAGAGACGAGTGGCGAGCGGCAACACGGGGAGCAGCGGTCGTCGCAGAGTGGAAGGGATTATTGCTATGAACCAATGCGCGAGTAAACCCTAGGAGCGGCGGAAGAGATTGAGAGAAGAGGATGCTTTTTGCAAGGTTTTTTTTTTCTAGAAGATTCGGAAGAGATGGAACTGGAATGCGACTTTTTTTTTTGGAAAATCGCAAAAGGAAAGGAGGGAATTGGTGGTATCTCGTGGAACCCTAGCTAGGTGTCGTTGAATAAAAACTCGAAAATACTCCTGGGATGATTTTGGCCATCAGAACAATAAAAAAAAGACATTTGATCAAATCTAATGGTCCACAATTAGTCCATATCATGGAGACATATTTTATATAATCCCCACTGAATCTAAATTAGGAAAAAAAGATACCAATTAAACACAACCCACCATCTCCCACGTCTCTTCCTCTTCCTCTTCTTCTTCTTCTCTCTCTCTCCCTCCTTCATTTTCCAAATACCAATTCATATCATCAAAAATCCATTTTCCTTCCCTACCCACTTAATTATAAACCCAGATTATCCAAAATCTATTTTCCCGTTGGACTCGCGGTCCGTACAAGGAGGATCGCATCGGCTTTTTGAGGTTTGTTGGCAAAGACGACGGCGGGAGGTTTGTTGGCCATGGCGGCGGCAGGGGTTTTGTTGTCGATGGCGACGGCGGTAAGCTCTATGCCTCCTCCAACTCGATTCCTCCTCGACTCGCACAAGCTTCGTGAAGAACCTCATATTTGCTCTAAGGCTCCTCCAACTCAGATTTACTTTCACATCCTTCATTTTTGAGTTGAGTAGTCTGTTGTGCCCTCCCGGTCTCGTCCAAATCTCCACGCCTGCTGCCAGGCTTTGGCTCCTTCACGGTCACCCAGGGGCTTTGGTTTGTGTCTGTGTTGATATTGTTTTAATGTGTATGGATATTGGTTTAAAGTTGTATAGATATTGGTTTAAAGGTGTAGCGAAGTTGGTTTTGAGTTGTAAAAGATATTGGTTTTAAGGCGTAGTGATATTAGTTTTTAGCTGTGTTGATATTGGTTTCCGGCTGTTTAGATATTGGTTTTTAGCTTAGTGATATTGGTTTTTCGTTGTAGTGATATTGGTTTTTGAATGTAGTGATATTGATTTTCGAATATTGGTTTCTGCTTCTTCCCAGATTTGACGAGCTTCTTCAAATTAAATTAGAGGAGCTTCCTGAGAGTGGGAGGCAACTGATTTGGCTTCAAATTATTTCAGAGTTGTCTTGCATGTATTGTATGGATATTGATTTTAAGGTGTACTGATATTGGTTTTTAGCTGTGTTGATATTGGTTTTCAACTGTAAAGATATTGGTATTTAACTTAGTGATATTAGTTTTTTGCTGTAGTGATATTAGTTTTTGAATGTAGTGATATTGGTTTTCGAATGTGGTGATATTGGTTTTTAGTTGTGTTGATATTGATTTTCAGCTGTATAGATATTGGTTTTTAGCTTAGTGATATTGGTTTTTTTGCTGTAGTGACATTAGTTTTCGAATATGGTGACATTGGTTTCCAAATGTGGTGATATTGGTTTTCGAATGTGGTGGTATTGGTTTACATGTGTAGTGATATTGGTTTACAAATGTAACTCGGATTTATTGGGAAAAAAATACCAAATTTAATATTTAACGAGGATTATAAATATGTAACTCGGATTTTAGTAAAATTCAAAAAAATTTAATTCTAATTTCACGGATATAAAACATACTATTCAAAATATTCAATTTCAAATATCAAAAATTAAAAAATGTTAAAATTCTGACGTATTAAAAAATACCCTCTAAGTATTGAAAATACCCTCAGATGACACCTCTATTTACGCCAATTTCTCTCTCTTCCCACCTTTTTCAATGGCTTTTTAGCTTCTATTGGTTTGACAATATTATTTCTTATTACTTTATTAATACATAAATTGTTATCATATCTCTTTTAGTCCCGAAAGATGAGGACTACCCACCCAAATCCTGCAGGCGCGGCCCTTACCTATTCATGCTTTATCCCAATTTCTTTGGAATGATTATTAAAAGTCGAAGTTGAGCACCGCCTTCTCTTTTTTCTTTTGTGATAATTATTTAATATTTTCATGCAGGGCATCAATTAGACAAGAACAATCATACAGACAAGAACTCTACCTGTCGAATATTAGCTGACCTCTCTCGCCTTTTGCGACGTGATCTCCATCAACAAATTCAGTTTGCACAGTGCCTTAAGATTTTGAAAGTTGAAGATTCTTTAGTAGTTAGAGTCGATCATTTTCGACATCGACTGAATCAAATCTATGTAAGAATAGTTTTAGCATAAATATCTTGTTCATTTTTTGCGCGTCTATTATAATCAAAATCGTTAAATTACATGAACATAATAATACATTATCCAAACCATCGGGACAGAAAATTGGTCGTTGGATTAGAGTTCAGATCAATTGGTTAAGCTTGGATTTGACATGTAAGTTGGGAGCTTTTTGTGGGGCTAGTAGTATTAGGTAACCTAAGTGGACATTTTGGACATGGGAGTTATGAGATAAGATTATTATTGTTGAACCAATCGTACTATAAAATTAATTCGAGGAGTTGCCTCCATCATTTCAATGGACTAAGGTGCCACTTTTTAAAATTATTAAAATCTTTTCGACCTCAATTCAACTAACTTCATTTAAGATAAGTTGAGCAAATAATTCTTCTTCATTACTTGCTTTTGTCCTCTCCAGCTCGGTTATCTCAACAAGCTAGACACACCACATCGAAATCTGAAGAAACGTATCATTCTCCTGAACGTGAACAAAAAGTCAAAGCACACAAATAGAAAATCACACTAAAAGAATCAGATACAGAAAGGAATTGTTGTCTTAAAGTTTTTTTTTTCAAAATCAATTGCTTTCTATCGCTCAAAATTGTTAATTATAATTCAAATTAAACTAGAATAAATTATTATGAAAGAAAAATGATTAACTTATTGAATATATTAATTTCTTACATTTGATAGGAGAGAGGAATAATAATAAGAATAACAAGATCGTGTCATTTACTGTACTAGATAAATTAATATTTATTACAACATCTTAAAAAAATATTGTATTATCATTTACTCTAATTAAAAAAATCTTGGCAAAATTACATCTTCCGAGGAATTTAATCCAACATAATTATGAAGGTCCATCATAGCAATAATAATATCTCTATGCATCTTGAATGAGAATGAAAGCATGACACATACTATTTTCCATCTCGCTTTCCATACTCAAAAATAAAATATTTATATTAACTAAAAAAATTATTTAAATTTTGACGATCAAAATGAATTATCCAACAACCAAATCTCTAGATATTGGGAACTATTTCTAAATTATTCATTTATAGTTCCTAGGGAGAATTCAAAATCTCATTTAGTTATATAAAATCTTTCATTTCGCAAATAAATTCTAAGAAAAATGAAATATTTTATATTACCTTAAAAAATTATTTGAATGTTGACAACCAAAATAAATCACCCAATAACCAAATCCTTGATTATGAATTAATTGAAAACCACTTTTTTATTGTACCGACAAAATAATCTCTTAATATTTTTAATAGTAGTTAAAAAAATATCTTAATATTTATTTAATAGACTAGAATATTTAATTTTTCGGATAATTATTAGGGAAAATAAAATATTTATTATAGTAAAAGTTATTAAAATTTTTGTCAATTAAAATAAATTACAAAAAACCTAACATTTTAAAACTATTCATAAACTACTAGTAGATTATAATCTACTAATTTTACCAAAGATATAGATTGTCAATTATCTATCAACAAACGTTTAGTTAACTTTGCTAGTCCCCACCGGGTGGCTCTCTCTCTCTCTCTCACTCTCTCTATCTGCCCTTTGCCTCTTTCCTTTTTCTTGTCCCTGTAAGAACTTTACCCCCGTCAGAATCGCTCCCCTCCCTATCCCCAACCGTCTCCTTTTCTCTCTCTACCCCTCTCTTTCTCTCTCTCTTTTTCTTTCCTCCATTACCTCTCTTTCTCTCTCTAGGGTTTCGATTCCCCCCCTTCCCCCTGACAAATACACCGAGGAGGAGGAGCATGACGTCACCTAAAAACACCAACTTGTTGCCCCCGGGGCTTGTCTCCAATCTGCAGGAGGCACTCATGAGCAGAAAAGGCGGTGGGGAGAATTCTGACAAACCGAACGGGGAGGATGATTCCGAGAACCCAATTGAGGAATCCACCACCTCCCCTCCTCCCAAGGAGGAAGCCGAGGCTGGGGAGGATTCTAGGCCTGTTGTTTTGGTCACCAATGGTGATGGGATTGAGTCCCCCGGCCTTGTCTATCTCGTCGAGGCTTTGGCCCGCCAAGGGCTCTACAATGTCCATGTTTGCGCTCCTCAATCGTGGGTTTCCCTCAAAATCCAATCTTTTTTTTATGGGCCCTGTGAATTTCTGTTTGTGTCTGTAACGAGGAAAACGAAGTTGGTTTTGTTCAAAGCTTGTGTTACTTACTTGGTCTTGTTTATCTTTTGTTTGTTACTTAGTTGTGATTGGGGGGATATTGATGTTTAGATTGGATCCGTGGTTTGTAGGAAAATTGCTGTCCTGTCATATTCAATCTGGGGTGATTGTGGTGATCTTTTTTTGATTATTTTTGTTTTAGGAACAAATCAGCTTCTGGCCATTCTGTAACTGTGCAAGAAACGGTTGCTGTAAACTCTGCCGAAATCAATGGTGCAACAGCCTATGAAGTTTCAGGTATTGCTTCTCTCTTTGTTTTGAATATCGTCGCAGTAACAATTAGACCAGAATTGAAACTTTCTATTCTAGAATGGCATGCTTTTGATGCCAACAGTTATGTATGTCGGGTGCATTTTCTAAAGGCTCTGGTTCAGGATTCTTAGAGCACGAGGTAGAAATGTTGTTATGTTATGAGGTGGAAATGTTGGTGAACCTAAGATGACGGCCACGATGTGGGATTAAACGGTGTCGTGATGCTGTTTATTGGTGTATTGATTATTAGACAAGACTGCAAGGACATGTAGATGTAACTGTGGTGTCATTTGCAATAGCACATGGCTGAGTTTGTGATACTTTTCGCTCAGGAACTCCGGCTGATTGCGTCTCTTTAGCATTGTCTGGAGCACTTTTTTCTTGGTCAAAGCCATTGCTGGTTAGCTCTATGATGCTGTCTTCTATGGAACTGTGTACAATCACGTTCATTTAGCACCTCACTTAGTAGTAATTTATTATCATTTCATTTTCAGGTTATTAGCGGAATTAATCAGGGATCGATTTGCGGCCATAACATGTAAGTGTACCACACTTGTATTCATTCTTCATGTATTCACTTGCTTGAGATATGGTAGTATGTTAGTTGGAAACAAGGGTGTTTACTTGATAAAAGGTTTCAGTAGTTTAACTGACCTCTAAACTGAGCTAAACTGCTAAATCAAAGTTAGTTTCATTTTTTTCCCCTTTGGATTGAGTCGTTCTTTATGACATTGTATGCAGGCTGTATTCTGGTGTTGTTGCCGGAGCTAGAGAGGCATTAGCCAATGGTGTCCCATCTTTATCTATATCTTTGAATTGGTTAGTTCGATTTTCTTAATGCTGCTGGTATTAATTGCTTTTGCTTAACGGTGCTCGTTACTGACTCGGTGATTATGATGCACTGCAGGAAGAAGGATGAAAGTCAGGAAAATGATTTTAAGGATGCTGCTGCTGTCATTTTGCCTCTAATAAATGCTGCCATCAGGGACATCGGGCAAGGGAGTTTCCCACAGGGTTGTTTTTTGAGCGTGGAAATTCCAACATCTCCGTCTGCAAACAAGGTAAAGATATGTTTTTCTTTTGTGAGAGCTTTAAGAGATTTGTCAAGTGACTTAGAAATAAAGTTATTTTTGGATAGTTATTGTGAAATTTTTCACCGTATGTGAACTCAACTTTAGGGTATGCTGGAAAACTCTAATTTCATTGACCAACAGTTGCAGTTACCTTCTGGCACCATCTTAGAGTCATTTCCATGTGTTTCGTGATAGCCTGTGTTGTATTCATTGTGCTTCAGTACTTGCACTTTTTAACTCAGTGACATATTGGTTTTGACAACTAAGGCGATCTTTTATGAATTTATTCTTTCTTTGGATTTTTTCAACTCTCTCTTTTCATTTTCGGCCCTCGTGTATTTGCAATTGCATCACAGGGTTTCAAACTCACAAGACAAAGTATCCGGAGATCCTCTCTTAGCTGGACTGCGGTTTCAACTAGTCGCTATCCTGCTGGACATTTCATGGCGAATCAGCAAAGTCTTGGCATGCAGCTGGCTCAGCTTGGCCGAGATGCCTCTGCTGCTGTGAGTACACAGCTGTTTGTAATTTCCATCTTTCCTTTTTTTTCCATCTGTATACCAAAAAGGTTGACCAGGTTTGTCAATTTGTATCTTATTAGGGTGCCGCACGCCGATTTACCACTCAAAAAAAGAATTTAGAGGTAGTTGAATCAGTTGGAGCTGCAGGAAAGTCGGACACAAACCGGGTCAAAAAGTTTTTTCGCCTCGAGGTATAAGATATACAGCCTCTTTCTCACAGAAGTAAATGCTTCCGAGGGAAAAAATGCATACTCTAAATTATACACGTCGGCACTACTTGTTCCTGAGATGATTCTTTTGCTACTTCTTATGACTAAATAGTGCCAATGTCCTTTACTAACTTGCCTTCTAGTTGACCGTAGATTACGGTCAAAGTATGCAATGATCTTTATACCACATATTTACCTGTTGTCTCTTTGTTCTAATTATGGACTTCCATCTTATTTTAGTGCAATTGGCTTGTTAGTTTGAACCGTATCGTCCGCTACTGAATTTAACTAAGCATATTTGTGCTTATGATTACACCAGTTCGTGGACAAGGAACAAGAAGAACTCGATGACGACCTGGATTTCAGAGCACTCGAAAGTGGATTTGTGAGTTACTCTGATTGCCTTGTCGTTCACATTATCAAGCCCTTAACATCAATAGACTGCATCACTTGGTCATTCCATGCACTCACACTGTTATTCATTTCGATCTCCAGGTATCAGTAACTCCTCTATCGCTGTCTCCGCATATCGAATCACACATCCAGGTAGCGGCTTCTGATTGGATCTCTTCGGCGCTTAACGGGAACCAATAGAATGCGTCTCTTATACCTACACTGATCTAAACAGTGAAATCAATTGCGAAAGAAAGCAATTTCCACTCGGCAGTATTCTCGCCTCAAGCTTTTTCTCTCATTTTGCTTTTTCTGGGTTGAATCCACCAGCATCTTGCTATTATCTTCCAGCAGCATCCTGGTGGAGATTGGTTGGTTTGTAATTCTGTAGTTTGTTGTAGAATTTTAACTTATAGAGGGCCTCTTATTTTCACGGCCTCTTTTTTTTTTCTTTCCTCTTTCTTTGAATTTGTATCCCCAATGTTGTTTACAAGTATTTGATTCGAGAAATATACAAAAACATTAATTGCTTTGTCCAGTTTTGTTATGTAAATGGAGACGACATCATTGAGAGAGTTAAATTAACATGAAAAGTGAAATTTGGTTACTTCAAACTTCAAATTGATTGCATGGGAGATTGCTTGACTTCATTATTAAAAAGTGGAAAGGGAGAATATATGACATGATTAGGACCTTATGTGAGGGCTTTTGATGCTGTGAGGAGCTTAATCATTCTAATGAGAGGAAAATAAAAGGGGAGATCGAAGGTAATTGCAAAAGGTCAAGGAAAAAGCGAGGATCGAATATAGCACCAACGGAGGAGAAAGAGCAGAGAATAATCTGATTGACAAATTTTTATATAATAATTATACGTCTCAGAGTTTGAACTTTGAATCTCCAATAATTTATACGTACTCTTTGTCGTAAAGCTAAACGGCAAAAAAAAAAATTTGAATAACAAATGGCAGACAATAACGGGTGGAATTGTAGGAAGTTGCGTAATGCCACGAAAACAACATTCAAATATTACTATGATTGAATGAGTGCTTGGAATTTGAATTTGTACATACTCTTATTTTCACGGCCTCCTTTTTTCCCCCTTTATTTGAATTTGTATCTCCAATATTGTTTAGAAGTGTTTGATTCGGGAAATATAAAAACATTTTTTTTGAAACAGTTAAATTTCTATTAATCAAAATTGGAACAGGAACTTGCGATCTCGCGACTGTCGGTTTTTTCAAAGCCTTGATATAGTAAAACCGAAAAGCTACACCAGGAAAAAAGTATCGAAATATACAAAACATTAGTTGCTTTGTCCAGTTTTATCTTGTAAATAGAGACGACATCATTGAGAAAGTTAAACCCGAAAAAACCAACATAAAAAGTTCTCAGAGGCTCAAGTCCTCATGTATTCAATAATTTTAGCCAACTTTGGGATTACTTCAAACTTCAAAGAGATGGGCATGGGAGATGCTTGTCTTCGTTATGGAAAAGTGAAACGAGAGAATATATGACATGATTAAGAGTAACCTCAGATAAATAAAATCTGAATAATAAATAGTAAGGAGATGTTGCGGAGAAAGTGGGTACAAGAACGTCAAGACTACCCGAGATGGATCCGGAGTGGTCGTCCCAAGGTCGGCCTAACGGAAAGGGTGAAAAAAGAGTGAACCTTAGACGTTCAATCTAAGGGAGAGGGAGAAAAAAGGACTACGGGCTACGAGATAAAAAGTAAAGATAGTTGTTGTTTGATGTGTTGGTGATGTCCCGTTCTCTTGCCCGAGCCCTTCTTATATAGAGTGCCTTGACCTAACCTCCACGCCTTCACAATAGGAAATCCTAAACCGCCTCCAAGACCTTCGGCTCCAAGTCTCGATCCCGAGAGATCCGCTTCAAATTATTTGTTCCTAACATGACGGGATCCTCTCGGCTCAATACAAGCCGTCTTCCTTAAATGAGCAAATCTCGTCCTCGGATAGGAAGCTTTCAAAACGTGATGACCAAGCGATCGCGGCCTAAAGAGGAACTTACCAAGTCTTGCCAAATATTGAGAATCTCGGCTCAAATTGGGAAAATATAGATCGTTTTAACCTTCTCGAACCTCTCATGCAAAATCTTGATTCAAATCCGTCATCGCCCAAGACGAACATCTCGTCAGGCCCAAACTGAATCTCAAAATGGGCTCAGGCTAAAGGCCTCCTCAACCAAAGTGGACCTATTCCCGAAATCACTTTTCCGCCTACGAAGGTCAAATGAGCTTCCCGCTCGGGTCCAAGTTGGCTTCTCACCTTCGGCTTCTTGCCTTAGGCTCCTCGCTTGTCTTCTTGCCATAGGCCTCTCGCTCGGCCTTTTGCCACTCGGCCTCCCGCTCGGCTTCTCGCCGTAGGCCTCTCGCTCGACCTCTCGCCACTCGGCCTTTCGCCGTAGGCCTCTCGCTCGGCCCCTCGCCACTCGGCCTCTCGCTCGGCTTCTCGCCACTCGGCCTCTCGCTCGGCCTCTCGCTTGGCCTCTCGCCGTAGGCCTCTCGCCACTTGGCCTCTCGCCGTAAGCCTCTCGCCACTTGGCCTCTCGCCACTCGGCCTTTCGCCGTAGGCCTCTCGCTCGGCCTCTCGCCACTCGGCCCCTCGCTCGGTCTTCTACCGGCCTCTCGCCTATTTTGAGTCGGACGAGTTTCTCGATAGGGCTCGGCCATGTGGGCGAGAAGAGTCCTCGCTTGGTTTCGTCTACGCGGGCGAGAGGGGCCTCTCGCCCAGGCCCTCGGTCTCGCCTACGCGGGCGAGAGGGGCCTCTCGCCCAGGCCCTCGGTCTCGCCTACGCGGGCGAGAGGGGCCTCTCGCCCAGGCCCTCGGCCTCGCCTACGCGGGCGAGAGGGGCCTTCGCCCAGGCCCTCGGCCTCGCCTACGCGGGCGAGAGGAGCCTCTCGCCCCGGGCTCCAAATTCCGCCGAGCTCGAGCCGATTCCCGCACATCCGGAGATAGACCGTCATCACTCCGAGATGTTAATTTCGTGCTCCAACAATGCCCCCCGCACGTCGATAGTTCGAGGCGTCCATTCCGAGAAATGTTGACGTGTTTCCCTCCGAATTTTCAAGCTAGGATCAAACTTGACTCCTTTGAATTTCAAACTTCCCTCTTTGACTTGGTGGACCCCAAAGATGTCATTGACCTAGCCTAAAAAGAACAAAGCCCCCCATTCTCTTCACATTCTCACCACTCTTCATTTCCCAACATCCACCATGGAAATCAAAGCTTGGCCTCCATTTTTCCTTTCTTAACAACTCCAACTAAAATTAGAATCACTCCTCCATCTCCAAAGTTGCCAAGGTGTGTTTAATCTTCAAAGTAAGTTTCCCTCCCTTCTCCATTATGATTGTAAAGAAGAATATGAAAGTAGCTCACTTCTTGGTCAAATCTCACAACTTGTAGGAGGACTTATTTGCCTTGGACTAGAATTGCTCTCCACCTTTTGGAGGCTTGCAAATCCCTTGTATTCCTTTTGGCTCGCTTCTAACTCCACTTCAAGGTATGTTTCCAAGCTTTAACACTTGCACACCAAGTGTTTGTGAAAATGCCAAACCCATCATTTTGCACTTCTTCCTCTTGGCTTTTGAACTTGGGGTAATTCCATAGCTTAGACCTTGATCGAGGAGAATACACCACACACCTTACTCTCCATCGCGAACCAACGTCGGTTCGCCAATTCCTTTACGCACTTCGGATAAGAGCTTGACATTTCTCGCCTAGGTAAATTCGGCCCTAGTGACCCGAGTTGGGCTCGACCGAACGGCCCACGAGGAGCTTGGTCTCCCTTGCTCGACTCGAGATGAGAAAACGCGCACGCCGGTAGGCCTTGCTCCCTAGGCCCGAGGCGAGAAAGTACTCTCGCCGGTAAGCTTCGCCCGCTAGGTCCGAGGCGAGAACCCATCCGCGTCGGCCCAAAAATCCAAAGCGATCAAACGGGTGTTCTCACCGTCCTTTTAACACCGTCTTTGCTAACCCTTGTTTGTTTAATGATGTTAGGATGGTCATGCCGATACCTCCTGATATCGAGAAGGAAGAACAACGCTCCTCCAACGTCCTCATCACATCCACACTTGGAGAAAGCTACCCGGTCGATGATACCTCTCAAGATAAAGAAAATCGAGTACTTGGACCCACGATTACCAACGTAGAGACCTTTGAAGATTTCCTTCCGGTCCATTACCGTGACGTGCCTCTCTTTCAAGGCGCTCCCTTCAACTTATACTTTTGGAACAACTGTAACGGATACCGCGGATGGCCTACACCATTCCAAGAGTTCGAGAGTTGGCACGCCGTCCTGAAACCATTCCACCAACCACAATGGGACCAAACCGGCATCGGCTCACTCTTGTCCCTTTGCGCACGCCGCATTGAGCCATGTCGTCCACTACTCGGCACCTTGCTTCTCTATTGGTGCCCTAGTACCAACGTGTTTCTTTTCCGCTCGGGTAAGCTACCTTTAGCATCGATGATTCTTCTTTGCCTTCATCAAGCTTCTTATCCATCTTATCTCCCCTTGTAGGAATGAAGACTATCACATTATACGATATGGCTGCCCTTTTTGGCCTTCATCCCGATGGTGAACCGATCCTCCCGTCTACCCCAGTGTCTGATGCCAATGGCCGGGTTCGGCATGAGGCCAATAGGCCAGTAGCAAATGGTTTTCCCGCCTATGTCAAAGCCTATCGACTACGGGATGACGATCCTCGAAGAGAACCCAACCCCGTCACCACTGCGAACGCAAGCGTCCCTGATTATGCGCCCGGCGATGAGCTTCGCCATAGAGATGAGCACACGGCCTTCTTGCTCCTTTGGATTACCCGCTACATCACCTGCCCGTCTTCCAAACGTGTGTCAAATGAATACTTCAACTTAGCTGCTGCACTAGCCGAGGGACGGAAAATGGCAATGGGGCAATTCATCCTCTCTCACATCTACGACCAGATGGCCATCTTTATCAACACTTATCGATTGAAGAGGACTTTCACCGCCAACGGTCCCTTATGGATGGTCGCCATATGGTGCCTAGCTTACTTCCCCGAGTTGACACCTTCACTCCCTACATATGACGGGTCATTACCTAGCTACGGCCATCATCTTCTTCGGGCTCGGGTAAAGAAACCCACGAAAGATCTTCGTCCCTACTTCCAGGCCTTCAACAAGGACCGTAGCGGTAATCAAACTTCTCCACTTCTTCATGCGACTTGCCGCCCTAACTTCCTCAATTTCTCTAACGTGATTCATAGCGCTGATGCTTGGAAGAGTATACTCACCGCCCGAGACCTTATTAGTGGAAGTTGTCCCGGGAGGATGGTCGTAGCACCCTACAATCCTCACTTTGTCGCTGAGCAGCTAGGTCTCATCCAAGGGATTCCGTTCCCCACCAACTACCTTCTCCATGGACACCGAGCCGACCGAGGCTCACATAAATGGGAAAAGGTGGAACTTTCCCTCGCGGCAAACAGTTACCTTTTACACCGAAGCACAATCAGCTGCTACAACTTCTCTTCCGGTCGTTCTCCCGCCTTCGCGGCTTGGTGGGCGACACTCACATGTTGGAAGGCCAACGACAAGCAACTAGCCGAGACCTTTACCTTTTTCAAAGATACACCCCCCACGGCAGACACTGTTCTAAGGCGAGGAAAAGCCCCTCCGAGGAAGAAACAAAGGGTCGACCACTCGGTTACCAATGACCAGGCGGGTGCCTCGGCGTCTCCTTCCCAAACGAACGACTCCGGCCTCCCAGACGATGGTAAGTCCCCTTACTCTCATACCTACCATGTTCTTCACTTGTCCATAACCGCCTTCTTATTATTGCACAGACGTTGACCTTCGAGCTTCCTCTCCTTCGGTCAGACTCGTGGGACACCCTTCGTCTTCGTCTGAAAAGGTAAAAACTAACTTCGGGTACTTACCTGGTACCAATAAGCCTTCTGCTTAACTCACATCACTTCAGGACTCATCACCCGAAGCATCTCCTGTACGAGTCAGCCCCACTACTGACCCTGAGTCTACCCATGCCGTCTCTCCTTCAAGGCTCAGAAGAAATCCTCCGCGTCAAAGTCGCCCTACCAGCATCATGATTTCCGAGCCTCTAGACGATGAAACCGAGTTCCAGGCAATGCTTGATCCTGTTTACTCCCCTGGTTATACACCTTCACCTCCGGCAGCACCTTCTTCAGGCACTGATACCTTCAACACCAGGATGACCGAGAGCGAGGAGGTCATCTCAGATATCGTGCATCCTCCGATGCCTTCGACTATTGCTCCGCCTCCTACGTCCGGACCATCACTGACACCTATCGTTGCTCCAGCCCCTCCTATACCTCTGATTGACGCCTCCGAGCTGGTATGTGTCTTCTCCAACTTTGTTTTTCCGTATGTCTCATCACTCTATTGGGTCACACTTGTTATTCCATGCTAGGCATTCTATGAGAGCATAGGATTCACCATAGACGAGTCGATCAACCCTCCGATCACTCCGACTTTGCTACCTGAAGTTCTGACATCCGCATGTGCCGACACAGAAAAAGACAAGCACAGAGCCAACTTGATCCGTTACCTTCATGACCTTAAGAGCCAGACGGTAAGTACTATGTTTTTAGAACCTCCAGCCTATGCATACGCGGCCCTTGAGTATTTGATAAACCACGGGCCATCCACCGGCAACCAACCTACTCCCATTCGCAAGCTACACGCCGACTTTGCCCGTGTTGTCCACTGGTAAGCTCTTTTACATTCGCTTTTCTCCCCACCACCTTAATTGAACCCATTCTTAACACTTGTTTCTTTACAGGTATCAAAGAGGCGAAAGGTACGTTGACTCCATCCATTGCATGGAGCAGAACGCGGAAGCTCATACCAGGACCTTCGCAGAGATCCAGAACAACATGGCGTCCAGGGTTGCCGAGTTCAGACTGGTTAAGGCTGAAGAATTTGAAGCCGCACGGATGGTTACCGCTCGGGCTGAGACATCGAACCGTATTCGAGCTGAGATTGCCCGCCTTCAAGAGAGCTTGATCCAGGCTGACTCCGAGTACCGGGGATCACAAGACGAACTTGCCCGTGTGAGAGGGAAAAGGATAGCCTGTCATCAGGCTAACATGGAGTACGGGACGACCGTCTTCAAGAGTGCTAAAGACGAATCCGAGCTTGCTGATGCACTACTAGGACAAGAGAAGAACGCCTACGCTGATGATCGAGTATTTATTGACGCCGCTCAAGAACTAGTAGACGGAGCGATCTCCTGCCTTTCTGAACCTGATGTTGGCACCGCCCCATCAGAGAGTAATGGACGGGCATGAGTTCGACCTCCTGGAGCTCTTCGATCCCGCTGGCTTGACTAGCTTTTTGTATTAGGGATCTTTTGGACTGTCGTATTTATTATTTACCCAGCTTTGACGTACGCACATTCGGTCCTATCAAAACCGTATGCTAGGCTTGATCGCGAAACATGATTTTGGTGGCCTTTGAAGAGGCCGACGAAGTAACTTATCCTTTATTGATCTTCACCAACCAGACACATCATGAAGTTACATGTATAACCGGTTCCACCAGAAAACCGAAAGAACCGTCGTCATAGTCTATACTGACTAAGCGCGATTCTACTGCAAACCCATCACCGGCTAGGTTACATCTCTCGATTATAAGTTCGTGCATAATCTTCAAATAGACGATCATCCACACCCTCCCACATGCTAGGCCGGTACTTCTTCAGGTAAAGTCCGTTTATTGGGCGCTCATGAACCTCACCGTTGATGTCTGCAAGTCGATAGGATCCATTCCATAGCACATCGTGCACCTCGAATGGTCCTTCCCAATTTGGCGACCACTTTCCAAGCTCGGGGTCTTTGCGTCCCAGTGGGAGTATAACCTTCCACACCAGATCCCCTCTCTCGAAATGCTTTTCTCGGACCCGCTTGTTGTAGGCTTTCTCTACAGTCTTCTTTTGCTGGACGATCGCGTCTAATGCCCTTAGCCTTTCTTCCGGAAGATCTTCAAGTTCAGCCAACATGGCCGAGTCATAATCAAGTCGGGAGAGGTTTGCCTGGTCGGCCCTCCTCAAGGATCGGACCGTCATTTCCAATGGTATCATAGCATCGTGTCCATAAGTAAGAGCGAACGGTGTTGTTCCAGTGGCACCCTTCTTTGTAGTGCGGAATGCCCACAACGCCTCCGATAGAGCGAGATGCCACATTCTGGGTCGCTCTCTCACCATCTTCTCTATGCACGCTTTTAATACCTTATTGGTAGCTTCCGCTTGACCATTGCCTTGAGCATAATAAGGCGTCGAGTGGGTGATTCGGAAGCCCATGTCTCTGGCAAACTTTTGGATTTCATCTCCGGTGAACATAGTAGCTTGGTCGGTCGTGATCGTCTCCGGTAACCCGAACCTATGGATGATGTGTTCTTTAAAGAACTGGATCACCGTCTCTTGGTTCACAACCTTCATTGGGACTGCCTCCACCCACTTTGTAAAATAATCAGTGGCCACTATGATGAAGGCGTGTCCCTTGGTAGAAGCGGGATGGATCTTCCCGATAACATCAACTGCCCAACCCCGAAATGGCCAAGGCTTCACTACGGGATGAAAAGTGTCTGCCGGCGAGTGTTGAACTCGTCCATGTCTTTGGCATTCTTGACACCCCTTCGCGTAATTGATGCAGTCATTTGCCATACCCGGCCAAAAGTAGCCGTGACGATGCATTAACCATCTCATCTTGATACCTGACTGGTGTGCTCCACATATGCCTTCATGGACCTCTGTCATGGCTAGCATAGCTTCTTGTGGACTTGGGCAAACCAGAAGTAACCCGTCGATGGTCCTTCGATAGAGGGTGTCGTTGATGAGCTCGAAACGAAGAGCCCTTATCTTCAAAGCCTTGTCGGAGCAAGAGCTTGGGCCCTTGAGGTAGTCGATGTATTCCTGTCGCCAGTCTCGGTTGAGTTGTAACAAAGCAATCTCGATCATCGGGTTAAGCTCCTCTAATACCGAGGTCGACCTGACCTTCACCGGTACGGAATTGAATTTGGTGAACGCACGGAAACCGGATCCGGTCTGTGCTAACTTGTTGGCCTCCATGTTCTTGGTGCGATCCACGAATCCAATGATCGCATCTTCGAAACTCCGTAGTAGCGATCGAGCAGCATCACAATAGGCTTGGAAGCCTTCTCGCTCGCACTTGAATTCGCCCACCACTTGTTTGACCACCAACATCGAATCACCAAGCACCCGGACAGTTTCGGCGCCAAGGTCTTTTAAAATAAATAGCCCCAATATCAAAGCCTCGTACTCGGCTCGATTGTTGGTGCAAGGAAAATTAAGTAGGAAGGATGCTTTCGTCTTGATACCGGTCGGAGATTTGATCACGATCCCAGCCCCAGAGGACTTGTTGGTGCGGGAGCCATCAAACTAGAGCATCCATGGTTTCTTTGCTATCAACCCAAAATCCACCGACGTATCAGTAGTCACATCAATACACGGGTGGTCAGCCAAGAAGTCAGCCAATGCTTGCCCTTTCACCGCTCGCTGAGGCACGAACGTTAAGTTGAACTCCACCAAGGCCAATGCCCACTTACCAAGCCTTCCTCTCATGATAGGTCCGGTGAGTAAGTGCTTGATGACGTCGGTCTGGGCAACCACCTTTACCTCCGTGGGCAAGAGATAATACCTCAATTTTCTACAAGCAAAGAAAAGACAAAGGCACAACTTCTCAATGGCTGAATACCTCGTCTCCGCTCCCAAGAGCGACCTACTCAGGTAGTACACAGCCTGCTCTTTTCCTTCGTCATTCTCCTGAGCCAGTAGGCATCCAATTGAGTCTTGGGCGGCCGATACATAAAGCAACAACGGTCGATTCGGGGATGGCGGAGTGACAACCGGAGGTGTGGATAGGTATGCCTTAAGCTCGTCAAAGGCTTGTTGGTGCTTGGCTTCCCATTGGAACTCGCCTCCCTTTAGTTTGAGCAAGTTGGCAAATGACCGTGTCCGGCCCGCCGTGTTGGATATGAACCGACGCAAGAAGTTTACTTGGCCGAGGAAACGTTGCAGCTCCTTCTTGTTTCGAGGAGGTTGGGCTTGTTGAATTGCCTTGATCTTGTTTTCATCGATCTCGATGCCTCGCTTATGGACAAGAAATCCCAAGAAGTTCCCCGCAGACACTCCGAACGCACACTTTAACGGGTTCATCTTGAGCTGGTGTTCCCGCATCCTCTCAAACGATGCCCGCAAGTGCTTCAAGTGTTGGGTGCGATCATGGGACTTGACCACCACATCATCGATGTATACTTCCATAAATTTGCCGATGAAATCTGGAAAGATTAGGTGCATCCCCTTTTGGTATGTAGCTCCGGCGTTCTTGAGTCCAAAAGGCATAACTACCCACTCAAAAATCCCGATAGACCCTGGACATCTGAACGCCGTCTTATGAACGTCCTCCTCAGCAAGATAAATTTGATTGTAACCCGAATGACCGTCCATGAAACTCAGTACTTCATGCCCGGCTGCCGCGTCAACCAACATATCGGCGATGGGCATTTGATATTCATCTTTTGGAGTAGCAGAGTTTAAATCTCTAAAGTCAATGCAAACCCGAATTTTTCCATTCTTCTTGACAACGGGTACAATATTGGATAGCCACTCCACATAATCGGCTTTTCGTATGAAGCCGGCTTCTAAGAGTCTATCTATCTCTAGCTTGACTTTCTCTACTACTTCCGGCATCATCCTCCTCATCGGCTGCTGGTAAGGCCGAAAACCCGGCCTTATAGGGAGTCGATGTTCTATGAGGGATCTATCCAGGCCTAGCATCTCGTCATAGTCCCAAGCAAAACAGTCTTGGTACTCCGTCAGTAGCTCGACCAGGTCCATCTCGAAGTCTTCAGGAAGCCGCTCACTGATGAACACGGGCCGGCCTCCTTTTTCTGATTGGAGAATTATTTCTTTTAAGGGATCCTTCACCTCTGCCTTGGCATCATCGAGCTTGCTTGGTGCCGGGTGGAGATCGCTCATCCTTAATAGCTCCAATGGGTCTTGGCCGTCATCCTCGAAGACGTACTCGGCCGCTTCATATTGTGACAAGGCGTAGACCTCCATCCGCCTTGCCATCTTCTCAACAGTTGGATTACTCTCGAAAGGCAAGCCTAAGCGGTTGCCCCCCAAGTGCAGCTGTAACTGGTCGTTGGGTAGAAGGGACCTCCCTTTCGACCGAGCATGCGATTCCGGCAATGCGGCCATCTTCGTTGCTCCATGCCATTGATGTTGGTATCATGGAGCCATCATAAAAGGCCGCTTCCACATTATTGGTATTCAACGCGAAGGGATTGGTGTCGGCAGCCACCAACTCTACCTTGCCATCCGGCTTCCATTGGATGAGGAACTGATGAAGGGACGACGGGATGACTTGAGCCGAGTGAATCCAATCTCGCCCCAACAAGCAGTTATAGGAAGTCTTCGCATCTATGACAAAGAATGCGACCTCCCTACTCACAGAACCGACACTAATTTCGGCTGCGAGCATTCCGAGTGGACGTGTACCCTTTCCCGCGAAGTCCATCATGACCATGTCAGTCGGAATCAAACGCTCCTTCTCCTTGTTCAGCCTTCAGAGTAATGACTGGGGAATGATATTGACGGTAGCCCCATTGTCCACCAGAATCCTTCCAACCGGCTTCCCGAAGATATGAGCCGTGATGTACAACGGCTTGAGGTGCCTACACATGTTGGTGGTGGGTTTTGCAATAGTGATGCTATTGCTGAAGTCTTCAACTATGGGCACCGCCATAGATTTCTCTCCGATCTCGTACTCTCCGAGATCTCCTTCAATCACGTCCCCTTCTAGGTAACTGGGCTGATTCTCCTTAGGTCCGAACATGGCCGGGAGGGTGAAGACCATATTGACTTGTAGGTCTTGGTTATCTTCATTGAGGTCATCCTCACTCGCGCTATCCTCTAACTCTACCTTCTCGCCCATCTCATCTTCACGAACAAAATGCCTCATCTGCCATGCCAGGTACTCTCTCTCGTTACTCGGACTTGGTGGTTCGTCGCCTTCGCCGTCCAGTGTGAGATCATCACCATCCCCAATAAGTCCATCTAAATCTAATAACTCTTCTTCGTGATGGTCGGAGAGACCGTGTAGTCTCAACTTCTCATAATTTTTTATCATAACGCAGGCTGGGTGTACAGCCTTTTTCTCTTTGAGAGGGTTGCTGACCTCCATATCCTTGCTAGTGCTATCATCCCGACCTGACCCCTCATTCCGACTCGAGGTGTCGTTGAGACTTAATTTCTCGAAGGATCCAAACCTTGCCACCCCCGCATCTAGATCGACCATGACTTCCTCGTGTGGAGTGGTTCGCCCCTTTTGTGAGGAGTTATCTTTGGGGCGGACCTTACATTCCATCTTCGGTACCCATACCTAATTCAGCTCTCGTTCTCCCCCGAAGTCGATGTGCCTCTTTGCCTTGATGAGTGTCGCCGACATCCTTGATCCACTAAATTCCTTCATTGGTGCTTTCCCCTTGTCGGACCTTTGTGTTGATAACTTCGTTTCATCACTAAAGTCTATCATAGGCGTCTGGTCCTTGCCATCGACCTCTCTCATCGGTGCTTTTCCTTTGTCGGGCCTTGGGGCGTCGATCTCCATGGACCGGCTTTGTCTAGAAGCCGCACGGCATGGAACTTCGGGAAGGGCTAGGAGAGTTTCCTGCTCTTTGAGTCGAGCCTTGCGCTCGGCTAACATCTTTTCTAGATCTCGAGTGACTTGCTTCTCGACCTGAATCCTCCTTTCCAGGCGACGCCTTTGAGTATGAGTAAGGGGTTCAGGTGTAAGTGGTCTCGGTGCACGCCTCTTCTCGCCTAATCGGTGGAATACACCTCCTTGACGCTCAGTGCCGTCTCGGAGATCTATTTTGATGTGAGGGTGGCGAAGCTATCCACCTTGCCCCCCGGGTCTTTCTCTTACGTCTCTCGGGCGTTCTTGCCTCTCGGGACTCTCCTCCGGGCCTCTTGGAAGTTCTTTTCCTTCGAGTGTCTCCTTGAGCTCCCGCAGCAGTTGTTGCGCCCTAAGTTGTCTCATGGACTCACTCGGCTGCTCTCGTCTTTCGTGTTTAGGAGATCCTTGCTGTCTGTATTTCCCGAATCCATCCCTCTGGTCCCGGTGGTACTCTCGTCGTTCATTTCTCTCGAGTTTATCCCTCAAATCTCGAGAAGGTTCTTGGCGCCCATGCCTCCCGAGTTTCTCTTTCAGGTCTCGGGAAGGTTCTTGGCGTCCATGCCCCCCGAGTTTCTCTCTCAGGTCTCGGGAAGGTTCTTGGCGTCCATGCCCCCCGAGCTTCTCCCTCAGATCACGAGAAGGTTCTCGGCATCCATGTCTTCCGAGTATCTCTCTCAGGTCTCGGGAAGGTTCTTGGCGTCCATGGCCCCCGAGCTTCTCCCTTAGGTCATTGAGGGGTGACCGTCGGGCATGTTTGGGATCTTCTTCCTCATTCTGGTACCTTGCCATACTCACCATATTGATGTGTACGGCAAAGGGTGCCGAAGGTTGTTCTTTGGGGAACCTCAGCCGCCCGTCCTTGATCGCTTGTTGCACTTGGTTGCGGAACACCACACAATTGGCCGTGTTGTGTGACTTGCTCGCATGCCACTTGCAGTATTTCATCCCCTTCAGCTCCTTCTCATCGGGGATCTTGTGTCCGGGTGTTAACACGATCTGGCCGTTCTTGAGGAGATTATCAAAAATCTCATCGGCCTTTGTAACATCGAACGAGTACTCTCGACCAACCTCGTTAAAGCCCTTGCTCTGTTGAGGCGAGTTCCCGGGACGGGGGAACTCGTTGGGGACCGTCATTGTCTTGTGGACCAAGCTTTCGCACTCATATGGCTTGCCCTTCTTGAACTCGGCCACCATCTCCTCCATTGTCTGTCCTTCTTCGAGACCCCATTCATCACTAAATTGGTCAATCTCAAGCGTAGGGTCATAGCGATGGTAGGTACCTTTTGAAGAAGAAGTCCTTCTGTCCTTCTCGTAGATCAGCTGTTGTGCCATGGCGGCCTTTTGCGCCAACTCGGATAGGTCTCGGAACCTCCTGACTCTGAGCTTCTTCCGAAGGCGAAAGCTAAGCCCTTGCATGGCCAAAGCTGCTAAGTCAGACTCTGATAAGTTGGTCGGGCACCTGTTCTTCGCCTTCCGAAAGTGAATTATGAACTTTTCCACAGATTCGCCTTCGAGCTGTTGCATATGAGCGAAGTCTGATATGGTTATGGTCGGCTCTGCCCTGTAGAATTGGTCGTGAAACTTCTGTTCCATGTCAGGCCAATCTCGCACCGAACCCGGTGGTAGGCTAATAATATACCAAGCGAAGGCTGTCTTGGTCAGAGTCATAGGGAACTGGCGTAGAAGCTATGCTCCATGGATTGAGGTTTCTCCGCATTGAATGACGAAGCGAGCAACGTGCTCCACCGTCGACTGGCTCTCTTCGCCTGAAAACTTGGTGAACTCCGGGACTCGATATCCCTGTGGGTAGTGGACTCAATCAACATCCGCTGGGTAAGGCTTAACGAACCTTGGACGCGGGATATTCCTTGGTTCGAACCCCAGGTTCCTAAGCATCTCGGCCAATCCCTCCCTCTGGTAGACCTCTTGGTTGAGGTTAGGTATCGGCCGTCCCTCGAAAGGTGGTCGCTGATTCAGCTCTTCTTCTTCAGGTCTAGGTTGTCGTTGGCCTGGCCTTGCTTGATTTCCATCATATACCAGCTGCCGATTGATGGGGTTGTGGACGTCCTCCTCATCCAACTCGGTTTGCCTTGGTCGAGTGGTCGGGGTGATGTTTGGAATCGTTGGCTCGTACAGGGCATTCGTCCGGATGCTCCCCTTCTCGAAGGAACCTTGATCAGCCTCAACCGTGAGAGGGCGTGACCTCTCCTGAGCGCCGAGTGGTTGGGTGTATCCCATTCCTGAATCATCCATCCCTTGGGTCTCCTTGCTTGAGGACGCTTGGAATGGTACGTACATGGGCGTCCCTGCTGGTGGCTTTCGGCTGAGCACATAAGGTGTTTCCGGCACTTTGTCGAACGACATGGTGCCAACCTTGGAATGATCGAAGGATGTGGACACACCCTTCCCCTTGCTTTGAGCCTCAAATACCTTGGCAGTTTCATTCACTATAGCAGGCTTCACGATCTGGGTGAAGTAGTCCACGGTGTGCTGGTTGCTCTCCATAGCCGCTCTCTGGATCGATTCGTCCGCGTGGTTACGGACTCCTTGGATCTGACTGGAGATCTGATTAGAGAACCGCTTGTAGGACTCCTCGGTTTGTTGGGTCATCCCTGAGATCTCCTCCGAACGCTTGATGACCTGTTCGAGGTCCTGTTGTAATCCTTCGTTCTTCCGCTCTATGATATCAAGCTTCTCAACCACTAAGGTGAGTTGGTCGGCTAGCACCATGAGTAAGGCCGAGTCGGTAGTATTCGACTCCTTGAAGAGAACCGGGTTGGTATTGCTCCTCCCGATCCCCGTCTAGACAACAGGGAGAGCCGGCTCCTTGTTGCGAGCCGAGTTGGTAACGTTCTTCCCGGCATTTTGCTGAGAAGATAGGGGTGGTGCCGTCTCCTTGCCGGAAACCGCGTCAGATGAATTCCTCCCAACGAGTTGCTGGGAAGAGGGTGCCGCCTCCTTAGGGTTGGAATTGGCTTGAGCAGCATGGTTCTTGGTCATCTTGATCAAACGAAGCTAGACCGCCTTCTCAGACGCCCTCCTTAGTCCCACCGAGCGTGCCAAAAATATGTTGCGGAGAAAGTGGGTACAAGAACGTCAAGACTACCCGAGATGGATCCGGAGTGGTCGTCCCAAGGTCGGCCTAACGAAAAGGGTGAAAAAAGAGTGAACCTTAGACGTTCAATCTAAGGGAGAGGGAGAAAAAAGGACTACGGGCTACGAGATAAAAAGTAAAGATAGTTGTTGTTTGATGTGTTGGTGATGTCCCGTTCTCTTGCCCGAGCCCTTCTTATATAGAGTGCCTTGACCTAACCTCCACGCCTTCACAATAGGAAATCCTAAACCGCCTCCAAGACCTTCGGCTCCAAGTCTCGATCCCGAGAGATCCGCTTCAAATTATTTGTTCCTAACATGACGGGATCCTCTCGGCTCAATACAAGCCGTCTTCCTTAAATGAGCAAATCTCGTCCTCGGATAGGAAGCTTTCAAAACGTGATGACCAAGCGATCGCGGCCTAAAGAGGAACTTACCAAGTCTTGCCAAATATTGAGAATCTCGGCTCAAATTGGGAAAATATAGATCGTTTTAACCTTCTCGAACCTCTCATGCAAAATCTTGATTCAAATCCGTCATCGCCCAAGACGAACATCTCGTCAGGCCCAAACTGAATCTCAAAATGGGCTCAGGCTAAAGGCCTCCTCAACCAAAGTGGACCTATTCCCGAAATCACTTTCCCGCCTACGAAGGTCAAATGAGCTTCCCGCTCGGGTCCAAGTTGGCTTCTCACCTTCGGCTTCTTGCCTTAGGCTCCTCGCTTGTCTTCTTGCCATAGGCCTCTCGCTCGGCCTTTTGCCACTCGGCCTCCCGCTCGGCTTCTCGCCGTAGGCCTCTCGCCCGACCTCTCGCCACTCGGCCTTTCGCCGTAGGCCTCTCGCTCGGCCCCTCGCCACTCGGCCTCTCGCTCGGCTTCTCGCCACTCGGCCTCTCGCTCGGCCTCTCGCTTGGCCTCTCGCCGTAGGCCTCTCGCCACTTGGCCTCTCGCCGTAAGCCTCTCGCCACTCGGCCTTTCGCCGTAGGCCTCTCGCTCGGCCTCTCGCCACTCGGCCCCTCGCTCGGTCTTCTACCGGCCTCTCGCCTATTTTGAGTCGGACGAGTTTCTCGATAGGGCTCGGCCATGTGGGCGAGAAGAGTCCTCGCTTGGTTTCGTCTACGCGGGCGAGAGGGGCCTCTCGCCCAGGCCCTCGGTCTCGCCTACGCGGGCGAGAGGGGCCTCTCGCCCAGGCCCTCGGTCTCGCCTACGCGGGCGAGAGGGGCCTCTCGCCCAGGCCCTCGGTCTCGCCTACGCGGGCGAGAGGGGCCTCTCGCCCAGGCCCTCGGCCTCGCCTACGCGGGCGAGAGGGGCCTTCGCCCAGGCCCTCGGCCTCGCCTACGCGGGCGAGAGGAGCCTCTCGCCCCGGGCTCCAAATTCAGCCGAGCTCGAGCCGATTCCCGCACATCCGGAGATAGACCGTCATCACTCCGAGATGTTAATTTCGTGCTCCAACAGGAGATAAGGATGGTGGTCTTAGTGCATTCTTTGTTATTACTATGGGGTCCTCAAGCACAAGGGAATTTTATTCATTGGTGCCAGTTAGGTGGTTTGTAGACTTTTGTTGTTCTCCACGACGCTTTTAGACTAATTGATTTTCTGTTACGTCAATTTGAACTTACTCGATTTGTGCAATTACAACCTTATAATGCGATCACATTTTCTGGTCCTCTTGCATTTTTTGTTACTGCATTCTTCATTTATCCCTTAGGTCAATCTGGATGAAAACTGATTACTTGGCACTTTTTTTCTGATAAGTAGGATTACTTGGCACGTGAAAACAACATTTGAAACGTTGCAATGATTCACCACCTTGCATTTTGGTTATTGGAATTTGAAGGTAAATTAATTACTAAAATATCACTCCCACAATTTTTTGTTACATAAAACTAGCTACTATACAATTAGAGTTATTCCGAGCTCAAAATCTAAAAACAATAAGATTTTGAGAGTTAAAAAATGTACTGAAATTGTTAAATGTTTTGTCTTTCCATTTAGCATAGAAAATAGTTTGATATTGACGGTTTTGACGCGTAATTAATGAGTAATTACGTGTTAAACCCGTTTAATTAACAAACTAATTCGTTAATAATAAATCACTTACTTGTTGAAGTAAGAGGTCCACAGGCTCGGGACCACGATTTCTTCGTGTTGGTCGAATTACGATCACGTTTGAACGGATTCGTAATTGATTTCCACGAGATTTCCTCTATCGAAAATCTGATTAAAATTCTGGAACTAATCCGGAATTTCCCTTTCTGAGTGAGTAGTTGTGGGAAAAGTTACAAATTGGTCCAGCCGGATTTCCCCTTTTATAGGGAAATCCGGACAGCCAAAATGCGCCACGTGGAAGCTAAAAACAACTAAACAACGTAGGGACATGGAGAAGATTCCTTATGCCAATGCAGTTGGATGCCTGATGTACGCAATGTTGTGTACTAGACCTGACATTTGCTATGCTGTTGGGATAGCAAACAGATATCAGTCTGATCCAGGCTGTGCTCACTGGAAGGCTGTCAAAAGGATTTTGAAATATTTGAATACTACTGCAGAATACTCTTTGTGCTATCAAGGCCGTGACCTGACATTGAGTGGCTATACTGATGCTGATTGGGGAGGTGATGTGGATAAGAAAAAGTCTACATCTGGATTTGTTTTCTTGTTTAACGAGGGTGCTGTCTCATGGAGCAGTAAGAAGCAAATATGTGTATCCCTATCAACAATGGAAGCAGAATATGTAGCTTCAGCTCATGCTGCACAAGAAGCGATATGGTTGAAGAGATTCTTAAGCCATCTCTCCCTGATCAACTCGACGGAGCCAGTGAGTCTATTCTGACTAGGCAGCTATAGCATATGCTAAGGATCCTAGATTCCATAGCAGGGCTAAGCATATAGATATTAAATTTCACTTTGTGAAAAATTTAATAAAATATAAAGAACTGTGTATGAAACACATATCTACACGAGATATGGCCGCAGATCCAATGACTAAAGTATTACCTCGCGAAGTGTTCGAGAAACATGTTAAGTCACTGGGTTTACGACGGTTTCATTTGTAATCCAATTAGTTGGAATAAAGGAATTTTTATTTGGCAATATAAGTTAAATGTGAAACATGTCGGACAGAGAAGTAGCCCACTCACATGGGTGTTTACCTCAGTGGGAGTTAAGATGTTGATTCCTGGCTGAGATGAGGCAGTTATTGGACATTCATAAGTGAATGTCCTATGGCGGAATGCCGTCTTGCTTAAGAGCAAGTTTTCTTATGGGATGCAGGAATAAGTTGCTGCATTTGGATTTTCTACAATCCATATGATAAGATATAAGTGGAACTTATCATACTGTCTGTCCTATTAGCCTAGAGTTAAGCTAAGGCTGATACTCTAGTATGGTGTTAAATGACATGTGTTCCTTTAAAAAGGAAAGTACACCGTAACACGTGATCAGTATCATGTGTGCTACTCGACCACTGGATGGGATGAAAATGTTGAGTGATTTCACAATCCCTGGTGTGAGACCAATTTTTTGAGAATTGTGATTCCCGAAACCTACCCTTAAGATCCTAAACGTATTCTGGAAGTATGATCCAGTGCTGCTAGCTTGGAAAGTTCATGAAAAGGTTATGGCATAACGATTCGACCTGGCAGGGCTGACCAGAAAAGCAGGCTGTATCATTATGAAAGGAATATAGTTAAGGGAGAAGGAACTCTGTTCATCACATTCTGAGTTTCGTGGTTCAGGTGCACCAATTGTATTGAAAAGTACAATAGTGAACCCGAATATAATTGTTTGAAATCACTAATGTGAACAATGGAATGTGTCATGAGTCCTGGGGTAATAGCATACATTATACAAGAAGGTTGTCGAGATGCTACTATTCAAGTAGCCTGAGTGTCTGTGCTCTTGAATTTGGCTTAACATACTCGACGTGTGCTGGTCGCACAAAATCCTTTAAAGAAATCTGATAACTGTTGATCAAGGTCAATAATAATTGAGTGGGAGATGTTAGACCTTGGGCCCAATAGGCAATTATTATTGTGCCTAATTGGGCCCGGGCCCATTAAGCCCAAAAAGTTGGGTCGGATGGGCTGGTCAACCCGTGTTGACCGGCCCAAGCTACGCAAACGCCACGTCAGCATGACGTGGCGCTGATGTCACATGTGGCAGCCCACATGGCGCGCCCACACGGTGCCACGTGGCGGACATGCGATCCGGCGTGCCACGTGGCACATTTTGGCTGTCCGGATTTCCCTATAAAAGGGGAAATCTGGCTGGACCAATTTGTAACTTTTCCCACAACTACTCACTTAGAAAGGAAAATTCCGGATTAGTTCCAGAATTTTAATCAGATTTTCGATAGAGAAAATCTCGTGGAAATCAATTACGAATCCGTTCAAACGTGATCGTAATTCGACCAACACGAAGAAATCGTGGACCCGAGCCTGTGGACCTCTTACTTCAACAAGTAAGTGATTTATTATTAACGAATTAGTTTGTTAATTAAACGAGTTTAACACGTAATTACTCGTTAATTACGCATCAAAACCGTCAATTGGTATCAGGGCATGGTTGAAACCATGTTTTGATGATAATATGATTTTTTAATTCAAGTAATTATGTGATTTATTGAGTTAAAAATCATATTAATCATGATTTTATGGAAAATCATAATCTGTTGGACTTTAATGTAATTAATTTGGAACCAGCGGGACTAAATTAAATTTTGCCTAACCACGCGTGCAAATTTGCGCACGCGCGAAACCTTAAGGTACCAATCTGAAATTTGACCGTTTACGTGGCACCTGCGTGTCATGGACCTCGGTGCTATTTTCGGAAGACTTGGGGATTAATTGGAAATTTTCCCAAAAATCCCCAAATCGAATCAAACCCTAATCGGGCGATTTGGGCATTTTTCGTCCGAAATCGAAATCTGTCGATTTCGTCAGAAATCCAACGATTTCGACGCCGGAGATCGACGATAGTCGATTCTCCGGCTTCTCCCCGACGTCCCGATACCACATTTGTGGATCGACGTCGCCGGAATCGCGAGATCGAGGACGACGACGGCGGAGAGACGCAGAACGGAGAAGATGATCGCGGCGGCGAACGGCTGAACGATGGCCCGCGAGGCCATTACGGCCGTGCTCGCGAGGCCGAGACGAGTCGATTGCGACCGGTCTCGACCCGTGGTTCGCCGCCGTTATGCGGCGGTCGTGGAGAGGTGCGGCGGCCAATTTTTCGTCGCTCAGTCGGGGAGAGAGAAAATTCGGGGGAAAATATGCGAGGGGCAAAATCGTAATTTCACGATTTTTTCCGAAAATATTTATACCCGGGTCAAGAAAATCAAAAAACCGGACGGATTGGCCCGGTTTCTTGGTTCGACCCACCCGATTTACGGTCAATTTTGACTTAAAATTGGTTTTTTCTCTTTTAATTGGATAAAATCAGTTTTTATTCAATTAAAATCCAATAAATTGATAAAAATTTTGAGAAATTTTTGTCAATTAGGTTTGTTAAAATTATATTTTAATAAACTTAAAAAGAAAATATTTTGGAACGAGTTCCGAGATATGTAAAAATTAAACTAAAATCACATAAATTGATCCATAAAATGTTCATCAAAAGATTGGAAAATGAGTTTTTCAATCCTATTTTGGGAAAATATGAGTATTAACCCGAAATTGAATTACAATTGTTGCAAGATTTGATGACTACTGGAGACAGGTATCTGAACTTCTGTGCAACAGAACTTCGACAGAAGATTCTGAAGCGCCGTTTACCGCTGCGTGTGCCCAAGAATGACATGTATGTTATTGTTGAGCACATTGAGGCTGTTCACCGGGAGTTGCAAGAGTGCATCTGGGCCGGAGGTTACGATCATGGAGAGGACTGGCCCTCTATGTTTCGAGACTTCCTGGTCACGATGAAAATTCGAGAAGATATGAGTGTCTTCTCGGCACCCGAGTTCAATACCCATAGAGATGCTCTCTATGGTCTGGTCCATTATCTTGAGGATAAGGGTCTTCGCAGAGAAATGATACCTTCTCCTGTTCTGGAGCTGCGAAGCGGTTTGATCTTGAACCGCTACCTCGCTAAGGATTACTATTATAGTTATCCTCCGCTCCTGATCATCTGGATCATGGATTCAATTCCAGTTCCAGAAAGTACTCTGGAACTTCTCATCGGATCGTCCTCGTACCCGGCCCCCACCGGATCGTCTCCGGATCTGGATCCAGATATGTATCTGGATTCTCCTACCGGATAGCCTGGACATCCGATTCCTGTGTGATTATATGTTTAACTGTCCCCATATACATATGTTGTTTTTGGGGGACTCTTTTGTACAATAGGTTGAGACCTCATCTGAGTTTTTTGTACACGTGTGTATAAGCTCAGAATGTACAAATGTATGCAATTAAATAAAGATGTTTGTTTAGTTGCTTCCACTTGAATTTACTATCGATGAACTTTAAACGGTTGAAGTTTAAGATTAATACTTGAATGGTGAGGGGAAGCATGCCCGCGACCCACTTCGATTTTGAGATTAATCAAGAACTCCATATCGTTAAAAGTTATAAGTGATTAGTAAATTGAATCATATTGCCAAATCAAATTTCTAATATGTTCTCATATTAAAAATTCCTATAGAAATGTCAGTCGCTTCTAGATCCATCATAGCTGAGCTAAACCGTGAGTTAAAACTCAACGGTGAAAACTATGACAATTGGAATATGAAAATCCAATATGTGCTTGAAGAACAAGAGGTTCTGGAGCACATACATGTCATAATGGATGAGCCTGAAGAAGGCACAACTGCTCAACATAAGCGAGATAAGGAAGCTTATGTTATTTGGAAGAGGAAAAACACTACTGCTCGATTGATCTTGTTGAGTTCCATGATGGATGATATCACCAGACAATTTCGCGTGCATGACAACGCGAAAGAGTTATGGGATGCTCTCAAACTGAAATTCGAAAAGCTTTCAGTGTCGAAGCTGCGTGCTTTGACCATAAGGTTTGATACCTTTAAAAAGCGTCCGGAGGTTCCCATGAGGAAACACTTGAGAGTGATGTCCAATATGATCAGTGAACTGGCAGAGGCAGGTCACATACTCAGCAACGAGCAGCAGATTCAAGCTGTCATCCGTTCTCTACCACCAAGTTGGGAACAGATGAAGATGAATCTTACCCACTCCGATCATTTGGTAATATTTGATGATGTTGCCAGACACCTTGAGCTGGAGGAAGATCGCCTCCTAGCTATGAAATCCCACCCTGAAGCCCATTCGATTTGTTCGACTGGGAGTGGTGGGAAAAAGAAAAAAGTTAAAGGGAAGGGTAAGTGTAAACAAACTCCAAAGGCTGAAAACCATGGAACCAAGTTGGATGGCTCCAAGGCTAAAAAGAACAAGCGGATTAACATTTCAAAAGTGAAATGTTTTAACTGTCAACAGAAGGGACATTTTGCAAAAGATTGCAAAATGCCCAAGCAGGTACATCTAAACTCAAGTGTGAGTAAATTGTATGTATCTTCTTGTACCCTTCTAACTGAATCACATTCTATGTGGGTGATTCATTCAGGAGCGACAGACCATATAGCTAGAGACCGTGGTTCGTTCGTTGAGTACAGGCGGTTGCCGGCTGCAGCAAAAATCATTTTTGTTGGTAACAACTCGTGTGTAGCTATGAAAGGCCTGGGAACTTGTAGATTACACCTTCGTGGTGGTCGTGCCCTTCTTTTACATGACGTGTTGTTTGCTCCAGACATACGAAGGAACCTGATCTCAGTTTCGGCCTTAATGTTTTTAGGTTTTCGGTTGTCATTTGAGAACGACACCGTTAGATTGTTTTTGGATGATGCCTATTTTGGCCTTGGATATATATCGGAAGGTTTTTTGATTCTGGATATTGATCCTTCTGAAAGTTTTTCCTTTGTCACTAGTTCAAATTCATCAGAGGATAATATTAAACTATGGCATTCTAGACTTGGCCATATCGGTCAGGATCGTTTAAACCGTCTAGCTAAGGCAGGACTGTTGGGCAATATAGAGAAATCTATATTACCTAGTTGCGTATCCTGTCTAGAAGGAAAAAGTACTAGAAAACCTTTCGGTACTGGGGCTAGAGCCAAATTTCCACTACAATTAGTCCATTCTGACATATGTGGTCCAATGAACGTGAGGGCAAGGCATGGAGCATATTACTTCATCACCTTTATTGACGACTATACTAGATATGGTCTGATATACCTGATTTCTCACAAGTCTGAAGCCTTAAACTGCTTCATGACATACATGAGTTTTGTTGAGAATCAGAAGGATATAAAGATAGAGGCCTTACGAACTGATCGTGGCCGTGAATATCTTTCTGATGAGTTCAAAGCTCTATGCATTGAAAAAGGAATTGAACATCAGTTGTCCATTCTTTATACACCACAGAAAAATGGAGTTACTGAAAGAAGGAATAGAACCCTTCTTGATATGGTTAGATCAATGATGGCAGAGGCAAGTTTGCCTATATCATTCTATGGAGATGCGCTCCTGACTGCCGCATACGTTCTAAACCGTGTTCCCTCTAAGTCTGTTACAGCCACTCCTTATGAAATGTGGACAGATCGGAAGCCCGATTTATCCTATTTTAAGCCATGGGGATGTGCGTCCTATGTCCATTCTACCTCAAGTGCTTTCGGTAAATTAGGACCGAGAGGTAGAAAAAGTATCTTTATAAGATACCCAGAGGTATCTAAAGGGTACGTGTTCGTGGGTGAACTGGACAATGGACATGTAACAGAATTTGAATCACGTGATGTCACATTTTTGGAGACTGAATTTCCAAAATTGGGAGAGGTTTGTAGTAACCTTACCCTTTATGAGACAAATGAACCAGAGTCATCTGGATCACTTCTTCCGAGTGGGAGAATTGAGGAGGAAGATAGAGATTTTCTACCTCAAAATAATCCGGAAGGTCGTGATCTGAGTCTTGAAAGGGAGGTAATTCCTTATTCCAGTAGGAGTACGGTATTTCCACCCAGTGGGAGTGCGATTCCTGGATATGATGAATATATGAGAGATGTTTATCAAAACGGGGAATACCGTAGGTCTAGCAGAACTAGCATACCACGCCGACGATTTGACATCGAAGGCGAGGCTAATGCATTCTTGGTATCACTAAAGAAATTTGGTGGTCCAAGTGAAATTCTTCTGGCCATCCTGCAGGATGAAGATGAACCTAAAAATGTATCTGGAGCATTGTCATCTCCAAAACGTGATGAATGGATAAATGCAATGGAAGAAGAAATGTCTTCTATGATCAAAAACCAGGTTTGGGATCTGGTTGACCTACCTAAAGGGCGTAGGGCAATTGAGAATAAGTGGATTCTCAAAATCAAGTGCAATGCAGATGGCAGTATCGAAAGATACAAAGCGCGTTTGGTTGCCCAAGGATTTAAACAACAGGCTGGGATAGACTATGAGGAGACTTTTGCACCTGTTGTTAGATTTACGTCAATTAGGGTCATTTTAGCTATGGTTGCTAACATGAATCTAGAATTACATCAAATGGATGTAAAGACTGCTTTTCTCCACGGAGAATTGGATGAAGAAATCTATATGATTCAGGCTGAGGGCTACATTCAAAAAGGCTGCGAACACAAAGTTTGCAAATTGAATAGATCAATTTATGGCCTTAAGCAGTCATCTAGACAGTGGTATATTCGCTTTCATAATACGATCATGCAGCATGATTTTATTATGATAGACGAAGATCAATGTGTGTATGTTAAGCGATTAGGAAAGAAGTTTGTTATCATCACCTTGTATGTTGATGACATACTTTTAGCTGCAAATGACATGGGATTTCTTGTCAAAATCAAAGATTGGTTATCTTCCAACTTTGAAATGAAAGACATGGGTGAAGCAGATTACATACTCGGAGTTAAGATTTTGAGGAATCGTTCGAAAAGAATAGTGTCTCTTTCACAAGAGACATATATTCACAAAGTAGTAGAACGTTTCAATTGTGATCACAGTAACCCAAAGTATGTCCCATTGGTTAAAGGTCATAATTTGTGTAAGGACATGTGCCCAAAAACAACTAAACAACGTAGGGACATGGAGAAGATTCCTTATGCCAATGCAGTTGGATGCCTGATGTACGCAATGTTGTGTACTAGACCTGACATTTGCTATACTGTTGGGATAGCAAGCAGATATCAGTCTGATCCAGGCTGTGCTCACTGGAAGGCTGTCAAAGGGATTTTGAAATATTTGAATACTACTGCAGAATACTCCTTGTGCTATCAAGGCCGTGACCTGATAATGAGTGGCTATACTGATGCTGATTGGGGAGGTGATGTGGATAAGAAAAAGTCTACATCTGGATTTGTTTTCTTGTTGAACGGGGGTGCTGTCTCATGGAGCAGTAAGAAGCAAACATGTGTATCCCTGTCAACAATGGAAGCAGAATATGTAGCTTCAGCTCATGCTGCACAAGAAGCGGTATGGTTGAAGAGATTCTTAAGCCATCTCTCCCTGATCAACTCGACGGAGCCAGTGAGTCTATTCTGACTAGGCAGCTATAGCATATGCTAAGGATCTTAGATTCCATAGCAGGGCTAAGCATATAGATATTAAATTTCACTTTGTGAGAAATTTAATAAAATATAAAGAACTGTGTATGAAACACATATCTACACGAGATATGGCCGCAAATCCAATGACTAAAGCATTACCTCGAGAAGTGTTCGAGAAATATGTTAAGTCACTGGGTTTACGACGGTTTCATTTGTAATCCAATTAGTTGGAATAAAGGAATTTTTATTTGGCAATATAAGTTAAATGTGAAACATGTCGGACAGAGAAGTAGCCCACTCACATGGGTGTTTACCTCAGTGGGAGTTAAGATGTTGATTCCTGGCTGAGATGAGGCAGTTATTGGACATTCATAAGTGAATGTCCTATGGCGGAATGCCGTCTTGCTTAAGAGCAAGTTTTCTTATGGGATGCAGGAATAAGTTGCTGCATTTGGATTTTCTACAATCCATATGATAAGATATAAGTGGAACTTATCATACTGTCTGTCCTATTAGCCTCGAGTTAAGCTAAGGCTGATACTCTAGTATGGTGTTAAATGACATGTGTTCCTTTAAAAAGGAAAGTACACCGTAACACGTGATCAGTATCATGTGTGCTACTCGACCACTGGATGGGATGAAAATGTTGAGTGATTTCACAATCCCTGGTGTGAGACCAATTTTTCGAGAATTGTGATTCCCGAAACCTACCCTTAAGATCCTAAACGTATTCTGGAAGTATAATCCAGTGCTGCTAGCTTGGAAAGTTCATGAAAAGGTTATGGCATAACGATTCGACCTGGCAGGGCTGACCAGAAAAGTAGGCTGTATCATTATGAAAGGAATATAGTTAAGGGAGAAGGAACTCTGTTCATCACATTCTGAGTTTCGTGGTTCAGGTGCACCAATTGTATTGAAAAGTACAATAGTGAACCCGAATATAATTGTTTGAAATCACTGATGTGAACAGTGGAATGTGTCATGAGTCCTGGGGTAATAGCATACATTATACAAGAAGGTTGTCGAGATGCTACTATTCAAGTAGCCTGAGTGTCTGTGCTCTTGAATTTGGCTTAACATACTCGACGTGTGCTGGTCGCACGAAATCCTTTAAAGAAATCTGATAACTGTTGATCAAGGTCAATAATAATTGAGTGGGAGATGTTAGACCTTGGGCCCAATAGGCAATTATTATTGTGCCTAATTGAGCCCGGGCCTATTAGGCCCAAAAAGTTGGGTTGGGTTGACCGGCCCAAACTGCGCAAGTGCCACGTTAGCATGATGTGGCGCTGACATCACATGTGGCAGCCACGTGGCGGACATGTGGGCCAAAACGCCACGTGGGCTGCCACATGTGACGTCAGCGCTACGTCATGCTGACGTGGCGCTTGCGTAGTTTGGGCCGGTCAACGCGGGTTGACCGGCCCATCCAATCCAACTTTTTGGGCCTAATGGGCCCGGGCCCAATTAGGCACAATAATAATTGCCTATTGGGCCCAAGGTCTAACAGATATGAATTATTCAACAAATCTGGTAGAGACGATAAAGGTATATGTGCATACCAATGTATGTCTACGCATAGGATTATGTCTCTATCTATATATAACTAAATCAACTAATCTAATTTTGATACGAAGAGTAAACTTTTTTTTCGAAAGGTGACCATCTTTGTATACCCTCTGCGGAAGAGGAGAACTCGCTGTGTGGAAAGAGGGAAGACTATTTTTTCGTTTTGCAGTTACTACTTTTGGGTAAAAGAAACAAAGGTCCATCTAGATTGTTTGCCTATTTAGTCATTATCTTTTGGAAAAAGAGGTCACACGTAATAATGTTTAAAAAAAGACAAATTGTCTTAGGGTCCTTATCTTTTCGAATTTGGATTGTAGAGTTTTTCTTTTCACCATTTGCGAGAGTTGTTTGTGAAAAATTATGGCCGTGGACCCGTTGGAAGCTGGTCATGAAGAGAAAAGACCCCTGCGTCAAAGGACATATAATATACATAACGACACGAGGTCTTAACAAATTCAAAAAATTTTAAGATCCAAACCCTAGTAAAGTGTAAAAATTTACCTATAAAAAAAATAGCCCTGCGATTTTTAGTTGCAATATTTAGTTTGACCAGATTTGGTACTTTAGGGCGTGGATAATTGAAAGTAGACCAATTATTAAGCTTTAAAGCTTAGCTCTTGTAAACTTTTTGGGGCGGATTTGATCTTGGAAGGTCAAATCCAACCAGGACTGTCCTGAACGATTCAATAGTTTACTCAGTTATGATCCAATGGTCTACCCATTTATGATTTAATGGTCTACCTAATTATGATTCAATGGTCTATTTTTATCCTTTCCCGGATAAATCGGGACCATTCCGGATAAAAAGGGTTGGATACAAGTTCTACCAATTTAGCGAATTGTTTATTCAGTTATGATTCAATGATCTACTTAGTTATGATCGAATGGTTTACTCTGTATATATTGAATAATTTGTTATCCAGATTGGTCATGGATTCTTTGTTCCAGGACCAAATCCGGTCCCAAATTTTTTAGACATCCCCTTTATTATTGTTACATATCCACTGTTCTCGGAATCCTAATACAAATGTAAACTACAATCAGCCGGCTGCCCTTTTTCATTACTTTTTTTTTTGCTGGCTTTTTTAATTAATTGTCTCTGTTACAAGAGAAAAAGTGCAAGAACGTCGGAAACCAACTTTCGCTTCAACAAATTGTGAAGAATTAACCAAATTTAATCCTCCATTAGTGACTTTATGTCCTGAGCTATATCTTGGGCATCCGTCTTGATCCTTCTCAACCCAGACCTAGCTACCCCGTTGCAGTATCCGTGGCAGTATAACCCCTTTTTCCCCTTCCAATAAAATGGAAAACCGGACTTCTGGGTACCATCCTTATTCGAAGAGTAATATTCATCTTCCTGCAGATAAAAGAGCCAATTACTTAAATAATTCTTTTACCAAAAAAATTAATTACATTATTTGGTTTATCTTGCTTACGTTTAACCATATTTGAGCATGCGTCTGTTAACGAAGTTTAGTATTTTCAAGTTTTTAATTATCTTTTGATCTCATGAAAAGGAATAATTTTTCAAATTATAAAATTTGGACAATTTGATCTATATCGTAAGTCCAACCTAGTTTTGTATAAAAATGAACCTATATTAATTTTGGGTCGCGGTCCGATCCGAGTTCGAAAACAATGGGAAAATGCGAACATCCCATGTCGTGTATCTATACGTTGTTTTTACTGTAATAAATATACTTACTTTTACCCATGAAATGGTCAAAATAGAGAAAATACCTACCGGTACTTCCAACTTTAGAAGATTTGTGTATGTACCTTGAACCATTTGGTTGTTGAAGGCTTGAAGCCGGTACACAAAATAATTGCGTCAAACGCGTATGACTTGCCATTTTCGAATACCACTTCATTCCCCGCAATCCTTTCCATGGCAGGCAATACCTGCAATTGAATGCGCAACACGTTCTCTTAAAAAACTAAGTTTATCGAGTTGGAGTACATACAGATTTTAACTTCCTCAGCGTATAGTTGACTCTATACCATGTTAGAATTCTATATTTAATTCAAAATTTTAAAATAATATATAGGTAGATTTTTCGCACCTATAAATAAATTCAGCACGAGTATACCTGAATTTTCCCGGACTTGATTTTGTGGATGGTACCAACGTCCACAACAGGGAACTTGCCATATTTTCTGCCCATGGTAAATGGACCTTCTTTGTGCCTGTAAATCCCATACTTGCTCAAATCTCCATACTCGAGCTTGCTAAGCAACACCGCTGCCCAGTCGACCACACTCACCCGAAGGTACTTGAACATCGATACAGCCAAGTTCGCTACCCACCTAGATAAAACGTGTACCTGCAGTGCCGGAGATCAAATTAGTAGACATTCCGTTATTTGACTTGTAAAAAATATTGTTAGTCTCTATATCCAACCAAATTTTTTTTTTCAAAACTTAACGAGAGATCGTGTGGCTCGTTGATCGACTTATTCTTATATCATATTAAGGTTTCTATATCTAGATAGATAATTTTTTTTCACAATTATAAACAACTTCTTGCAACTAGTAATACATGCTAATGTCAACAATAATATATATATATATATATATATATGATAAATTAGTGAATTACTCTTCGGTCCCTAGTGTATGACCAAATATCAAATACAAATTTTACGTTTATGTGATATCCAATTTGGCACAATTATAATATGCATGAGGTACACATGCGATGTTGCGCACATGCATTATGATTTATGAGGATGTTGAAATTTTGATTCTGCAGAATATTTTAGAAATAATAAAAGTTTATTAGCTGCAGCTAGTCCTTTTCAAGATTTTCTAATTTGCTACAAGAGGCAACCAGGCTCAATTCCCTAATCATTTAGGTTTTAAAAATAGATATCCTTTGATCGTTTACGTTTAAAAATTGATCTAGTTGGTCCTGATATCCAAGGAGTTGAGGAGTTGAGCCTGGTTGACCGTTATAAAGCCAACTAGGTCAATTTTTTAACGTAAATGATCAGGTAGTTCAGCCTGGGTTCACGTTATAACAAATTAAAAAGAAAAGTACATTTTAGTATCTTGTGATATTGTATTTTTTATAATAAGGCTATGTGATTTAAAAACTATCAATCATGTCTAAATTATTTACAATTTTATCAAGCTACAATCCTGCTCAGATTCATGCGATTTCCGAACATAGCTGGACACCCACATCATTACAACGACCTTGTTTCCATGTGATGTAGCTTGTTGAATGGGCAAGTTAGATGATGATGTATCATCCGGGTTAATTACTAAACAATCTTAACGTTTTGTAACAAAAACACACAATTCCTCTACATACCCCTCGTCTTCCTCTACACTTTTTTTAATAAGTTTCGTAATTCATAAAAGAAATCTATTAGCGTATAATTACATCATACCAAGAACACTCGCTTTCAAGCGAGGAAGAGGGTTGAGATTACCTACACCGGTGAGAATCTACGTTGGTCGGAATATGATGTAGATTTTTGATGCACCTTGGCTTATTTGTATCACCCTTGACTACCCGACTTGTAGGTTTGCTTGGGTGAGTGAGTAGATATGACAGCGAGTTTACCAATATGATTACCTGTCTAGGCCTTGATTTTATTTTAAGTTTTTTTCCTCTTTTTTCTCCTTTTTCTCATCCTCATTCTGTAATTTTTCTTTTCTCGTTAATAAAGGTTCATAATTTAAAAAAAAAATGCCATCATACCAAGAAAGGATGTATTGGCGCCATCATACCAAGAAAGGATGTAAAGGTTCGTATTTAGTATGTTATAATTAATATACAATCAAAAAAATCCAAAAGTGAGACATTTAAATTGTTCTTACACCATATTATAAAGGGCAAATTACCCTCACATCCCTGTACTTTGGTCAGCCTCCCCCTAGGGTCCCTGGATTTTGGAAAATGATTGTCCCGTCCCTAAGTTTTGATGATAATAGACTCTCGGGTCCCTGGTACCGGAATATTCCATATTCTCCGACGAACCCCCACTTGAAAAGACAAAAATGCCCCTCCCACTTAAAAAAATAAAAAAATCCCTTTCTTCCTCCTCCCACTTCATCTTGAACCTCCTACCTTAAACTAAAACCAATAAACCAATAAAAAAATCTCACGGTTCCTAAAGCTTCATTCTCAAGCTCACAGGAACAAAGCACCTCCAAAAATGATGTCGTTGCAGGAGAAGCAACCCGGTACACCACCAATGCCAGCGTCCAAGAAGAGGAAGAGGAGCAACCCGGTACACCGCCGACGCCGGTGCTGGCGTCCACGACTCTACAGCGACTCCGCCCCCCTCGAGGAGGACGCCCAGTTTTTGCTCACCTCTCCGTCGTGGCCGTCCTCCTCGCTCACCTCTCCGTCGCGGCCGTCCTCCTAGCTATCTTCTCCATCGCGACTATCCTTTTCGTCCTCCTAGCTTATTATTTTTATTAAAATCGGGGGCGGCGGCGGCTTGTCGGGAGAGCCCTCTCCGGAAGAGGGGAGTTGATGGGGGAGGACCAACCCAATTGGGCGTCTCCTCTATTCTCTACCCCTAATTTGATTTGCTGGAAAATTGCAACTTATTTTGATTCTTAACTAACAAAGTTTGGTATTAAATTTTAATTATAAGGAAGATTGTTTTATAATTTATTAAGAAGGTTAGTGTTTATTTGAAAGTAGAAGGAAGAAGATGAAGTGAGAAAGAGAGAAGGGAAGGAAGAAAGAGAGACAAATTTTTTGTTTTTTAGTGGAAGGGGCATTTTGGTCATTTCAAGTGGGAGTTCGCCAGAGAAAAAGGAATATTCCGGCTCCAGGGACCCGAGAGTCTATTATCATCAAACTTATGGACAGGACAATCATTTTCCAAAATCCAGGGACCCTAGGGGGAGGCTGACCAAAGTACATGGATGTGAGGGTAATTTGCCCTATTATAAATTAAGAAAATAGTAAATTATAATCCGTAAAATATACCAAATCATACGTGTGATACGAAAGAAACTTACATAACCCCGGACGACGATGGATGTATTGGCGCCATGGTTGGCAAGGTCAAGAGCGATTTCCATCCCAGAATTCCCCGACCCAACAACCAACACCCTCCTACCTCCAAACCTCTCACCATTCTTGTACTTGGTAGAATGCATCACTTCCCCACCAAACCCTAGCAGCCCTTCAACCTCAGGAATAAAAGGGTCACAGTAGTTTCCACTGGCCACCACCAGGAACCTCGAAGAGTACACCTCCTCCACCTCACCACCACTCCCATTGTTTCTAGCCTTCACGACCCACCTCCCGGACCCCTCGTCGAAGGCCGCCTCCTCGACGTTCCTCGAGAGGAGAGGGGCGATCCCGAAGTGAGACGTGAAGGTGGTCATGTACTGGACGAAGAGGTCCTTGGAGAGGTAGGTAGGGTACGAGGAAGGGAAGGGCATGTGAGGGAGCTCGGAGAAGGCCTTCCCGAGGTGGAGGTAGAGGCGGTCGTACGAGTACTACCGCCATAGCGGGGCCACGCAGTCGTCCCTCTCTAGGATTATGTGTGGGATTGAGTTGACGGTCAGGCAAGCTGACGTCGCTATGCCTGCCGGACCGGCTCCCACTATTATCACTTGAGCTTCTTCCATCTTCATGATGATGATGATATGTAAGAATCGGGAAACTAAAGTGAGAACTTTATAAAGTTTGGGGGAGCAAACAGTAATTTTCCATAAATAGGTTAACTAGGGATGGATTAGGGTTGAAAGCCTATATAAATAGGCCCTTAAGCCACCCATTCTGGGAGCCTAATTAACACCCACAAATTTTCCTCACATTGTGAAGGTGAGGAGCAAAATCTGACTCGGGAAGAGGTGCCAAGAGAGGACGGGACCATCCGGGAATCGCTGTACGAGGAGGGTAAGTTATTAATACCTAGTAAAACCATTTCTGAATGGTCCCTGTTATAAGTCATGTATTTGCCTCCCAAACAGAAGGTGGAGAAGACGGATCTGTAGGTGGACGAGTCGGATTTGAGGGGGGTCCAGGACAGATCATTTGATTAGGCTCGGAAAGGTAAGTGGAATTTGTGTCACCTCGTAGATCGAGGAGTTTAATTTTCCTGAGACGATCTATGTCTCGGTCTGGAACATGTATGGCTTGAGTTCGGGATCTGGCTTAAGCCGATCTCTTTACTGCTTGGAAAATCTATTTTGATATTCTGATCTGGATCATGTTGAAATCGTATGCTATGCTTTTGTCCGAATTCTGAATGTAGAAAAGTCGATATGTCTCCGAATTCTGATAAGTTCTGTTAAGTATGTGATATGTAGTCGGATAGGATAGTCGGATAGGATAGTCGGATAGGGTAGTCGCATAGGGGATAAACTCGTGATATGTTATGTTCTGTAAATCTGTCGTTTGATTAGCTGGCTAGATAGTCGGATAGGGATCTATGGGTTTGCAAGTTTTCCTGTGATTTGTTTTCTGTGTTTCGCCTTCTGTGTTTCATTTTTTGTGTTTCGTTCCACTTATTGAGTTTATCAACTCATCCTAGCTGTATGTGTTTCAGATCGTTCAGGTGGGATCCAGGATCGGGAGTAGGGTGAATCATGTGCATGCATCAACACAGTCTTCTGGCCAATTAATAAAGAATTTTGAACATTCAGCTTTTAGCATTTATTTGGATTTCCGAATATTTGAATCGCATTGGATAATCATTTCGCTTCTGAATAAAAGTTTGATGCCTTTGTCGCTTCTATTTCCGGGTCGCGACAAATAATGGTATCAGAGCCGGAAAAAAAAAACAGCTGCACTGCACAGATTTGGTTCATGCATAGCATTGCATTTCATGTAGATGGGAAACCACTAGTGGTAAAAGGGGGGGTGCAAATCTTTTTGAAACCATGGTTTTAGTGTGAAAATCTCGTGATTTTTGTAGCTAAAACCACCAAAAATTTGAAAGGCCATAACTTTTGACTCGCTTAACCGATTTTCTATTATAACCACTTTTCAGAAAGGGAATTTCAAGATCTACAAACATTCTTGCTTTGCCAGAACAATCGACTTTGGGGGCCTAATTCGCAAGCGTTTGAAAGTTATAGCCATTTGAAGTTTTAGACAAAAATTTCAAGTAGTTTTCATCAAAAATTTTGATTTAGTGTTGAAGTTTTCGTGTTCCTAGGGGTGAAATAGGTCGTAAGGAACCTCAGGAGCGGTGGTTTCTGTGATCAAGGAATGTTTAATACAATTTTATGATGTTGAGTTCGTGAACCTGTGATTATGACTATCATTTAGTGATTCTGATTTGAAAATTATGGATTCGTGACTTTGAGAGTATGACTGTGATAAGTGTTTAGATTACGATCGCGATTATGATTATTAACGTGGTAATGTGATTATTGGAATTATGTGAATATAACCTTGTTTAAGAATAGAAGTATGTATGGAGATATTTTGTTAGTGATAAGTGTCTGAATACGTGAGTAATGTGCGCATGTCAGGATACAAAATAATGGCACCGACGACGAGAGCTGGAGCATCCAGGGGGCACGGGCAGAAACCGAAAATGAAAATAGGGCCGGAACAAGTTGAGGGCCATGGTGTGATCCCTGACCACGTGGAGGACGCTGTCGATAATGTCGCTGGCATGGATGGTGACATCGGGGATAACGAATCAGCTAATGGTGCTCCTGCTGCCCCTGCCAATGCTCATGCTGCTCCTGTCCCGAACCCAGCAGGGTTAAACGTTGAGGGTGCGCTTTTGCAGATTCTGACTCTTTTAGTTCAGCAACACCAGCCGGCAGCCCCAGTCCCGCCACAGCCTGCACTCTGCTCGCAACCCACCGCTGGGGGTTATCGAGAATTCCTGAGGGTTAAGCCACCCCCTTTTGATGGTTCGGAAGATCCGATCCAGGTAGAGGATTGGGTGGTCGAGATGGAGAAGGCATTTGAGATCGCCAACACCCAGGGTACAGAAAAAGTGAAGTACGCGGCCTACGTACTGAAGGGCGACGCCCGTAGGTGGTGGGAAACTCAGGAGAGGATTCGTCGGGACAAAAAGACAGGTGAGGTAGCTGAAACGAAAGTGTATGGCTGGGAAGACTTTCTGAGAGACTTCAGGGGCCACTTCATTTTGCCAGCCAAGAGGAGAGAAAAGGCACGAGAATTCGACCAACTGGTGCAAGGGAACCTGACTGTGACCGAGTATGATCGAGAATTTTCTAGACTCTTGATCTTCAAGTCAGCGACGGCACTAGACGAAGATACTCGAGCTAGAAAGTTTGAGGATGGGCTTATAGATGATATCAGGAATCTGGTGGTGCCTTTTCTCCTACCCACTTATTCGGATGTACTCCACAGGGCACTGGTGATTGAACAGAATCTGAAATCCTGCCAAAAGAAGGAACAGGCAAAGAGAAAGGTGGGACCGGATGGGGGAAATCATTATTCTGAATCAACTAAGAGACCCTACAACCCGCCTCCTGCTAGAAACTTTGGCCCGTGGTGTGAGAGATGCAATCGCTTGGGCCACACCCAGGAGCAATGCAGGTGAAAATATAGTATTACTTTAACTAACTAGCAGAAGACTTGGAATACAATTGGGAAATTTAACACACATTTATTTTAGGTGGATTTCTGGAGCATGCTTTAAGTGTGGTAAGATGGGGCACCAACTGGCATCTTGCCCCGAAATGCGTGCACGGGGTTCGACTGTAACAAACTCCAGTGGCCACACCACTCCTGCCGGAGGGAAGCCACCGCCACCGCCGAGAGCTCCGGCACGAGTGTACGCCCTCAACCAATCTGAAGCTGGGCAACATGGAGATGTGGTGACAGGTAAATCTTCACACAATTAAGTTACATGTATCGCTAGAAGAATGCCATTTAAGCATAGGACTCTGTCGCAGGTAAATTTTTAGTAGCTGGATTTCCTGCGAATACATTATTTGATTCTGGAGCAACCCATTCTTTCATTGCTGATCACTTTGTGAGAAGACATAAATTATTGACAAATGGATGTGAGGAGGAGATGGTAGTTACCACTCCACTGGGGAAGACCATTTTTGTAGACCAGAGTTGCGACTGCGAGATTTTTATAAGTGGCCAGCAACTCAAGGGGCACTTCCGAGTCATGGGAATGATGGGCTTCGATGTTATTCTGGGGATGGATTGGCTAGCGGGACAGCACGCCTGTATTGATTGTAGGTGTAAGTCCGTTATTTTCTGACCCCCAGGAAAGGAAGAGTTCATGTTTGTAGACGCCAATGTCAAAACCCCCTTGACGATAATCTCTGCTATGGAAGCAAGGAGATTGGTGCAAAATGGTGCGGTAGCCTACCTAGCTAGTGCAACAGATGCATGGGTCGGGACTCTATTAGATCAGATCCCTATTGCTAGAGATTTTACAGATGTATTTCCAGAGGAGATACAAGGGATACCACCAGACCGCGAAGTGGAGTTCCAAATCGAACTGTCCTGGAGCGAGACCGGTATCTAAAGCACCTTATTGCATGGCCCCAGCGGAACTAAAGGAGCTAAAAGTGCAGCTGGTGGACCTATTGGATAAGGGATTCATCAGACCAAGTGTTTCACCATGGGGAGCACCAGTGTTGTTCGTAAAGAAGAAGGATGGTTCCATGAGGATATGTGTGGATTATCGGGAGCTAAACAAACTCACTATTAAGAATAGATACCCCCTACCCAGAATTGAAGATCTGTTTGATCAGCTGAAAGGGGCGCGAGTGTTCTCCAAAATAGATCTACGCTCAGGCTATCATCAATTGAAGATTAGGGAGGAAGATGTGCATATGACGGCCTTCCGCACTAGATATGGACATTATGAGTTCTTAGTGATGCCCTTTGGATTGACCAATGCTCCGGCAAAGTTCATGGACCTGATGAATCGAACATTCCGCCCATACTTGGATAAATGTGTGGTGGTGTTCATTGATGACATTCTGGTATATTCACCCAGTAAGGAGGCGCATGAGGAGCACTTGAGGATGGTCCTACACATACTGCGAAAGGAACAATTATACGCCAAATTGAAGAAGTGTGAATTTTGGCTCGAGAAAGTTACATTCCTTGGACACGTCTTATCCAAAGAAGGAGTATCTGTAGACCCCGGCAAGATCGAGACGGTGGTAGGATGGCAGCAACCAAGCACTGTGTCAGAAGTACGCAGTTTCTTGGGATTGGCAGGCTACTACCGACGTTTTGTGGAAGGGTTTTCCAAAATAGCCACACCTTTAACCAGGTTAACTCAGAAAGGAGTAAAGTTCACATGGAGTGAAGAATGTGAGCAAAGTTTCCAAGAATTGAAGAAGAGATTAGTGACAGCACCCATACTAGCTCAACCTAGCGAAGGGAAGGATTATGTTGTTTACAGTGATGCCTCGAGAAATGGGTTGGGATGTGTACTTATGCAAGAGGACAAGGTAATCGCTTATGCATCACGCCAACTTAACCCTTACGAGAAAAATTACCCTACCCATGATCTCGAGCTAGCAGCAGTGGTTCATGCACTCAAGATATGGAGACATTACCTTTACGGGGTCCGATGCGAGATGTATATGGATCATAAGAGCCTGAGATACATTTTCACACAGAAGGAATTGAACATGAGACAACGAAGGTGGCTAGAATTGATCAAGGATTATGATATTGGGATCCACTATCACCCAGGAAAAGCTAACGTGGTAGCAGATGCTCTTAGCAGGAAGAACCAAATGGGTAAAATTCTTACGACACAAGAAGGATTGATACGTCAATTGAGAAGTCTGGGGCTGGAAGACTCCGAATGTTCGATCGGCCTAGCGGCAAGTTTGGAAGTAGAACCCACACTGCGAACTCAACTAGGCGAAGGACAACGCAAGGATGCAACTCTTTTCTCTCTTAGACGGCAAGTTGAACGAGGAGAGCTAGAACATTTTCGCATTGGAGCCGACAACAATCTGTACTACCAGAATAGAATATGTGTTCTAGCAGCCAAAGAATTAAAGAATAAAGTATTGGAAGAGGCCCATACCGCCCGCTATGCAGGACATCCAGGAGGGACTAAAATGTATCAAGATCTCAAACTTGATTTTTGGTGGTCCGGTATGAAGAAAGAGATAGCAGATTATGTAGCCAGTTGCATGGTATGTCAATTAGTCAAGGCAGAACACCAACGACCAGCCGGCCCCCTACAACCACTAGAGATTCCAGAGTGGAAGTGGGAGAAGATTACAATGGATTTTGTGACGGGACTTCCAAAGAACCTTCAAGGTAAGGATACGGTGTGGGTAGTGGTTGATCGCCTCACCAAGTCAGCTCACTTTTTAGCATACAAGACAGGTATGTCTATTGAGCATATGGCAGAATTGTACATAAGAGAGATAGTACGGTTACATGGAATTCCAATAAGCATCACTTCGGATCGAGACACTAGATTTTTATCAAAGTTTTGGGGCAGCATACAGAAAGCAATGGGTATAAAATTACAATTCAGTACAGCTTTCCACCCACAGACGGATGGACAATCTGAGCGGACAATTCAGACGCTAGAAGATTTACTGAGAGCTTGTGTGTTGGATTTTGGGGGAAATTGGGAGGGACATCTGCCATTAATGGAATTTGCCTATAATAACAGCTTTTAGGCAAGTATTGGAATGGCTCCATATGAGGCCCTGTACGGCAGAAAGTGTCGATCGCCTATCAGCTGGAATGAGATAAGAGAGAGAGAAACTTTAGGCCCGGAGATGTTCAGGGAACTAACTGACAAGGTACCAATGATACGAAGGCGAATTCAAGCGGCTCAAGATCGGCAGAAGAAGTTTGTGGATCAACATCGCAGAGAAATAGAATTTGAGGTTGGAGATCATGTATTTTTAAAGGTATCACCTACCAAGGGAATTCGAAGATTTGGGGTCAAAGGAAAACTGAGTCCACGATACATTGGACCCTTTGACGTAATCCAACGGATAGGGAAGTTGGCTTATCGGCTGGCTTTACCTCCGATTCTGGCAGGAGTACATGATGTGTTCTATGTGTCTATGTTACGAAAATACATCCCGAGGGAGGGGCAGGTGGTACAAGATATCCCATCAGAGATTCGTCCAGATAAAAGCTATGAGGAGGTACCTCTGTGAATTATCGATGTCAAACTCCAACAGCTTCGCAAGAGGACAATCGAGTATGTCAAGGTGCAACGGAGTAATCACACCGAGAGGGAAGCCACCTGGGAATTGAGCTCTGCAATGAAGGAGCAATACCCTTACCTCTTTGAACATCCAAGTAAGTTTGAGGACAAACTTTATTTTAAGGGGGGAAGAATGTAAGAATCGGAAAACTAAAGTGAGAACTTTATAAAGTTTAGGGGAGCAAATAGTAATTTTCCATAAATAGGTTAACTAGGGACGGATTAGGGTTGAAAGCCAATATAAATAGGCCCTTAAGCCGCCCATTCTGGGAGCCTAATTAACACCCACAAATTTTCCTCACATTGTGAAGGTGAGGAGCAAAATCTGACTCGGGAAGAGGTGCCAAGAGAGGACGGGACCATCCGGGAATCGCTGTACGAGGAGGGTAAGTTATTAATACCTAGTAAAACTGTTTCTGAATGGTCCCTGTTATAAGTCATGTATTTGCCTCCCAAACAGAAGGTGGAGAAGACGGATCTGTAGGTGGACAAGTCGGATTTGAGGGGGTCCAGGACAGATCATTTGATTAGGCTCGGAAAGGTAAGTGGAATTTGTGTCACCTCGTAGATCGAGGAGTTTAATTTTCCTGAGACGATCTATGTCTCGGTCTGGAACACATATGGCTTGAGTTCGGGATCTGGCTTAAGCCGATCTCTTTACTGCTTGGAAAATCTATTTCTATATTCTGATCTGGATCATGTTGAAATCGTATGCTATGCTTTTGTCCGAATTCTGAATGTAGAAAAGTCGATATGTCTCCGAATTCTGATAAGTTCTGTTAAGTATGTGATATGTAGTCGGATAGGATAGTCAGATAGGGTAGTCGGATAAGGTAGTCGGATAGGGGATACACTCGTGATATGTTATGTTCTGTAAATCTGTCGTTTGATTAGCTGGCTAGATAGTCGGATAGGGATCTATGGGTTTGCAAGTTTTCGTGTGATTCGTTTTCTGTGTTTCGCCTTCTGTGTTTCGTTCCACTTATTGAGTTTATCAACTCATCCTACCTGTACGTGTTTCAGATCGTTCAGGTGGGATCCAGGATCGGGAGTAGGGTGAATCATGTGCATGCATCAACACGGTCTTCTGGCCAATTAATAAAGAATTTTGAACATTCAGCTTTTAGCATTTATTTGGTTTTCCGAATATTTGAATCGCATTGGATAATCATTTCGCTTCTGAATAAAAGTTTGATGCCTTTGTCGCTTCTATTTCTGGGTCGCGACATGATGATATCTAAATTAATATATATTCTCTAGCTTGTTATTGATCTAGTTGTATGTGGAGGATTATGGAACCCCGGGAAATATATATATATATATATTATTAAAAAGGATTTTATTGAAAATGTCAGGAAACCTTTGGAAGACAATAAAATATTTTTAGTTTTAACCCTACGACTACGACTAGGTGTGCGGAGTTATTAATGAAGACTTGGATTAATTTCAGAGTTTTAGAACTTAGAAAACAGATTTGGCACTGTTATGAATTCAGCAATTAGAGAACAAGATCGTACAAAGAACACGGAACAAGAGAATTACGTAGTTCGGCTTAATGCCTACATCCATGGGAAAAAAAGGAGAACTTTTATTGATGGATCGGAGTCACAAAGCTATACAAAACCTTAGGGTAACATGCCTTTATATAGAGGCAAACCCTTGTACATCAAGTGAGCTATCTAGGTCAAATTAGGAGTCCAAAAGCTAGTCCAAATAGAATAGGAAACAAGTCCACAAATCGTTTCCTCTTTAATTTCTCGACATCTCTAACAATCTCCACCTTGGCGAGAAATCATCCTGTGAACGAACCATGAAGATCCATCCGAACTTCAACAAACTCCATCTTGATGAAATACCGCCACATGAAGAACCATGAGAACGCGAGAAACCAAACCGACTATATCAGCTCCACATTGATCATAGATACACTGCCATCAATAATACCATCTCAACTTTCTCACCACCTTTTTCCGTTCAATCACATGGAGTCAGCCCCCAAGCCCGAGCTTCCGAGCTTGCTTGGCGTCTTCCCTCTAATCTCCATCGAACTCCAACTAGTAAGTCCACCTGCTGAAGCAAACTTGTGACCAATAGATGCGCTCTCTATTTTTCGGTCAACCCCATGCTCCGCAACCTCGAACTGCTTCTCCGCTGGACCTTCTTACCTCATACCAATGCTACATGCCATAGCATACAAAGGGCAACCTTTTGTTCTAGCAAGTAGAACCCATGACATGCCACGAACTCCACCGTTCGGCCTTGAGTGAGATACCCGATTCGCTCGTAGTGCTACCAACGGCTTCGCATTCCCCATGCAAAACCTACCCAACACCTTTGACGTGCACGTCTCTTTAGACAACCATAGCAGAAACTTGCTAACTTTGTCTCCGCGAATCCCAACTCCACTCAAACCATTCATGTCAAGCTTTTGCTCCATCACATAAGAGCTTTTCTCTCCTCTATCGGAATCCAACGATGTGACTCTACCTACAACCGTATTCCCCACTAACCTATATGTGATACTCCGATCTGTTCTGTCTGAAACGCTTAAGTGATTTGATTGGTACTATCCATACCAACAAGGTGCACCTTCTTTTCCGGTACACATCCTAAGAGAACTCCAAGGTTAAACGTGTTTGGCCGAAAGTAGGATCAGGATGGGTGACCTCCTGGGAAGTTTCCTAGGGTGCGTGCGAGTGAGGACAAAACACGCTGGAAAAGACATGTGTTGGTTTGTGGAGCCAGTCGGTCAAATCACGGAGCGTCAATTATGGTATCAGAGCCTTTTAAAAAAAATTCGAAAAGTGCATCTGCATAACATCGCATTTGGGGAAGTAGGAGGGTCGGAAATGGGTTCGAGTAGATATTGTATACCGCTGCATTTAAAAATATACGAATTTCTTGTTTTCAAAATTTTTTTGCCTGAAAACAACTAGTGGTAAAAGGGGGGGGTGCAAATCATGGCAAAACCATGGTATTGGTGTGTCAAATTTGGTTTTGATGTGTCAAAATTCGTGATTTTAGTGGCCAAAACCACCAAAACTTTGAAAGGCCATAACTTTTGACTCGCTTAACCGATTTTCTATTATAACCACTTTTCGGAAAGGGAATTTCAAGATCTACAAACAATATGAGTTTGGGGGCCTAATTCGCAAGCGTTTGAAAGTACAGCCATTTGAAGTTTTAGGCAAAAATTTGAAGTAGTTTTATGTAAAAATTTTGAGTTGGCTTTGAAGTTTTACATTACTAGTCGAGTATTAAGAGTCGGGTAACCTTAGGAAGAGGAGCTTTATGTGATTTATATGGACAGATCATGATTTGTGTTCCTATTTTGATAAGTAAGTGATTAGTGTAGACTGAGAAATTATTGAATGAATGTGATTTTGTGATGTTGTACTTATATGAATCCTAGTGTTTTCGTGATTGATTTTGGGATGATTATGACTTCAAAATTAAGAAACGAATTAGGCATGGAGGCAACTGAATGTGGTAGTGATAACCTATCAGGGAAAAGTCATGGCACCACAGACCAGAAGCCGAGCATCTAGGGGATAAGGTTCGGGACAGGGTGCGAATACCGGGCTGCCACCACTTGACACCAGGAATACACGAGCTGCTGCCACTGTTGCACCTGATGTGCCCTCTAACTCAAATGCGCCTGCTGACTCAAATGCGCACGCCGAGTCAGATGTGCAATCTGCCACCAATGTGCATGTCAATGGCCCGGCTGCTCCTAGTCCGAACCTAGCAGGGTTAAACACGAAGGGCGCACTTCTGCAGATTTTGAACATGTTAGTTCAGCAGCGCCAGCCAGCAACTGCAGCCGCGTCATAACCTGTACCTCAACCCACCACCGCAGGGGGTTACCGGGAATTTCAGAGAGTTAAACCACCTCCTTTTGATAGTTCAGAAGATCCAATACAGGTGGAAGATTGGGTGATAGAGATGGAGAAGGCCTTTGATATCGCTCACACTCAGGCCACCGAGAAAGTGAAGTATGCTGCTTATGTGCTGAAGGGCGATGCTCGTAGGTGGTGGGAAACTCAGGATAGGACCCGCCGGGACAAGAAGGCAGATGAGACAGTAGAAGTGGAAGTATATGGCTGGGAAGACTTCTTGAGAGACTTCAGGAGCCACTTCATTTCACCGGCCAAAAAGAGAGAGAAGGCTCGAGAATTTGACCAGTTGGTGCAAGGGAACATGACGGTGTCGGAATACGATAGAGAGTTTTCTCGGCTTTCAATCTTCAAGTCGGCGGCTGCACTCGATGAAGATACTCGAGCTAGAAAATTCGAGGATGGGCTCGCTGATGAAATCAGGAAGCTGGTGGTACCTTTCCTCTTGTCCACAGGGCGCTGGTAATCGAACAGAATCTGAACCTATGCCAGAAGAAGGCAGAAAAGGAGATTGCAAAGAGGAAAGGGGGACCTGATGTAGGGAATCAGCATATCGAAGCAACCAAAAGACCCTATCACCCACCCCCCGCTAGAAACATGAGCGTGTGGTGTGGGAGATACAACCGTTTGGGCCACAGTCATGATCAGTGCAGGTGAATAGCATACTATTTTGTGCAACCAGAATATTTGGATCTTAAATTAAGAGTATAACATATATTCTTTAGGTGGATCACTGGAGCATGCTTTAAGTGTGGGAAGATAGGACACCAACTGGCAAACTGTCCCGAGATGCGTGCAAGGGGCCCAGCAGCGATAAACTCTAATGCTCGCACCACAGCTCCAGCAGGAGGGAACCCGCCACCAAGGGCCACGGCACGGGTGTACGCACTCAACCAGATAGAAGCTGGGCAGCGGGGAAATGTGGTCACAGGTAAATCCTTGCCTGGTTAATTATTTATGTCGATAGGAGAATGCAATTAAGTATAGGACCATACCGTATCCCAGGAAAATTTCTAGTTGCGGGCTTCCCTGCAAATACATTATTCGATTCTGGAGCAACCCATTCTTTCATTGCCGAACATTTTGTGAGGAGACATAAATTGTCGAGGATTAGAAGTGGGGAAGAGATGGCAATTATAACTCCACTGGGAAAGACCATTGTGGTAGACCAGAGTTGTGACTGCGAAATCCTCATAGACGGCCAGCAACTCAAGGGACAGTTCCAAATCATGGGGATGATGGGTTTCGATGTCATCCTAGGAATGGATTGGCTAGTAGGACAGCACGCCTGTATTGATTGCATGTGTAAATCGGTTATTTTTCGGCCACCAGGAAAGAAAGAATTTAGGTATGCGGGCGACAGTGTCAAAAATCCTGTGTCATTAATTTCGGCAGTAGAAGCAAAGAGACTGGTACAAAGTGGTGCGGTAGCTTACTTGGCTTCTAGGACAGACACTCGGAGCGGATTTCATTAGACCATATCCCTATCGTTAGAGACTTCTCAGATGTATTTCCAGAGGAGATTCAAGGGATACCACCAGATCGCGAAGTGGAATTCCAGATTAAATTGATTCCTGGGGCAAGACCGGTATCCAAGGCGCCCTATCGCATGGCCCCAGTGGAACTGAAAGAGCTAAAAATACAGCTGGTAGATCTGCTAGAAAAGGGCTTCATTAGACCAAGTGTTTTGCCATGGGGAGCACCGGTGTTATTTGTGAAGAAGAAGGATGGCTCCATGAAGATGTGTGTGGATTATCGAGAGTTAAACAAGCTCACTATCAAGAATAAATACCCCCTACCCAGAATTGAAGACTTCTTTGATCAGTTGAATGGAGCACAAGTGTTCTCCAAAATAGACCTGCGCTCGGGATATCATCAATTAAAGATTAGAGATGGAGATGTGCATTTGACAGCATTTCGCACTAGATATGGACATTACGAGTTCCTGGTGATGCCCTTTGGATTGACGAATGCACCGGCGATATTCATGGATTTGATGAATCGGACCTTCCGACCGTACTTGGATAAATGTGTGGTGGTATTTATTGATGACATCCTAGTGTATTCGCCAAGTAAGGAGGAACATGAGGAGCATTTAAGGATGGTCCTACAAATATTACGGAAGGGACAATTATACGCCAAGTTGAAGAAGTGTGAATTCTGGCTCGAAAAAGTTGCCTTCCTTGGACACGTTATATCTAAAGAAGGAGTATCAGTAGACCCCAGCAAGATTGAGACGGTTGTAGGATGGCAGCCACCAAGTACCGTGTCAGAAGTGCGCAGTTTCTTGGGTTTGGCAGGCTACTACCGACGCTTTGTGGAAGGATTCTCCAAGATAGCCATGCCATTAACCCGGTTAACCCAAAAGGGAGTAAAGTTTATATGGAGCGAAGAGTGCAAGCAAAGCTTTCAGGAACTGAAAAAGAGATTGGTAACAGCCCCCATACTGGCACAGCCCAGTGAAGGGAAAGATTATGTTGTCTACAGTGATGCATCAAGAAATGGGTTGGGTTGCGTACTTATGCAGGAGGATAAAGTGATCGCTTATGCATCAAGAAAACTTAAGCCTTACGAAAGGAACTACCCTACTCATGACCTGGAGCTAGCAGTAGTGGTTCACGCGCTAAAAGTATGGAGACATTATCTATATGGGGTTCGCTGTGAGATGTACACGGATCACAAAAGCCTCAAATATATCTTCACACAGAAGGAACTGAATATGAGGCAACGAAGGTGGCTAGAATTGATTAAAGATTATGATATTGGGATTCACTACCACCCAGGAAAGGCTAATGTAGTAGCGGACGCTCTAAGCAGGAAAGACCAAGTTGGGAACGAGCTTACAACACAAGAAGGATTGTTACGACAGTTGAAAAGTCTGGGGCTTGAAGACTCTAAATACACGGTCGGCTTAGTGGCAAGCATGGAGCTAGAGCCTACATTGCGAACCCAATTAGGTAAGGGACAACGCAGTGATGCAACCCTCACAGCTCTCAGACGGCAGGTTGAACGAGGGGAGCTAGCAGACTTCCACATTGGGGCTGATGACTACCTATACTACCAGAACAGAATATGTGTGCCAGCAGCCAAGGAACTGAAGAATAAAGTACTAGAAGAGGCCCATACTGCCCGCTATGCAGGACATCCGGGAGGGACCAAAATGTATCAGGATCTTAAACTTGATTTTTGGTGGTCTGGCATGAAGAAAGAGATAGCCGACTTTGTAGCCAGCTGTATGGTATGTCAACTAGTTAAGGCAGAACACCAGAGACCAGCCGGCCCCCTACAGCCATTAAAGATTCCGGAGTGGAAGTGGGAGAAGATTATAATGGATTTTGTGACGGGACTTCCGAGGAACCTTCAAGGCAAAGATGCAGTATGGGTAGTAGTAGACCGCCTCACCAAGACAGCTCACTTCTTAGCATATAAGACAGGTATGTCTATCGAGCAAATGGCAGAACTGTACATAAGGGAGATAGTGAGGCTGCACGGAGTTCCGGTGAGCATCACTTCAGATAGAGACACCAGATTCTTGTCCAAGTTTTGGAGCAGCATACAGAAGTCATTGGGGACAAAATTACAATTCAGCACAGCATTCCACCCGCAGACAGATGGACAATCTGAACGGACCATACAGACTCTAGAAGATTTGCTGAGGGCTTGTGTGTTAGATTTCGGAGGGAACTGGGAGGGACATCTGCCATTAGTAGAATTCGCCTATAATAATAGCTTCCAGGCGAGTATAGGAATGGCTCCATACGAGGCACTGTATGGCAGGAAGTGCAGGTCGCCCATCAGCTGGAATGAGATAGGAGAGAAGAAAATTCTTGGACCGGATATGTTCAGGGAGTTGACTGAAAAGGTACCAATAATACGAAGTCGAATCCAAGCGGCTCAGGATCGACAGAAAAAGTTTGCAGACCAGCACCGGAGGGAAGTAGAATTTGAAGTTGGAGATCACGTGTTCTTGAAGGTATCACCTACCAAGGGGATTCGAAGGTTTGGAGTTAAGGGGAAACTGAGTCCGCGATATATTGGACCATTTGATGTGATCCAATGGATAGGGGAGTTAGCTTACCAGTTGGCCTTACCTCCGAGCTTAGCTGGAGTACATGATGTATTCCATGTATCTATGTTACGGAAATATATCCCAAGGGAAGGACAAGTAGTACAAGATGTTCCAACGGAGATCCGTTCGGACGTAAGCTATGAAGAGGTACCTCTGAGAATTGTTGATACTAAACTTCAACAGCTTCGCAAGAGGACGATCGAATATGTCAAAGTACAATAGAGTAATCACACGGAGAGGGAAGCCACCTGGGAGTTGAGCTCGGAAATGAAGGAGAAGTACCCTCACATCTTTGAAGACACACGTAAGTTCACAAGTAAGTTTGAGGACAAACTTCATTTTAAGGGGGGAAGAATGTAAGAATTGAGAAACTAAAGTGATAATCTCCTAAAGTTAAAGAGAGCAAAACATAATTTGCCACAAAGCCTAGCTGTGCTAGGGTTTTTAGCCCGAAAACTATGTTAAATAGGCCCCTAGGCCGTCCATTTTACCACAGAAATAATAGCCACGAAATTCTTCTCTCTGTGAAGGTGAGGAGCGAAATCGGACTCGGGAGGAGGGGCTAGGAGACGACGAGGTCTTCCGAGAATCACCGTACGAGAGGGGTAAGCTCCTGACCCTATTTTTCTTATTGGAATAGAGTAACTTCCGCCCAAAGTCACGTGTTCTGTCTTCCAAAAAGGTGAAGAGGATGAACTTACTGAGTCTCGGGAGGATCGTGGGAGGGTTAAGAACCTAGGAGCAACGTCAGGTAAGTGAAAGTCTTAGATCGAGGATTTTAGGATTCTGAACACATATGGCTAAATTTAGGTTTCTGATTTAATCTGATTGATCTCGGTCCGGATCTAAAATTTTGTGATGCATGGGAAACCGATTTGATCCTGTTTTGTGTACGAATTTGATAAGTTGAGTATGTATACGCTTATGGATCTGACCTCGTCTGTTTATTTATGATTCTGTACAGATTTGAGTATAAGTTTCGATGTGAATATGTGAATATGTGAATATGCTGGTCATGTTCTGTTCAGTCATGCGAGATTATTTCTGTACCTTTTGGGCCCTATAGTTCGTACGCATCGCTTTAAAGGGGTACCGGGTAACCCTAGGTGCGTGTGATCAAATGGATAGGGAGTGCAGAAATTATCTGGTCTCGTGGGGATACCCTTCTGTCTTTTGGGCCCATACGCGGGAACGGAGGGGTACTTTCTGGGCCCCCGAGAATCCCGTCATGAATATGTTCGACTCCGGAGTCTATGTGTGTTAGTCGGTTAAGGGACCTTCTGTGATTATGCTCGTATATTTAATTTTGTTGTGAATATATTTGTACTTGTTCCACTTACTGAGTTAATCAACTCATGTTAGTCGTATGTGTTTCAGATGGTTCAGCTAAGGTTCGGGATCGGGAGTAAAGGGTTCGGCTTGCATGCATCATCACTGCTTTCTTGAAAAATAAGGGCGGTTGTTTTTCCGACTGCGAGTTTTTGGATTTGATGACAATTGTTCATTTTCCTATTTACTAAAAAGTTGGATTTTTATTTGTAATAAAGCCTGATGCCTAGCGGGGTGTTTTAATCCTCGGGCATTGTCACTTCTATTTTTTAGTCGTGACACTATAGGTGTTCCTAGCATTCCTTTCACCCTTCATCACCACCACAGCATCCTTCTCCACCTCCATTAGTCCGCCTACAACATTATAGTTGTACCCACTATAATCCAAGGCTCCTAACGAGATCAAATTCCTCTCCAACTTCGGAACATGCCTAACCCCACACAATTTTCTCTCAACACCATCCCACATCTTGATTTGGATATCACCTATGCCAGCAATTCTGCAAGTAGAACCATCACCCATAGTCACCATACCTGAATCAACGAACTAGTAGGTGTCGAACCACCCTCTCTTGGGCGTCATGTGGAAAGAGCAAGCGCTATCCAAAATCCAGGAATCAGAATGCTTTGGACTTGACAAAACAGAAAGAAGATCACCATCTGACCCGTCCGAATGTGAGGTCACATTCACGGAACCTGATCCTTTTTTCTCGCAATTCCGAGTTCTTTTTGGACAATCTTTCTTCACGTGCCCTTTTTCTCCGCACTCAAAGTAATTTTTCTTGAACCTCCTTGACCACGACTTGGATCCCTTCCTGTCTTTTGCCCCACTACGATCACCATGGCTACCCCTCACAACTAGCCCTTCCGCTTGTTCATCACCAATTTTCCTTGACCACGACTTGGATCCCTTCCTGTCTTTTGCCCCACTACGATCACCATGGCTACCCCTCACAACTAGCCCTTCCGCTTGTTCATCACCAATTTTCCTTCTTTGATGAAACCCTAGCAGTGCACTTGTGATATCTTCCAACACCAGGGACTCCTTCTCCCAAGTTAGAGTTGTAACCAAATTTTCATAGGAGCGAGGTAAAGAATTCAGCAGCAACAATGCCTTGTCTTCTTCCTCTAACTTCACATCAACCTTTCTCAAGTCGCTCACAAGTTGACTGAAACCATTAATGTGTTGGCTCAAATCCGAGCCCTCCTTCATCTTGAGCCTGTACAATCTTTGCTTAAGATAAAGCTTGTTCGACAAAGACTCAGACATATACCTTGCCTCCAATTTCTTCCATACCTCAGTTGGTGACTCCTCATCCATGATGAGATACATCACATCATCCGCCAAGCACAAGCGAATTGTCGCCACCGCCTTGGCCCCCATCTCCTTCCACTCTTGCTCCTCCATCTTCTCGGGCTTCTTCTCCGAGAGCGTGATGACTATCCCTTGTTGCACGAGGAGATCCTTGACACGCCTTTACCATAACCCAAAATTCGAAGAACCATCGAACTTCACAAGAGTAAACTTCGCGCCGTCCGTCATCCTCCAACCCAAGCTCTTGATACCAATTGTTAGGAATTCAGCAACTAGAGAACAAGATCGCACAAAGAACACGGAATAAGAGAATTACGTGGTTCGGCCTAATGCCTACATCCACGGGGAGAAAGGAGAACTTTTATTGATGGATCCGAGTCACAAAGCTATACAAAACCTTAGGGTAACATGTCTTTATATAGAGGCAAACCCTTGTACATCAAGTAAGCTATCTAGGTCAAATTAGGAGTCCAAAAGCTAGTCCAAATAGAATAGGAAACAAGTCCACAAATCATTTTCTCTTTAATTTCTCGACATCTCCAACAGACACTTTTCAGATCTTACAACACTCTTTTTTTCTTTCTTTCTGAAAACGATTTCGAAGGTAGTGTTTTGTCGAAGGTGGTAAAGTTTTCTGCAAGTTGTGCCGCCTGAACTTGTATCAAGTGGAGAAGACAATGTTAATTAATTAACTTGTTACCATAATCTAAGCATAATTTCCAATTCAACTTTTTTTTAACATTGTAAAATTATCTAATAGTTAATTTTCTAAGTTGCATATATTGGAAATCAATGTCACTTCCCGAGTTGCATATATTGAACATTAATGTCTCATTTGCTCTACTTGATGACATAATTAAATAATAATATGACTAATAATGTGAATAATAATATGACTAAGTATGACTAATATAGCTATTTAGTAAAGTTTGATAGAGAATTTATATAGATCAAATTATCAATATAAAGAAGTAGAGAATTGAGATTTGATTGTGTAAATTTTGAAGAATGGAAGGGAGTATTTATAGTGTTTTTAAATAAATTTGATTTTATAAAAAACCAAAACAAGTAAAACCGTGGGCCCCATCCCACCCGAGAAGAAATTTGACACCTTGGCCGACTAGGGAGCGAATTTGGTCCTGGAAGGCCAAATCTAACCAGGACCGTCTTGGACGATTCAATGGTTGATTTAGTTATGATTCAATGGTTCACTTAATTATGATTCAATGGTCTACCTAGTTATGATTCAATGGTCCATTTTTTCCCGTCCCGAATAAATCGGGGTCCGTCCCAGTTACGATTCAATAGTTTACTCAGTTACGATTCAATGGTTTACTCAGTTACGATTCAATGGTTTACCCAGTTATGATTCAATGGTTGTGGACTTTTTTTATTTTGCACCCCCGTATTTTTGCATTTTTGCAAAATAGTCCCCGCGTGTCCTTCAATAAAAATCCTCCAGCACCGTGCTGGATTTGGCCTCCAGGACCAAATCCGGTCCCGGCCGACTGACGCTAACCATCATGATTCCCGGAGATGGGACTTAACAGGGCACAAGAAACGAGACGGGGGCATTGAAATTTCAATTTTCGTGTTTTCGCCATTCAATTTTTTTTACATGTTACGGTCGAATCGAATTCAAATAGAATTAGCAAGTTTGAAAAATTTTAGAAATCTTGAACCGTATTCAGTTCATTGTTAGATAAATTAGAATCGAATTGAATCGAATTGCGAATCGAGTTCTAACAATAATCAGATCTAGGTATAAACTAGGAACTTTAATTTTAAATTTTACGAATGTAAAAACTTAATTAATTATGAATATCTCTCAGAGAAAATAGGCGTAGGTTGACTTTTTTAATTATGTACGGTTTCCTACCGAAGTTGACTTTCCATGATTTCATTAAGCTCCTTTCGAAATGATTTCATTAAGCTCCTGCGGATACAACGTGCAGGTATAAAAATTACAATAATTAGATCTGTAAAAATTTAATAAAATATAAGAGAAAGAAATAAGGATCTTGTGAAACTTGCCATGCATTTAAGAACTATTAAAATTTGAAGCATGAAATATATTAAGTCATAACTCTTAAAAAAATATATGAAATCATATTTATTGTATAGGATACTCTCGTATTCATACTCAAATACTATCAAACTTTATTAGGATATAGTTTTTCAAATGATATACGATACATACGTATTGTTCCGATTTGATATTTCATTCAAGAAGTCAATTATCTCATCAATTGGACAAGTTAATTAATTAATAAGAATAATGTGGAATGGGCAGAGCGTTGACTCAATTGCGAAAATAATGTGGAATGGGCAGAGCGTTAACTCAATTGCGGTACAGGCGGTTCTTGTCACCATTCACCAAATCCTAGTTTCTTTCGCTTTAGTTTGTCTTTCTTATTGCAGGTGTAAGGATGGCAATTATACTTGGATTTTGAAGTTATATCTGAAATCAGATTCGAAAGATTCAAGATCGGTTGCTTTTGATAGGGTCTAGACTAGTAGTGGATGTGGATTGGGTCCGGAGTGAAGTGAACATTCCAGGCTGTTTCGACTGAAGGACCAATAATGACATGCCCTGATTCTAACAATGGCATCCCGCGATTACGACACTGGCATTCTCAGTTATTGATAATGGCTTGCATGTTACGACAATGACATGCCCAGTTATCGATAATGGTATGTCGGTGATCCCCTGCCGCACGCACGGACTTTTTTACTTTTGTCCCTGTATTTTAACTTTTTGCAAAAAAGCCCCCGCGTGTCTTTCATTCCAAACGATTCGGAATGGACCCAATCCAAACTCGGTCTAGACCCAAATCTTTATTTTTTTTAAATAAGAACATGAATATGTATCTATATATCTTATCCAAATTTTTAAGAGGTATATATATATATTAACGCAAGCGGCACCGAGACGAGATCTTGTCAACTACTGTCCAAGATGTATTCTCGTGGTCATTAAATATCTTGGTTATTATTTCTCAAAAAAAATATCTTGGTTATTAACCAGTAAACTTTGAATCCGTTGAATATGTAACCATTAAAAACATTGGTGAAGTTACTGCCTCTTAAAAGACTATATATGTTGTAGGTTATTTCTATTTTAAGTTGTTGTTTCTATTTCAAGTGGTTGATATTTAGTGATTATGTGATGTTGGTTCTCGCTTATATAATTTATTTACATAAGGTTTAGATGGACGAAAGTAGTTCCAACCGTCTTTCTTATCGAAGACTCTAGTAATCAGTCTCATGTCAGCTGCAGTTCAGTCTACACTTTTTTTTGGTCTGGATTCAGTCTACACTTTGATGGAGCTTACTTGTTTAATTTCTGAATCTAAGTGGGACAGCTGCAGAAATATACAGGGAGAGATTATGAAGTGTCTGCAGAATGTAGAATATTTTGTCATGTCTGCATTTTCAGTTCAGAAAACGAATCCGACAGAACCAAGAAACAGGTAGGCACCAGAAATCAATTGCCAAAAAGAGCACCAAAAGACAATCAAGAAGCACATTCAGGGTCACTCTGCAAATTTAGAGGGAAGGAGGTACAATACTCTTGCTCATTCAAAGTATATATATATACACTACAGGTATATGTAATGTATATAGGGTCAACGGCTGTAAATTTGATGCGGTTAAGCAGTAAATTTCAGAAACATAAAGCAGTAACAACAAGCAGTTGAACTCATCAGAAAACCTTATAGATGGAACTTGTCTTAAGCTTGCCTCCCTATGTATCTTCGATTTTTGATGTCATCTTGTCTGCCTAACGGGACTGGAGGATAAAGATCGCAGCTTAGACTATACGAAGGATTGGAACCGGTGGCGCTATTTGTATCACCACCACAGAGCTCCACTGATCTTGTGTGAAGCTGATCATCCATCAGATGCCTGTGCATTTTGTGTGTAGAGTACCAGCTAGCTTTCTGCTGCTTCGCCTTGATCGACTCTGTGGGATTCATGTAGCTCGGTTTCCTGTTATAGTTCTCTTCCGCTGCTTTGTCCGTGGACAGCGTGTTGCCTGATAATGGAATTGGGGAGGCAGAGGAGGATGAGGTCGAGGCAGAGCTTTCGTCAGGGAAGGTTTCAGAACTCGGGCCAGAATATGATTGCAGCACATCGCTGGCAGCAGGAGGTCTTGCAACTACCTTGGCGGTGGCACCGTTCTTTCTTACTTTCACTGCATCGTGCTTGGCCGTATCCGAGTAGAATGCAGCAGTGCTATCTTCACTCTTCCTCAAAAATGTAGTCTCTGACGAAATTTTATTCAGTTGGGAATTAATCGTGTTTCCAGGGCTGTTCTCCCATGGCTTGTTAGCCATCCACCTATCTAGCCAAGTCCAACTAGCGGTGCTGCTATCCGGCCTTTGATGCTTCAAAGGCGGGGGAGCGGCCTTGTTCGTCCTTCTCAAAGGGCTCGGGCATGCTCTTGCGCGCTGCAAGTAACCAACGAGACTAAGCTGAGCAGTATGAAATACAAGCTGCACACTTCCAAGATTTTGCTAATGACAGTTGCATGAAGCTGAAGAACTTAAGGTTAATTACCTGTTGAGACAGTGCATAAGCAAGTGCTCTCTCCCTTTTCATCGCTCCTTCTCGCCTCATCTGCATCTTTGCTCTTGCTTCATCCGCAGTTCCTGGACTATCACACCAGCCTTGCTGAAATTTCCATGGCAAAACAAGTAACCAAATCATCAGACTTGAAGTCGCACGCAGGAGACACATATAACAGCTTCACGTACCTCAACCTGCTCTGAAGGATCCGTGGAGTCGCAGTACTCATCCGACATATTCTGCCCTTCGGGAGACATCCTCGCGGTTCGAGCTCTAACTCGAGCTTGAACCCTGACAAGAGCTTGCATACACCTCAGCGTCACAGCGGCTTGCTTCCTCACCTGCTGGCCGCGGAATATTGCTTGAATCCTCACCACTGCTCTCAAGGCCCGAAACGCCCTTCTCGCCTGCGAAGAATCACGAAAACCCGGAAAGCCATTAACTTGACACAGCTATTTTGTAAAGACAGCATCTTTGGCCTCCTAATCATAACTAACCATCAACCAAGTTCACTATTTTCTCAATATAAAGCATAAACCCTTTACCAGAAGGCCACGAAAGGCTGCCTGGATCCGAATGGCAGCCCACTCCTGCCTGATCATCCGGAAGTCTCTTGGCATAGCCCTCGCGAGGGTGGCTATTGCCGCGGCAAAGGAGTCGTCCCCTATGGACGAAGAGTCCCACGAACGCTCCAACCCCGCCCCACACACCCCCTTCGATCTGGAGTTAGGTACCCCATCGGACGAGCTCCTCCACAGCTTCCACTTCTTCTTGTTGCTCCCAACTCTGTTCTCCTCGCTCTGTTTCCCCCAAACACCAAAACAAAAAAAATCAATACAATGAACGAAAAGACTTTGAATTTTTCGGTTAAAAGGATCTCACTTGGTCAGTGATCGTTAAAGGTGGCTTCTTGATGCTGATCAGTGACTTTAGCCACTTCCCTGAACCACCCATTTCCCTTCTCCTCTGAAGCTCTCAGTCGTTAGATGACAAAAGGAAGATCCGGTTGATTTCGGGAATTGGGATTCTGTGGAATTAGATTATGGGTTGGGAATTGGTAGATATGGGGATATTGGGAAGAGGGAGAGGTTTGAAATTTGAAAACTTGAACCAAGGGGGAAATGTCTCAACGGTCTTTTCCTGTCTTGTCCTTTTCGGGTTCTTGGGCCTTTTTTGCTCTTTTTTATTCATAGTCTGTTGTTCTAAAAAAAATAGTCGAGCAATCTTACGTCATATTTATCAGCGACTGACTGTTTTAATAATGTATTTTTATTTTTAAAATTTGAAATCAAAATGAATATCTTTTTAAGAAAATACAAATATATTATCACTTAGACTAAGGTGAATAAACTTTGAACTTGGATTTCTTCTTGATGAAATAATTTTGAACATGGTTTTGTTTATAAACAAATCATTATGACATTAATTCAGCCAATAAGTCAGATGATTCGGACATTTTTTGGCGTGACACACTTTGAGACGCTCTCCTAGTATTAAAATGTGTGCGTGGGTGGGGATTGAAGATTCACTAAGGTGTTCAACAATCTATGTCGTGTTGTGCTAATTAACCGTGGAAAAGGGATTTCAGTTAGCTGAGGAGTGATTTGAAATTGAAAGTAGATCTATTTTGACTTTATGATCCTCTTCTCTCCCTCGGAAAAAATCGGACAATCTCGTAGTAAAATATTTGAATTCACTACGTTAATTTTTAGAAATTTAAAAAATACAATAGGAAAAATAATTATTTATATATTTTTTGGAAATAATTATTTATATCTCACCCGATAATGTTTATTTTGTCGGGCTGGATCCTTGATGCAAAATTTGGGCCCTGAACCATCATCATAGCCAGGCCCATTTACTCACATCATAGCTCTCTGCCCCCTCTCTCTCTCTCTCGGACAAGCATAAACCAATTCAAGACAATAACCCCCTTCGAACCATCATCAAGGAAGAAGCATCAATGGCAGAATTCAAGACCAACCCATCAGGTAATATCAGATTATCTATCCTTGTTTGTGTTTTTCCTGGATGAAGGATGAAGCTTCACTTGTAAAGTTTGTGTCTTTTCTCGGATCCATAACTAAAGGTTGAACCTTTCACCTGTTCGAACAATAAAGTACCAATCTTTAGATCAATTTTGTTAGTCTGGCCAGTGAATTTTCATGTCTGATGGGTTGAAATAAAATTATCCCTTTTGTTTGGTTCAGGAAATGAAACTAATGAAGCGGCAACCGTGAGAGAGAGGGGCAAGGAGGAGGAGCTAGGAGGAGTGCAAATTGGGAGGCACCATAAGGAGACACACGGGACTAGTGATGACATCGATGAAAGCACCCCGGCGGACGAGGTCAAAGCGCCGGGCGTGCTTCATCGGATGAAGGAGGAGGTAGAGGCTGTTGTTGAGGCCATTCTTCCAAAGAAAGACAGCTCTCAATAGTCATCTCCCTGATTGTATGTGTCATGGCTGGAAGTGGAAGGTTTCTTTTCTTTATTAGGTGTCCTAAACCCTTTGTTTCTTGAATGTGGATGTTTGGTTTTGTTTGCTCTTTGAATGTGATTAGAAGTAGTGTTGACTTTACTGCTAAAAATGGGAGGTTGCTCCTTTTGGAAAGAGAGCTTAGTCTCATTCAACTGCTACTGATATTGCCTTTTTTGGCTTATTGAACTCTTAATAATCTTTGTTGGTTTATTAAACTCTTCTTTCCCTGGCTTCTAGTCCAGATGGTTACTATATTTAGCTTGCAATGTATTACTGTTTCTTTGTTCTTTAGATAGTTGAAAATCTTGAGCTCCATATGAGGGAATTTATTTTCCTCTCATTTGTTTGGCAAAGTAATATTTACCTACTTTAACCAAATATTGATTGGACAAAATGCAAAGTACAAGTTGGTGGAGGATGTGTTATATGCAAAAGACTGAGAATGAATAAGCATGTTTTCTTGGGGTGATCTCTTGGTTTTTTTTCCTAAGAGGGGTTGATTTCCCTGACAAACCCTTGAATGGGGTTCTCGGGGAATATTATCCCTGTCTGGGGTCGAGCACAAAAACGCTGAAAATTGAGCGTTTTTGTGCGCAAGAAAACGCTCGAAACTGAGCGTTTTTAGTGAAAAGCCGACAAAAATCCGACACGCTCTGTCGCAAGAGAATCTATGCCTCGGCTCGTCCCTCGGCTCGGCTTCTTCCAAAAAATGTTCTGTTTTCAGCGTTTTTGTGCTATTTTTTTTCCACTCAGAATTAATTCTCACCCACCGTGTACCCATGCATCATAAAGGAAAGTCAATATTCTCACCCACCGTCTGTCTACCTTCTTCTTCTTCCCCCTCGTGAAAAAAAAAATTTATCCTCCACTCTCCATTTTTCTCTTTTTAAAACCTAACCACCGGATACCCGAGCAAGCCGGACCCCGACCACCGCACCGGAGACCCGAAGAAGCCCGATCCCCAACCACCGCAGACTCGTACCTTTCGGTTTGATTAAATTAGAAACGCCCAATTTTATGATGATGTTGATTGCATGTCGAAAATGAGTAACATGGAGAGTGGAGGAGAATTTTTTTTGGGTTTAGGAATCTCATACCAAGAGTGTCGAAAGTGAAGCCAAGAGTGTCGATGTTGATTGCATGTCAAAAATTGTAAAATTTAGCTTCGATCTTGATTTTTCGATTTACTAAAAACGCTCCATTTTGGGCGTTTTCTGTTTCTTTTTTTATTTCACATTTTCGATTTCGATTTTTAGCTCTGATTGGTTGGTTATTGTTTTAGCTTCGATTGATTTGTTATAAAGCCAAGAGTGTCGATCTCGGTTTAACTTTGATTGGATGTTTTGTTGATTGCATGTCAAAAATTGTAAAATTTAGCTACGATCTCGAGTGCATGTGCATTTTTAGATTCACCCCATTTTGGGCGTTTTTTGTTTCTTATTGTTTACCGCTGCGTTTTTTATTTTACATTTTACATTTTCGAGTTCGATATTGTTTTTTAGCTCCGATTGGTTGGTTATTGTTTTAGCTTTTAATTGTAATAAAGCCAAGAGTGTCGATCTCAGTTTAGCTTCGATTGGATATTTTGTGGTCGATTCTGGGTGTTTTCGAACATTAGTTATATTTTTGCATGCATTGCTCACGAGAATGATGATCTTGTTGCTTTTGTAACAGATGGAGCCCCGTCCACGTTCTTCTGATTTCATAGGACACACCGGAACAACACAATGTACTGAACTCCTAAAATTTTATAATGTTCATCGTGCAAGGGCTATATGGCTTAACGAGGTTCGTGATATAATAACCTTTGTTGTAAAAAACTTGTGAAATTTAATTATATGTTTGATTAAAGAGGGATTGCATGAACTAGCTATTGGAAAACCAAACAGTTGAATGATATTAAACATAGTACATGTCACAAGAAAATAAATGGAACGGTGGACTTTTGTACTTAAAATTATGGTTCTTGGAACCACGTCTACTGATTTCGGTAAGCAAATCAAAGGAAGGTATTACCGGATTCATCAATTTAGGTACTGTAAGATGAAATGAGATACATATATATGTAAAATAAGTTATGGAAGTTAGAATTAGTAATAACTTCTTATTTTCGGACAGAAACTTGAAATAAAAAGAATGCAACGAGGAAAAAAATTCAAAGAGGATAAAGAAGGATAAATAGAAGAAATGAATGTGAGACAACCCAGCCACTAAAAATTCGACCGATTAAGGCATGCAGCTAGTTCAATGCAATCCGTCTTTAATAACTTGTGAAATTTGTAAAATTTAAATATATGTTTGATTAACTTGTGAAATTTTGTGTAGGTTAAAAAACAACGTGGAGAGGAGGTCAATGAAGAATTAGACGAACCAATAAGAATTCGTCGTCGAGAATACAAACCAAAGGATATTAAGAACGAGAAATTTCTAAGTTATATGGAAAACTCGTGTTTTCGGCATGTTTGGCATATTGGATTTATAGAGCACCTGGATAATTGTTTGGTAACTGCATTGGTGGAAAGATGGCGCCCTGAGACGCACATCTTTCATTTGCCTGTTGGTGAAATGACCATCACACTTCAAGATGTGTCAATTTTGTTGGGGCTGCCAGTTGACGGTAATCCAGTGACTGGATTGCAGACCCCTAAAGATTGGGGAGAGTTGTGTTTGGTTCTTTTTGGTAAAAATCCTACTACTTATCAGAGAGGTAGCACGGGTAACACAATAAGTTTTAATTGGTTGCTTTCTGAATTCAATCCATCCAATCTAAGTGAAGACGCACCAGAAGAGATGATAAATCAATATATTAGAGCCAACATATTGTTGTTGATGGGATCCCTACTCTTTTGCGAGAAGAATGATGGCTTTATTCACACTTGCTGGTTGCCATTTCTTGAGGATCTGGACTCGATTGATACATATAGCTGGGGTAGCGCATGTTTGTCCTTTTTGTACAGACAGTTTTGCATTTCTACCAACCCGAAAAGTGGTGAAATCGCCGGAGCAGTTTACCTGCTTTGTATGTGGGCTTGGGAACGGATCCATCCATATTGTCCCGTTGTTGCAAAGGAACGAAAACAAGAATATGGAGAAACTGTAGGCATCAGGTTGGAATTTTTAATGTGCTTAATTGAAATATGTCTTTGTTATATTATCCAATTTTTCTTGACAACTATTTTCCTAATGCAGGTGGACTGCACGCATTAATATGAAAAGATCTTTTAAGAAGACTATGCCTGATATGCGACGCGTGCTGGAAGAGCTTTCCCCCTCGGACGTATGTCATCTTACATTTGCTATTGTATATCATTTTAAAAGAAAACGCATGCTCGTCATTTATTATATCCTCGTTCAAGTCATTTTTTATTGTAGATTGTTTGGCGACCTTATGAACCACCATTGCACGATTCCCCGAGCTTCGATGAGACAACTGTACAATTGTGGCAAGCCCGAGTGCCATTAATTTGTTTTCATGATGTAGAGTGGTACTACCCAGATCGAGTTTTAAGACAATTTGGGATAGTGCAACATGGCGAATACAATATCTGTGGACTGCTCCTGACGACACATCCCAGCCACAAACATCAGTATTCATCGCCTTTTTAATGCCAGGGTGACGATCTGAAATAATACATATTCCAGAAGGATTTGTCACATGATTCTTAATTTGAAGCAGAAACCATGGCCAACTATCAGTATTTTCACTCTCAACAAGTGCAAATGCTATCGGAATTATAGTATTATTTCCATCTATTGCAGTTGCAATTAAAAGAATCTGCTTGTATTTTTCGTATAGGAAAGTCCCATCAATTAGCAAAACAGGAATGCATTTTTTGAAAGCATCGATGCATGGCTTGAAGGCCCAGAACACTCGCTTAAAAATTCTTGTTCCTGGTGGCACAAGAATATTGGTGCCAGTGTAGCAATACTGATATTCCCACTCCACTACTGTTCCTGGATTTGCCGCCTGACATGCAACAAACCATTTGGGCAACATGTTGTACGATTCTTTCCAACCCCCCCATATCATGGCAATTGCCTTCTGCTTCCCAGCCCAAGCTTTTTTATAAGAGGGTTTAAACTTCAGACGGTCTTGAATCTCAGTAATAATAGAAATAATTGGAATAGTTGGTTGATGTTCCACCCGACATCGTATGCACCGAGCAATAAATTTGGAGTCCAGTTGTCTATGGTCTTCAGACGCTCTTTCACCAACACAAGTGTGAGGATATCGGTATTTGGCAACTCCCCACAAACCCCTTCTAATAGATGCCCGAAAATACCAATTACAACCTCCTTCTGCATGAAAACACCTAACAACCCAACAATTCTTTTTTCACTCCTCGACAAAATAGTCACAGTTAACTTTCATGGAGTATCTCTTCACATCCCGTATCACGGCTTCTTTTGTCGCCCAAATCATATCCTCGTTCAAATCAGCATCTCTTTCTACTGATTGGTTGTTGACGACCCAACCTTCATCATACGCAACCAATGTCTCACGTACGTCTTCGCCATCACCATCTAAATTTTCCTCATCTTCATCATCAGTTGAATCAAAATTTGGCTCATCTTCATCGTCAGTTGAATCATTTTCATGACGTTGTACCAGATTTTCAAATTCCGAGTCATGTACATGATGTACATTATAATGAGGCTCAGGTTCATCCCCAGGAACAGAATTTATATCGAAATCATTCACTCTTGAAGTTCCAGCTCCACCCGAATTGTATTGCATAGTACTCATAAACTCAGAATCATAAGTACTATTTACAATCAATTGATCATCCCCAAAATATTCATTTTGCGGTATAGCAGTTGCTCCTTTCTCAACATAAAGTTGTAGATATTTTAAACTAGGAAAATAATTCATACTACTAATCATGGTTTCCACATCAGCATCATCACAAACATCCATACACGTAAACTGAATAGGTGGTCCTATAAAAACTGGCAATCTAAACAAAAGCCTGCTTATATATTCATTTTCACCAAATCCAATCTTACGCCTAATTGCTCCACAAAGTACGTTATAATCAACTGAATGTTCAAATCTGATAACTTTATTCCTTCCCCTGATATAATCCATACTTTCGGGACCGTTACAATAATTACCATCATATCTCAACAAGAATTCTGCTACCATCTTATGCTTGCACTACAAAAAAATAATCTTAAATCAGTATAATAAATCACCTACGCAAGTTATAACAAATTTATAAATGAGACTGAAATTTAAAGCCAAGCATGTAAGAAAAAATTAAAATTACCTGTTCTCTTGTTGAAATTACAAATTGAATAGTAACTGAATAACTTTTTTTTTGGTAGAAGGCTAACTAACTATGAAGTCTCGTAATTTATAAGAAAAATTGTGCAAGAAAATGCTGAAATTTGGGCATTTTTAGGGCTTGAATAAGCTGAGATTTGGGCATTTTTAGAGCAAGAAAACACGACCCCCTCTCGGGCTAGTTGTAGTAGTATACTTTTCAGAAAGTGAAATATTAGTCTTCGAATCAATAAAGCTAAGACTATTCAAGTGTCACGAGTATACTGTACGAACAAGACTACTCACATATAGTGAAAATAAGATAATAACAGTATCCAAAAATCTAGTCCTACCTATCATGATTGATACAAATGAATATAGCTCATGCTGTAATAGGCGGTTTCAGTTCCAAAAATCCAGTCCTACCTATCATGATTCATTAATAATTAACTACTCAGTAATATCCAGTAATTAATAATTTTAGAGATATGATTTGGGATATAGCAAAACTATATAGGATTTAATAAATCTTGGACGTTGAAATCATTAATGAATGTACCCTAACATGCCTGGCATTTTCAGATATATGATTTGAAATCATTAATAATTAACCTAAAAATGCTAGGTTTTCAGCATTTTTTGAACAAGAAAATAATTATTCTTCTTAAACCTTTTTTGGTTATTCACTGTGCCCTAACATGCCTCTGAGCATAGGTGCAGTATACTTTTTCGAAAGTGAAAGCTATGACTACTCAAGTATTACCACGACACTATATGAATAAGACTACTTTTTTGGTTGTTCACTATGCCCTAACATGCCATTACGAATTGCTCCACAAAGTTACGAATTGCTCCACAAAGTTGTTCACTATGCCCTAAGAAAAAATTAAAATTACCCGTTCTCTTGTTGAAATTACGAATTGAATAGTAACTGAATAACTTTTTTTTTGGTAGAAGGCTAACTAACTATGAAGTCTCGTAATTTATAAGAAAAATTGTGCAAGAAAACGCTGAAATTTGGGCATTTTTAGGGCTTGAACAAGCTGAGATTTGGGCATTTTTAGAGCAGGAAAACACGACCCCCTCTCGGACTAGTTGTAGTAGTATACTTTTCGGAAAGTAAAATATTAGTCTTCGAATCAATAAAGCTAAGACTATTCAAGTGTCACGAGTATACTGTACGAACAAGACTACTCACATATAGTAAAAACAAGATAATAACAGTATCCAAAAATCCAGTCCTACCTATCATGATTCATTAATAATTAACTACTGAGTAATATCCAGTAATTAATAATTTTAGAGATATGATTTGGGATATAGCAAAACTATATAGGATTTAATAAATCTTGGACGTTGAAATCATTAATGAATGTACCCTAACATGCCTGGCATTTTCAGATATACGATTTGAAATCATTAATAATTAACCTAAAAACGCTATGTTTTCAGCGTTTTTTGAACAAGAAAATAATTATTCTTCTTAGACCTTTTTTGGTTATTCACTGTGCCCTAACATGCCTCTGAGCATAGGTGCAGTATACTTTTCCGAAAGTGAAAGCTAAGACTTTCTTAGTGTATTGTGTTATGTTATTTGAAGATGGATGCCAGTATTTTTTATTTCAGATTATATGGTTGTTATTTTCTTAAAGATAGCGTATAAAAATTAAAATTTAAAAAAATACATTGTTGCCAGTTACATAGTCGGAAAAATACAACACCACAAAATGTAGACAAAAATACATAAAATTTTATAAAATCACATCAATCTCATACGGTTACACAGTTGAACCAGGTGCAAACACTGTCACCACATTATTAATGGTTATGTTACCGCAGAAGACATTCTGCCGTAATTGATTCCAAACAGCAAACTGTTGAAAAAGATAGCAATAAATATTTGTTAGATATATGCACTGATGAGTGTGAAAACACTCTATCATCTATGTATATTTTCCGTTGTTTCTAGTGTTGTTGTGTGTTATTTATCATTGTATTTGTATATATCGTACTTTGAACGTTTTAGTATAGTTATTATGATTTTCATTAGTTTCGTTCATTTTTATTTCAAGGAGGCTTTGTGGTGATGCGGGGAGGATATTGGTGTACTTTGGAGCACGTCAACGATGATCGGATCAGCCTTGAAGAATGGTGCACGATCGGGAAGGCGACGACATTGGGTAAACTGACCTTGAGCAACTTAAATGCCGCTAACTTTCTCATCCGAAGTCTAAGAGGCAAGCAAGGTGGCTCTGGAAAGAAGACATCCGGAGCTACAACTTTGTCTTTATAGTCTTTTTCAAATTCGAAGTCTAAGAGGGTCAAAAATGCACATGAAGTAAAGCTTTAAATCTGAGGACTCGCCTGACCGAAATCGGCCAAAATTCCGGGACCATTCCAGAATTTACCATGATATTTTCTTGGCTGCCATCCCACCACCTTTTGGCTGGAATTCCACTACCTAATTCCCCATACTCCACTACCTTCCTTTGTCTCCCACTACTTCCCTTTGTCCCCCACTACTTCCACTTTCCCACATATTCCTCCACTACACCATTCTCTCCACCATTAATCATTCACTCTTCCTTCCTCCAACCAATTGGGTGGCTGCTCTCCCTCCTTCCAACCAAAAACGTGACTGCCAACCTTGGAGAGGAGGAGAGGAAAAACGTGGCCATCCTTTGAAGAAGCAAGGAGAGGAAGTGTAGAAGAGCTTGGAAGGAACTTGAAGAAGGAGCTAGGAGGGATCTCATGAAGAACCATTGAGCTTTCCTAAACTCTTCCTTTATTTTCATGTTTCATTCACTTTGTTCAATGGATGATTTGTGTTGTTTGTTGAACATGAGTGAGTAGTTCATTTGTGGGTTAGGTGCTTTGATGGCATCTACCTAGCCAATAGTTTTGTGGGGTTAATATGTTAAGGTTTATGAACTAGTTAATGTATTTAATGCTTAATCTTGATTGATCACCTTGATTATGAACTAAGTTGATGCTAATCGCCGGGAGGGGTTAGGATTAACGGACCATTTAACTAGTTAACTAGTTGCCTATTGAAGAGGGATCTCTTTAGGTGGTTAGTTGTCCAAAGGATGATGTTGATAATCGGTAGTTAGTTGGATTAGTTGGCTAATTAGTTGCGGGAGTGAGGTTGGTTCACCTAAGCCTAATTAACTATCGATTTAGACTAATCGGTTGCGGGAGCATTGATTAGTTGCTTAAGGAACATCCTGACCATAACACGAACTTAATAAACCCCATATGCCATTTGGTTATTTAGGTTGTCATTGGTACCAAGCTCACTCTTGTTTTAAGTGTTTTAACCTTCTCCTTGCTTAGTTGTAATTTTATTTCAAGTAGCATAGAGTGTTTGGAATTGACAACTCCATTCCTTATAGTCCTAAACTAGTGGTTGAGTCGCATTTGTGGCCTAGCTTAGTCCTCGTGGGACGACAATCCCGTACTTACTCTTTATTGCAAGAAGGGTGAAAATCCTTCCTTTCAATTGTGGCCTAGCTTAGTCCTCGTGAGTACCAAGGCCGAGAATCCAAGCTAACAATTTTGAGATCAAGCCGGCCGTGATAAACATGCTCAAATCTTCGGTTCAATTCTATGGGTTGCCGAATGAAGACCCAAATGACCATATTGGTAACTTCCTGGAGATAGCCGACACAGTCAAGTTCGACGGAGCTACCGATGATGCCGTAAAGCTTAGATTGTTTCCATTTACTTTGAAGGACCAAGCCAAGATATGGTACAAGCAATTGGTCGATACAGATATCACCACGTGAGAGGAGTTAGCCAATGCCTTCCTTGAAAAGTTTTTCCCCTACGTAAAGACAAATAGGCTCAGGAAGGAGATCAACAACTTTCAACAATTTGAAAATGAGACCTTGAGTGAAGCTTGGGAAAGATTCAAGGGACTACAAAGGAGTTGCCCACATCACAATTTGACAGAGGAGTCTCTACTCCACACCTTCTACTTTAGCCTTGGATCATCTATAAGGGGCACGGTTGATGCCGCCGCAAATGGATCATTCTTGAGAAAGGAGAAAGATGAAGCCTACCACATCTTGCAGCAGTTGGCAATTACAAACATGCTTATGGCTAATGAGAGAGCTAGGCAACCAAGAAAGGAGCAAGTAGAAGTGATTGATGTTGACATTGCCTCCTCAATTCAAGCTCAATTGGCTTTATTAGCAAAGCAAGTGAAGGAACTAAGCTTGAACAAAAGCAATGTGGCGGGTGTGCAAACAAGTTGTGAAGTTTGTAGCAATGTTGGCCATGACATGAATGAGTGTGCCATGTTGGGCTCTTCTATGGAGCAAGTAAATTTCGTGGGTGGCCAAGGGCAAGGAGCAAATAGGATGGGAAACAACCCATATTCCTCAACTTACAATCCTGGTTGGAGAAATCACCCGAACTTCTCTTGGAGAAGTACCGGAGGAAGTAGTGGAGAGAACATGGCAATTGTTCCGGATAAGGGACTTCCTCTTCGCAATACACAACAAGGACCTCCTCCGGGTTTCCAACCACATGCGTTCTTGACAGATAGAATGGGTGCTATTGAGGAGAGGTTTGAAAAGATAGAAAAATTTATGCAAGACGTTGGAGGGGTGGTTAGCCAACAAGGCCAAATTTTGGCCGCCATACAACAACAAGCATCAAGGCAAGATAGCTTTGAACAAATCCTCAAAGGTCAAGCAACCGCCATGCATAATATAGAGAGGCAACTTGGGCAAATAGCAAGTGCAAGTGCCCACAGAGCGTCCGGCTCTCTTCCTAGCTCCACAGAAGTGAATCCTCGAGGAAATGTGTGTGCAATTTCTTTGAGGAGTGGTAAGGAAATAGCTTCTCAAGAGGCAACCCGGAAGAACTATGATGATCCTGTGGAAGCCAATGAGGAGGAGAAAGAAGTGGAGGCAAAGGGAGAGAGAAGTCCACCGGTTGAGATTGCTGAAGAAGAAGTCTACGTGCCACCACCACCTAAAGCCCCTCGACTACCATTCCCTCAAAGAGTGAAGAAGAAGAATATGATGGATGACAAGTTTATTGGCTTCATGGAGAAGATGAAAAATATCCAGATCAGTGTTTCTTTTCTTAAGATGTTGGATCAATTGCCGCAATACTCGAAATTTCTCAAGGAACTCATCACTAAAAAGAGGAAGTGGGAGGACGGGAAGATGGTGGCTCTAACGGCTAAGTGTAGCTCGCTCATCTCCAAAGATCTCTTGACAAAGTTAAAAGATCCAGGGAGTTTTACTATTCCTGGTTTTGTTGGTGATGTTGAGTTTCCCAAGTGCTTATGTGATTTAGGCGCTAGCATTAACTTGATGCCTTTGTCTATTATGAGGAGACTTGGTTTATGTGAGGTGAAACCAACTTCTATGCGTCTCCAATTGGCGGACCAAACCATGAAGAAGCCATTCGGGATTGTGGAGGATGTTTTGTTGAAGATTGATAAGTTTATCTTCCCCGTGGACTTTGTGGTGTTGGATTTCGAAGAGGACAAGAGCTGTCCACTAATTCTTGGCCGACCATTTCTCAACACGGCACGTGCCTTGGTGGACGTGCATGAAGGAAGATTGATCCTCCGAATAGGGGAGGAGAAACTAGAATTTAAGATGTCCAATGGAATGCGCCACCCTCTTGATGAAGGCGTATGCAAGAAGATTGATATGGTTGAAGATTGTGTCCTCAAGTTGGGCAAGATTGATATGGTTGAAGATTGAAGGTAGACTGGAGAAAAAGATTAAGGGAGAACAAGAAGAGGATGACTTGGAAGAGTTCGTGGGAGAAACTTATAAAAAAGGTCGCCATGAGAATTTGGAGCTTGATTTGAAGTATCCTACTCCACATTCCATCATTAAGGCTCCAAGCTTGGAGTTGAAAGAGCTACCCTCTCATTTACGATATGCATTCTTGAAGGAGGAAGCCAAGCAGGAAGTGGAAAGGCTTAAGAAGGAGAAGACCAAAAGATCACATGATGCCCACATCGTGAAGAAAGAGTTCAAGAAAGGTGATCAAGTGCTACTCTATAACTCCCGTTTGAAACTTTTTCCGGGAAAACATAAGTCCAAGTGGAGTGGACCTTTCAAGGTGGTAAAGGTTTTTCCATTTGGAACCCTCAAGTTGGAAAGAATTAATGGAGTATTCAAGGTGAATGGCCAAAGGTGCAAGACGTACCTTGGTGATAATATGGAACGGCAAGCGGAAGTGCACTCCGTCACTTCACCCTCCTATGCATGAACTAGGGGAGTAAAGTCAAGCTAACGACTATAACTTAGCATGTGTTTTGTATTGTCTTTATATTGTCATTTGTCTATATGTGTTTTTCTTATTACGTTTGTTCTTATTGTAGTATAATTTTGATGTCCTAGCTCCATGTTTATGGGATCTCCCGCATTTTGAAGGTGATTTGGGCGGTTGGATGATCGACAAGACGCTTGGGGGCGTAGCCCCCGCCGTGGCCAAACTGGGATCGACCTGCCAGGTCAGGTCGCGGGGGTCTAGGGGGCAGCGCCACCTAGCGGGGGTTGAAGGGGGCATGTCCTTGGCGTACGCCAGAAAAGTTACAGGGGCTTTTAACGTCGGGAGGTTGGCGGACGCCATGTCCTTGGCGTACGCCAGGTTTGCCCAGCCAACATAAAACTCAAATCGAAATCCCCTCTTCCTTCCCAAAAACAAATCACCTCCACCACCACTCCTCCTCAACTCTTCCTCCCCAAAAATAACAAGAACCTAAGCTCCACCTCCACCATACCATTCTATACCTTGGATCATATGCGGCAAGTAAAAGGAAGGATTTTTACCCCTCTTGCAATAAAGAGTAAGTACGGGATTGTCGTCCCACGAGGACTAAGCTAGGCCACAAATGCGACTCAACCACTAGTTTAGGACTATAAGGAATGGAGTTGTAAATTCCAAACACAATATGCTACTTGAAATAAAATTACAACTAAGCAAGGAGAAGGGTAAAACACTTAAAATAAGAGTGAGCTTGGTACCAATGACAACCTAAATAACCAAATGACATATGGGGTTTATTAAGTTCGTGTTATGGTCCGGGTGTTCCTTAAGCAACTAATCAACGCTCCCGCGACCGATTAGTCTAAATTGATAGTTAATTAGGCTTAGGTGAACCAACCGCGTTTCCGCGACTAATTAGCCAACTAATCTAACTAACTACCAATTATCAACATCATCCTTTGGACAACTAACCACCTAAAGAGATCCCTCTTCAATAGGCAACTAGTTAACTAGTTAAATGGTCCGTTAATCCTAACCCCTCCCGGTGATTAGCATTAACTTAGTTCATAATCAAGGTGATCAAGCAAGATTAAGTATTAAATACATTAACTAGTTCATAAACCTTAACATATTAACCCCACAAAACCATTGGCTAAGTAGGTGCCATCAAGGCACCAAACTCACAAATCTACTACTCACTCATATTCATCATCCAACACAAATCATCCATTGAACAATGAGAATGAAACATGAACAAAAAGATAGAGTTTAGGAAAAGCTCAATGATGTCTTCAAGAGCTCCCTCCTAGCTCCTTCTTGGCCACGTTTTTCCTCTATGTTCCTCCAAGGATGGCCACGTTTTTCCTCCTCTCTTCTAAGGGTTGGCAGCCACGGATTTTCTTCTTCTCCTCAAGCTCTCCAATGGTGATGAGCAGCCACGTTTCTCTTGCTCTCCTCTTCAATGGTGAGCCACGTTTTTGGTCCAAGGGAGAGAGGTTGGCAGCCACGTTTTTTGCTTGGGAGGAAGAGGAAGAGGCAGCCACGGATTTGTTCTTTTTTAGAGGGAGGAAGAGTGAATGAATGAATTGGGGAAATGGAGTAGTGGTCAAAGTATGGAGAAGTGGAGTGGGAGATAGTGGGAGACAAAGTAAATTAGTGGAGTATGGGGAGTTTGTTAGTAGAATTCCAGCCAAAAGGTGGTGGGATGGCAGCCAAGAAAACGTCCTGGCAAATTCCGGAATGGTTCCAGAATTTTAGCCGATTTCGGTCAGGCGAGTCCTCAGATTTAGAGCTTGACTTCATGCGCCTTTTTGGCCCTCTTAGACTTAGAATTTGAAGATGACCATAAAAACAAAGTTGTAGCTCCGGATATCTTATTTCCAGAACCGCCTCACTCGTCTCTATTGGACTTCATATGCAAAAGTTATCTTCATTTAAGTCTCTCAAGGTCAGTTTGCCCAATGTCGTCACCTTCCCGATCGTGCACCATTCTTCAAGGCTGATCCGATCGTCGTTGACGCGCTCCAAAGTAGACCAATATCCTCCCCGCATCACCACAAAGCCTCCCTGAAATAAACAAAAACAAAACTTAATGAAAATCACAATACTTACACTACAACGTTCAAAGAACAATAAATAACGATACGACGATATAAAACACACAAAAATACTAGAAACAATAGAAAATCAACACTAAAACATACATAGATGATAAAGTGTTTTGACACTCATCAGCAAGCAGAGGTGTTGGACAAGTACTCTCATTTCCTCCACCCAGCGGAGAGACAATCTTGGAAGCTACACCAAGATGAAAGACCAAGGTCGGTGGAGGGAGGTAACAATGAAGGAGAGACCGTTCAAGATGAAGGAGGTGACGACGTGGAACCATCTCGTGTGACAGGTGGAGCGAAGTCCTTGAGGTAATGCACACCATGAATGCCCGAACCACACTAATGGAGCGGGAACTTCAACATCAAGGCTACTACATCGAGCAAATGGTGAAGCGATCCGGATACAACATCCCACCACCACCACCATATCCAACTCAAGATTAAAGGGAGTTTCCTAGCACTTTGTTTTTCCTTAGTTATTTTCTTATCTTCATGATGTTTTCCGTTTGCTTTATGTCTTTGTGATGTCTTGTTCTTCATGTTTGACTATTGTTCATGTTTGGTTCTTATTGCATTTGTTAGTATAGTTCAATTGTTTAAGATGTATGTGTGCTCCCTACACCTTGAGGACAAGGTGTTCTTCAAGTGTGGGGGTGTGGTTCCACTTAGGAATCCTTTGTGTGTTTAGATTTAGTTTGTCTTGATTAGGCAATGATTTGGCATGAATTTTCAAAATTTGACCCCCTTCAAAATTCTTTAACTTGTGTTAGAAGCTTACCACACACCTAGTTAGGAAATGGACTCGAGCACAAGGCCTAAGAACTTGTAGAAACCTCACCCTCGGTTGTTTAGACTCGTGGTCTCACTTTGTAGATTAGACTAGAGGGTTGATGAGTGACCTTGTGAGGAACTTTGAGCCGAAGGAGGAGACAACCGTCTTCATTTATTCATGAGGTGCCTACATGAGTTCGGTTGATCGAGGTATCCTACTAGTACTCGACATGGTCTTGGTTGTGTGGCGTTAGTGAATGACGGGGGCTAATCCTTTGAAATTGAGCCTATAGCTTTAGAGCCAAGAACCTTTATATCCATTGCTTTAACCCATTGAGCCGAGCCATTCATTGATCATACTATATGTATACCAACTTTAAGCCTTACATCCACCATCCTCCCGACCTTTGGTCATCCGATCCGAGGACGCATAAGTTTATACTTTTTGGGAAATGATATATATTGGGTTTAGTTGGTAGCTTAGTGTTCTTATGGGTTAATTCATTAGGAATTTGGGTAATTGAGAGGCCATACAAAGAAGCCGAGTTCTTGCCTAGAAAATGCCAAGTTTGTGTTTGTAGAAAGAAAGAAAAGAAAAAAAAAGAAAAAAAAAGATGAAAAAGAACAGAAAAAAAAGAAGAAAAGAAAAGAAAAGAAAGAAAAGTGAATGTTGAATAAGGCATTAATAATTGGCATAACTCGTGATACACGGTCTTAGGAAATGGGTGAATTTTGGGAGTGTGCTTTAGCGATTTATGGTGAAGATGTTTAGAATAGACGAGTGACTAGAGTACTTTTGCAACATGTCCTCGGATTGGGTGGTTTAACTACTATCCATACATATTTCCTCACCCTTACCTTAGCCCCATTATAACCCGATTGAAAGCCCCCGGTTCACGAGCAACCACACGACTTTGAGAAACTGTTGAGTAGGATGTAGGATATTTTGAAAGACATCGATCACGTATGCGAGAGATAGGAAGTTGGCTACTTACAAATCGTGAGCTAAACATTTTCGAACCTCTGAGTGGTTAACCTTCTAGTGTCTTTTACATAGTGATAACACTTGGTTAAACCATCGAGTGGTGAGGTGTCTACCGGTTCTTACTCTTTGTGTTTGGGTTGATGAACTAACTAGGTAGTGGGGTGGACTTTTGATGTGAGTTTGAGATTTTGAGGGGAGTCAATTTGTGAATTTATCATGCCGTGTCTTGTCCTTATTATGTTTTCTTTCTTTTGTGATGTGATTGTGTTTGTATGAGCATTGCTTGAGGACAAGCAATGATTCAAGTGTGGGGGTGTGATGAGTGTGAAAACACTCTATCATCTATGTATGTTTTAGTGTTTATTTTCCGTTGTTTCTAGTGTTGTTGTGTGTTATTTATCATTGTATTTGTATATATCGTACTTTGAACGTTTTAGTATAGTTATTGTGATTTTCATTAGTTTTGTTTATTTTTATTTCAAAGAGGCTTTGTGGTGATGCGGGGAGGATATTGGTGTACTTTGGAGCGCGTCAACGACGATCGGATCAGCCTTGAAGAATGGTGCACGATCAGGAAGGCGACGACATTGGGTAAACTGACCTCGAGCGACTTAAATGCCAATAACTTTCTCATCCGAAGTAGAATGGAGGCAATCAAGGTGGCGCTGGAAATAAGACATCTGGAGCTACAACTTTATCTTTATAGTCTTCTTCAAATTCGAAGTCTAAGAGGGTCAAAAATGCACATGAAGTAAAGCTTTAAATCTGAGGACTCGCCTGACCAAAATCGGCCAAAATTCTGGGCCCATTCCGGAATTTACCATGACATTTTCTTGGCTGCCATCCCACCATCTTTTGACTGGAATTCCACTACCTAATTTTCCATACTCCACTACCTTCCTTTGTCTCCCACTACTTCCCTTTGTCCCCCACTACTTCCACTTTCCCACATATTCCTCCACTACACCATTCTCTCCACCATTAATCATTCACTCTTCCTTCCTCCAACCAATTGGGTGGCTGCTCTCCCTCCTTCCAACCAAAAACGTGACTGCCAACCTTGGAGAGGAGGAGAGGAAAAACGTGGCCATCCTTTGAAGAAGCAAGGAGAGGAAGTGTAGAAGAGCTTGGAAGGAACTTGAAGAAGAAGCTAGGAGGGATCTCATGAAGAACCATTGAGCTTTCCTAAACTCTTCCTTTATTTTCATGTTTCATTCACTTTGTTCAATGGATGATTTGTGTTGTTTGTTGAACATGAGTGAGTAGTTTATTTGTGGGTTAGGTGCTTTGATGGCATCTACCTAGCCAATGGTTTTGTGGGGTTAATATGTTAAGGTTTATGAACTAGTTAATGTATTTAATGCTTAATCTTGATTGATCACCTTGATTATGAACTAAGTTGATGCTAATCGCCGGGAGGGGTTAGGATTAACGGACCATTTAACTAGTTAACTAGTTGCCTATTGAAGAGGGATCTCTTTAGGTGGTTAGTTGTCCAAAGGATGATGTTGATAATTGGTAGTTAGTTGGATTAGTTGGCTAATTAGTCGCGGGAGTGCGGTTGGTTCACCTAAGCCTAATTAACTATCGATTTAGACTAATCGGTCGCGGGAGCATTGATTAGTTGCTTAAGGAACATCCGGACCATAACACGAACTCAATAAACTCCACATGCCATTTGGTTATTTAGTTGTCATTGGCACCAAGCCCACTCTTTCCTTTATTGTGTAAATCTTCTCGTTATTTAGTCGTTGTAGTAACTAATTCGTATTTGGAATTGACACCTCCATTTCTTTTAGTCCTAAACTAGTGGTAAAGTCGAATTTGCAGCCTAGCTTAGTCCTTGTGGGACGACAATCCCGTACTTACTCTTTATTGCAAGAAGGGTGAAAATCTTTCCTTTCATGCACCAATAATAATAATGTCATGTAACATTTCATTGCTAAATGGATATACTCACATTTGATAATATTATTGCACATCCAGCACCGATAACAAAATTTCCCTCTGTGAAGACACGATGATGTATGCTAGCAGGCAGAGTACCGGTTGGGTCCTTAAAAAATGAAATCAATTAAAGTAATCAAAGACAATTTAATTATGGGGATATATTTAAAATTATTATCTTTATACCTTTAGAACTACCATGGCATCACCTAAACCATTAGGAGTGAAAGTCTCGACCATCGCAACCATCTACAATAATTACAAAATATGCATGTTAATAAATGTTGAATATGAAAAATAATCGAATACATTAATCTATAACAAGTTTGCTGTACCTGCGAAATTCTATGCACATCTCTGGTGTGTTTAGCCTCATCAATAGTGGTCATAAAATTATGTCTATCCACCAAACCTAATAATTTTCATACAGACAGATAAAAAAAATTATAGAAAATGTTGCGCATCATACCTTGAGCCATTATATAGGAACATCCGTTGTCCACGGATCTGTTTCAAAAATGTCATCAGAGATTGGGTTGGTGAATTCTCTATAAATGGCCTGCTGAGTTGTCAGTTCAGGATGCGAGCTAACGCCGTCACGACGATTAGCTAACGCCCTACGTGTAGCATTTTGGTAGTGGCCAGCAGGACCGGCAATCCTACTGGTTCGAGGTTGAGGAGGAGGAGGAGGAGGAGGAAGAGATTGTGTTAGGGACAATGAATAATACGATTCATCGTCGCTATCCAATTGTAAATAATCTTCCCAATTATTTAATGGATCCATTTTTTGGAGTAAATTTTTTTTTACAAAAGATGGGTAATTTGGAAAAGCTCGCAAGTGTGATAGAAAATTGTTGTATACAATGTATATATATAGAGTTCTTAGGTTAGGGGTAGGCCTGAAAATGCTGAAATTCTAGCGTTTTTTGTATCAAGCAAAATCGTAACCGACTTTATCATTCTAGCATTCTTGGTATCAAGCAAAATCATAGCCACGCTGAATAAGGCCAATCTGGTCTATATATATGTCTCAAAATTATCATTCCTTCACACCTTCAAACCTTCAAAATTTTACAAAATGAATCCATCACAAAATTGGGAAGAACACCTAGACATGGGGAGCGACGAAGAATCTTACTCTCCGTTGTCACTATCTCAGCTTCCTCCTCAACGTCAAGGTGTTGATTACAAAAAACTCTATGGCCCACATTTTGATATGAAACAATGTATTGAAGATCGACGTCTAGAGCTTCAAGGCAAATCGAAAGATTACAAAAAAAATCTCCCAAAACGTTATCTACCTATTGTCCCAAAGCGTAGTGACAAAATTTTCAAAAAAGATCTGTGGACATCAGCTGTTCACTTTGTTAAGGCTCAAGGTAGCACATGCTATTAGCTAAATTGGCTTATTACATCTTTATTGTGGTAATATTTACTTTTTTATTTTAGGTATGCTAATTGGAAATACCTTTATTGGAGTTCCTATTGAGGAGTTCAATAAGAAGCCCAGTGGTAGTATAATTTCACAGGTAATATTTTACAAAAATTTTATTTCTCTATGATATCTCATAATAATTAGCCACCATACTTTGTAATGTAGATGGTTTTGTATGTGGAAAGTTTCGTTCCTAAGGGCGTTGCGATTTTAGTGGACCCTACTGGCAGTCTTTTCGGTATCATACGTGACTCCACAGATACTATCGCCGATGGGTGTGTGTTGGTTCTAAAAAATGTAAGATATTTTATCATTATCATATGATACCATATGTTTAGAATTTTTTTTGACTTACTAATGTGTTATTTTATTAGGTTGAAGTGGATGATACTAGGGATGGCAAAAATTTTCTTAAGGCTACTAATGAGAACGTGGTCAAAGTGTTCAAGAAAAATGGCGAAACTTCATCAACTTGACAATATAATCTCTATATGTATTCAAATATGTGATTTGATATTGTTTACATGTAATGTATTGCTTTAATGCTCCTTGAGATTGTTGTAATATATTGTGTTGTGTTATTTGAGACTAGAGTTTTTAAAATTCTGCAACCATTTTAATTATTCCTTATGCCAAGTGAGTTTTTAATATATCGTGTTGTCTTATTTTAATTCTCGCCAAAATTTGGCCCAAAACACCACACAATAAGGCATTTTTCTTTAACCCACAATAAACCAAAATTTTTAAAATTTCTGCAGTAGGTTCTCAATTTTTTGCCAAGCTGCACCCATTATTATAGATTTTAATTACTCAATAACACATACTACCCTATATACTATACATGTAAAAGTTAAAAAATTTATGAAATCTGAGATTTAATGAGTCAAAAATTTGAGATTAAAATTTAGGATGTAAAAAATTATTAAAAAACTATTATTACAAATTAAATTAGGAAGTATCGTTTGGCCTCAAATTTAATTAGAATGTAAAAAAATAAGTAAGTCAGTTAAAAAAAGGCAGAGTTATTACGTAAAAAAATTAGCACAAAAACGCTGAAAACTGAGCATTTTTTGGAAGAAGCCGAGCCGAGGGACGAGCCGAGGCGTAGATTCTCTTGCGACAGAGCGTGTCGGATTTTCGTCGGCTTTTCACTAAAAATGCTCAGTTTCGAGCGTTTTTTTGCGCACAAAAACGCTCAATTTTCAGCGTTTTTGTGCTCGACCCCAGACAGGAATAACATTCCCCGAGAACCCCATTCAGGGGTTTGTCAGGGAAATCAACCCCTCTTAGGAAAAAAAATCTGATCTCTTTCTCACATGCTTTGCAAGGACCAGAGATGTCCTAACTGGAGAGCAGTGAATGCTCATAGTACAAGATCAGTGAATGATCAAATCACTCCAATCAATGACTCTTCAAAGGCCTCCCTCTTTCATAAAATAAACTTGCTGGAAACATAAAGAGAGTGCATGCCTGGATTTTTGTGCGTGCCTGATATTTTATGCACAGGTCCTGTTAATAAGAAAGACCTTTCTATTGTGTTTTTTAAAACCCGGGTATTCAAATTCAAGCACTGTCGAATTTTATTAGAGAGTGGTTCTCTTAATGATATATTTTTTATATGTAAAACTTGAACCTGAGACCTACGAGGATTAAGTTCATTATCATTAGACCAATTAACATTGGTATTGCAAGATATTGTTATTTCAAATATATTACCAATTTGAACTATCCCAGCCACTGTTATTTAGCTAGTGTTTCATGTAAACTTTTTTCCCCATTGAATGTGCAATTCTGCAGAATTAAGGTACAAAAGGACCACTACACTAGAACTCCTTAATTTTCATCTTTCTACTATGGTCCAACTGCATGGCTGAAATTGAAAAGAAGGTTTAAGCTTATATGTTTCCCACCTGCCAACCTGTGAAAGGTTGACCCTTTTGTACAATATTTAAATCTATTAACTAACTCATTAGAGATTTCCCTGGCAGCACTGCATCTCTCAGAGATCTGATTCTCTTTTCTTGTTTTTATGTGATGCATTTGGATGTTGCTACCCAATTTCCTTATTCCTTGTTTGGTAATGAAACTATGACCAGAAGGAAAATGGTCAGAGGACTAGCCTGGCTCTCTAGCCTTTTAAAGTTGGAGATTTCTTTGTGTTATTAACATCACAGATTCACTGGCTACTTGCAGATTTTCCAGGCACACCCGAAACAGGGAGCTGTTATTTGTTAAAATTGGACCACTTCATAAAGAAAATCAAGGTAATGATTCTGAGTTTGGACTGACTTGAAAGAGAAATCCTGAAGGGTAGGGAACTATTTGGCTTGTTGTGAAAGTTGAAGTCCTAAATAAAAGATTTCATGGATGATATAAGGTACTTTTTTTTAAACTGTCAAATGTTTTATTACGTATGAATGTTACAGTCTACAGCCGGTGTTGAGGTCTCCTGGGGCACGGGAGTGCAGTCACGGACTTCATTAAAACCATATCGCCGTAAAATTCTGTGTAATAAACGACTGTTGGGAAAAGGGATAGCTGTCCGAGGCCCATTCGGTTACTTGTAATTCAAAACCCTGTGGATGATAAGGTACTTGTACTAACAAGTGTTATGTACTAGTTGACAAGATCCCAGAATCACTTGCTTGTGAAGCAATCAATATATTCTCCTCTCCAACTACCAGATAGACCAGACCCTCTAAGACAAGATAACCTTTGTAGATTCTCAGGCTTTTTATGATTTTTAAAAATATTTTTCTAGGGAAAGAGGAATGACTTTGGTGGCCACTTTATTTCCAAACCTCTCCACATTATATATGTCTTAGGAATACAGACATGGCCACCTAACCTCTGTAGGTTGACACAAATCTTCTACCTCTGTCTATCTTACTGATTCTCATTCAATAGATTTCATCAGTAGTTGGTTTAGGTTTAGAAGTGATGGAGGCAAGAATCTGTTGTTTAGTAGTGCTGATGCTGCAAATGGTATGCTTGGTTTCTGCAACGAGCAGAGATCTTGCAGCTAATGATGATGTTGGAGGAGTTAATCTTCCAGGTTAGTCACTTGACCACTTCTTCCATTTGAATTTTTAGATGCTTCAAGTCCAATAGTTTGTAATGATTATACCTATAATTATTTTCTGCCTGTTGTTCCTAAGTTCAATATCTTGTCATGAGGTTGACAAGAATTACCTGTCTCTAGCATCCTCTCTCCCAAATTACCAAGTTCAATATTTTTCTGCCTGTTTTTAGACTTTTTCATGAACAAAAAGTTGAAGGGATGCAAATTTTCTTGAGGAATTCTTGAGTTAAACCTCATCAATGAGGAAAATATTATTAGAAGAATCACACGAATATCAGTAGTACATTCTCTTTTGAGCTGAACTCACCTAATTACATATTCTCATGCAAACAACATAACCAATCCATGCCCTCCAAAATTGTTTATGCTTCTCACAAATTTAGTTTCCATCCTAAACTTAACATGCTTAATCAATTCACAGGGACAGAACCCTTATTTACAGAGGCTCATTTTGGCTCCCACCTAAGCTCAAGCCAGGTACTTGCCACTCAATTTGGTGCAATACCAAACCAAAAATGTTCTAACAATAATTATGCTCAATGTCCTCTCTCTCTCGCTCTCTCGCTCTCTCTCTCTCGCCACCTTGAAGGGAGGAACAGCAGCAAATCTAAGAGGGTTGGAGGGAATAGGTTCCAGCCCACCAAGCTGTGAGGACAAGTGCTATGGCTGCAGCCCATGTCAGGCAATTCAAGTGCCCACCACCACCAGAAAAGCCCAAGCCCACTTGAGCATTAACTATGCTAATTACGAGCCCGAGCGGTGGAAATGCAAGTGCGGCCCTTTCTTTTATAGCCCATGAAACATTGCCTATTTTTTTAAACTTGACTCGAATGTCGATTTATGAATGAAAAAAATAATATTGAAAGAGTTATTCATAAATAGAAATCAACATTGTTTTGACTTCAATATGAGAAGTTAACCAACAAAAATTGGATCTACAATTTTATATTTTTGGCGGAAAGGTATATACTTGCTATTGTCGAAGTCCACGAGGCATTTATAATATTATTATATTTAATGTGGAGTACTAATACAAAGATTAGAAAGATTAACTTTTATAGTTAAGATAAAATAGTCTTCTAATTTAACATTACTCAACTCTTAATTAATATTGCCAAGACAACTTAGGCTCTCAACAATAAAAACAGACAGCAATGCAAAATAAGGAACCTAGATTGTATGATCCATACTTTATTAATCAAGAAAAGAAGAGAGATTTTATATGAATAGAATTTGTACTTTTCTAATATCTAAATATAATTCGGAACTACAACTTAAAATCCATATTCCATCCTTTGCGACATGAGACATTGAGACATACTTCGAAGTTCCAAAACATAAATAGTCGGTTCAATGAGATCGAATAATTTACTACGATCATAAATCCATAATCCATCTTTTGCGGTTTTTTGATCGTTTTTCGCTTCTACCCGTACCATTCTATGGACTACAGATTCGTTTTCATCTTCTGTCTGAGGGTATCTTAATATAGGATTTGCACTGACCTTTCAAAAAAAATCAAATATCCTTTTCTAGGGGTGAGCATTCGGTATATACCGATCCTGAATACCGAAAAATACCGAATACAGAATAACAAAAAAACTCGATACCGATCCCGAACCGAAATAATTTCGGTATATACTATTACGAAAATATGGACTTTACTATATATGAGCAAAGCCCAACTAAGCAAGCCCACGAAGGAATAGAGCACCACCCCTGAATATTCCTTTGTTCCTTTTGTAAATAGATGGACACTTGTATATATATTAGCTTTATTGGTAACTGTAGAGATACAAGTGAATATACAAGCTGAGAAATGGATATTTTTCCTCTCACGACCATTTTCCCTAGTTCTTATCCAAATTAATTTCCATCTTCTCCTTTGATTTATCTTCTCCTTCGATCTACCTTCTTCTTCCAAAATTAACATGGTATCAGAGCTTTACATCTAGCTCTTATTTTCTTCCCTCTTCAAGCTCCGTCCTCCTAACCTAAGTGGGACGAATTTTTGCCACCATGGATCAACAAGCTACTGGAGAAGTTCCGTCTGGGTCTGCAACGCCTGGATCTGCAATGCCCAGACTATCTAATGTGACACAGAACCAAGTTTTAGAGGTACAAGTTTCTCCTCTTTACCTTCATCCAAGTGAAAACCCTGCTATTGCTCTTGTGTCTCCACTCTTGGAAGGTAGTGGTAATTTCCATGCTTGGAGTAGAGATATGAGGTTTGCACTTAGATCTAAGAACAAGCTAGGATTTATTGATGGCACTACTGTGATGCCTGCTCTTGATGATCCTCAATATGCTAATTGGGAACGATGTAACACCATGATAGTGAGTTGGATTTTGAGATCCGTTGAACCCGAGATTCACCAGAGTTTATTGTATTTTGAGAATGTATCTGATGTCTGGAAGGACCTTTGTGATCGATTTGGGAGAGGAGATGCTGTTCGAATTGCAGGTATCCAACGAGAAATTCACTCTCTAAGTCAAGGTGCTCGTACTGTCAATGCTTATTTCACTCATTTTAGGAATTTGTGGGATCAACTGACCCAATTTCGCCCCATTCCTCGTTGCAAGTGTAACCCTCTTGTTGATTGCAACAATTGTGAACTATATCGAGTGGTTACTCAATATAGAGAAAATGACCAGATCATTGTGTTCCTACAAGGGTTGAGTGATAGCTATGCGGCCACCAGGCAACAAATCCTTTTGATGGATCCAATGCCTCCGATCAGTAGGGTGCTCTATCTGGTACAACAGCAAGAGAGGCAGATTTCCCTTGACTCTTCATGCACTATGCATACTTCTCCTATATCATATGCTGCTAACAATATTTCTTCTATAGAAAATGCAGCTGATGGGTCCAATTTTGTTGGACAAGTCTCTGGTTATAGAAGGCATTGGGATAATACCAAGAAACCTCAGTGCACTTTCTGCAATGGTGTTGGTCACACCATTGATAAGTGTTTCAAGAAACACGGATATCCTCCGAACTGGAGATTCAGGACCCAGAATCAATCTAACTCTGTTCAACCTGGCCAAGTTAGTGGCTATCAGAATGTCAATCGATATCAGCATTCTGTTGCTCCCCGGGCGCACGCAGTGGAATCTCGAAACTTGGCTGATGAACTAAGTCGCTTGTGTTTGTCTGCAGATCAATACAATGGTCTGCTCTCTATAGTGCAGAATGCTGCTCCTTCTAACAGTGTTCATGTGCCTTCTCCCGTTGCAAACATTGCATCTGCAACAGCCCTTTTGTCTGATTCTCAATCATCTTCATTTCCTAATCATTTCATGCCTATGGCAGGTAATCACATTTCTCATTTTTCTTTGTCCTCTCAGTCTAATCTTCGTGGTAAGTGGATACTAGATTCAGGTGCTACAGATCATATCACTAGTTCTCTTGATTCATTTCTCACCTTTTCTCCTCTGTCTCATGTTCATATTGGATTGCCAAATGGACACTTCGCACCAGCTACACACATAGGAAGAGTCCAGTTGAATTCACAACTATTACTTGTTGATGTTCTTTATGTTCCTTCTTTTAGTTTCAACTTAATTTCCATTAGTAAGCTGCTTAGAACCCGAGCATTATCATTGCATTTTAAAGCTGCTTCATGTCTTATACAGGACCCTCACACTTTGAGAATGATTGGTAATGCCAAGGAAGAAAATGGGCTATACGTTATCGAAGCTGAGCATCCAGCGACATCTCTCCTTGGTCCACACCCTTCAGCAAATACACTTCATCTTATACGTAACCAATTTGATCTTTGGCATACCCGTTTAGGACACCTTCCAGCAGCTAAGTTACAGGTTCTGCAGCATGTTTATCCTTCCATTTCCTCCAAATTGGATTCTCACTGTGAGATCTGTCATATGTCTAGACATCGTAGATTACCTTTCCCTAATAGCTCTTCTATAGCTATCAGTTCTTTTGACTTAATACATGTTGATGTATGGGGCAAGTTTCACTTACCTTCCTATGATGGTTTCCAATTCTTCTTGACAGTACTAGATGACTTTACTAGAACTACTTGGGTGTTTTTGATGAAATCTAAGGCTGAAGTAGCTCAATATCTGAATTCTTTTCATGAATATGTTTTGACACAATTTAACAAGCGCATTAAGACAATTCGTACAGATCAAGGTACCGAGTTCATTTTGAAATAATTTTTCCAACAAAAGGGCATCATACATGAACGTAGTTGCATATATACTCCCCAACAAAATGGTAGAGTAGAAAGAAAACATCAGCATTTGTTAAATGTAGCTCGAGCATTGCTAATTCATTCGCATTTACCCCTAATATTCTGGAGTGATTGTGTACTCCATGCTACATATTTGATCAATAGAACACCATCATCTGTTTTGAACAATAAAATGCCATTTGAAGTTTTATACAACAAACCACCCAAGTTAGGACACTTACGGGTCTTTGGTTGCTTGTGTTATGCATCTACAATAGCACAATGTCGAACAAAGTTTGATCCAAGATCAAAGCAATATGTCTTTCTAGGCATACCTTTTGGGGTAAAAGGATACAAACTCTATGATTTACAAAGTCATAGAGTTGTACTGTCAAGAGATGTGGTCTTCCATGAAGACATTTTTCCTTTCCAGAACAGTCACCTATATGACCCATCCATTTACATACCTTATGATCCTAGTTCAATCTCTTTACCACTCACAACTCCCTTGACTGAGGACATTACAGAGCCATTCCACACTTCTCCACATCCTGTAGATACTTCTATCTCTCCTACACAGTCCCCTCCTACAGACAATTCTGCAATTTCCTCTTCCCAGCCTAGTTCTGCAGATATATCAGTCCTCCCTGTTACATTAGCCGACCAGCCAGTTAGAGACATTGATAATGAGATGATTACTGCTTCGGATGCTCAGCTTCGACCCTCTAGGGTCAAAAGGGTCCCGAAACATATTGAAGATTACATATGTAATCTAATACCCGGGCTTGCCAATCATCCTCCAAGTACTGACAGGTCTTCTCCTTACCCTCTATCCTCTTATTTTTCTTTAACTCATTTATCTGCATCTCATAAAGCATTTAGTATCTCATTACTTAGAACATATGAGCCTACCACATATAGTGATGCTTCTGGCCATGAACACTGGATCCAAGCTATGGATAATGAATTGAAGGCATTGGAGGACAATAACACATGGGACTTAGTTCGATTACCCAAAGGAAAGAAATCCATTGGCTGCAAATGGGTTTACAAGGTGAAATACAATGCGGATGGTTCCATTGAAAGACATAAAGCTCGCCTTGTTGCTAAGGGATACACACAAGCATTTGGAATTGATTTCCTAGATACTTTTTCTCCCGTGGCAAAGCTTACGACAGTCAGATTGCTACTAGCACTAGCAGTTAGCAAGAATTGGCAACTCATTCAACTTGATGTTAACAATGCATTCTTAAATGGTGAGCTAGAAGAAGAAGTTTATATGCGGATGCCACCAGGATTATCCGTTTCCGCTACTGATAAAGGGAAAGTCTGCCGTCTCAAGAAGTCATTATACGGTTTAAAGCAAGCTAGCAGGCAATGGTTTGCCAAATTAACAAATGCTTTGTTGCAGGCAGGCTTTATCCAATCCAAATCTGATTATTCTTTATTTACGAAATCTACTGATGAATACTACATTGCAGTACTGGTATATGTTGATGATATTGTGCTCACAGGAAATAATCCATCTGCCATCAACAACATCAAGTCTTACTTGCATAATCAGTTCAAGCTTAAGGATCTTGGTCCTCTTAAATACTTCTTAGGATTGGAAGTAGCTCGACGAGCAGATTGTTTGCATCTTAGTCAGAAGAAATATACCTTACAACTCTTGACAGATACTGGCTACATGGAATGCAAACCAGTGGCTACACCTATGGATTATAATGTTCGCTTAAAGCTCACTGATGGAGTTCCTCTTTCACACACCCCTAGAGCTGCTGCGGCTGCTGCTTCTTTTGATCATTCTGCTACACCTGAAGATCCATATGATCATTCGGTTACCTCTTCTGATGAATTATTCTTTGCAGATCATGATGAAGATGATAACTCCTTATCTCCTGAATGTCCAGCAACATCTTCAACCTACCGCCAGCTAGTTGGACGATTACTTTATCTTACAAATACGAGACCTGACATCAGTTTTTCTGTCCAGCAGTTGAGCCAATTCATGTCTGCTCCCACTGATCTTCATCTTCAAGCAGCCTATAGAGTTCTACGATATCTCAAAGGGCATCCAGGTTTTGGCCTCTCTTTTCCAGTTGACTCTGACTTGAAGCTTAAGGCTTATTGTGATAGTGATTGGGCTACATGTCGTGACACTCGCCGATCAATCACTGGTTACACGGTGTTCTTTGGTTCTGCACTTGTCTCATGGAAATCAAAGAAGCAGAGCACTGTATCATTGTCTTCATCAGAGGCGGAATATCGAGCCTTATCTTCTGTTACCAAGGAATTACAATGGCTGAAATATCTCCTTGATGATCTTCAAATTCCATCTCAAGGGCCAAGTTTGGTGTTCTGTGACAATCAATCTGCTATCTATATTGCGGAAAATCCGGTCTTCCACGAACGTACGAAACATATAGAAATTGATTGCCATTTTGTTCGCGAGAAGATTCAGACTAGATTGCTCAAACTGTTTCATGTCCGAAGTGAAGTCCAACCAGCCGATTTGTTGACCAAGTCCCTGCTCAATCATCGCCATTACTTCTTGTTATCCAAGCTAGGAATGTGTGATATACACCTTCCTGCTTGAGGGGGCGTATTACGAAAATATGGACTTTACTATATATGAGCAAAGCCCAACTAAGCAAGCCCACGAAGGAATAGAGCACCACCCCTGAATATTCCTTTGTTCCTTTTGTAAATAGATGGACACTTGTATATATATTAGCTTTATTGGTAACTGTAGAGATACAAGTGAATATACAAGCTGAGAAATGGATATTTTTCCTCTCACGACCATTTTCCCTAGTTCTTATCCAAATTAATTTCCATCTTCTCCTTTGATTTATCTTCTCCTTCGATCTACCTTCTTCTTCCAAAATTAACATATACCGAATACCAAATTAAAATTTCGGTATTATACCGAAAATACCAAATTTCCCATAAAAAATTGAATCGAGAGCAACACCAAAGCCAAATTACAGTTGATGAACACCAAACACCCATCTACCAAACTGAATCATAGGCAGAAACTAGGACACTAAAGCCAAATTAGTAGTAAGAGATAACAACCCAAAAGATTTTAGATTTAACAAACTCTAATTTGAAAAACCCCCAAATTGGAAACCCTAATTTATTTAGAATAGATACTGAGACTTTGGAGAGAGGTGGGGGCGTCCACGTCGGTGGTAGTGGCGGCGTTGGGTGGTGGGGGCATCCACGTCGGTGGTGGCGGTCACCTCGGGTGGTGGTGGTGGTCGATGTGAGAGATCCAAATCTCTGGAGTCTTTTTTGGAGAGAGATTAAGAGAAGAGAGAGATTAAGAGGAGAGAGACGAGAGCCACGAAAGTGGTTTTAGAATGAATGGGAAAGTAGTTTATATAATAGGTAAAATTTCAGTTTAGTACTTCGGTATTTATCGATATTTTGGTATTATTTCGGTATATACCAAAATTATACCGAATACCGAATTTCACTGAAATTTCTCAAAATTCGATACCGAATTAAATCTCGAATACTGAAATACCGATCCCGAAATCCCGAATACCAAAAAAATATCAAAAATCCCGAATATCGAATACTGTTTGCACACCCTGTCAAAGACAAACGGAAAAGGCTTTTCTTCTTCCCTCCCTCCCTCCTCGCAGCTTCTAACTACCAATCAGTTGCAAGTTCACAACTTCCAATTCCTTGCTTCTCTCTCCTTCAATGGCTTCATCCTACGTAAGTCCTTCTCCTTTCCTCTCTCTTTAGAGTTCGATCTCTCTTGGTGTTCACCTTTTCTGGAATATCCCTTCTTTGGCGGGTGTGGGTGGGGTTCGGGTTGGGTCTCGCCAGATCCCGATCCGACCAATACGCACCGTTTAGGCGCTGTTTGGATGCCAATCGTTAATGGGTCTATCCCAAAATCTGAACTTTATTAGGAACTTAGATTGGGTCTAGGGAGTAGCTGTACGGAGCAGTTAGCCCGTTGATTTGGGGGTTGATCTGATGAGATGGAAGGGCAAGAATGTGGCATTGTGATGCCGGGGTAGTGGATGGATTCGGCGTTTTGGGTTCGGGTTTGTGATTCGATTGTTTCGTGCAATGGTGAGTGGTTTACGTAATGGTTTGGTTTTGTGTTGGACAGGATTCGTGCCCTTCGCTTAAGAACATCCTTCTGTTGGACTCCGAAGGGAAGCGTGTGGCTGTTAAGTACTACTCCGATGATTGGCCTACCAATAACTCCAAGTTAGCGTTCGAGAAGACCTTGTTTGCCAAGACCATGAAGTCAAATGCTCGCACTGAAGGTTTGTGGCGTGCATTCCCTTGTCTCCTCTAGATTAAGGCTTGGTGTTGCTCAAAGGAAACAATAGATTGAGGTCTGGTATTACGTATGATCTACTATGCCAAGTTGTTCATTTCTGTTAGCGTGATTGTATCAATCGCAAAGCAAAGTTGTTGCACCTCTCGGCTGAAGAATAAGAATGCTAGCAGACTTGGCTAGATTTTTCTTGAGTGGTAGTATTTGGATACCTCTTTGTGGGAGGCTTTTTGATAGCTGGAAGTCTGGAACTGTTCCTGTAAAAATCGAGCTCGGAAATTTGCCTGTTCCTTTTTAAGTTCAGATGAATCTGGTATATCCAGGTATTGTATGCCCTTTGATTCATTTCCTTATTGGATGCAGCTGAGATCACAATGTTTGACAGCAACATCGTGATCTACAAATTTGTCCAGGATCTCCACTTCTTCGTGACAGGTGGTGAAGATGAGAATGAACTTGTCTTAGCCGCGGTTCTACAAGGTTTCTTTGATTCTGTTTCCCTTCTTTTAAGGTATTGTGGTCGTAATCCTGTCCTTTGACAGTGCCGTAGCTGGTTCTTATTACTAAAGTAATGGCTTGTCCATGTCTTCCTTGTAGGGGTAATGTGGACAAAAGGGAGGCTCTTGAGAACTTGGATCTGATTTTCTTGTGCCTTGATGAGATTGTTGAGAGAGGGTATGTCATCACTTTGAAAATACACAACTTTTAGGCAGTTAAGCATGGTTTTTAAAGACGCAGTCCGATCGGTTGGATCGTGAATCGGACACAAGAGCGGGTCTTTTTAGGCTTTTGACCGGGGTCTATACTAACCGGACCAAATCTGGTCAGACCGGTCGATTTTGAGGTCCACCCTGACCGGTCGAACCTGGTTAGTACAAAAATGGGCGAAATTAATTTTTTTGGTAGTTTTCGAGGAAAAAAAAGTTGATTTGACAAGTTTATAGAGTAATAAATAAATAAATAAGTAGATTTATAGAGTGGAGAGATAAAAAATTAAGTCTACTTTTTTTATGGAAAATAAGTCTATTTTAACCTACATAGCGCGTTCAAGCTGCCTTTGCAGATGCCATTTACCGCGTTCCCTACAATGTAGATGTACAGTTCTGGTATGCCATTCAAGATGCCGTTATAGATGCCATTGAAGATATAAATGCCATTGAAGATCCCATTGAAGATTCCTTATATGTCCTTCTAAATCAAGATAAAATTAAAGTGGCCATTAAATTTGCCATTAAATATACCATTGACCTTCCCGTTGTCGATCTCTTTGAAGACATTGTAGATTTCTGGTATTTCATTAAAAATGCCAGTGGAGAGATAAAAAATTAAGTCTACTTTTTTTATGGAAAATAAGTCTATTTTAACCTATATATATATATATATATATATATATATATATATATATATATATATATGTATTATTTAAAATATAAAAATATATGTTTGGTCTGATCGGTGATCCGACCGGCCGACTCAGAAAATGGTAGAAATTTCGGGTCGTAACTCCGGGCCGGGTTTTAAAACCATGCAGTTAAGCCAATTTTCTTTTCCCGAATTGGTGATTAGGCATTGGGTATGGTAAGAAACTAGACGGAATATGGAAGTAGTCATCAGATGAGCCGCAAGTTTGATAGCTTAAATGTTTCTGACACCATGGGCATAATACCGTGCAGACTGCGGAGAAAATGAATTTTCCACATTAAGCATGCAACAGACTTTTTTGCACATGACATGTTCCTGTGTATTGTTGTTTCTGTAGGCAAGTGAGTAACATCATGGGTTGTAGAGTTTTCGCAAGTTTTCATTGATCCCCGTCATGGTTGAATATCAATCAATATCCAGCTAGAGCCTCTGATTGTAGGAGAGATAACCACTTGTGTTTTCTACACGAGTCAGAAGCAAGTTTATTTTTCTCTTTGCTTGGAGTATGTAGCCAGCCAGTATCATGCTCCAAAACCGCTGGCTCTCGTCGCTTTTTGGTTCATTTGGGGTGCTCAATAGATCTTATGCTGCTCTTTTCTTTCGCAGCATGATTCTTGAAACGGATGCCAACATCATCGCCGGAAAGGTGGCCGTGCACAGCATGGATCCCAGTGCTCCTTTATCTGAGCAGGTTAGTTCTTTTTTCCCTGATCATACCTGGTTCACCAAAACGGGAGACGTTTCCACTTAAAACCCGCTTGGTTCTACGTATATGCTCTTCTTTCGCAATCTTTTTACTTCATTTCATTGTACCACAAGCCCGTGACTTCCAATGCTCCTCTCTTCTCCTGCAGACGATTGGTCAAGCATTGGCCACCGCCCGCGAACATCTGACAAGAACCCTTTTCCAATGAGTGTCCTTCTGCAGCAGCAGAGATGGGAAATTCTTTCTGTCAATCTTTTCCTATATTCTTTTGTCCCAGCGATTTGCTCATCGAATCCCTATTAACAGATGACAATTTTTGTGTGTACGAATGTTAGTTGTTTCTCTACCAATGTCTCTTTAACCGTATTCCTCGAGGGTTGGCTGATAATGAAAGGCTTTTGGTTTCTGCAATTCTATGATGTTCATCGGCCAAAGTCTGTACGAGCTTTGATTTAGCCAACCTAATATGATACGGTTGTGCGAGTAACAACGAGTCACGTAATCGACTCGTTCTGATACCATGTTAAAAAACTCTTAAGACGTGGATTAAAAGACAACATACATCAATGCTCAAAGGCTTTAAATTCCTACCATATTCACCATCTTTTTGCACGGTCGAATGTTGTTGTCCCACACTTAGAAAACAAAAGTAACAACTGGCATATCTGTCAGACGAAAAGCAATTAGTAAAAGATTGTTCTAATTCGATTTGGAACCTAACTAACAACCGACATGCCGCTCATACGAGAAAGTCAATTAAGGAATGATTGTTTTAATTTGCTTCGAAATATAGGAACATTGTCATTACTTTTGGAAAAAAATATTAACAACTGACATGGAAATCTTTGGTTGAAACAACACCACATATTATGATTTTAATCGGTTTAAAATTCTGTTATATTGTATAATATATTGAATTTGTCTCCTATTTGGTATGTATTGGAATACTTTAACTTTTGCTTGGATTGTCAATAGTAGTATAGGCAAAAATTTAGGTTTGAGGCAAAACTTTGTCTATGATCTATGTATGTCATGTATCTCCTCCACATATTATAGCGATAATCACCTTGGTCATGTGGATATAAGTCCTTCGATCGAACTACGTATATCGTGTGTCATCTATTCTTCCTATCTCTATTATTATTTGTTGCGAGTATTCTAAACATTTGTGTTTATGTTGCTGCTTCTAACTTCATATAGGATAAGGAAACCAACAATTCAATAATTTCCGAGGAGGAACCCCACACATTGCCCCCATAATTAATTATACGACTACTAGTGAATAAATCGGTCACCATCTTAATAAATTTATTTTTTTCCAATTTGGAGAACATCAAAAGTCGTGATCAACTAATATGGCTAAGCAAAGTACAAGTTCCATTTATGGAAGTGTGGCTCTCGTTTTTAATAAAGCAATCACAAATTCAACGAATGTACGCAACTAAAACAGCGTCACATGCCATTATCAATAATCACGGAAGGGGTAACTTAGTTAACGGATCATATGTTATCGGGTTTTGGATTACAACTTTACGAATGAAGCAGATATTATTAAATTTTAAATATGGATTAAAACACGAGCAAATCAGTATGACTTTAAAGTTTCGAATTTGAGTTATTTATAATTTTGTTATAATTCAAAGCTCTACTCGACTCGAAATAGACTATTATCACTTAAGGAGTGTCCGAATACGAACCAGGAGGAACGAGTAGCATGACAACACGTAACCTAAATCTCTCTCCCTATAAGTAGTTATTACTTAACATAGTTAAATATTGTGAGGTACTTGAAAATTAGAGTTCCGTGTTGCACATGTTGTTTTGTTGCATAAGAAACATGCACATATATTAAACAACACTGTTACTTGATAGGAACACTGTTACTTGATAGGAACACTGTTACCATCTTGTATTGAAATATTTATCTGTTGCAATAAATTATGGTTGAACGTCAGAAACGATCTTTAGAACGGGTCCGGAGTGGTCGTCCCAAGAGCGATTCGAACGAAAGAGAGAAAAGATGAAATAGGGGGTGAGAGAGGAGAAAAAAGAGAGTGGGGAGGAGAGATTTTTATTGATAGAGAAAGGAGAAAAACATGAAAAACATAAAAGATAAAATCTACGAAGCTACATAAGATAAAAGCTACGATAAAAACTATGAAGCTAAAGGTTTGATGTGTTATTTTGTGGGTGTCTTCATGCCTATACCTAGCTCTCCTTATATAGATAAAGCTTGCCCCAGCCCCATAGAAAAACCCTAGGCCGTTTTCAACTAGGAAAACTTAACATAGCCTCGGCCTAATAAGGAAAACTTAAACTACTCGAAACTTTCAACCCATATTTGATCCTTTTCTATGCTGAATTTAGAAAAGTCATAAATAACAAAGTTATAGATTTCTGTCTTCTCCTTCTGTGACATTTGGAATCGTATCAATCCAATACTTGAGGAGAAAGTTACGGCATTTTTACCAAAATAGGTTCAGCAGATCCGCGGCCTAATAAGGAAAAAACTTACTCCCGAAAATTCTGACCCAAGTCTGACCTCCTTCTGCGCAGAATTTGGAGAAGTCACAAACTAGAAAGTTCTAGATCTGTGTTTTATCTTTTTGTATCTTTTTTCGTATCAATCGGATACACGAGTAGGAAGATACTGCTATTTTACTGAGATATGGTCAAATAAATCTGAGAATTAATTTTCCGCTCCAACAATGCCCCCCACACGTCAATGTTTTGACGCTAGGAAAAGCGTTGACGTGTATCCGTCCTTGAACACGCAGAAAATTAACTCCACTCAAAAAATAGCCGGCTAAGGCAAGACCGTAAATATGTGGAGAATGTACCATCAAACCGGTCGAGACCTAGCTGTTGTAGGCGTGCAGTTGATCACTCATCTCGAGATATCCATGTGCTCACGGCCTTCTCGCAAAAACTTGATTTAGGCCTACATGGTTGGGTGGGAGCTCTATGTCCTTCATTATAACGACCATACAATTGTTGTTGAAGGTCTTTGAGCTTTTTCCTTTGCTTTTGGATTTTTCGCTCCAACCTTCTTCGTTGAATCTTTGTGAGAGTCGGTCGATGAGACTCCAGACACTTGCCCCCCGAGTGTGGATTTGGCTTTCTTGGCATCTCCTTTCGCATAGGCTTTGTATGATAACTTGGAGACCTTGTAGTCCGATCACTCCTTGTGGGTCGTGTCTCACATGGTTGTTTCTCGGACTGCGAAAGTTCTTCCTTAGGCACCCAAACCTTAAAGGGTTTCTTTTTTTGGAGAACTCCTTGCTCGATTGCCAATTGAGTGACCATGTCTCTCTTAACCCACGCGTACTCAGGCGCCCTTTTTTTGTTGCTGGCCGATTTTGACCATGTGACTTGAGGACATTCCCTGTAATTTGAAACCTTTGATGGCCGAGGTTGAGCTGGCCCATTAGGTTGTTGCTTCACCGTACTCTTGCTTGGTTGAGGAGGAGTTGAACACTTGACTTTATCATCCTTCACCTTCTTTGGCATGAGCAAGTCTTGCCTTTTGGCCGGGATAATTTCGGCCGATGTAGGAGCTTCGACTACAATGTTGCAGCACTCTTCATGCCCCCCGGGTGAGATTGAATTCTGACTGTAGACTTGGCCCCATGTGTCTTTCCGTTGAGTTGGGACAAAATTGGGCAAGCGAAGGTGGCTCACTACTCGTGGACCAAAGTGTGACCAGGATCTCCGCAATAGGTGATTCGGCGGAGGCCCTAAAATTCCCTTTGCTGGTGAAGGCCCAAAGATTCTCTTAGCCGGCGGAGGCCCTAGAATGCCTTTTGTATTTGATACAGCACTTAGGGTTGTCTCAGTTGCCAATGAGACTTGTGTCGGGCATGGCTCTTCCTTTTCCTCAAATGTGGGCCTTGTAGGCTCGATGGCCGTGGTGTCGGCCAACTGTGGACTAGTTGTTTGATCGACCTCTTCAATAAGGGAAAAAGAAGAACGTGTATACCCGGCCGATTCATGTACAACTGCCTCAATACTTGTCTCAGAATTGTGAGATTCAAAAACTATTTGGTCTTCAACTTCGCATACGCCACTTGATACTTCCTCAGTTGTTGATGTAGTCCTTGAATTCTCATTCTTGAAGGGCTTGTATCTTATTGCTCGAAGTTCAGCTCTTAAATCCTCATTACGTTTCATATATTCCTCCAAAAATTTTCTAAATTGCATGCAGAATGCTAGGTGTTCAACACGCTCTCTCTCATAATTATCATTGCTCCCCATAAATCCCTCATAACTTATCATGATTTGAAAAGATAAACCAAAAATTCGTAATCAGCCTACAGAATGACCAATCTTTGGTATTTTAGTTGTATCTTTTCCGTCCAAACTCTGATTAAAGCGATTTTGATATCCTTGGAAAGATAACAGATAGATCTTCAATGTTTCCTGAAATAACCGTCTCCTAATTCGGCCGCGAAAAAGACAAAACGCCTTCCAAAGCCGACTAGACTTTCAATCATACAGATCAATCGATCTTTAATATTTTGGTCTTATCTTCCTGGTACGAACTCCGATTGCGGCGTTCTTAGTATCCACAGAAAGAGGAAACAATGATCTTCAATTTTAGTGAAGAAAGCTTCTTCAGATTCGGCTCCAAAAAGGACCGGAACACCCTCCCAAGTCGGGTGACCTTGCTGGACATCCTCTTTCAGCACAACTTTTTACCAGTTTCATCCCTTTTGAGGAAGGACTCAAAACCGTATGTGAAAACTCATGTGTTGGGATGCAACAATCACTCTTCTTAGACGCCCTCCTTAGTCCCACCGAGCGTGCCAAAAATAATTTGCAATAAATTATGGTAAAACGTCAGAAACGATCTTTAGAACGGGTCCGGAGTGGTCGTCCCAAGAGCGATTCGAACAAAAGGGAGAAAAGATGAAATAGGGGGTGAGAGAGGAGAAAAAAGAGAGTGGGGAGGAGAGATTTTTATTGATAGAGAAAGGAGAAAAACATGAAAAACATGAAAGACAAAATCTACGAAGCTACATAAGATAAAAACTACGATAAAAGCTATGAAGCTAAAGGTTTGATGTGTTATTTTGTGGGTGTCTTCATGCCTGTACCTAGCTCTCCTTATATAGATAAAGCTCACCCTAGCCCCATAGAAAAACCCTAGGCCGTTTTCAACTAGGAAAACTTAACATAGCCTCGGCCTAATAAGGAAAACTTAAACTACTCGAAACTTCCAACCCATATTTGATCCATTTCTATGCTGAATTTGGAAAAGTCATAAATAACAAAGTTATATATTTCTGTCTTCTCCTTCTGTGACATTTAGAATCGTATCAATCCAATACTTGAGGAGAAAGTTACGGCATTTTTACCAAAATAGGTTCAGCAGATCCGCGGCCTAATAAGGAAAAAACTTACTCCCGAAAATTCCGACCCAAGTCTGACCTCCTTCTGCACGGAATTTGGAGAAGTCACAAACTAGAAAGTTCTAGATCTGTGTTTTATCTTTTTGTATCTTTTTGAATCGTATCAATCGGATACACGAGTAGGAAGATACAGCTACTTTACTGAGATATGGTCAAATAAATTCGAGAATTAATTTTCCGCTCCAACATTATCGATTAATTTATATTCGAATCGGATAAAAAAATTTATACTAAGCGCATTTTTCGAAACATCTCGGTACATGCATGAATTTCTGGGACGCACGCACTTAGTCGAAGTAACATGAAGTAAACTTAACTTGGAATGCAATAATAAAAGCATGTCCTTAAACTTAACTTGGAATGCAATAATAAAAGCATGTCCTTCTATGTTTCAGGACATCTGGGTACTCAAGTGTCAGATTCTTCTCAGTGATTGTTGGCTTCGTAAATAGACCGGTCGTTAATGTTTTTCGTTTATATCATTATCCTAATTTATTGGGCTAACAAATCTAAAATTAAGTCGGATAAAAATTTGAAAAATAGCAAAAAATTTTGATGAGTATTTAACCCTGGTACATTTTAAATGTCTTGAACTCGGGACGTGATGAATATAGAACAATGCCCTCATTAGTTGATATAAGTACTAATGGTTATTAATGTTGTAAATGATATAAGTACTAATGGTTATTAATGTTGTAAATGCAAGATATTCCAGGACAAATGAATTGTTGATCTGTATTTATTGGTCACGACTGGATTGACAAATTGGGATTCAAATTCAGTGGAAACATGGGTAATCCCCACTGAAAGGGACAGGGGCAATATTGGAAATATAATAATTAAAATAATTAAAAAATATATCAGCAATAAATACAAGTATGGGAATATTGGTTTCCATTTTCTCGGATATTAGTTTTCATCTTCTATGCTATTGGTTTCATTCTACTATGATATTGGTTTCATTCTACTATGATATTGGTTTCCATCTTCTATGTTATTGGTTTCATTCTACTATGACATTGGTTTCATCCTACTATGAAATTGGTTTCATTCCACCGTGATATTGGTTTTCATCTTCTCCAATATTGGTATCCCATTATAAGTGAAAATATATACCATTTGAATGTATTGGTTTCATTCTTCTCGAATATTGGTATCATCGTTCTAGGATATTGGTATCATTCTACTTTAATATTGGTATCATTCATCTATGATTTTTTGCTAGAATTTTAAGCACTAAGTTCAAACAACAACCAAACACCAACATAAAGTCCCAATCTTTAAATACAAAAGCATCAGAACCACATGAAATCGACCAATCTAGCAATAAACAAAGTCGAAATGGGTCATTTTTTTCGGACCAAATAATCAACGAAAAAGCTGGTGAAAAAAACCCGAAAAAAGGACTAAATAAAAGAGGAAATTCAAGAAAAAACCCAATTAAAAAGGGGGACGGGGAGGAGCAGGGAGGTTTCGGGATCGGGGGGGGAGGGGGGGGGGGGGGGGGGGTTCGGGATCGGGATTGGGGGGGAAAAAAGAAGGGGAAAGGAAAAAGAAAAGAGCGGACCTTTCCCTAGTACGAGAGGACTGGGATTTGGTGTTTCTCATATTTTACTGCGGGTGCCCGGAATTCATGGAATCTCTGGTCTTTCATACCCACCTGGAAAGCATAGCTACTTGGACTCCTGCGCTTGGAAAGGGCGTCTCCACCGCTTGTGCGGGCCCCCGTCAACCCCCTTTTTATAGCAAAGTTCGCTTGACATGCCGCGAATCCTCTTGAAAGAGAGGTTCTCATCGAATTAAATTGATGTCCTTAAGGATGTCATTAAAGATGCTCTTCATTTTTATTTAATACAGAAGTTTTTGCAACTCATAATGAGAATTTTCGATTTGGGAGGTCAGCAGACCTATGAAACGCTTAAATTTTATGTGATTTTGTTAAAAAATATATACTTATTTACTTAGAACATTCATCTTCGGATTCCATTATTCTAATTAGATTCTTACTTTGAGTTGTTGGTTAAGACAACGTTGAAGACTTTGTAGATTTATAAGGATTCAGAAAAAACTGGATCTCCGCCTAAGAAATGAAATAGTTAATGTTGGGGCCATTATTCCCCAGTAGCTCAGCGGCTGGCTTTATATTGGAAATTCGAAGCCGCGGACAGCTAATGCCTTCCACTTATTGTACTCTTCTTTTTATCGTTGGGGCCTCAACATCGACCCTCTCTTACTTAAAACATAGTAATCAAAAAAGTGGGAAACGCAGGTAGAGGGCTGGTCCTTTCCTTATCCCGAGCGAGAGTCTCTGAATGCATCTTCATGTATAAAGCCCGCTGACCCGAACTGAATTAGAAAGATTCTTCCCAAACCTATTTCCTTTTGACGGGAGAGGAGCTGGGCCACCTCGAATGGCGTGAGCTGCATGTATAAAACAAAATGACGGCCGATCATTTTCTATTCAATACGGGTAGGAGAAGACCCCGACTCAAGTCATTCTGCTTCTCACTGACGAACGACTCCAAAAAGCTCTTGATTGATCAATGCGACTGATCCTCGTACCTCCGCCAGCTCGGGCTTACTGGTCCTTGTAAATAGCACTGGAGTGATCTAGTAATATGTTGAGGGTATTTTCGAGTTTTTATCCAAACATACTCATTAGGGTTCCATCAGATCTGTAAAAAAAGAATTTGATCAAATCTAAAGGCCCATATTTAGTCCATACCATGGGGATGATTTTTATGTAGTCCCCCCTGAATCCAAACCCGACAAATTGGGAGCGGATTTGGTCTTCAAAGACCAAATCCAACTAGGACCGTCCTGGACGATTTAATAGTTTACTTAGTTATGATTTAATGGTCTATCCAGTTACGATTTAATAGTTTACCTAGTTATGATTCAATGGTCGGTTTTTTCCTGTCCCAGATAAATCGAGACCGTCCCAGTTATCCAGTTACGATTCAATGGTTTACTCAGTTATTATTCAATTATTTACTCAGTTACGATTCAATAGTTTACCCAATTACGATTCAATGGTTGTGGGCTTTTTTTTATTTTGCCCTCCGTATTTCTGCATTTTTCCAAAATAGTCTCCGCGTGTCCTTCAATAAAAATCCTCCAGCACCCTGCTGGATTTGGCCTCCAGGACCAAATCCGGTCCCACAAAATTGACTAGTAGATGCACCGAATAAGGTTTTTTTCTAAACGAGAAGTCTCCAATCTCTATTACTCAAACATTAGTCCAAGTAGAACACGGACAATGAGACAAATTAATTTATTTCAAGTTATCTAGACAAACATCTAAACATGACGAGATAAAATAGATGCACCAAGTGACAATTAAGTAGAACATATTGGTTTTGGTTAACCATCGAATCAAGCATGATCTGTTAAAATTGTTATACTTAAAATTCGACTATTTGAATACGTTTTATATTATTTGCAAATTTTATTGAGTCTAAATATTTGATCATCGGGAACTTTCCTCATTGGTTAACATCTACCCAAAAATTTCTCAAAAGAAAATTGAAAATTGAATAAAATAAATAGAATGAGTACTATTGAATTTTTTATATATTGAATATAAAGCTAAGATATCCAATGATGTGTTAGTCTTAGTTAACTTATATAAAAATTATGTTAGTATCTTCATAATTAATACAACACTTTAAAAAAAATTATTAATCGATTATCGGCCATTTTACCTGGTGACAGAAGGCGTCATTGCGTTGAAGAATTGACGGAGGCCCAGAGTTCAATCTGTGGTGTAATCATTTTCTAAAAACTTACCTTTAAAAAAATTGTTACTAGACTTCCACACTTATAAACATGCACACCACAGTTGCAACTAGCGATGTATTAATCTCAACACCCTCAACTCGAAATAAATTAATTGGATCAAAATTTGTACGGATTATGAATTTGGTGTTAACAAGTGATAACACGTGTTGTGCAAACAATAACATGTCACGAGATAGACACACTCTAATACCATAATAGAATTCTCATACTCAACATAAAATTTTAAACTAATTAATCAATAAATTTTCAACACGCATAAACAAACCCATCACATTCGCAAATCACGAGAACATCTCAATAGATCCACTATTGCTTATTGATTGAATAAACACTGGTAATTTTTTGAAAGATAAATTTTATACCATGTCAAAATTTAAACCATGGACCTCTATGAAATTATCAACGTCTCGTGCCATTAGACCAATAGATCTTTGGCGTGTAAACCCTCGTACTTATGTCAGTCCTTGTCCGGTCATCTATAATACATACAGCGACACCTTGCCGTACATCAATCACACACCTGGTCTTTTTTTGGGATAATTACTATCATGCCCCTGGTGTTTGGCATATTCGCCTCTCACCCCCTGTCTTTTGAAAATAGATTAAAAACTCCTCATAGTTTGGCAAAATTATACTTTTAGGCCTCTCGCTGACGTCATCAGATATTTTTTCATTTTTTAATCATAGAATTGACAAAAATACCCTTGAAAAAAAAGAGACTTACCTTTAACATCTTCTTCCATCTTCAACCAAACCCAGAAACCTCCTCCACCAAATCTCCTCCTCTCCTCTTCCATTTCAAAAAGTCACAAACCTCCTCCTCCACCAAACCCAGAAACCTCCTCTACCAAATCTCCTCCTCTCATCCTCCATTTCAAAAACCCACAAATCTCCTCCTCCGCCAAACCCTGTAACCTCCTCCACCAAATCTCCTCCTCTCCTCCTCCATTTCAAAAACTCACAAATCTCCTCCTCCACCAACCCTGAAACCTCCTCCACCAAACCCACAAAAAAGGTTTGAGATTTTCAACTTCCTTCCACGAAAATGTAGCCTTTTGAGGTTTATTAGCTAAAGGAAGAAAATAATCTACCAACAAAAAAGAACATGGAAAATTAGAAATAATATCCTTCTTCTTTGTCTCTCTCTCCCCCCACGAAACCAGAGAGAAGGAGCAATATAAATATAACTTTATAACAGAAAAAGGACAAGCCTTTTCAGGAGGAGTGGCATTTTCCGAGATGGGTTTTAGGAAATAAAATAAATTTGGCAAGAAAAATTTGTGGGTCTAGGAGGAGATTTGGTAGAGTTTGAGGATGATGTGAGCCGTGGGTTGAAGATGAGATTTGATTAATTTGTGGGTTGGATTTTTTTTGTTCTTGGTGTTCTTTTTTTTTTCTTGGTGTTCTTGATTTAGGTTGAAGTTGATTCTTGGTGTTCATACTGAGATTTAGAGGATGAAGAAGGTAGATTTTTTTTAATATTTTTTCTAAGGGTATTTTTTTTCATTTCTATGACAAAAAAATAACCAGGGGCTTGAGAGTATAATTCTGTCAAATTAGGGGGAGTTTTTAATCGATTTTCAAACGACAGGGAAGTGAGAAGCGAATATGTCAAACACCTGGGGTCTGACAATAATTTTCTCTTTTCTTTTTGATGATTCACACACCCTGGTCAATACCGACTTTTGGTCGCGTCTTTGAATTTTTATTATTATTTTGCTCCTCCAACTAAATGATTAATTGCCAATTCTCGTCCATCAATTAACAAATATATTTTTGCAGGCATGTAATTAACAATTATACGTATTTATATACGTTGGAATTCCACAAACCAGCGGACTACAGAGTCAACAATTCTGGTTTATTCTCTGGTTGTATCAGACCATGTCAGTTTGGAATCATCGAATTCTGAACTTGCCGGCCAAGTCTGGCTCAGTACGAAGATCAGGGCACTATTTGTCTTTTGGATTCACCATGTTCCAAATTGACATTTGGAATTCCATATTTGCAGCACAGATATTATCAGGTTTTATTTAAAGTGAGTTTTTTAATATTTTTTTTTATTCGTTGATTTGAATCCAAAATATTTTTAAGCGAATCTAACTCTCTTAACACTTAGAATAACTATAATTCGTACTTGAACCAACTGTAATCGGTTTGATCAGAATTGTAATGATTATGTATATGAATGTGGTGTACGATTAATATATTTTTATTTATAAAAGGTGTATGATTAATTTGGTGTTTAAAATATGTCACATCTAGTTGGCCAGCTGATTCTTCATTCGTGGGAGGGAGTGGCGGACCATCATGCAAATTGCACACCCACTATCTTAATTAATTATATATTATCAGATCCCTGACAAATCCATTCCAATATTACATAATTTAACCTTATAGTATTGTGCATAATCTAACAAGCATGTTGTCCTTTCTTAATTATCGGGGTGGGCTTCGTTATTTTTAAATTATAAAATTATTAAAACTTGACTTTGGGTTATCTACACATGACAATTATTATTATTTTCATTTTTAGGAACAACGTTTAATTTAGAATAAAACATATTGAATTACACGTAGTATTTTTTTTCGGAGATTGTATAATTCACATGTATCAAATTCGAAACTTGCAACCTTTAAGGACATCAATTTTTTGGTGCAATGAATTACGCTCACCTGCCTTAAATCTGGTCAGCGTAATTACGATATGTCATCCAATACCCATATTAAACGCCTAATATTAAATATATATATACCCATTTCCTCGCGAAGGAGGACTTTATTAACGAAGAAATCAGTAATTACCAGAATTTAAGTACTGCCGCGTAGGACGAAACGGGCCCCACGCGGTTCCACTGCCAGGTCATATGAAACTTGCAAAATGTACAAGAGTTCACACTTAATTTAAAGCTTTAAACACTTCTGTTTATTTATGGATGGTAAATCTTTCGGTTTTAATGCCAAACTTTTTCCAAAAATATAATCTCCTGCGCCAACTAAATACATTGTTTTAATATCATCTGTTATTTGGACAATTTATTACAGTAGTTGTTAAATATTTGGTCGGACAGTTTTCTCACATTTTACCCAACTTTATATCAGAGTGATATCAAAACAACTCTTTTTTCTATTGACAATTTTTCCTACTGAATTTTTCGGTGATAGGATTCTTAGTGAGATTATCGACTGCAACTCTTTCTTGTACTATTGTACGGGAGAGTCAGCGCTCACTTACGAAGAAGAGCATCGGTGTACATATTACTATATACTACTATATATTACGATATTAATAAAGAAAATTCTTATAAAAAATTATTTATCTAATTCGAACGTGAATTTGTCGTCTCTATTCGTGTTCGGATAACCTGTAATATAAAAAAAAACACAGATTCTTGGAATTTGATTACCGATTCCTTGAAAGAGAGAGAAACATATAAGATAGAGAGGGAGAGAGAGGACTTAAACCCCCTCCTCCCTTCCTTCCCTCCTTCTTTCCCTCTTTCTTGTTCTTTTTTTTTTCCTTCCAGTTTCTCTCTCTCTTTGAAAACCAATAGAAAGTTCTCTCTCTCTCTCTCTCTCTCTCTCTCTCTCTCTCTCTCTCTCTCTAATTGGTTTCTCTGTCTTTGATCCCTGGCCAAGGCCAGCTCCTTGACCAAATCTCCATTAGCCAAAAGGGTCCTCGTTGGTTCTGGCCGAAGATCCCCGAGGCTCCTCATCTCAAGGTTTCCCCTTTGCTTTGTTTATTGGTTTCCCTTTGTTTTTTTTTTGTCGCTTTTGGTTGGAAAAATATGGTGCTTAACGATGTTGGTCCTTGTAGTTTTAGCTGCACATTGGTAAAGTTTCTTTCTTTAATGATAAAGTTGGTGTCTTTTTGTCTCGCATTGTGGCGTTAATGATAAAGTTGTTTGTGGTTCTTTGCTCTTTTCTTGAATTGGGTATTGAGAATTAGCTCGTAGAGGGAAGAATGATAGAGATTTATGATATTTATTCGATGTTCTAATGCCTGGTCATTCTTGTATCATATTTTCCATCAAGTTGGTGATCCTTACCTTGTTGGTTGATTCAGGTGGTGGGGGGAATGGTCGATCAGGCTCGCTCAACGTGTATATGAGCACTAACGTATAAGGGCTTCTCAGCGGATTCTTGTAAGATGACACGAGGTAGGATAAGGGCGAGGCTCAGGCGTGCCCATCTTCACCCTTTCTCGTGCATAAGGCCACATGCCGATGAGGACCAGGAGCCACATTCCTTGCAAGGTCCTGGGTTCTCGAGAATTGTTTACTGCAATGAACCTCTAGTGCACAAGAAGCCTTTGAAATATTGTTCGAATTACATTTCCACCACCAAGTACAATGCGCTCACGTTTGTGCCAAAAGCGCTGTTTGAGCAGTTCCGTAGAGTTGCCAATATCTACTTCCTTTTGGCTGCCATTCTTTCTCTGACACCCGTGGCTCCATTCTCTGCTGTGAGCATGATTTTCCCTTTAGCCTTTGTCGTTGGTGTTAGTATGGCGAAGGAAGCGTTAGAAGATTGGCGGAGGTTCATACAGGATATGAAGGTCAATAACCGTAAAGTTCTTGTTCATAGAGGAGATGGTGTTTTTGAATACAAGCCATGGCAGAGTGTTCGGGTTGGTGACGTGGTAAAAGTGGAGAAGGATCAGTTTTTCCCAGCTGATTTGCTTGTGTTGTCATCAAGCTATGAAGACGGGATCTGTTACGTGGAGACGATGAACTTAGATGGGGAGACAAACCTAAAGATAAAGAGATCCTTGGAGGTGACCTTGCCTTTGGACAGCGATGAGTCATTCTGGAATTTCACTGGAACCCTTAAATGTGAAGACCCAAATCCCAGTCTTTACACCTTTGTCGGTAATCTTGAGTATGATCGTCAAGTTTTTCCGCTTGACCCTAGTCAAATTCTGCTTCGAGATTCAAAACTTAGGAATACAGCCTTCGTCTATGGGGTTGTCATATTCAGTGGCTTTGACAGCAAAGTGATGCAGAACTCAACCAAGTCCCCCTCGAAAAGGAGCAAAATTGAGAAAAAGATGGACAAGATCATATATCTCTTGTTCGGGGTACTGTTGCTGATTTCATTTATTAGTTCAATTGGTTTTGCTGTGGAGATAAAGTATGACATGGCAAAGTGGTGGTATATGGCTCCCTGGAAGCCAGAAACATTGTATGATCCCAGTAAACCTCTTAGCTCGGGGCTAGCACATCTTATCACTGCTCTCATTCTCTATGGGTATCTCATACCCATCTCTCTCTATGTCTCGATTGAAGTCGTCAAGGTCTGCCAAGCAGGTTTCATTGACCAAGACATATTAATGTATGACGAAGAAACTGGAAATACTGCTCAGGCTCGGACGTCAAACTTAAATGAGGAACTGGGTCAAGTTGACACGATCCTGTCTGATAAAACTGGCACATTGACCTGCAATCAGATGGACTTCTTGAAGTGTTCTATTGCTGGTACTTCCTATGGTACACGTTCGAGCGAGGTTGAAATTGCTGCAGCTAAGCAGATGGCGATGGATGTCGAAGAGCAAGTAACACCAACTGGCTCCACTACCAAAAGGGGTGGACAGGGTTCTTGGAACAATGCAACTGAAGCTGCAGAGGAGATCGAACTGGAGACTGTCGTCACTTCCAGAGGTGATAGAGATCCCAAGCCAGCAATAAAGGGGTTTAGCTTTGAGGATGATCGACTCATGGGTGGAAATTGGTTAAATGAGCCCAGCTCAGATGTTATTTTGATGTTCTTTCGGATATTGGCTGTATGTCAATCTGCAGTTCCTGAACTGAATGAAGCAACTGGAAATATTACTTATGAAGCAGAATCTCCAGATGAAGGTGCCTTTCTGGTTGCAGCAAGGGAGTTTGGTTTTGAGTTCACTAAAAGGACACAGTCAAGCGTGGTTATCTGTGAAAGATACCCAAACCCAGGACAAGTGGTTGAAAGGTTGGGAGATGAAATGGAAAGTTATTTTATGATTCCGGGTACTTTGTGTTCTTTCCTGTGACTTCCATACAGTTCGTAATCGTACCTTGGTGATTTTGCAGAGAGTACAAAATACTCAATTTGCTGGAATTTACTAGCAAGAGGAAGAGGATGTCTGTGATTGTGCAGGATCCGGAGGAGCAGATTTTTCTATTTTGCAAAGGTGCTGACAGGTGAGGTTTGGATTAGTGTCTGTTGCATTCACGGGCTATAGCATGTAACCGTTAATCGTCCATATAGTCACCATCATTAAGTCTGGCTAGTTATTTTTTTTTCTTCTCACGGCTTACAGAATGGTTCTTGATGAGTTTTGTAACAACGTGTACCAATCCTTGAATCATGCAGCATTATTTTTGACCGGCTGTCTAAGAATGGAAGAGCTCTTGAGGAACCTACATCTAGACACTTGAATGAATACGGAGATAATGGGTTGCGCACTTTAGCACTTTCTTATAAGAAGCTCGACAAGTCCGAGTACAATGCATGGAACAGTGAGTTTGTCAAAGCTAAAACTTCAATCGGTTCTGATAGAGAGGCAATGCTCGAGCAAGTATCAGATATGATGGAAAAGGATTTGATTCTTGTTGGTGCTACAGCTGTGGAGGACAAACTGCAGAAAGGGGTGAGGATAAGTGTAGTCTTAAGACCAAAGTTTCCTCTTTGTTGATTTTAAGTCATAACCACTTTTTCCTCTTTGTAGGTGCCCCAGTGCATAGATAAGCTTGCACAAGCTGGTCTGAAGTTATGGGTTCTGACAGGGGACAAGGTGGAAACTGCAATTAATATTGGGTCGGTACCTTGCGGATTCTTGCGTAGGCTCTTATTTTTGCATGTGATCTTGGTCGAACTCTAATAGGTCTTCTTTCTGCGATACAGATTTTCCTGCAGTTTGCTTCGCCAGGGCATGAAGCAGATTCATATAACAGCAACTAACACCGAATCGGAGACGAAGCAGGTATATATTACATGGAAATAGCTAGGAACTTATGTGAAATTAATTCCTTTTCATTGTAGATTTTGTTGTCTTTTGTTCCTAAACAGTCGGTCAAAGAGAACATTTTGCTGCAAATTACCAACGCGGTTCAGATGATCAAGCTAGAAAAGGATCCACATGCCGCGTTTGCACTAATCATTGACGGGAAAACTCTATCATATGCTCTAGAGGAGGACATGAAGCATCAGTTCTTGGCATTAGGAGTTGCTTGTGCTTCGGTACTCTGCTGTCGTGTCTCTCCCAAACAGAAGGCACTGGTATGGACCTTACTATTGCCACATTTTTTGGGCACTTGTACAAGTTGGCTTTGGTACTTGAAATGTCGAACCAGTCAATGATTCATTTATCATTTAATTTTATCCTACCCCGAAGGATCTGTAAAGCACTCAACGCTGCAGGTAACCAGGTTAGTGAAACAAGGTACAGGAAAAACCACATTAGCTATAGGAGATGGTGCGAATGACGTAGGAATGATTCAAGAAGCTGATATTGGCGTTGGCATCAGTGGGGTGGAAGGTATGCAGGTTGGTAAATCTATCCGAATCTGACTGTATGAACCTTGTTAACGTTGTCCTTGCTTAATATTTCAATTCTTAGGTAGAATCCAACGATGTCTAGGAAAATGCTTTATAAATTTGGCACACCTCTTTTATGCACCTGAACTCTTATCGATATACAAATGACTGTGCTCAAGTTGTTGGAAGACATAATTGCCCTGTATGTTCTCGCATTTTCTTCCCATGCGAGGTCATGAGTAAAACAAATACAACATAATATACCGGTCCTCGTGCATGCTGCTTAAACGCAGTAAAAACTTACAGAACTGCAATTTCCTTGACAGGCTGTAATGGCTAGTGACTTCTCTATCTCCCAATTTCGGTTTCTGGAAAGACTTCTTGTTGTTCATGGGCACTGGTGCTACAAGAGGATTGCTCAGATGGTAATAATCAAGGCTCCCTACCTCTTACTTGATATATGTGATTGTTATGCTTGCTTTCGCCAACTTCTACACGCACATACGCGAGAGGCACTATGCACTATTACGTCAGCTAGTTCGTACAGAATAAGTGTCTAACTGATCCTCTCTTTTTGTTTACAGATCTGCTATTTCTTCTACAAGAATATAGCATTTGGCCTCACCTTATTTTACTTTGAGGCTTTCACGGGGTTCTCTGGGCAATCAGTTTACGATGACTGGTATATGCTCTTGTTCAACGTCGTTCTAACCTCACTGCCCGTTATTTCTCTCGGGGTGTTTGAGCAGGACGTGTCGTCTGACGTCTGCTTGCAGGTCAGTCTGACTAGCTATGTTTATTTTCGCTCTGGTGATTGATATTTGTCACTACTTTTCTCCTTGAAGGACACTGAATGTCCTTGTTGTCTGTTTGATATCTAGTTCCCGGCATTATACCAACAAGGGCCCAAGAATCTGTTCTTCGACTGGTACAGAATAATTGGGTGGATTTGCAATGGTCTATTTTGCTCCCTTATCATTTTCTTCCTAAGCATAGCCATCTTCTATGACCAAGCATTCCGTTCGGGTGGCCAAACTGCCGACATGTCCGCCGTTGGCACGACTATGTTCTCTTGCATCATATGTGCTGTCAACTTACAGATTTCCCTTATAATGAGCCACTTCACTTGGATACAACACTTCTTCGTCTGGGGCAGCATTGTCGCATGGTTCATGTTTCTCTTGGTTTACGGGATGATCTCGCCGCTCTACTCTGGAAATGCCTACCAAATCCTGGTGGAAGCTCTCGGTCCAGCTCCTCTGTATTGGCTATCCATCATCTTGGTGTCAATCACATGCAACATGCCTTACCTTGCTCACATCTCATTCCAAAGATGCATCAACCCATTGGACCATCACATCATCCAAGAAATCAAGTACTACAAGAAGGACGTCGAGGATCAACGGATGTGGCGACGAGAGCGGTCCAAGGCGAGGCAAGAGACCAAGATTGGATTCTCAGCAAGGGTGGATGCTAAGATCAGGCAGCTCAAAGGGAGGCTGCATAAAAAGCATTCTTCTTTACCTTGGAATAGCAACATTAGTGCTCCCTCTCCATCATGAAACTCCTTCTTGCCTTTTACCTTTTCTTAGGCGGTCTTTTTTCCCTATACATTGTCCTACATTATTCTTTGTCCAGTTAGAATGGGGTTTGGTTCAGGTCCCATCCATTTTGAAGGAGGTATGGAGGCATATGTGTATATAGAACTACTACAATAGTGTTATGGAAAAAACTGAATATAGCTTTTTTTTTGTATACCTCTCGTCTGTCGAGAACGATCGAGCCCTATTTCTCCTAATATATTTTTTCCATCCACAAGATTTGAACTCGACATTTTCTTTAGAAATCTATGTCTCTTACCACTTGTGATATCGGTTGCTTACTTGCATGTCATTTTTATTCTTCTTTTATCTTCTATTTGTATTGTGCTTCGTTTTATCAAAGGAACATATAGGCCTGGCCATGATTACGGTTACGTTTACAGAAATGACGGTTCCATGGTTCCAAAAATATGGAACCAGAATTAGAACGTTCTTACAAGGTTTAGACATGATTTACGGAACCATCATTTACAGCTGAGCTGGTGGTCCAGTTTTTTTTTAATAAAAAAATTCATGGTTTAATTCCAAAATAATCAAAATCTAATTTGGTTCCATGGTTAAGATAGTTCTCTAAAAATCAGAACCATAACTAGAACCTTTCTATAAGGTTCCGCGACAGTTCAAGAAATCCTGATCACGGTTCAAGTTACCGGTCTCAAGACCGCTGGTTGGATAGTTCTATTTGAAGCGTGTTCAGGCCAAGGAGGAACATATAGAGAGATTCTGGCACTAATTTTCTTTTATACCAAACAAAAGAAATTGATGGAACAAAAAATGCCTTAACAATATTCTAAAAATTGATCTTCAAAGTCAAGGCCAAGTGTTTTGAGCCTCGGACATAACTTCTTCCCATTAATCATATCCCACAAGATTGTTTGGTGGTTCCATGACTTAAGCTTTAGTTGATTTATATGAAAGAAAAGATAATACAAAAGTAACTTGTAAGGAGATAACCCTTCTTCTTGAATTCCCTTGTTTGGAAGAGGGATAATAATTAACAATTACTTCCAATTAGAGTGGCCATCTCAGAGAGTGTGTGTGATAAATACTTAAATAGAATAACCATTACTAAACAATAAAAACACAAGAATTGCCGATATGAACAGCTTTCTTCCCAAATGCGCCAATTACTGAACAATTATTCAAAGTCGAAAATTCTATTTTTGTGGTGATTTTGTAGACGAGGAAATAATAAGAGAATTGTATAATAATTCTAACACAAATCTAATTTAATATATTCAACCAACGGAGACTTGGATATTCTCTAAAAATAGATATAGCATATCTTGTAATATACTAATATTCATTTTTTAATTTTTTTTATGATTAAAACTACTCGATACTGGCGCGCGCAGGACACGGGAAGGAAAGTCAAGCCAAGCCATTGACGCGAGGCAACGTCGTTTTGAACGGATTGGGTTAAGGAGAAAAGAAAAGCAAAGCACTGCCAGATGTCCACTTAATAATTGTTACTAACTTTTTTTTCCTGAAGTTGAATAATTGTTGCTAACTTAATCATTACAAAAATAGACGCAGATAATTAAACAAGGGTAAATTATCCTCAGGTTCCTGGTTTATAGTTTTATTATTCGCAGGTTCCTGGTTTTCGAAAATAGTGTATGAGGTCTCTACTTTTTAAGAAAATATTGGTCTGAGGTCCCTAGTCACCGGATTGAAGATTTTCTCTGGAGATTTTTAAGAAAATCAATCTGGTGACTAGTGACCTCATACCAATATTTTTTTAAAAAGCAGGGACCTCATACACTATTTTTGAAAGCCAGAGACCTCTGAGTAATAAAACTATAAACCAGTAACTTAAGGGTAATTTATCCATTAAACAATTAAATTCGAGAAAAAGATACTTTCTTGGTTTGTACCATTTGGTACCCGCACCCACTAGATCGACAAATTCATATTCGAATCGGGCAAGACGCGTCAGACGTTTTCTTAACCAAGTATATTGAATTTTCATGTTTTCTGGTTCAACTGATTGTTGGATTATCATTCCGATTGAATTTTTTGTTAGACCATCGAAACATAATATTGTTAAATATTTATTAATATGAATTTTCCATCTTAAAAAGAATTCTAGTAATTCAAAATTGGATTAGTTATGTGTCGACGACTAATTTAAATAATAATAATAAAGCTAATTTTGTTAGTCCCACCCTCCTCTCCTCCAGCGAGGAAATACTTTCACCAAAATAGGAGGAACACGTTAACCAAAACAACAAACAACAACAGATGAGATCCTCTCTCTCTCTCTCTCTCTCTAAGATGATCTCTAGAGAGAGAAACTAGAGGCTCCTCCTTATCTTCATCCCTCTACCAATTCCCCCTCTTCCATCGTCGCGGATACACTCTCCCTCTCTCTCTCCTCCCTCAAAGTTTTGATCTTTCGTTGCGTGATGGGAGATTAGGGTTTCTTCCCGTCTTTTTTTTTCTCTTGGCTCTAGGGGTTGGAAAATTGGGGGAGGAAATTTCGATTAGGCCTGGAATTGGATGGAGCCGCGTGTTGGGAACAAGTTCCGGCTCGGTCGTAAGATCGGAAGCGGATCCTTCGGGGAGATCTACCTCGGTTTGTTAATTTCTTTTCCCCCATTTGTTTTTATCCGTTTATTTATTTATTTAGAATTCCGTGCTTTTTATGTTGATTTCTTGATATGGGTTTTCTTTTTTTTTTTTGCAGGTACTAATATACAGACGAATGAGGAGGTTGGAATTAAGCTTGTGAGTGTTACCTCTTGCTTTTGATGCTCTTGCTTTTACCATGATTTTATGTCGATTGAGTTGGATTTTCCGGGTTTTATAGCTGAATTGGTGATTGCTCGAGGTCCTTTTTTGTTTTTTTTTCTCGTGGTTTTGTGATTTAGTTGCCCTGTGTTTGGTTCTTTAAAATGCTGAATTCTACCTGTTAGCTTGTGGTCTGTGGTTTTGCTGTTTGAGGAATTGGGTTGCGAAGATAAAGACAGCGTAGTTCTGTTGAGTTTAGAGCATGGCGAGTTTGTTCTGTGCTAAGTATTATGATTTTTGTAAATCTCGTGGAAATAGGACATTGCTGATTGCACTCTGGGTCACAGCGCAGGGGTTATTCGTCAAATCATTGTTGTTTACGGCCTTCGGGGTTCTCCGCTTAGGTCAGTTGGCTGAAAGCTTTCGTGTTGTAGTATGACCAAATAGCTTGTGCCTTCAGGGTTCTCTGCTTAGGTCAGTTGGCTGAAAGCTTTGGTGTTGTAGTATGACCAAATGGCTTGTGCCCATCTTCTTACAATTGCAAAGTGAGATTGGAGTAGCAAGCTACTTGATGCATTTGGCCAGCCATTATATCAGCATTGTTCAATTTGGTGTACTGGTCCTTGTTGCTGGAGAAACGTTGTGAATATGTAGCAGTTGTAGCTTGTAAAAGAGTTGTTGAAGCTCTATTAGTTACAAAAAGGGATGTCAGTCTCCATATCCTCTGTATTTCTTTTCCATCTTATTAGATTTTTGTATCACTGTGACTGTAACCATTGAAATGACGATGATGATTATTTTGACTATACTTTCTCTCATTCAGGAAAACGTGAAGACAAAACATCCACAATTACTTTATGAATCAAAGTTGTACAAGATTCTACAAGGAGGAAGTAAGTAATTTATTATCCAATTCTCAAGTAATTTCTTTTGCATATGTTTTTTTCTTTTCCTTTTGCCCCCTGTATTCTTCTAAACCTATTTTTGTCGTCAATTTGTTATTTCAACAGCTGGAATCCTTAATGTGAGATGGTTTGGTGTCGAGGGAGATTATAATGTTCTTGTCATGGATTTGTTGGGACCTAGTCTTGAAGACTTATTCAACTTCTGTAGTAGAAAATTGTCCCTGAAGACTGTCCTGATGCTTGCGGATCAGATGGTAGGTGCCCATTGATGTCATACCATTTTACTGTCCCGTTTTGTGTTGGTTTTTTTTATCTAAAATCCCAACTGTATTATGCTTACAGATAAATCGGGTTGAGTTTGTGCATTCCAAATCATTTTTGCACCGAGATATCAAGCCGGACAATTTTCTCATGGGTCTTGGCAGGCGTGCTAACCAGGTTTATGATTGATGCATGCTTTATGTACTGTGCCAGTCTTAGTTTACCTGTGTAATGTGTATCCATCTTACTGATTTTGGCTAATTCAGGTCTACATCATTGATTTTGGTCTGGCTAAGAAGTATAGGGACAGTTCAACTCATCAGCATATTCCTTACAGGTCAATCTCTTAACTTTGAAGTGTGGAGTTTTTTTTGAGACATCTGAAGGAATCTCACTGGCCTGGCAAAGTTCTATGCTCGAACGTCTGCAATATCATAACCAATTCATGCTTGAATTGGTTATTTTCGTTTCTTGTATTTGATGCTGACTTTAACATCTTAATTGCAGAGAAAACAAGAATTTGACTGGCACTGCAAGATATGCCAGCATGAACACTCACCTTGGAATAGGTAGGATTCTTTCTGAATTCTCTTTGCCTCTGAAAAATCTGTACAACAGAAAACTGCATCCTAAATTTTATTCTGTTTTTCCAGAACAAAGCCGAAGAGATGACTTGGAGTCACTGGGATATGTTCTTATGTACTTTTTAAGAGGAAGGTGAATTTAAAATCACCTGTCACTCCTCCTTCTCTCAGTTGCTGCCTATCTAGTTAAGTTATAACCCAAAGTATCTCTAGTCTTCCTTGGCAGGGTCTAAAAGCAGGAACAAAGAAGCAAAAGTATGAAAAGATCAGTGAAAAGAAAGTGTCAACTTCCATAGAGGTAGAAGCTCACGTCTCACCTTTTCTCTTGTACTTTTGATACGATTTCATCTTTAAGTAACTGATACTAATCATTACTTACTGTTTCTTTTCTCAGGCCTTATGTCGAGGATACCCCACAGAATTTGCGTCCTATTTTCATTACTGTCGTTCTTTGCGTTTTGATGATAAACCTGATTATGCCTATCTGAAACGACTGTTCAGAGATCTTTTCATACGCGAAGGTTTGTACTTGGCTGCTGATTGTTTATTAGTTTGGTGATGTTGAATTAATCAATTTCCTACTTGATTATGAATATTAATAGTCCGTGGCCTGCTTTTTCCTGTTTCCAGGATTTCAGTTTGACTATGTCTTTGATTGGACAATTTTGAAGTATCAGCAGTCACAGATTGCTAACCCCCCAACTCGTGGATCAGTAAGTTTTCTTCCTTGCGCTCATTAATGTGGAGCATGTACATTGGTCATGGTAAATTGCTCTTAACACCAGCATCACTTAGGTTATAGACTAAAATTTCCATCTATTTTTCTTTTGTAGGCCCCTGCTGCTGGACCCAGCTCTGGAATGCCCCCAGCTGTTGGTACTGTTGATAGACCATCGGGTGCTTTTCTCCGCTTAAGGCTTCTAAAATTTGTATGTTTTTTCAAACCATTTCTTTTGATACTTTGTTGTCTAAGCTTGGGTGTTTTACTTGATTGCAGGTGGGGAACATGGTCCACCTGGTTGGTCTGCAATGGATGCATCTAGAAGGAGAACCTCGGGGCCACTTGCTAACTCAGGGAATCTATCTAAACAAAAAAGTCCTGTTACAAATGACCTATCTGTATCAAAAGATGTTGCGGTGAGCTCCTTCTCTGTGAATCAGATTGGCCGGGATGACTGTGCATATGCTCTCTGCTTTTTTGTTGGACAGTGATTTTTTTGCATTATAAAGCTATTACTCTAGTTCATCAAGTCAACCTCAATTGATGATCATCTTTCCCCTAATAAAATTGTTGATCATCTTTACGAACATAAATAGCTGGATTTGAGTGCTTTTTCACGGATATATCTAACACAAGATTCCTTATTCTAGCCCCTTGCTGTGGTTCTCAATGTATGCATTACCGGAAAAGGCCTTGTTATGGAGTGCTTCATCCATGTGACAATGTGTTCATATAACAACCTGAACTTTAACCTGTGAATTCTACAGTTATCCAGCTCAAGCTTTTTGCGGACTAGTGGATCTGCAAGGCGGCCTGCTGTCTCCAGTAGTCGTGATGCGGCCCTTTTTGCTAGTGATTCTGATCCTTCCCGTGCTCGCACCACAGATGTCAGCCCTGCCGCTCACCAGAAAATTTCTGGTGGCCAAAGAAGTTCACCTGTTGTATCTTCGGACCAGAGGCATTCATCATCCGGTAGAAATGCGCCAAATGTGAGGACCTTTGATTCAGTTCTCCGTGGTATCGAGAGCTTAAACTGCAACGGAGAAGAAAGGTTGCAGTATTAAACCGAAGCAACAAATCCGCATATCCAAATCTGTAAATCTCAAAGATGGAATCCCGTACTTTCTCCTCCCCCGAGCGAAGGTGTTCGTTTCCTCGTTAATGGTCACTTGCTAAACGGAGCAAGCGTGGAACAATTCTCTCTCTCTCCTTTTTGCCAAGTTCCAATACCTGATGTAATATAATTCCACTGTCACACGTATGTTATTAGTTGACCAGATATCGTTAGATCCGGGTTTCCAAGATTGTGCTGAATTACGCTGTACTATGAGAAGATAGTATTGTTTAGTTGAAATATTTTCGTATTGTAAAACTCAGGCTGAAACTTTTGCCCATTGGCTCTAGTGTCAAGTCAATGGATTGTTTTCTATTAGTCTCATATGCAAGATGTTTTCATGGTAGAGAGATGCTGCCTATGAAGATCCTGAAGAATTGAACCCAATAACCAAGATTTCTTCTTTTTGGAATTGTGTGTCATTCAAGACATGGAAGCCTGGTGGGATTCGAGAGCGTAATTGGATAACCAATTCGCAACTCGATTCATATCTCAAAAGCAATGTTGGTTGGACCTCAATTTGCCATTTTTGACGGGCGAGATTTTGATAATTAATCACGAGTGACGATAATGTTTTGCTATGCCCTCGGCTCGATAATGAGTTTTTTTTACTAGGGTACTAGTTTGGCATAGCAACTCTTTTAACACCTTTTTGGTTTGCTTAGGTGATATAGACCATGTTGAGCCACCAAGAAGTTGTCGGCAGGTGCAACATGGCGATATCAGATGTGAACAATCAGCAATCAGACTTAAAGTTGGTTGAAAGGTTATGGCATCCCTGATGATGTAGGTCTTCTGTTCTATGAAAATGCCATGGATGTGGTTTTTATCAGGCACAGGAGTATGATCATATGATGATACTCAGCTGTTATCTTATTTGTTATGGGTTGGATATAGAGGTTCTAACATGGTATTAGGGTAAATTGTTCTATACGAGACTTGTGACCTGTTGTGCTCACATGACTCTTTTAAAAGCACAAGAGGGAGGGAGTGTCAAGCGTGTGCAAACTTCAGCTCGTCTGTGCAAATTTTAACCGGATGAGTTTTGTTGGACCCAATTTTCAAGTATGGAAAATTCATCAACTTATTAAGGTTATGAGTTGGATACGAAAATTCTACGAGTTAGAGCAATTTTCATTAATGGGCTCATGATAGTACGATGATGGCCCCTCTGCTGATCGTGCAATGCAGACTGTCACTTGCCATTTTCTTGAAAGAGATAAGAAATGACTTCAACCACTCACAATTTCCAATCTCTCTCTTCTGTGCTTTGAACTTATGATGACAATTTTGCCCACCCAACTCAACCCCAATTCTGGGAAATCGGTTGCCAAATAATCTGAAATAGGATTGAAAAAATAATAATCATAGATCTAAAATTTGCTTGAGTTTAAGACTCATCAAAGGATTATATGCTGTAGTTAATATCTTCAGCCCCAAAACAGAGACAAAAATGGAAGAGATTCTTCACAATCTGACCCATCATTTCCTCAGATCCTGACTAGACTCCTCAATTATAGGCCTATACACATATGAATCACAACTCAAAAACACTTTGGAAAGCTACTAAACCATTTACCGGTTTTTAACCCAAAAAAGAAAACCAATTAGCCGTTGTTCTAGTTTAACAATGTCTCGAATTCGAGCCATTGGAAACGTAACAGTCTTAGAACTTTGCCAACTTTCAAAGGTACTACTCCGACCCGAATCTGAATTAGTAGTCGGTACAATAGGTCGGATAGCGGACGGATTAAACCAAAAAGCTATCAAACCATCTTTTCATAAATCCCATTAGAGAAGAACTAGAAAGCTTCAACAAGATGGGCTAATTTAAAAGTAAAGTAAAAGCTCAAAGTTATTATTATTATTAATAATATATAAGATCACTTCCAGCCATAGACAACTTGGGAGTAAGTCTCCTTGACCCACCTAAAGCTCTTCCTAAAAGAACCCTTCATCTTCCCCTCCACAGAATATGCCTTGTACCCAGCAACCCTCTTCTTCCTCTGGAGCTCTGGGTCACTAAAGCTCCAACCTTTAGCCGAGGATGACCCTCGCAAATTGCTTCCTTTGTTCTTGATCTTCAATTCCTTGTCCAGCTGCTGAGCTGGCTGCCTCATCCCTCCTCCTCCATAGTTGTTGACACTGTAGGACCTCAGCTCTTGCATGCTTGTGGGGCCTGCCCTGTTGGTGTCTGCTCCTCCATCTCTGTAGGACTGGGATCTGAAGTCCTCCATTGGGATTTGGAAAGTGGAGGAAGGAAGGAGGAGTTTATTGCATGAAGTTGGATGTTGAAATGTTCAAGGTCATTGACTAGAGAGAGATGAGATATTATATATCATATGACAAGTATGGTTTTTTTTCCTCTTGTTTATACTATTACTACCTCTCTCGTATCGAATATTTAGTAAATTGACTAATATAATTTTGAATCAGATGAGATTTTGAGAGGTAGTAAAGATTGTTGAATAAATATTTAACATTGATGTGTTTCTAAAGACTCGAACTAAAAATATGTTAATTAAATTATAACAATTTTATCACCGATTGATCTAAATATTTTCATGGCTATTTTGGTTGCTTGTGTTTGAGGTTTATGACCTTTCCAAAAAATTATATTTGACTTTTTACCTATGTGAATCTTTTTGGGTCATCCATCTTCTATTTATATCCTCACAAACCAACCTTCTATTTACATAAATATATCAATTAACAATTTATTATGTCAAGGTCTGTGAAAGAATTGTACTTTGTTTCATACTATTTTATTTTTGTTGGAGAATTTCGAAATGTGAAAACTCATTTGTTTCTGTTTTTTATATATGTCTTTTGTTATTTTTAGGTTCATGCCACATATATTATCTACTAAATCGACTAATCTTGATTTCAGTCGAGAAAAATTATTAAATAATACATAGCTTTTCTAACAAATTATTAATGTTGTTGTATGTACAAGTATATTTAGTTATATGACTCCTCACTTGTTTTACTAGACTTAGTTATTTTTTGTGGTGTTTTATTTGCGGGAACATCTCAACTTGCTCCTAATTTGGCTTTTGTTATTGTTGGTGCTATTACTCTCTCTTTGGCTTCAATACTTCTTGTCGGTGACGATATTATACCAACTCAATTATAACGCTAACTTCTAGTGGGGATTTTGTAATAGGCAGAATATATAATTTTATTAAAGTACGATAGACTCTATGAAAATTGTGTATTGTTTTAATGCTTGATTTCCATGGTTGAACGGTTCAATTATAGAATTTTCTGCATCATTTTTTAATACAATATATTATTTTTTATATTCTTAAAAATATTTTTGTTGTTTATTAGAATTAGTGAATGACGTTTTTGGTATTCGTTCATTTATTTATTTTTTGAAGGAATTTTTTTTATAGGTATTCGTTCATTTATGGGTTTGCCTAATTTTGCACGACGCAGCCGCTAGCTGTGGTATCGTCCTTGATGGGCTACTGCCACGTGTTAATTTGATTTGACTGGTTTTAACGTGGCAAACAAAATGTTGGTACAAATTTATAGAATCTAGATTTTCTTGTATACATTTGAAGAACTATATAATTGGCGAGAGTAATTTTTTTTAGAATCTATCTAATATCTAAATATTTATTTGGTCAAGAAATACAGATTTAAGTTGGGTCAAATTCTCATTATCAGATCTAAGCAATGGTACATTTTTAAGTTCCAATTTAAAACTTCAAAATTTCTTAGTTAATTTACCAAACTTTACGAGATGCTACATTAGTTACTATTTGTAAAAATAACAGTTGCATACCCTATGGTAAATAACAAAAATTTTAAAATCCCCTAATCATAATGGTGGTAAGATCCAATGTATATATACATCGGTCAAGTGATGTGACCATTCATGGGACCCAGCCACTATCATCATGGGTAGCGTGGTTTTATTACATCAAACCATGAAAAGATCATAGCTGTCGTCAGTCAATCTGCAATTATATATATTTTTGTGTGTGTAACGATGTGCAATTATAATAGATGGTTCCAAATAATCTGTCCATTTATTTATCTAAAAAAATATATATGTTTCCGTTTTTCTTGTAATGGAGGGCTTGTCGCGATCCCATCGATTTCCGCCGGTAATGCTGTTATTGCAATTTTTTATACCACTTAATATCTGATATTTAATATGTTGATTAATTCAAATTTGAGTGAAAACATAAGAAAATGACAATCTCACGACATATATTTAGTGTATTCAGTTGAACTTTGTTGTTGCATTTATTGTATTCATCTGTCCATTTCTATTTATTTATTTTTATGTGTTTAGAGAATAAATATTGGCAGCTAAGTTCGAAAGAAAAAAGAGTGATTTGTTTGTAGTGATAAAATTCTCATTATCAAATTTTTAAACAGATAATAAGTAAAGATTATTTGTTACAACAACCATCTACTACTACCAATTAACTCCAAATTATTTACATTTCATATATATATATATATATATATATATATTCCTTATTTTTTAAATCCAAATCAGGTGTACCATAAGAAGAAATCATGGGAGACTTGTCTCCAAGAACACATGTTGCACATGTATGTCTCTATCACTAGTACTCAATTAACAATTTAAAAATTCGCAAGTACCACTAACCTTATTTCAGATGGAAAAACCAGTCAGTGATCCCAAGAGTAGATGCCATGAGCTAGTAGTAACTAAAGATGTTATCGAAAAAGATTTCTCTCAATTTTGTATAAAAACAGATTTTTTGTAGCACTCCAACCGGTCGGACCGCGCTTCTTAGAACAATACTTGGAAGCAACATCAAAGGAGAAGAACGTGCAATGGGAACAAGTTCACAGGGAATTAGATTAGCTAACTACATAGTTCACAAGGCTAATATTTTAAACAAAATGTCATATAATAAAAAGCCCAGCGGGTGAATTTCTTCACCCGGCAAACAGTGAAGCAAAACCCATGTAGGATCCAAACAGTCAGATGTCTACAAAAAAAATCAAATTAAGACTCTAAAAGACCAAATTAAGAAAGATGGACAAAAGATAATAGATAAGAAGAAGACAACACGTTAACTAAATAGTACTTGCAAAACAAGAGAAACCTTTTCTCTCGGATAGGTACCCAAAAAATCTATCTCCTCACAGGAGATCGGCCACGTTCGATGGCAGCTCCTCGATGACAACGTTGTAGAACCTCTGGATATCATACAGCATTCTCTCGTCGTCCTTGGTCACAAAGTTGATGGCAACACCCTTTCTTCCAAACCGACCACCACGACCGATACGATGAAGGTAGTTCTCCGGTTGAGTCGGCAGATCGTAGTTAATGACGAGGGAAACTTGCTGCACATCAATACCACGGGCAAGGAGGTCCGTGGTGATAAGAACACGAGATGAGCCAGAACGGAACTCACGCATGATGATGTCACGGGTGTTCTGATCCATATCTCCATGTGTGGCTGAGACGGTATGGTCACGGCTTCTCATCTTGTCGGTCAGCCAGTCAACCTTGCGCCTTGTGTTGACAAAAATGACACTCTGGGTGATGGCCAGGGTTTCGTAAAGATCACAGAGGGTTTCAAGCTTCCAGTCCTCCTTCTCAACATTGACATAAAACTGCTTGATACCCTCCAGGGTGAGCTCATCACGCTTAACCAAGATCCTGACAGGCTTGTTCATGAACTTCCTGGTGATTTCAAGAGCTTCTGGTGGCATGGTTGCAGAGAACACTCCAATTTGAACTTTTGAAGGCAGCAACTGGAAGATGTCATAAATCTGACGACGAGAAGCCATTGCACATTGTAATAAAAATGGAAGCAACAGAAGTTTCTTAGTTCGAACCATAAACAGTAGAGGAATTTTCAAAGTGTACCTGATCCTTGAAACCTCGTGAAAGCATCTCATCTGCCTCATCCAATACAAACATGCGAATGCAATCAGGACGAAGAGATTGCCTCCTAAGCATGTCAAAGACACGACCAGGTGTGCCAACAACGACATGAACACCAGCTTGCAGGATGCGTTGATCCTCACGGACGCTTGTCCCACCAACACAAGCATGAACCTTCACACCCAGATAATCACCAAGTGCACGCATAACCTTTTCAATCTGCTGAGCAAGCTCCCTAGTTGGAGCCAAAACCAACGCTTGGCACTGGACAAGACCATAGTCCAGTTGCTGGAGAATCCCAGAGCAGAAGGTTGCTGTCTTTCCAGTTCCAGACTGGGCTTGCTGAATGACATCAAGTCCCTTGCAGAACGGGACAATTCCCCTTTGCTGGATAGCAGAGGGCTTCTCAAAACCTTGAAAAGAATTTCAGACCAAGAAAATCAGAATAGCTCGGAATAAGAGAATCAGCAGGAAGATATGCTTGCTAGCTCTGCAAGGACGACAACAAAATATTTGCAGGGATATTGTTTTGAGACTCCAAAATTGAGACCGTCCATCTTAGATTTTCAAAATGGAACCACATCAAAAAAACATATGAAATCCAGAAAACCTATCTTTCTAATGACAGGTGTGTAAAGCCAATATGTACCTACCATAGGCATAAATGCCCCTCAAAAGATTCTCCTGTAATCCCATGGAATCAAAGCTCTCAAAAACCTCTTCGTATGGGGTGAAGAAATCTTGTCCTTCAGTTGAGAGACTACAGTAAAGCAGAAGTAGGATTAGTATTGAAATATTAACAATAAAATTCAAAGCAATGACATTACTTACACTTCGGTCATTTTGGCATCATACTGCTTAGCATCAAACTGTGATCCTTCTGGAGCCTGTCCCGCCATGACTGCACCATAAATAAAGTTTGAGCTTAAAGATGTTTTACAAGATGGTATGAAAAGAAAGCCCATCTAACAATTGTCCAATCAGAAAAGAAAATTCTAACTCATCAAGTCTATGTGTCAAATTCCAACTTGAATTGCATCAAATGAAAAAAATGAATAAAACAAGAGAATTTCAAGCTTGCAGTTGAAGGGCAAAAGTTGTTGGAAAAAATGTCTCGGAAGTGCCAAACTTGCAAACCACACAACGAAAGGTTTACAGGTATTAAAACTTCGAACTTGATATTTGGAGAAGATGTCCAAGGGGTCTTTAGAAGTCTGGTATTCTATAATCACCACCAGATCCTAGCTTGCCCACTTCCCCGAGCTTTGGGATCAGTTAACAACCACAAAGCGAGATGGCCATCAAACGAGCAAAGAACAATCAATCGTTGCACCAATTTATCATGTAATATCAGACGGTCCAACCAATAGCAAATCAGAGTGTCACATCAACATAACCAAAGTAACAAAATTGAGCAATGGACCAGTGAGCCATAACAACGCATAATCCCTCTTCGTAACTGAGGCAATTTGAATGCGGCAAAGCAAATCTTCAGACATATTTAGCTTATCTTCATCCATACAAGAAATTGCAGCCTACCTATATATACGTACACCAACACCATACCATAACAATAACAAACAAAAACAAGGATATAAAACTGGGTCTGCACGAACGCAAACCAAGCAACCAAAAGGCTAAACCATAATCTTCACAAAACTACCTAAAGCATTCATTTTCGGGACAACAAACAACACAAAGATCAAATCTTTACAAAAAATACAGACCCAACACAGAAAACCAAGATCCCAGAATACCCCACTAAATAACCAGACCAAATCACACATCAGCAGAATCCTTTCTCTAGCGTAAATAAATAAGAACACCCACAAAAAAAACCGCAAAAAAATCATAAAAATCCAATCTTTAACCACCAGGATCCAAAAACAACACAACCCAGATAGTCACTAAGCACACAGAACAAAACCCAGAAGCCATAAAGTCTAAAGATAAGATCTTTGAGCGATAGGGAAAAAGAGGGGACCTGCAAAATCGATTGGAAGCTGGAGAGAGTGAAAAGGAAAGGGAGGAGTTGGAGCCGATTTGGAGAGAGAGAGAGAGAGAGAGAGGAATTAGGGTTTCAACTGAGAATAGTCCCAAACTCCTCGGATCTGCGCCGTGGAGTCTGAAGAAGGAAAATTGATAGGGAAGTTGTGGGAACGGAGGCTGTGTTCGTGTCTTTTATATGTTAGGTTTTTTCTTTGGTCTCTTTTTTGGTGCTTGTTGTAATCTCTGGAAAACCCTTTCTCATGTCCACTGGAATTCCCGTTTTGCCCCTGGTCTTTTGGCCCTCTCCAAGGGCATAATAGGGCTTTCGGCTTTTTGGGCTGATGATATATTATTCTCTGCTTTTTGATGTTCTCTTAACCACTAAGTCTCCTCCTACAAGGAATTGTGCTTTGAACCAAAGAATTTAGCTCACTTTAAGCTACCTATTTGGAAGAGACTTCAATGTACTAGTCCTTTAATTGCAATTATTATTTTTTTATACTCAAATTGTATAGAGTAGTTATATTCAATATTTTATTCAAATTGAAATCTGGTTAATTATTAGTTACGAGGATCCCCGTTAAACATTCATCGACGAATTCGTAAGTTCAATTGCTATTAGAAAATAGTCCAATAAAGCCACTAAAATTCGCTCCATATTAATGAAATCTGATCGTCCATACATAACATAATAAATTGGTGTGGTGTTGTCCTATCATAATTAGGAGAAGTAAAAGACAAACATTACTTATTGAGACTTTCATTAAAAATTTGATTTATGGATAGAATCAAATAGATAATACAGGAAAAAATATATTTGGTTATAGTGGCAAATCGTGCCGAGACAGATTATTTGAAACTTGGACCTGGGCCCAATTATGTTCTCAGACCTGACCCATGTTCCAAACTTGGAAGCCCATCTTACGTGGCCCCGTTTGTAAGAAAGCTCAAGCCACGTGTACTCCTGGTCAGATGAGACTAAAGAAAACATTTTTTTACAACTGTAACTTAAGAGAGGATTTCTCCTTCAAATACTAATTGAATCAAGTAGCTATCTTTTTTTATTTCATTAGATATCTTAATAGCATATAAATATGATGTTTTATAAGCATACACTTTCACCTCTCCAAAAGTTGACCATATACATCTCAAAATTCCAGTTTACTATTTAGAATTAATTCGACCGATCGAAGCGACTTAAAAAAGTGATCATTTAAAAAAATATTGATTTAGATGTATTGATATCTAATATAAAAGAACTAACAAATAATGAATTATTTTAGATTAATTAAGAGAAGTGGATTTCATGCTCACAATAACATATCTTTGACAAAAAAAATTCATATATCAAATGTCCTACTATATTCGAATTTGAATTAGTTTATCGGTGATTAATTAAGAGACCTATGCAATGAACTTACAAAGATACACACGTGACGCACCTATCCATTAGATACACCTTCCCTTCCACGTTCCAAACCAACCCGAATTAGAGCTCGTCAGCCTTCAGTTCGCCATAATATTAATTTTCTTCCCAAAAGGCCACCATAAAAAAGCACAAAATTAACATGTCATCTTACTAAAAAATTGACATGTCATCCTAAAAAGAACATCCGCATCCACTATTTAGAAAAGAAATTGTCAAATTTACTTTGGTACTATGTAAATTCAGTGCATCAATGTGGTAACAATAATTTCATTAGGTGATGGTATTTGTCTTCTTTAACCAATGTTAGGAAGAAATATTTCGAACTCTTATAAAATTGTAAATTTGGGGAAAAAAAACTAAAAATCCAGTAAAAGCAAGTGGAAAAAACCATAAGGAGTCTTTAACAAAAAATACCACAATTAAACCAATAAAAAAAAAGCAACTCCAAATACAAAATAAAGTTTCGAGTTTGAGTGTTTGAAAACACGCTAATAACATTAAAAAATAGTGAAGGAAAAGTCAAATAGGAGATCTGTGACTAACCCCCCATTATATGCGCGAAGCGACCATTGGCGGCCCTAAAAAGCTCCAATCTTTATTTCCTTTTTTCTCAGTACCAAAAGGGGGAATTGCCCTTTTCTCCTCGCTGTTGTCCCCTGGGTGTTTGGAACTGTTCTAGTTGAGGAGCGGACGGTCTGATATGGCTTCCCGTATAATCAGCCACTCGAGAAAGGTAAACACTTGAAAGATTCTGTTCTTTTCCGGGTAAAATTCTGTTCTTTATCGCTTGAAAGATGCAGTTTTGCTTTGGCCCCCTTTCTTTCTGGTCGTGTTTGGGATCTGGGTTGCCTTCGGATCTTGATTCTGTGGTTGTTTGGACTGATGGGTCGGATTTAGTTGCTGGCCTTGTGTGTTTTATATGGTTGTTATGTTTGTTTGCTCTTGTATTGCAATGGGATCCCACGTTTGGGAAGCGAGAGATTGGTGATCATGGCTGCAGTGTGATCGAATTTGCTGGTTTATGTATTGTGGTGTTTGTTTAGCTACTCGAGGATTTGATACTCTTGGAAGAATGATTGGCCTATCCCTCGAGTGAGTTGCATGTTTATTTGTACTCGAAGAACAGATATCGACCAAGCTGACGTACTAATACTTGCATTCGTGTGCTTGATTGTATTGATCCTAGCATGCCTCTGTGCTCTGTCCTATGGGATATTCGTCATGGCATTTGTCTCGCGATAGATTTTCTCCCTGTCAATGGTGTTCAATATTTAGTTTCCAGATCATGGTAATCTTATGCCCACATACTAAAATAGTTTGTTGGGTTTTGGTTTGCTTCAGTTAAGAACTGTTCCAAACTTGCTGCCACGGGAACATGCCAGTTTGGCTCGATGCTTTTCAAGCGGCAGTCACTCCTTCGCATCAAGACGAGAAGGTAATTTTAACAGCCATTGGACAACGGAAATTGTTAATATGCAACCTTTAATGACGTGGGCTCGAAAACTAATGTCTGCTTGTTCAGCTTAAATGATACATCTATTGCATACTTGCATTGGTAATGGCTCTGTGAAGCATCACTAGCCACAAGAGAATAATTGTTAGTACTTATGCAGGCCTTCGGCATAATGTCACTTAATTTGCTTTTATGGGTATTGTAAATCCTAAGAGAGTTTATTTCTCGTGGCCATAGTGAGACTTCTTATTGATAAGGTTGCTGAACAAAGTTGCTTATGCTCTGAACTGTATGGAATGTCTTTAGGGATCTCAAAGTTCAGGAGTAATGAGAAAGAGAGGATTTCTGGTGCCTCTTCCCATAGCAGTGTAAGTGTTCATCCGTTTCTTTTCTTCCGGTAATTTTTCCTGATTTACAACAAATTATTAACTAAAGGTCTGGTGAATATCTCGACCAAAAAAAAAGGTCTGGTGAATATCCCTATTTCTTTCTAATTTATTGCTGTTATAGCCGTTCTAAGGAGGTTGTTATGTGTGACTTTCTGCAGGTATCATATGTTGGTACATTCAGCTATTGTGTCTCAGGATCAGCATCGAAAGTGGGGATTTTAACAACTAGAACACTTGCGCCCTCACAGTTTTCTAGGTACTACTCTGCTGCAATTTCACTTTGATTTGTAGTTTTCTTTATACCAACTTTAGATGATTGCTTTCTTTTTTGTCTCAGTTCAGTGGCACAACCTAGTAGAGGCTTTGCTTCTGACTCAGGTATGGTTGTAGTGTTATGCATATATTTCTTTAAATTGTTACTGTACTATGCTGGAAAAAGATTGACTTCTGTGAACCACTTTCTATAGACTTATTGATTGATCTATTTCTGTTGTGTGCTTTTCCGCGAACCCTTTATAGTATATTGGCTTGAAAAAACGCTATCCTTGAACTGGTTGTCGTGCCCTTAGAGGCCTTAGCATCTTGCTATCCGAACTGTTAGTCACCGCTTTTCTCTTTTGAAAGCTGGATATCTTCGAAACTAAGGAAAGAATATCAGATTTCTTTGTTATACTGCAGAACTTTGGCGATTTATGGAAAGTTAGATGTTTTGTGTAATTCGGGTAGATTAATCGGACTGCCCTAGTAGAAATGGTTTTTCAGTTAGATGATAGATGGTGTGCCTTTGTTGATGAATGCCTGACTTCCATGGTTGCTCTATGAATGTATACAATCGTCAGCTTATGTCACATGCCTTTGTTTAAGATAGGAACAAAAATTATATGTTTTGCCTTGGTTGTGATGTTGACGACAACTAGTATCATGCTTGATCACCACATAATAGAGATTACTTAAAAACTTGTGTTGCAGGTCTTCCACCCCACCAGGAAATTGGAATGCCTTCTCTCTCACCCACGATGGCTGAGGCATGTATATTGACTGCCGTTCATTTATTTATTTTTTAGTATTTTGTATTAAGTAAGTTCTTTGTGCATCTCAGGGCAATATAGCTAGGTGGTTGAAAAAAGAGGGGGACAAAATTGCTCCGGGTGAAGTACTCTGTGAAGTCGAAACTGTACGATTTATTTTCTTTGAACTGAAGATGTATTATATCTTTGGTGATTAGTGTGGTTTATGTATGACCCTAAATTATCTTTTATGATTGTTTTTTTTATTTGCACTTCTTTTAATTGACACTTTAAGGACAAAGCAACAGTAGAAATGGAATGCATGGAAGAAGGCTATCTTGCAAAGATAATAAAAGGTGATGGAGCTAAGGAAATCAAAGTCGGTGAGGTATTATCTCTCCTGTGGTATTGATAAATGTCATGCTCTTTTTTACTTTCATATTCGGTTGTTGCCAGGACTAATAAATTGACTAAATGGCTGACTTATTTCCTCACGGTGACAGCTGTATTTACCAGCTTAGTTTGGCTTGTATTATGTATATGACATGTTGTTGAAGTCACTTTTATGTTGTCAAGGTGATTGCCATTACTGTTGAGGATGAAGACGACATTGCCAAATTCAAAGATTATACTCCTAAATCTGAAGGCGGTGCTCCAACAAAAGAATCATCTCCTCCTGCTCCTTCCCCTCCCCAGAAGCCAGCAGTTGAAGAACCAGTTAGTTCACCTGAACCAAAAGTTTCCAAGACCAGCACATCGTCTTCGGAAGATCGTATTTTTGCTAGTCCGCTTGCCAGAAAATTGGCAGAAGATAATAAGGTTTGTAATCCTAGACAATTTGGCAATCATGAAATAGTTGTTTATATCGTGTATCTTGTTAAAGTAGTTGTTTGGCTCTTGTCTCTTGTTAATTGTACTGATTTACTTCACTGCCAATCAGGTACCTCTTTCAAGCATAAAGGGAACAGGCCCTGAAGGCCGCATTGTGAAGGCTGATATTGAAGATTACTTGGGTACTTGATATATGTTGTCTTAAATGCAAAGGGCCCCTTCGCTCTATAATATTTTCCTGTTTTGCTTTCGTGTGGATTTTCAGTAGCTAAAGATCATAATGTTTTCATTCATGTAGCTTCAGGTGCAAAGGGAGTCTCACCTGCTACACCCTCTGGCAAGGAGACAACAGCTCCTAGTCTAGATTACGTAGATATCCCTCATTCACAGATAAGAAAGGTAACTATCACTCACTCGGAGCAACCAAGTGTTCATGGATCTACTGTTTGGTTCAAGAATAGATTGTGCTGGTCTTGAAATGCATACAGCCATATCTGGGCAAAAAGCTTCAGACATGTCTTTGGAGAACCACATGGAGCTATCTTTTTCATATGCGTTATCTTGTTATTCCAGCCTTTAATGAATACTTCAACTTCTGTGTCAATTCAACTTCGTTTCACCATGCATTTTATTTGAGGCTAAATTGTTCTTTAAGTGTAGTCTGTAATTTGTGACAGATCACAGCTTCACGCTTACTGTTCTCAAAGCAAAATATTCCTCATTATTATTTGACAGTAGACACTTGTGTTGACAAACTTATGGGGTAAGTTCCATTGTAACTATCTTTGTGTTGGGCTGCATGTTTTATGCTTTATTGATTGAATCCATCACTCTACAGTTTGAGGAGCCAACTCAACTCCTTACAAGAGGCTTCTGGTGGGAAGCGCATATCCGTTAATGACCTTGTGATTAAGGTATATGACCTTTTGCATTTTCTTTTCTACAACTATTGTTCACAAATGTATATATTTGCTATATTGGAATAGAGGGATGAAATATGAACACATTATTTTGAATATTAAATGTTAATTCCTTTGTTGTTACAATTATTTTTCGCGGAGTTCTTTTTGAGTCCTTTAGTTTCTTTCAGATTTGTTTGTCAAGTAATTCCAAACTTCTGATTGCAGGCAGCTGCGTTGGCTCTGAGAAAAGTTCCTCAGTGCAATAGTTCATGGACCGATAACTATATCCGCCAGTAAGTGTTTCGTAGACTCAGTTAGGGTTGAAAGGTTTTTTTTCTCTTCATTCACATTTCTTTTTTGTCATAACCTAGGTATAACAATGTGAACATCAACATCGCAGTGCAGACAGATAATGGACTATATGTCCCAGTTATCCGGGTATGCAAAATAAGTTTAATGCCTTCTGGCTTGTACTTTATCTTGTCTATTATGGGCTGTCTTCCGTCAAAAGTGGTTTTAGGTTGATGCGGTCTGACATCTATGCAGGACGCAGACAAAAAAGGTCTGTCTAAAATTGGCGAGGAGGTCAAGAATTTGGCACAAAAAGCAAAAGACAATAGTTTGAAACCCGAAGATTATGAGGTCAGATAAACTCTTATCCCTTCTCATCTTATGATTGTTTTAACGTGCATATCTGAGTAATGTTTGTTTGACCTTTCAGGGAGGTACATTCACCGTCTCCAATCTCGGTGGGCCGTTTGGTATTAAGCAATTCTGTGCCATCATAAACCCGCCTCAGTCGGGCATTCTGGCCGTTGGATCTGGTAAGACGCACTCCATACTACACCTTCTCTAGTGGTGTTATTCTCCGCCTACATTTCCAGTATCTCATCTGCTCTACCTTTTCATTTGGCAGCCGAGAAGCGGGTGATCCCTGGTGCTGGTCCTAATGATTTTCAATATGCTTCCTTCATGTCTGTAACACTCAGCTGCGACCACCGAGTCATTGATGGTAGGTAGCTCTGGTAATTCTCGTTGTTTTTGTCGTAGGCAGACCAGCTATCAAACAAACAAACATCCG